>OX438940.1:18114929-18813562 GCA_949316185.1 Pyrausta nigrata | reverse complement strand
CTTTGTGCAGTTAGCAGCACGTCAGGTTACCCATGTGAACTACGAAAATAGCTTAATTACGTAGGGAATAGAGGCGCTCTCAATTTCAAAGTGGGGTAGCCTGACGTGCGGCCATGTGTATAGTCGCTAAGGCAAACAGTGGTTATGGCCGAAGTTTTACTTAATTTGTTTAGTTTAGCGTAAATCGATAATACAGATAGATTTCAACTTTGATACGTATCTTTATCGCGATAAAAGTATTTTAGTAACTAATACTGAGATATTTTTTGGCCTGTCAAAATGATAGACTATTGTTGCCATATTATAAGTAAATCTAAACTTTAATTAATAATAAAAAAACCCGCCAAGTGCGAGACGGACTCACGTAC
Organism: Pyrausta nigrata; assembly: GCA_949316185.1. Classification (NCBI taxonomy): domain Eukaryota; kingdom Metazoa; phylum Arthropoda; class Insecta; order Lepidoptera; family Crambidae; genus Pyrausta; species Pyrausta nigrata. The sequence goes on along the minus strand of OX438940.1, from coordinate 18,813,194 downwards.
TCACGGGTTCGGTACCTAAACAGCATTAGACACTATATTATGACCTTTTTTAGTTTTAAAACGTTAATAAAACACTTTTGTATGAGAGCTGCCCTTAAATATATTATTTTTTCATTTAAATTTAAAAACTTATTTTTAAAGTTGATGGAAAACTTAATATTCTGTGGATATTCCAAGCGTTTGCCTGTTGCCCTTATTCATATCGAGCATAAGACGGCGAAAAAAACACGTTTGTTGTATGGGAGCCCCCCTTAAAGATATATATATATATATATATTTAAGTTTATATACACATTAATATTCCGTGAAAATTTCAAGCGTTTACCTGTTGCCCTTATAAATATAGAGCAAAAACCGCCAAAACATCTTGTTTGTTGAAGAGTCACTTAATAATATTGTTATTCTGTTTTTAGTATTTGTTATTGTAGCGGCAACAAAAATACATCATCTGTGAAAATTTCAACTATCACGGTTCATGAGATACTGCCTGGTGACAGACAGAGAGCGAAGGCTTAGTAATAGGGTCCCGTTTTTACCCTACGTACGGAACTCTAAAATTATCCTTTGGGTATTTATCCGTCAAGTCAAGCTTTAGCGTCAGTCAAGCTTTCTTTCTCCATACATCTGCATTCATATTTATTTAGTTCAGCTCAGAAAAGGAAAATGTAATATGGGGCTTAATTTTTATGTTTTTTTGTCAAGGATACCTGTTTTTTTTATTTAAATTTTATTTTGGTGTTGGTTATTCTGTGCCACTGAGGCATTAGATTATCGTTTTAGGAAATAATACAAAATAAATACTTTTATCACACTATTTTGATAAATATATGTGTTTAAATGTGTTTTTCAATTAGATTAATTAACGATAAACGTATTACTTTAAAGGTGGGTTATACAAAACAACCAATCATCTATTTCATCAGTCGTTTTGGTTCTCTAGCGTTTATTATGGAAAGATACTACTAACACTTTGTTTTGACCCTTGCAGCTTAGGTACCTATATCTTTCAAGTATTTTAGCAAATACAACGGACACTGTGTTGTATTTATTTACTCTTAGCTTCTGCTCATTTATACTATACGTATTTAGGATACTGGGTCAGAAACTCTATCATAAAAATATTTAAAAAGTAAATATTTATTCAGGTGAATAAAAAACTTAGTGACCAAAAAATATTTCTAAAATACACAAACAACAAATCCTAAAAATCACACAAATCAAGGCTTGTACGAGTATGTTGTTATTTTTAATATCAATGGTAACTCTGGCCATCTTTAGTTACATAATACCTGTTGAACGCAAAAACTATATTTTATTTTTTCTTCTTATCTTATCTGCATGTATTTTTAAATATTTTATTATTGTTATTCTGGAACACGGTGTACATAATATTTTTTTATTTATATAACTGTCGCGTATTAAACACAACTTTGATCGAGCAGGTGTGAACTAAACTTACTGCATTTCATTTACATTGAGCGAGCAATAACTTTTTTACCTTAGCTTCGGTCAAGCGTGATCTTCCGTTCCGCTGTCACCGCACATCGTTCACCGACCTTCCTGCCCTGAGATAAGGTTCAAACTAGCTTGTCTTTCCGGATTCCCACAGTTCGAAGTTCCGCTATTAATTCTGTAACAAAAAGATTATTGTTTACTCGTCTCGCACGTACAGTACAGCACATCAGACTACTCGTTTTCGTTGCAAAATAGGCCCTATTACAACGGCACACGATACCGCAGTGTGTAGCTTGATGTGCAGTTGCCAGTACTGTTACCGTAATTCTGCCTGGGAAACTTAACTGATTAAGAAGAGCCCTTAAAGTTTACTGTATTTTTAGGGTTCCGTACCTCAAAAGGAAAAAGGAACCCTTATAGGATCAATTTATTGTCCGCCTGTCCGTCTGTCTGTCACCTCTGTCAAAACCGTTTTTCTCAGGAACTCGTGGAAGTATTAAGTTTAAATTACATCAAATACTTATGGCTACGGGCCCTTGAAACTGTAAAAAACATCTTCTATGTTAACGCAAACGAAAATGTGTGGTAACATCGTAGAAAAGAACCTTTGTTTGTATGGAACCCCCAGTGCGCAAGTCCCACTCGCACTTGTCCAGTTTTTTTAAAACAACATTATGTCATCGAGCCGATTTTGATGATGAAATGTATATATAGTCTGATAAGCGGCGATTGTATACAATCGGTCGGTGCTTACAATTTGGCGATATTTAACATATTGAGCGCCATGGTGGTCACCGGTGACCCCCAAACAATAAAATTCTATTGTGTCTAGTTCCGTTGCAGTCAAAGGCTTAAATATTCAATCTTTACTAATATTAAAGAGCTTTATATATACTAATATTATAAAGAGGAAAGATTTGTTTGTTTGTTTGTTTATTTGCAACGAATAGGCTCCGAAACTACTAAACCGATTTGAAAAATTCTTTCACCATTAGAATCCTGCATTATCTTCTATACTAATATTATAAAGAGGAAAGATTTGTTTGTTTGTTTGTTTATTTGCAACGAATAGGCTCCGAAACTACTGAACCGATTTGAAAAATTCTTTCACCATTAGAATCCTGCATTATCTGCGATGGACATAGGCTATATTACATTATCAAAAAAGTTTGGGTTCCGTATGAAAATTTCGATTATGTAACCAAAGGTGTAAAAGGAAAATCATTAAATTGCGAACGCTGCGAAAACTGTTGACAATAGAGCCAAGTAATGTTCTACAGTTTTGTAGAGGACATCATTATCTACAATAAAATCTGCTATAACATATGTCTAACTATAACAGTTAAGTCACAATAACTCATTTTTTAGGTAAAAATATGAAATTTTTGCGGCGGCAAAAAGAAAGCCACAGTTTCAGTATGTCGGTATTAATCCTTATCCAAATAAATCATATTGAAGGCTATATTAGTACCTGTAAATTACTTTTTGAATTATTCAAATCGGACATACCATTAAAAAATTATCACGAGTAATATAATATTGTATCGAAGTTAGGACGGCAGCAAAGTTGGCCTTTTGCTATATCGTCAATATATTTATTTCTTATTTAAAAACTTTATTGCACTTAGAACAGTGTCACAGATTATATAAGGTGACTTAGAATTAATTTAAAATATTTTAATGGCGAATACTAGAGTAAAAATGAATTATTTTTTTCATGTATCATTTTCAATTTAAGTTTTAAGTTTTCGAGAAAAACGCCAAAAAACATTTTTGATTTCTAAGTAAAATAAAACACCCTGTTCGTTGTAAGCATTTACTCCTACTCGCTTGCGTACGTTTTGTAAAGAATGTCAATATCTTCCCTCTCACTCCCAGCTTATACGCGCCAACTCGCCATTCATTCATCTCGACCGCGCATAGTCAAAGGTTTGCGACCCGTTTGTCGGTTTCTTTGACAAGCGCACCGCGAAGCTTTTATTATGCCGCCAAAGCCCGCCGATACACGTGCCGTACTGCCCCGCCCACTTTGACGCGCTCGCGGCGCGGGAGTTTGTTTAGTTCGCTTACAACTTTTCACCTGTTCGTTTGTGCGCAACTCGCGCGCTCCGCGTTGCAAAATGCCATATCGCTACTCATCGCAAGAGTATTTTAATATGTCTCTGTGCTACAGAGATGCAGGTGAAGTCATGTTGCGCGCTCAAGAACTTTATGAAGAACGACATGGTCGCGTCGTGAGACCATCCTCGGGGCTGTGCAGCGGCTTTGCGAGAGCGGAAGTTTCCAGCCGCGTCCCGACCCAGGGAGACTCTCACCACACCGAGCGCAGATAGAACAAGACGTGCTGGACTTTTTCCAGCGGCACCCAGTGGCGAGCACGAGAGACGCTGCCCGTATGTTTGGCGCACGCCAATTTTACGTGTGGTGGCTTCTGCGCAGCGAAAGGCTCCATCCGTACCACTACACCCGGGTCCAGGAGTTGCTGCCGGGAGACTACGCGCCGTGGGTAGAGTTCTGCAGGACCTCGTGTATGGGAACGACGGCCATACAATTCGCACAGTGAAGGAACTACTTGCGCGTATCACAAGTGCTTTTGATGTGATGTCCAGTGAACCAGAAGTGCTCAGTGAGGTTTGACGGCATTGCATCGACCGTGCTAGACAATGTGTGCGTGTACAAGGGCGTCACGTCCAACATTTAATGTAAATACCTATCGTGTGTACTGTTTATTATTGCAAATAAAATGAATTAAAGTTGAAAACGGGTTTGATTTATTTACAATACAAACAATGTATGTAGGTAACATAGGGTAAAGATACCGGTTATCGGCCAGTTAAGCGACTTGTTGACTTCAGAGTTGATTTCTATCATATTGCTGTGCCTCAAGGCTTTTTTTAAAATAAGTCATTTGTCTCTACAATAGTCTAGTTTCATAAAACCTAACGTTTATAGGCGTAGGAGTGATACTTTATTTTAAAACTTATGATTTTCGTAAAAATAGCGAATACACCGGTTTTCGGCCTCGTTAACCAGTTATCGTCCACCAGTTTACTGGTTATCGGCCACCTGATTCAAGGTAGAAAAACGAGTCTTATTTGATAGCTCATAAGGTTTTTAATAGTATGACAGTTAATCAATTAATACTTTAAAAGGGGTGGTATAGTTTTACTCTCTTGCGACTTAAAACACAACTAGGTAACAGATTCTAAAATAATTATAACTTCATGTTCAGAGTCTAAAATAATTATAACTTCATCTTACGTTTGCATTTAATTTTTATACGATTCTGTTGTGGGATGTTCATTGATTAAATATCGCCTAAAACAATCATATAATAAAAACACCATAAAATTCTTACTATTTTAAACGACCGGAAATAGGTTTAGTTTTTACTGGTTATCGGCTGCTAAACTTTCGGTATTTTGGAAGGTCATATCTCAGAATCTATGAGGTATACTGGCGGCCGGAATCTAGTAGTCAATTCACAAAATTCTAGCTGTTCACTAATATAATGAAATCAACGTTGGTGAATTTAAGGTTTTCGCAATGCACCACCGACCACCCGGCCGGAAGCGGTTTTTGACGTAAATCGAGACCTATTGTCCGACCACTAAAAATATTACAGATTATGAAATGTTTGGTGAGTTTGGGCATTGGAATATTAAATTTTAACATGTATTTAACACACAAACCATAAACAGTCGCCAATAAAATAATAGTAACACTTAAAAAATTAACTTTAAAAATTCATCCACCTGCAAATATTTTTGTTAAATCTGCCACGCATCCACACACTAAATTTTGAAATAACGACCGAGGGTTTAACACGCAAATGACGAGGTCATGCTTAAGGATTATGAAGCGTAAAGTTTGTCCGGGTTGAACGGCGCAAAATTAGAAAGGAGCTGTCTATTAACCTACCTATTATTCAAAATAATGTGCAAAGTGGCCGAAAAGGGGTATGTTTACCCTACATTAGGGTGCACTTCCACTGAAAAGAAGCGAAGCAGTAATTATTACTGTTTTTTTTTTGTTGCATTACATACATACACTATTACATACTAAAGTCTTACATTGTAGATTGCTTATTATTGTTTACTAAGTATCTTTTAAAAATCTAGCTTACACTGCACCGCTTACGATTCGTTGGAAATGTCCCCTGCAATTAAACTTAGTGAATACCTAAATGCTGCATCAAAAATGCAGTATTTCGTCACAGAAATTTCCCTATTAACAGGTTTCATAATGACATAGTGGCACTAACTACTTATGTTGTGATAGCATTGCATAGCGTAGCTTGTGGCGGAGTCTATTCTTTTCTTTCGCTGAGCTAGTGCTTTTCATAATTTGAAACAATTTATGAATGAAATGCAGGAAGAGGGGTTGGTTTAGTGAAGTGAGAGATAGGTTTAGTAAGTGAGATAGAGATAGGCGATAAGACTTTCTATGTACAGCATGCGCCGAAAAATATTACATTTACATTGTTATGAAAAACAAAAACAAAAACTAGCGGATGAAATAAAAAATGTTACTTGAAAAAAAGACTTTATTTTTGCTCTAGTATTCGCCATTAAAATATTTTAAATTGATTATAAGTCACCTTATATAATAGTTACTACGTAACACGTGACAATGTACAAAAGGTGGACTCAATGCTAAAAGTATTCTCCCCCAGTCATACTTTTAAGTCATGCAGAAAAATTGTAATGGGTGCAGGATAATGTAGTCGAATAGAAATTAAAAGTCGCAACAAAATATTATAATGTAGATATAGATGGCGCTGTACGTATTTAACTCGCGGGTCAGCTTGAGTTTTTCCCAATAACTTAATAAGTAAGTAGGTAATTTCAAGGACGTACGATTGGTTGAATTGCAGTTCAAGCAAAGAGGTCTCTGCCGCCTGCCTTAACTACTCTCACCTATTGTCGCTTGCACACACAATACGACAAGACGCAATGATCTTTCTTTAGCCATCGTGGTAAGGCGGTGGTGACCAGGATAGTACTTTAATATTGCTGATTCCTTCTTGACTTTTGTCTAATTGATTGTTTGAATGCACTTATCCTAGATCAGAATTACCTATTCATGGTCCGATTTTGAAAAAAACCTTTGTGTAAGGTACAACGTATCTAGCAAGGCTATAAGATAGGTAATTTAAAAAATCACGTTATGTATTTCAGGAATGGAGTAAAATCAATAGGTGCGCATGAAGTCCTCGGGGACTGCTATTTTTTATATACTAATATTATAAAGAGGTTGGGGTCGGTGTTTACTACAATATTTTGATTTGTTTGTGTACCCTATTGATACTACGCCGCGCACACTCACACGCATACCTGCCTTATTTTATTTGTTTAAAACGTACCGTGAGAACCCCGAAGATCGAGTCGACATCGAGACGTTCCCTATGACACATGTACTAGACCGACCAGAGCGCTTTCGCCGCGTGTGTATCCTGTGAAGCTCCTTACAGACATTTCGAGTGATTGTGGCCTGTGAAGTGATACCTGAACCCTCAAAGCTGTTCCGGCAAGTACCTAGCTATAAGTGCTCAGACCTGACTGATTTTCCTATCATTGTCGCCCTCCACGTGTAATCCACTGCCTAAACTCTCAAACATTTTGGTAGCAGAGCGTAGTTTTTATTAGGACCCCTTATTAGTAACATAATTTGTTTAATTGAGAGTTATTTATTTGCTACTTTCCTTTGTAATTTGAAGAAAACGTCTCGTCATATACCTAACCTATTTACAGTAAATTCCTTAATACCATTCGAGTACAACCCCTTTTACATAAGTGTCGATTAAATCGATTAGCGCGTTAATTACCTACCCTTTGAGTGCAAGTGAGGTGCGCGAGCGCTTTGTTTCCCTATTGATCACGCCATTACCGCGTGACCGCGTGCCAGTTGTTTACGAGTTACGTTTGCCATACCCGGTGCATCTGCGCCGTCCCTTACTATTTGTTCCTTTACGCATCCTATTGAAATCTTTTGTGAGTTTAATTTACCTACCTTGTTTCTTGCGATTTAAAGTAAATAAAATGTCGGATACCGAAACCGGCAACGAGACCGTAAGGGCCGTACTTTACTCGGATACAGCTGAATACCGTGAAGCTATAGGTGAACTCCGTTATATTAGTGACTGGGTTGATGATTCCCACCGAGTTCTTGAGACCTTTTCCTCCAATCGTATGCGAGCGCGTTTTTCCGACCTGCCACTTATGTGCGATAAGTTTTCTGCCGCTTGTTCCAAGCTGTTAGGTAATCTCGATCCTGCGATTTATGAACGAGATGCGCGTAGTAAGGGACAAAGTAGACGACTTAAAAATTAAGTTAGACGAAATACGACCTTACCAATTTGAGACGTCCCGTACTAGCACCCCTTTCAAGGAGAATAAATCCCTGGCTATTGATAACCCGGCTAGTAAATTACCTGACCTACCTATACCTAAGTTTGATGGCCATTCCGATAGTTAGATCAGTTTTATAGACCAGTTTGATATCGTAGTGGACAACCAGCCTAGCCTTACCCTGACTTTGAAGCTACACTATTTAGTAGGAACCTTATCGGATGAACCTCGTCGATTGATACAACACCTCAAGATTGAGGCGGGCAATTACACCGTGGCCCGTGACCTCCTAAAACGTAGGTACCATAACCTTCGTGTTTTAGCGGATACCCACATAGCTCAAATATTGATGCTCCCTATTATAACGCCTAAACTTTCCGGGTTACGTGTGTCGTTCCTGAACCCCCTGCTTTCGACTTATCGATGCTTAGAGAGATTGGAACTTCCTGTTAAACATTGGTCATACCTATTAGTTCACTTATGCCTTGCTAAACTGCCTTCAGAGTTAAAATCGAGATTTGAACGTCGTTATGGCGATAATCCTAATCACCTTCCTACTTTTGATCATCTTATTACCTTTCTTGAAGATGAATGTAGGCACCACGACAATGTAGGTAGTGCTTCTGTCGTTGACACTACTACCCCCCCTACTGTGAGCTCCCCTCGTTTCCCTAAACCTAACGCGCGTTCCCCACCTCCTCCAAGAGCATTTGTTACCTTTGCGACGACATCTAAATGTCACCTTTGTAATAGTACTTCGCATTACTTACGCGAGTGTCCCGATTTTATTCGCCTTCCTACACGTCAACGTGTTACTTTTGTAAAAGAAGCCCGACTGTGCAATCGATGCCTGAATAAACACTCCATATCCCAATGCACGCGAAATTATCGCTGTCGCAAGTGTCGCCGTTCCAGTCATCACACATCACTGTGTTATAATGACTCCTCTCCTGTGAATTACGATCTCGAGCGCTCATACCGAGACGTCCCGGCCTTAGCTTCCAACCAACCGCGGCAATCCCCACAAAGTCACTTAACGGACCGTGTGTCACCCCCACGTACTGAATGGCACCGTGTTTGTACCCCGCCCCCTCGTGATTCCCGTAGAGCATCACCTCCCCGTTCGGGCGGGCGATCCCCACCTGCACCCAGCGGTAACCGTACTTATAATGCCCCTCTAGGTCAAAGAACCCAGGATGAACGTGCATTTCATCATAAGTACAATGAGGCCCCACAATTCTGACTAGATAGCCCCCCTTCTATACCCGCTTTTACATCTTTACCTCGCAATTCTCTCGTTCTTTTACCTACGGCCTTGATTCATGTTAAAACCTCGCTGGATATTATGTGGAAGCGCGTGCCTTATGTGACACTAGTGCTCAGGGCTGCCTTCTTACTACTGAGCTTGTTGTTGATCACATGAACTTACCTATCATTCCTTCTCCAGTTCCTGTTCGTGGAATAGGTAATGTTCAAGCAATTACCAATTCCCCGGGGAATGTATCCTTTTCATTTAAGCCAGTTAATTCTGTCTTTCCAGAAATCTCCACCAGTGCAATAGTTGTTGATGTGATTGCTGGTACCCTCCCAGAGGTAGACCTACCTTAAAGTGTAATTACCTGTACTAAGCACCTCCCTCTTGCTGACCCTTTATTTTACAAACCTGGTACTATAAGTGTACTTCTTGGAGCTGACGTCATTGGTCGCCTTTTAAGGTCCGAGTTATTTGTGTCTTCTGATGGCCTTACTGCTATCTCGACGATATTTGGTTATGTCCTGTGTGGTCCTGTTTATGGAGGATTTACTGATTTGGAACCCCCCATGACTGGAGTCTCGCTGTCCCAAATAGTTAAAAATTCTGGCAAATCGAAGAGGCCCCCCAATCTCCAGTTGTGAACCCCTTGGATATAGAGTGTGAAACCTTTTTTAAAGCAACTACCACTCGTGAAAGCGATGGTAGATTTATGGTTAGACTCCCTTTTCTTCATGATCGTCCACCTCTCGGTGATTCTAAAACCAATGCCTTACGGCGATTCCATAATCTTGAGAAGCGTTTGCAAGCCAATCCTAATTTTCGAGAGAAATATATTTCCTTTATGCGTGAGAACCTTGACCTAAACCATATGTCCCTTTCTTCATATGACTCGACCCGGGAACATTATTTTATCCCTCATCATGGAATTTTTAAGTCCGTTGGTGACAAAATACGTGTTGTGTTCGATGGTAGTAGTCCTACGTCCTCTAAAGTGTCCCTGAATCAATGTTTACATACAGGCCCTAAGCTTCAGCGAGATATTTCTCACATCCTCCTAAATTTCCGCAGGCACGAGGTAGTGTTTGTACAGATATTCGTATGATGTTTCGTATGACTTGGGTACATCCTGATGATAGAAGGTACCAACTTGTGCTTTGGCGTGAGGATCCCTCTCAGCCACTTCTTGTCTATGAACTTAATACCAATACCTATGGTCTTCGTTCCAGTCCATTCATTGCAATTCGTGCCCTTCTTGAGCTCGCTGAACAACAGAGACTTACCTTCCCTCGAGCTGCTGAAGTCCTTGAGAGAGATATTTATGTCGACGATTGTCTTACTGGTGCTGATACTGTTGCGTCTGCCCGGGCTTTGAAAACTGAGCTTATAGGAATAATGGCCTCTGGGGGTTATGAACTCCGTAAGTGGATTAGTAACAGGCCCGAGCTCCTAGATGATATGCCCCCGGATCATTTGCAACTTCCTCATTCATTCTCAGACCCAGATAATCCTCAGACTGTCGCTATTTTAGGTGTCCAATACAATCCTGTGAGTGACTCATTTACCTACAATTATACCTGTGATACCCGTGATACAGTTATTACAAAACGCAAAGTTTTATCTTTGATTGCCCGTATGTATGACCCTTGTGGCTGGATATCTCCCGTCGTATTTAAGGCTAAGGAATTTATCCAACGCTTATGGATGTCAGGCTTATCCTGGGATGATCCTTTAAATGAACCCCTGTCTTCAGAGTGGACTGCATTTGTTCAGGACCTAGCGAAGGTTAGTGAAGTGGCCATTCCGCGACATATTCTTCCCAGAGGTTCCTCCTCCTTATCCCTACATGGGTTCTGTGATGCTTTTAAATTGGGATATGCTGCCGCTGTTTATTTACGTGCGGAACTTCCGTCTGGTGTTTGCTCCGTCCATCTTGTTATGGCTAAATCTAAAGTTGCCCCTGTTCGGACCCGTTTAACAATTCCCAAGTTGGAATTGTTGGGAGCTACCCTCCTCTCTAAATAACTTCATCACGTCGTTCTTTGTCTGCAAAGGTCATCTGTGTTAACTTCAATCCATAGTTGGACCGATAGTAAAATCGTGTTGTGTTGGTTAAAAACCACTCCTCACCTCCTTCAGACTTTTGAGGCTAATCGTGTCTCCCAGATTAATAATAGTCCTACATCTATTCTACTCATCGCGAGAATGCTCATGCAGGTGTAAATGCAATTCTTGCCATGTTAAATAGAGAGTTTTGGATCTTGTCTGCACGCAGAGCTATTCAGCATGTGATTTTTAAATGCCTTTCCTGTTATCGTCTCAAGGCGGCTGTATCTCAACCTTTCATGGGTAACCTACCTAAAGACCGCGTCACGGCTGCTAGACCGTTTGACGGTGTAGGTACCGATTTTGCAGGACCCTTTTTTACTCAAGTCCAGGCCTATAGGAACAAAAGGTTAGTGAAAAGTTACCTGTGTATATTTGTCTGCCTTTCCACTAAAGCGTTCACCTTGAGGTTGTGTCAGACCTAACTACTGAAGCCTTCATTGCGGCCTTTTCCCGATTCGTGTCGCGTCGTGGTGTACCTCGCCTAATCCGATCCGATTGCGGTCGAAATTACATCGGTGCCAACAATTACCTGAAAGAGTTAGAGTGTTTCCTGTCTCAAAACCAGGCGGCTATTGGTTCTGAGCTTTCAAAGCGGAACATATCCTGGGTTTTCGATCCTCCTGTTTGACCTCATTGGGGAGGTCTTTTTGAAGCTGCGGTTAAATCGGCGAAATCGCACCTAAAACGAGTAGTAGGCGATAGGCGAGGCCCCTTACGTTTGAAGAGCTGACCACTGTTTTTGCTAAAATTTTGAAGCAATTTTAAATTCACGCCCATTGTGCCCACTTTCTCCGGACCCTAATGATGTCGAAGTGTTAACTCCCGGCCATTTCTTAATTGGACAACCCTTAACTGCACTCCCGGAGTACCCTTATAAAGACGTAAAATTGCATCGCCTTACACGGTTTCAGCTAATCCAACAAATTACCCAGCACTTTTGGTCTCGCTGGCATTTAGAATACTTAAATACATTACAAATTAGAAATAAATGGATCTCTCCTTGTGATCCTCCTAAAGTGGGTGAGCTAGTACTCATAAAAGATGACAACCTTCCCCCTTTGCAGTGGCGTCGTGGACGCATTATTAATTTATACCCTGGCCAAGACCAAGTTGTTCGTGTGGTAGATGTTAAGACTCCTACCGGTAGCCTAAAGAGATCTTTGACGAAATTAGTTCGTCTTCCTGTCCAGTGAACTTCCTTTCCCTTGGCTTCCTAACCTTCTCGTAAACACTTGACGTGTTTAGGGCGGGCGATATGTTTACTACAATATTTGGATTTGTTTGTGTACCCTATTGATATTACGCCGCGCACACTCACACCGTGAGAACCCCGAAGATCGAGTCGACATCGAGACGTTCCCTATGACACATGTACTAGACTGACCAGAGTGCTTTTGCCGCGTGTGTATCCTGTGAAGCTCCTTACAGACATTTCAAGTGATTGTGGCCTGTGAAGTGATACCTGAACCCTCAAAGCTGTTCCGGCAAGTACCTAGCTATAAGTGCTCAGACCTGACTGATTTTCCTATCATTGTCGCCCTCCACGTGTAATCCACTGCCTAAACTCTCAAACAGTCGGTTCATAAAGTTAATATTCCTAACGGAATAGAGGAACAAAGGGCTGAGCGAGCGAGATGTCTCTAGCAGCAACACTGTATGATAAAAAGAGATGTGTGATTCGATGTAACAGAACCGTTTTTGAAACTGTCAAACAGTTTGTCGGCACTTATCGGCACGCTGACAATTTCAGCTATTTTAGTTTTTCAAATATTACATGAAATCGTGAATATTTTTTTGAAATATTTCTTGGTGAAACATGGTGACTTGTTCAGTAATTAATGGTTGTACGACACGGCGAAATAACCCCGAAAAATGATCATTTCACAGGTAAATTGTATCAAATGGACACCACCTATTTTAGGATAATTTTTGCCAATGCGTTTCGAATTTTAAGTGCTTAGTGTGATAATTCTTTTCTTTAAACATTTATTAATGTGAGAAGCAAAGACCCAATACACATAATGCAGAATTTACGAATATTTTGTGTAAAGAAATAATTTTCGTTTTACACTAGGGCTGTATCAAGTTATCGATATTTGGTTTCCACTGTCTATCACGCGCACGTAATAGACGAATAATATGTATAATATGTCTACTTATGTTGATGTCTACATATTATATGGTTTGCTTAGTTTAGGACTAGATCATATGTTCTATATTTCTTTTTCACAGGTCAAGATAAAACGTAGACGCACAGTTTCGTCCTATGTTTACAAAGATATATACCAGAGGCATTCACATGTGAATCATCGTCATCGCAGTCTAGATAGACATCGCCGCTATTGCAACCGTCCACACCATCGACCTTTTTCCAACTAGATTTGACGCCAAGGGAAAAGAAGCTATGTCTAATCTAAATGCACTAAGTTGCATCTCTATAAGTTTGTTTTTTAAATAAAAGATTTAAACAACAACATTTTTCATATCATATTTTTCATTTCACTTATTATTTTTGGAACAACCGTATCTTCTGAGTTTTTCTTAAATGTTTTACTTCACTCCAAAAGCATATTTTCAATCATGAAAAATCCCATCCTATCGTATTTTTGTTTTATTAATACCTTCTATTAATGTTACTTCATTTTATCGATATCTATACTAATGTAACAAGCGATATGACATACATCACTGACACACATTCATGAACAATTTTACACACACAAATGTCAATCTATTTCGGTTTCGTTTGACAGCTCGTGTTTGTTCCTCTATTCCGTTAGGAATATTAACTTTATGGGTCGGTTGCACCATATCTCACATTATAACTGGAAAAACGGAGGAATTATTTTTTTGTTTAAACATGCTTATCACAGGATATGCCGATTTGAAAAAAATATTTTGTGTTAGATAGCTTATTTCTCGGGGAACGCTTTGTATGAGCTATAAAATGCATGATACCTACCTAGAAATCAACGGGGAAGCAGTTAAATCAAAAAGCACGGACGAAGTCGCGGGGGCCGTTATAATTAATATTTTCATATTATTCACACGCGTTTTGATTCTCATCTTAAAATAAAAGATATCATAGTTTACAAAAATACTCCGCTCCTAACAATGCCCACAAGTAATCCTAAATATACGCGAACGATCGAAACCGATTCAGAGTTAATGTCGCAAAATGGAGGTTGAACTTAATGTTTTTAGTTTGAAACGCAATTGTGTCCTGATTAAAGGACAAAAGTGCAATTACCGCATTCCACTTTCAATGAGTGGATCACACACAAGGTTCGTTTCGTAAAAACTTGAATTCGATAATAATACCGACTGTTTTCATCATTACCAGATTTAATAAGAAATCCCGAAATTATTTAGATTACAAAGATAAGTAACAACTTTGATAGGAATCAGTGAAACGATTATTTTAAAAAGGTAAATGACCACTTTTTGTTATCTCTGAAACGTATTACACTCTCAACAATTACCTATCCTAGGCATACCTAGAGGAAACAAATAATTTTGACCTTGCTCACATATCGACGGTCATTATCATCTTAGCGCTATCCCAGTGTGCACGTGAGGGCCCAGGGTCCGCTTTGGACCATGATCCAGGATATGGCAAATAAGTTACCTAATTACGGTGGAGCGAATGCCTCCGTGACCCTATTAACAGGGGAACCTGACCAGTTTGGATCATGGTTACACAATCAGTCGCCTGAATATGCAGGTTTCCTCACGATGTTTTCCATCGCCGTAAGAGCATCGATTAAGTGAAACAACTAATTTACATAACTCAGATAAAATCATTTGTACATGGCAGCAAGTGGGATCGAACCAGGTCCCTCCCGCATGAAAGGCAACCTGTTAGCCACTACGCCACTGACGCTCATATGGACAGTATTTGGATTTTTCATACAGAGTCCTACGTGGACTCTGTATGTCGCGCTGCGGAAACGGGACTTGCTGAGAGAGCCTCGTGAGTAAAAGCAAACCTTCTGACCTTAAATACAGAGAAAAACAACTTTTTAGCTTTTACAAATTATAATTCAACTCAACCCCTAACTTTAATTTCCTACTAATGTCTTCCGATTATTAGACACGAAGGAATGTAGGTTGGCACCTTAAAATTTGTAAATAGGATATTTTTTGAAAGGAAACACAAATAATATTAGAGTAGTGACATTTATTCTGTAATAGTGCTAAAGTTTTTCAAAGACAATCGAGCAGGCTAATACAGAAGCGCTGAGGTAAATTGTCATGACGCGATGATGTATTTAATTCCCCTGTTTCTTGTCATCTCAATTAAAACAAATAGCCACAATTTCGTGTTATTTATAATTGCGTGATAACAGACAATTAATCCCGCAGTGATAGGTGCTACGTCACTTAATAACCACCTATTATATTCATTCATTGATTTAGAAGCGGATGTTGTTTTTAATATTTAAAGGAAATGACTCTACGATTAAGTATGTACACTAAGGCCCGAGTTCACCAATTATTAAACAGCCGGTAAACATGGATTGACAGGTAATTTGACAGAATTCCAATACAAAATAAGTAAAAAAATGCTAAACCGGCAGATTTAAAATTAAACATGTGTTGGTGAACCCCACGCTAAGACGTCATAAATAAACTTAGTTTAAATCCTAGCTACAATTTTTTGGGGTAGTGAAGGATGTGGATCCTTGTGGTCCAACTTCAGTTTGTGATGTCGTTGCCTGGAGAAACTGGTGTTCACCAATTTCTCTACCAGACAGTTGAACGATACATAGAAAAACTGACATAGCAACAGTCAAACATAGAACCTTCTCATTTTTCGAAGTCGGTCAAAAATACGGATATCGTCCGGCTTACGGCCTCTGTTGCTTTTGTATACAACATTTGTTTTTAAATTTTAGGAAAATTTACTTCACTCGTATGGCTACCATTTAGGCTTTTCTTTTTCCGAACTTTAGGCTTCAAAAGATTGGTCATTCAGTTATAGGAAGGTATAACATTTTTTTTATAATTTTATTATTGAAAACATTTTTGAATTATTACCTATAGATAAATTTAAATCAGTTGTTAAGAATACTTTAACGTCGAAAAGTTATTAAATTAGATGACTATATAAAAGAAAAAATGTATGGAATGACTTGTATGAAAGAAAAAAAATTAAAACTTTGAAAAGAGGCTATGACAATAGTGACTGAGTTTCTTGCCGCTTCTTCTCAGCAGTAGTTTACAATTGTCCCGAAGCAGTGGTAGGGTTAAGATTGGGACGAGTATAAGTGCCCCTTCTTGGGTCTACTACATATATGAAGTGATTAATGAATTAAAAAAAAATATTTTATTGAATTTTATTTAGTATCTAGCTACCATCTAGTATAACCTCAACACGTGCTACTAGATACTACCTCAACAATATCTTTTTACTACCTATTTATTCACCACCTACTTGTTCAACCGCATTTACACACATTTGTACACATTCTTAAAAACCGGAGCAAGTTTTAAGTGCAGGTGGCAATCAAAACTCGGTCGTGCTATCAATCAGACGTGTCTTATCATGCTTGGTTGGTATTTGCTCAACACACACCTTGCAAAGATATTTAATTGCGAGTTCCAACGTCACATTTCGATGGATTTCATGAACGTCACTTAACACTTGAGTGCTACTTAGAATAGAAATCACGAACACATAATTTATTCTTAAACAGTCGTTACAATATATTTTGTATGGTAATTGTGTAATATTAAAAATTTGTGAACTCTGGTCTTATAATGTTAGAAATAACCGTTGTATTTGTGTTTCAGAAATGTCTAAAATAACTTGCTTCTATTACACTATCAGTGATAGTCATAATCCTAATGATAAGATGGCGCGAGGTGTTTCAAATTAGATTTAAAGGAAAAATATTAATAACTAGCAAAGCTCTTAATGCCCATAATGCTACCTTTATGTCAACACAAAATAAATCTTCAAAAACCTCCTAATTACTTATGTACAGTCGGCAACACGTCAGGTTATCGAATTGAGCTATGAAAACAGCTTGACAACTTACAACGTATGGAATAGAGGCGGTTTGAAGGTCAACATATTGTTGATATTGTGTAGTCTGACTTGTGGCCCTGTGTACTTAATGAACTCGGAAAACAGAAGCTAAGTAGTCGTACCGGAAGTATAAAACTACAAATAAAAGAAAATTTATAAAAGTAAATGTTTGTGGTATGAATACGACGACCGTCTTGGTGTAGTCGTTCGCGCACCGGACTTCTAAACCAGGCGGTTGCGGGTTCGAATCTCGCAAGGGGCAAATGTTTGTGTGAAGAGCACGAAGATTTGTACCTTGTAAGTCATGGATGTTTATATGTATTTAAGTATTTCTATCCGTTATCCTAGTCACCATAGCACAAGCTCACGCTTAGTTTGGGGCTAGGTAATTGGTGTGTTTTTTGAAACAATTTTTTATTTATTTATACTGTTATTTATCAGTATTTACAGAAAGATTTTTCTTTAGACGACCTGTCTGAAAATCGGTAAGACGATGCTATGTGCACATAATAATTGAGTCAGAAAATTAATATGACCAAAAATTTCACTGGCAAAGTGGTCCAAGGGCTATTCCGAGTTCACGAACATAAGTCATAATTACGCAAGTGATTTTTCAGGGAACTCCATTTGTCGGTGGGTGCGGCTACGACGTTTATCAGTGATACTGAAAACGAAGCAATAGCGAGAAACGAATGACGTCACGTACGAGATGTACCTAAACATTTGTAATTATTACACTAAAAAGTAAAGTGAAGTAAGCCTTGTATAGATCCTACTGCTAGGCAAAGGCGTGAGGCCTTTAAAACTTAAACTCAACTATGAATGAGGAGGTACGAGCCATACTCCACGTGACCAACCTTACTGTCAGTACTGTCAACCTCTGTAGTCAGGGCTATTGCTAGGCTATATTGCTAGGGCGGCTTGGCATTATTAAGCCTAGTCAACAGATATTTGCCGGGACTGACTGCTAAGCGTGCCTTCCGTAGCATGGAAATGCTTGTCATGGACGTCACTTAAATGGTTGGAATGATCACATGGGTTGTTTAACTTTGGTATCATTACCAAAGCGCTACCGCCACTGCGCCACAGTACCTACCTATACCTTAAATATTGTGCCATTGTAAACAATATTGTAAATTGCGCCAGTACATATTAATCTACTAGATACAGCAGGTATTGTGCAAAAAGAGTGATAACAGCTTTATCTTAGGAAAATATGAAGAAAAAAAAAACAATTCCTCTTTTAGACGGTCACCATTCAGTGAGAGCCTATTAAAATTAAAGTATCTATTTATGTCAAAGATGTAACGTAAGGTAACTTATTAGCAGGCTTAAGATACTTTACACTGTAAACTATTAATTTTCAGTACTAAGAATTAACTTTGCAATCTAAAAGATTAGATGTTGCACTTGAAAAAACTACCTGAGGCGGCAATTGAAACCGCGTTCCTCGCATACCAAGCGCGAATGCTTAACTACTGGCAGAGCTTGTCGAAATTTTCAAGTGCTTCTTTTAACGCTGGCGCTGTAATGCCACGTTTCTTTCATCAATGTTATTGACACTCCTTACACCGTTCTTAGTACCATTTGCAACGTTTACGATGGTATGAATATTATCGTAACACAACTGACTGACTGCTTATTTAGCATGATAATTGTATGTTTCACTGTTACCGCTCCCACAATTATCTACCTCCCAATTAGTCTAATAAACAGTTCAAATAAGGTTGGCAATGATAAGTAACATAATCAGTAGACTCTGTTTGCCTCGGTTGATTGCCTGTGTGACTCACGAAGAATTCCGAAAGGAAATAGATAACTATCAGTAAAACGATACAGGTTTTTACAGTCATTTGTATTAAAAAACCTGTTCGTCAGGCATCAAGATCAACGGCATTTTTACAGGGGATCAAAATAAAACTCTAAGCGGTCCCTTGCGAAGTTGTAAAAAATCAAGCATACATGATGTGTCCTAGCCGAATTTCGACCACGGCGGCCTATCTCAACAGAGATTAGCCAACTGCGCGGGACATATTATAGTGCACAAGTGTGTGCGCAATACTTCACTCTCATAATTCGGTGAGACGGCAGTCCAACATGACCGTAGAGAGATCAGGCGCAGGACCAACGGCTTAACGTGCTTTCCGAGGCACGGGGGTGTTAACACCACCAACTTCCTGACTCCGGAGCTGTGTCTGAGTAATTTCAAGACAGAAAAACGCAAACACTCTTGGCCCGACCCGGGATTCGAACCCGAGACCTCGTGGATAGTACCCAGCGGGCTGACGAGGCAGTCTACATAACATACATAAGCAGCAATACAAGCATGTATAAGTCAACGCACAGATACAGCCATTTGTCCCTTAAACACTATCTGAACACTTCGGGTAGGGATCAAACGCGGGAACTTACTTACCATAAACCGAAAATCATGAAATTTTGCACAGCTCAAGTGAAGGAACAAAACGAAATTGATGTTCCATCGCAAAAAAACATTTCGTTGCAATTACACAAGTTTGTCTCTCGCTCAACACTTAGTACGCGAATCCGACTCGCACTTGCCTAGTTTTTACCTACTTGATTTAACTCTACTGCTGCAGGTTGATTAATATACGTTATCAGCTAATCTCATTACTTATTTATTAGGTTTTTCACTATGCAGTAATACGGATACTCGACAATCCATTTATACAAGTGACACAAATAGAGATGTTAGTCTTCAAATAAGGAAGATTGCAATATACTATCTGTTTCTAGCTGTCAATACTAAGGAAGGCGATGTTTACTATTGCACATAGATTATTATGGTGCAATGACTGATGATTCTAAAGGTGTATTTCAGAGCAATGTAGCTTGAGGCACAGAATAAGTACTAGTACTTCGTACAGAAGTATGACTTAGCAATTATATTCTAAGAAATGTCTACTCAATGTCGTCAACAATAAAGCGTAATTTAGTTCGCCTCAGAGTCAAGCACATTTTCGTGTAGACACCTACAAAAATTTATTGCAAGATAATTTTATACTTATTGCCCTGGAATATGATTCATAATACACTAAACCTATTCAGTAACGTAATATCACGCGACGCGATAGGGTTGACTGCTACGAGAAGCTTCTAACGCCATCTAGCGCCTCTTTCTAGTACTTTATTCATTCTCGTCCAGCCAGCAACGTAGCCGCGCGGCCACCGGTGAATAAAACGCGCGAGCGTGTCGCTTACGACACGCAACTTGTTTTAGCCCCTAAGTAAGGGGCGCCGCGCGTAGGTACGTTTTTGCTACCTACGCGGGGAGATACACAGGCCTGCTTGAGGTCGGTTTAGAGGTTAAGCAAATTTGGATAATTTATGCCTTGAGTGTCGTGTCGTGCAAAGCCACCAGTAAATATCTTATTTTTACATTAATCAACATGAAATCAGCCACACTCTGCGAATCAAATCCGCTCTTCTCCGGCGCTGCGGGACAGTCCCAGCAACAAATATTTGGCACCCAGCTCGCACGGCTGCCAGAACTATATTACCATTGCGAGGACTGCACACTCCCTCCGCGCCTCTAGCTTCTAAATTACACTCTAGTATTGGGCAGAGAAGCTTTGAGAAAAAAAAAAAGGATTTGATTATTATCAAGACAATATCAGTCAGTATACGATTGGATAATACCTAACTGTTTTTCTGAAAAATGAAACATCCTAGTCCGAACGAATGAAGTATCCTACTCCTGTCCTGTCACAACGTTGTACCTAAAGCCCGTTTTTCATTGCTTGTCCAACATTGTAAAAAATCTTGACACTCCTTTTTAACGAAATTATGCATTTAAAAATAAGATAGACACAAAAATTACATCCTAATACGGTAGTTTTTCGTTTAATATACGCAGCTTTTTAGAGCTATTAGTAAAAATGTTTTTCACCAGTTTTAGTTTTAAAAGTCATAAAAAGATTATTTACAATGTTTGACACGCAAAGAAGAACGGACTTTATATAGGAGGGCCGAATGACGCAGACCACAATCCGCAATGCTCCGTAGGTCACCTTTAAAGGTAAGTATGTTAATAGCGGATAAACGACAATTGCATTGCACCCAAGCAAGCAGTGGTAGAGCCCCTATTGAGACGTATAGCACAATAGAAAGATTTGTTTTCAGAACATTAGTGTGACTCAGCCGTATTTTTGAAATTAGAACCTACGGATGGACGGAGCGCTAGGATTGGTACACAAAAAGTAAAAAATGACTATTTTTTTATTCTTCATAATTATGTGTAATGTTTTAGGTTTAGGAATGAGTCAAATTTTTATCAAAGATTATTTATCATATCCACAGACAGTGGATTTAAATCCTATGTGTATGAAAAATAACCACAGACCCTGCAGTTCCCGCCATCTTTGGGGGCATTGAAAATTTTGCGAAAAGAATTTTTTATATCTATATACCGTGCGTATAGTGCTCCTGGTTGGGTCTCTAAGCAAAAATAAGTGTTATTTTAAATAAGTGTTACAGCGAAGTTTTCTGATAATCTCAAATTACGTAGCCTACTCTATTTAATATTTGCGTTTAATATAGTATTACTATTTCCAGTTAATGTTTATCTCACAGATCTAAAGCTGATACCTAGGCTAGTGTTGTTATGTTAAAGCGGCATTATAAAGTGCGGTATATTGTTGTTCGTAGTAGTGTTTATTAATACTGATGATGATTAATACTCGTATACTACTTAAGTATATTAAAATGTTGAAGTATTTGTTGAAATAAAAAGTACATTGGGCTCAATTCCAATGCGCCCTGTCTAAGATTAAATTTAGGTTCAGTCTCTCTCTTTCTCTATCAAAAAAACGACAAGAGACAGACTACAATAATTTAGAAACGTCAAATTAAGTGATGCGATTTCTAAAATACTATGCTGATTTTTTTACTGTCCAATCAGTACGCTTGTGGAACTCCTTACCTTTGACTATCAGACAGTCAGAGTCCATCGCTATTTTCAAAAATATACTTAAAGATCATTTTCTCCAATAATAAATACTTTTATTTACTGACGTTGGTCTAGTACTTATATATGTATTTATTTGTATATTCATGCATACATATGCATAAATATGTATGATTTATATGTAGGTATATTTACTTATTTTTATGTATTTTTTTATTATTATTTATTTGTTCATCACACCTATTCTATGATATTGCACCAAACACCCCCTTCCTGTGAATGAGTATGTTCCTTTACCTAAAGGTTGTCTGGAAGAGATCGCTTATAGCGATAAGACCGCCTACATTGTATATTTTTCTGTGTAAATCGCTGTACTTATTTTCTGTTATGGTGTGCAATAAAGAGTTATCTATTTATCTATCTAATGTATTTATACAAGTTTTTGCGTGTTTTCGTCTAACTTTAGTCCTCATCGAATGACATCCCTACTACATTGTCTATGGGTTCTCTAATTTCCTTAGCAACGGACAGCTGTTTAGTCTGACGTTTCTTAATTAATATAGTCTGTCTCTTTTCGTTTGTTTGGCAGAGAAAGGACAGACTGAACCTAAATTTAATTTTAGACAGGTCGCATTGGGATTGAGCCCAGTATTTATCCTATATGACGCTATGCTGCATTGGGTTCTCACTTTCCCTACTTGATCACATAATTTATGATATTCCTACGATATACGGGTTTTCTGTAAATAAAATAATTTGTTGTGTTCATGAACAATAGCCGGAATAGTTCGCAGAAGCCAATTCATTTTAAAGGCTGCCAAGTAGGTACTTACTACATTAGTACACACATAAAAATAGTTTTTTTTAAAATGTGATATAAGCCCCACATCGTAGGTAACAAAGATAGTCTTGATAGCAAAATAAATACTTCGGCAGTAACCGTTGCGTATTCAGACTGGGTCAATTTAACATTAAAACAACTGCATCAATTAGGTTTAATGAACTTCCTTCAGAAGAAAAAATGCATTCTTTCGCATGACATGTATTGTGAATTACAAAATGGTGTTTTCCTGTAAAACGATACGATCAACTTTCACGCCATTCAAATTAACACCATATTTAAGTTCCCGACATTTATTATTACAGTAATGATAATGAATGAATAAGATGTGATGTTTATTCAATAACAAACATTCGTAAAAGATTTAAGCAGAGCATTATACAAATAACATATACGAGTACATCCCTATGGTAGGACATACCTCATGCTAATCAGTATATTCTTAGTTCACTCTCACTCACTCCTCTCACTTCACTTTAGATTCACCGATTTTAAACATAAATAATAATAATAATAATAAATTGTTTCAACAAACACACCAATTACCTAGCCCCAAACTAAGCGTGAGTTTGTGCTATGGTGACTAGGATAACGGATAGAAATACTTAAATACATATAAACATCCATGACTTAGGTACAAATGCTCGTGCTCATTACACGAACATTTGCCCCTTGCGGGATTCGAACCCACAACCGCCTGGTTTAGAAGTCCGGTGCGCGAACGACTTCACCAAGACGGTCGTCATCGTCAAATAATAGTTTTAAATCAAAAGTTACGAGTAGTTTGCAAGTAATTAACCTTTACGTAACTTAAACTCTTCTGTGACTGTGCCATTGACCCTGACATCGAAGACCATGACTTAACTTCCAACCTTTCATTCATCACTACTAATCGAACACCACGAAAATCAAGCTAAGCCATCTAAAGGGAATCGAAAACGTGCATCCGATGAATCGATTCGATCGACCAGACAATCGATATCTATTGTTTTTGCAGCATCGGCAGCCATGCGTGTGCGCACTGCAGTGTCCGCTCTTGAATATCTCTATTACTTTCTTGCGAGCTATTTCTTTGTGCCTGTGGAAGAACATTAGTTTGTCGCAGACATTGAACAATTAAAATATTAATAAATAGATCTTGATATTGTATCTTGGAACATGCTAGATAATGCCTGAATGTGAATACAGCTAAGTGTATATTACCAAATTATAAAAACTAAAATGTATTTTGTTCAGCGGTTAACCCGTGAAAAAATCGTAATAAACACGTAAAAAGAGTAACAATTGCATTATATTATATTACTTGTAGTAAAGACTCTCCCAGCAATTAATTTCAATTCTTTCATCGCGCATGCGAACGACAATTAACGCTTGGCAGCTCCAACGATAGCTATCGCTGGATTTGTATGATTTCATTAAAACTATTTATTTAATTGCGGCCACTTGTTGTTCGTGCACCCGTCAATAGGAAAAAAATATATCCCTTTGTCGCTTCTTAGTTGCCAAGTGCCTGTCCGGCACGACCAAGTGTAAGGTTTCTCGTCTCATATAACTTATAGTAAAATTACAAAATTATTGATGCAATTTGGTGTCTGTAGAGATTAACATTACGAAATTTTCCCATCATTAAGCTATCCTTAAAAAATATAGACAAACTCACGCCATCGCGGACTTTGTAGATAAAAATTGGGTAAGCGTTTAATCAGATCAGTTCACTCTTGAATTATGCCCTAATTTCTTTTGATTATTTATAGGCCTCTTAAGAATACCTATTTAAAGTTATAACTACTATTCGTAACTAAACAAACATCCTGCACTAGTCTTTACAGAAGGGCTTCGTAGCAACCTAGTCTTAGCAGTAAGAGCTCAGTCAACATTACAAGCAGGTATGACGCCTGTTTGCCATATTATAAGAGCACTCACTGTTTATCTTTACATTTTTACGCACAAATGAAGAAGACTACAGTAAATCAGAAGAGCATATCATTTTCTTACAATAAAGATTTTTCATTTTCAGTTTTCATGTCAAAATTTTTTTACGTGATATCTACTACTTACTTTGATCAATTAATTTACTTTGATACTGATGTAATAATAATAAAACATCTATTTCAGGCAACAAAGAGATACAAATATCTTGCCATTTTATTATTTACAGAAGTCATCATGATTTTCATTTTAGCCGTAAAGGAAGATCCAACCAGTATTACTAAAAAGTGTTACTTTACATGCATATTTAGACTGCCTCGTTGGTCTCGTGGTCAGCACGCTGGGTACTATCCACGAGGTCCCGGGTTCGAATCCTGGGTCGGGCCGAGAGTGTTTGGGTTTTTCTGTCTTGAAATTACTCAGACACAGCTCCGTAGTCAGAAAGTTGGTGGTGTAACACCCCCGTGCCTCGGAAAGCACGTTAAGCCGTTGGTCCTGCGCCTGATCTCTCTACGGTCATGTCGGACTACCGTCTCACCGAATTATGAGAGTGAAGGAGCAGAGAGTGCACCTGTGTATTGCGCACACACTTGTGCACTATAATATGTCCCGCGCAGTTAGCTAATCACTGTTGAGATAGGCCGCCGTAGTCGAAATTCGGCTAGGAGGACATTATTTTATTTATATTTAGATGAATTACACCAGGATACTATTCTTCATTCTTATATGAGCTTTAACTTCAGGAAAAAAATATAAAACTAATACCCTAAAAATGGACGAGGAATCTATCTAATAAGCTTATCTACACTTATATTATAAAGAGGAAAGATTTGATTGTTTGTTTGTATTGAATATGCTCCGAAACTACTGGACTAATTCATATGAAAGGTACAGAGATAGTTTGAGACCCTGGGAAGATAAAGGCTACTTTTTGTAGCTATTTAAAATTATCAGGGGGATGAAAGATTTTGAGGTGCTTGTGGCGCAGTTGCGGCAGCGCTTTGGTAATAGTAATACCAAAGTTAAGCAACCCACGGCGCGGTCGGAATTGGATGGGTGACCATTCCGACCATTTAAGTGACGACCATCACAAGCATCTCCGTGCTTCGAAAGGCACGTTAAGCAGTTGGTCCCGGCTAATATCTGTTGGTATTAGTCGTTAAGCCTATTCAGAGGCCCTAGGGCGCCTTGATAACATCTGACAATAAGGTTTGTCACTTGCCTTACAGACACCCCTCCACCAATCCGCACTGAGCCCGCGTGGTGGAGTATGGCTCGTACCTCCCCATAGTTGAGGTTAGGCATTTTACCAGCAGTGGGATCTAATAGACTGACTTTTATGGAAGTATTTATAGAAAATCCGATTTTTGGCGCGGGCAAAGTCGCGGGGAACTGCTAGTTCTTCATAAAAAGCAAGGTTTATCTAGTACAAATATTACATTAAAAAAAGTTCCGGCTATAACACAATTTCGGGTAGTTACGTAAACAGCATACTTATTATCACAGTGAATCACCCTCCGATAAAGAACTCTTAAATGTCACCCTTGACACTGGCTTCATTTCTTAAATGTCACTCGCAAGTGGTTTCTTAGAACTCCTACAGACAATTGTCGGATCCAGTCGGGCCACATTCTTCGATCCAAACCGATGGTTGCATGTATTGCAACACATGCATAAAGCACAACTGGATGATTCCTCATGGCCTGTCAGTTAAAAGCTTTAACCGAATCAAGAGAGTTAATTCTGCTCCAAAAATGCAATGTACAGAGCCCTGCATAAACTTACCCAAATCTGTCCAAAATATCTATACTAATATTATAAAGAGGAAAGATTTGTTTGTTTGTTTATTTGCATCGAATAGGCTCCGAAACTACTGGACCGAATCAAATGAAATTTGGCACAGAGATAGTTTGAGACACTGGGAAGGACATAGGCTACTTTTTGTCGCGATATAAAATCATCAGGGAGGTGAAATGGAGGATGAAAATATGTATGGAAAATCCGACTTTTGGCGCGGGCGAAGTCGCGGGGAACTGCTAGTCTCAAATAATATAGAACTCTTTGTGAACACATAAAAATGAAATATGCTTGCGGTGATTTGACAGACCAGAGTAAGTTGATGTGGGGTACACATTATTTGTTTCTAGTTGTAGAGTCAGTACCTAAGAAATAATGTGTCTGTAATCCTGTCTTAGCTGTGTTTGAGTAAGGGCCCTTACTCTATCCAACAGAACCTAAGTAGTTTGTTTATACTGGAACCTTAGTAATTTTTGGGGTGGTGAAGGATTTATCCTAGAAGTCCACCCCGGACAGCGACGGAATGAACGGGCTGAATGATCCTGTCAGCGATGTTAGGCCCCACCAGGTTAGGTGCCACCTGTAACTACCACTTTCCCACCGGAGCCCGGCGTCAAGCAGCTTGCTGTGTTTCGTCGGTGAGTGAGAGTGCCAGAACCTTCTGGGTGACCCCGCTTCACCGTTTAGTCTGTCTTCGCCACGTCTGGCTTAGTAGTCAAGAGCAAACCTATTTCCAATTTAAAAAAAGAACTGGAGATTAAAATAAAATATTAAGCCTAGGTACCTCCAAATCCATACTAATCCATACTAATATTATAAATACGAAAGTGTGTCTGTCTGTCTGTCGGTCTGGTACCTCTTGACGCTTAAACCACTGAACCGATTGAGATGAAATTTGGTGTGGAGACAGTTCGAGACCCTGTAAAGGACATAGGCTACATTTTGTTGCTATATAAAAACATTAAAGGGGTGAGTTTATATGGAAAATCCAACTCTTGCGGGCGAAGTCGCGGGGAACCACTAGTATAATATAAACTAGCAAACTAACATAATATAACTCCAAATATAAACTAGCGGACATAATGTCGGATTTTCCATAAGGACATTCACCCCCTTAATGTTTTATGTCGCGACTAAAAAAAGCCTATTGCCTTTCCCGGGCCTTAAACTAGGTACAAAACGGTTGCGGTTCAAATCCCGCAAGGGGCAAATGTTTGTGATGAGCACGAACATTTGTACATAAGTCATGGGTGTTTATTATTGATATAATATAATAATTTATATAATAAATCAATGGTTTATAAACGTTTAGAAGTATGTCTATCCGTTATCTAAGCCACCATAGCCAGGCCTGTGTTTCTTCCCGCGTAGGTAGCAAAAACGTCCCTACGCGCGGCGACCCCTTGGTAAGGGACTAAACAAGTTGGGTGTCGCTAGCCGGCAGCGACACGCTCCCGCGTTTTATTCACCGGCGGTGCGCGACACTAGGTTGCTGGTTGGACGAGCGTGAATAAAGTCCTAGAAAGATGCGCTAGATGGCGTAAGTATGCTCTTGTGGCAGTCAACCCTATCGCGTTGCATGATAGTACGTCACTGAATAGGTTTAGTGTATTATGAATCATATTCCAGAGATATAAGAATGAAATTATCTTGCAATGTATTTCTGTAGGTGCCTACACTGCTCGAGTCAGAGGCGAAATAAATTACACCATATCGTTAACAACATTGAGTAGATATTTCTTTGAATTTCATTGCAAAGTCATACTTTTGTTCAAAGTACTAGTACGTACTTATTCTGTGCCATAGCACAAGCTTACGCATAGTTTGGGGATAGGTAATTGGTGAGATTGTTAAACAAAGAAAAAATAATTTCATCTAAATTGGTTCAGTGGTAAAACATGAATAGGTAACAGACAGACTTTCGCATTTACAATATCAGTAATATGATATTTTATCATAGATATTTTATCATAGCTGTGTACAACCGTGACGAATACAGATTAAGCGTTCGTACTATACAATTAACTATTGTTTTCAGTCCTTTGTGCACTGACCTTGTTAAGGGCTTAATGAATGAAATTGCACTAGATATATAGTTATCTTCTAACACTTTTTGCTAAAGCCTTTCTGATGTAATAATGTGGGCTAGCTGATAAAATTTCCTACAGGTCCTGTTGTCTACTTAATTTTAATGAGTGATGTACGAATAAATGAGTGATGTGCAAAAAATATTTATACTTAAGTAAGTTACAACATTAAAAATAAAAAATAACGTAATAAGTATTAATTACTAAATTTTGTACTCGTACTATATACGAGAATGACTTTATTCGGACTGGTAATAATTTTACTAACGGTATTTCCTCATTAATTATCAATTGTCATTAAATATTTTTGGGAAACTAAACTTTTCCTTATGATCATTAATTTGATTTTACAAACACATAAAAAGTTTAATCATGATGGGTGAGCAGATACATCTCCGGAATCATAAAGTTTCTGTCTACGCCACGTCTCGTTTAATCTAGAGTCAAAACCCATTTAATACAAAAAAAAATGTGGTGTTAGCACACTTGGAAAGCACGTTTAGCCGTTGATCCTGCGCCTGATATCTCTCCGGTCATGTCGGAGTGCCGTCCCACTGAACTATGAGAGTAAAAGAAAAGAGAGTGCACCTGAGTATTGCGCACACATTTGTCGCTATAATATCTCCCGCGCAGTAAGCTAATCTAAGATTGGCCACTTTAGTCGAAATTCGGCTAGTAGGTATTCTTATGTATTAAATTATTAAATATGTAGATAGAAATACAATATTTAGACTTTTTAGGTAAATTCATTGCTTCTAAATTTTAAAAGCAATGAATTGGACACGAAAATAATAAATAAAAAA
Source organism: Pyrausta nigrata (assembly GCA_949316185.1). Lineage (NCBI taxonomy): Eukaryota > Metazoa > Arthropoda > Insecta > Lepidoptera > Crambidae > Pyrausta > Pyrausta nigrata. Next base: position 18,783,610 of record OX438940.1, on the reverse strand, counting down.
GTAAGTAAATTGCATTAGGTATCAAGTGTGTTCCAAAAAGCTCCCTGCATACGTCAATACGTAATATAGCGTGCCAACACGTAGGTGACGATAATTTTAGTAAATTCTACTTACAGTAAAATTTAATTTAAATTATGCTAGACAATAATATAATTAGAACGTAATTATTTAGTTTTTCCCTATCACTGTACGCAATTAGTCTACGCAGATATGTATTGTAATTAAAATTCAAATTAATTATTTTAGGGTTACTCTTATTTAGCGCATTTTTTTCCCAGACAATAAAAAACACACATTAGGTTCCGGCTCTGAATGGTCGCGTTCACTAAAATCTATTTATTTCATGATAACGGTATTAAATAACATGGCTTTTATTTAAAAAATAGCGTTTTTATTATAACAAACAAATTAAACTAAACTTCATAGTTTTATCTCACTTTATTTCTGAGTAAAGATCCATCGAATACAAACGACGGACTTAATTTTCAATGCCGTTTTTGAAATTCATATCTGTTTTGATTACAATAAAACTTGTAATCAAAATGTAGCTAAGTTCATGACAATTCCGATCACATGCAACAGTTTAAGGGTTTCTTTTATATAAAGAATTAATCATCCTTATTACGACACGCGGAGTGATACCTGACACTGTCCGCGAATCAATTGCCACATCCGCACTTTTTTGGCAAAATGGCGCTGCCACTATAGGGGTTAAAGTTAATCATTCATTAAGTCTCATGCATTCCTTTTCTATTTTATTGATATAGAAAGAGACAGAACGAGACTTAATCAAAGATTAAATTAAATTTACGTCTCTGACTGCCGTACTCAGAGACGTCAATTAAAGTTAATCCTTCATTAAGTCTCATGTCATTCTTTTCTATTTCATTGACAAAGAAGTCACATAGCGATACTTAAAGATTTAATTTAATTGACGTCTCTGAGTGCGGCAATTAGTATCACAGTGAGGTATAAAATTAACCTGAACTTACATCAATCAATTGACATCTTATGAGGTACCTACATAAATTTCATATTATTGACATAACGATTACATAATTGTTTGTGTATATAGACCCTCTACTAGTACTTAGGGGGGAAATATGAAATGAATTCCTAAAAAGTGTAAATACATTTCAGAAGCTCCATCCATTATTTGAGTGGTTTATAACCTTTAACATTGCTTTTTAAGGCTAGACATCGAAATATCGAAGGATGTGAATGAAGGTATACACCTTTACACAATTTCTAGATATAACTCTAGAGCTCCCTTTTGAAACGAACGTATCATATTATTTTCTTTACAAAAATCCTTTGTTTATTAATTAAGTAGGTACAACGAAAACTTAACTGCTCCCACGACCTCGCGTCGCCAAGTATATTTTTTACATAGATTTAAAAACCGCTCGTTTTATTTACTATTTGTTTGAGTCTCATAAAGTAATAGTCTCGTAATGAGCTAGGAGCGGCAAAGTACAGTCGTCAGCGAAAGCTATGGTTCAATTTGACCTTATTTGTTCAGCCCTGGACTCAAGTGGCGATACGAGCATCGCTGCCGCACCCTAGGTAGATTAGACTGCTGGACAAAATTGCCATTCGTTATTTACTGTAACAATGAAAATGGATGATATAAGTTAAGCTGATTTCATCTTAATTGATGGTTGAATATTTGCAAAAATATTTCCATCGGTTACTTGTACATTTCCCAAGTATTGATGAAAGCGAACTCAGCCGCCGGCTCCCTGGCGCAGCAAGCACTTAATTCGTCGACTGACTGACGTCCTCCGTAGCTTAGTTGGAAGAGTATGCACCCCAATAGCGAAGGGTCGTGGGTTCAAGTCCCACTGAATGACACGGTCAATCTATTTTAGTTTGCAAACCAAATTTAAGATTGATACTTATTTTGCAGACAGATACACCTCAAGCTTTCTATAGTATCTTTTCCCAACGACTGGATAACTTATTGATTTAAATTCCCTTAATTAAGAAAATTAAGGATTCACTAAAGAAAAACTTGTTAAGTTAAATTAATAGCCAGGATGCCTTTAATGTACTTGTATCCAAGCATAGCTTTTCTAAAGCCAACTTGGGCAGTCTGGTAGATATTTAGGTAAGTAATAGCAGCAGGACAATTGGATAAATGTGTAATGAAAGAGGTCCTACTAACGCTCTCACAACTTTTTAAACCATTTCTGTCCTACCCACTACTGGACAAAGGCCTCGATAAATAAAATTATTACGCTATTTTAATTTTATTGCACCGAAAAAGGGATGATCTCTAGCAGTCAACCGCGTGGGAATGCAAAAGGTTAAATCAGTGGCGGGACATTAGTTATAGAAAAAATTTGAATATTTATTAAAATTTTATTACCTGCTTCCTTGGTAAGTCGACTATCATAAATACTTTTACTGCCGCACTCAGAGTCGTCAATTAAATGTAATCTTTGATTAGGTTTCGTTCTGACACTTTCTTTGTCAATGAAATAGGAAAGGACTGCATGATACATAATGATTGATTAACTTTAACAGACGTCTTTGAGTAGATACAGCAGTTAATACGGGCTCCACCGACTAGTAGTAAGATACTATCATATTTTAAAGTGGATAACTTTATTTAATTTTAGCTACGAGATGTTGCTTTTCCTACGGACTGTACATTTTATAGTATTGTTGTTGAAATTTAGTGCAGCCCGAATAGGTGTGTTTGTGTGTGTCACCTTCGCAATAAATTACTTATTCTAATGACTTTCTCCTAAAATGATTACATTAGAGATGCAACCACAGATATCCGAATACGAATAGACTTCAGCTTGTAAATAAGTATGTGCAAGTAGCTATCGCCCGCTACTTTGTCTGTCTCATTTATACCAAAAAATATATATAGGTAGGTAGACATAATACTTTTGCAATTGATACCTTGGGTTTGGTGCATATTTATTCGACAGCAAACTTGGCCTATATGTTCATATAAAACCATACATAGGTACTGCATATGATGAAAATACATTTAAGAACCATTGCCCTACCACCCCCGTGTTTTTACGTATCATTTTGTCATGAAAAATAATAAGTTAAAGTAATTAACATTGCTTTTTGACTGCCTCGTTAATCTAGACTTGACTTTATAAAAACTTGAAGGCTTTAATAAATTAGGTTTTTCTGTCTTGTAGTAATTCTGAAACAGCTCGGAGTCAAGAAGTTGGAGGTCCTTAGAAAACCGTAAAGCGATCAGCCTGCGCTTGATCTCTCTCCGGTCATTTCGGATTGCCATTTCCAAACTATGAAAGTGAAGGAACAGAGTATGCAACTGTGTATTGAATTTGAACACATTTGTGGACTAAACTCACTTGAACAGCGAAGTGAGTGAGGTTTCCTTTTACCAGTGCCACCACCATGGGCGTGGCGAATCGTATTTCCTACCTACATCTAATCTCTGATGAGATTAGCCGAAAATCAGTCGAAATCTGTCTAGGAGACTATTCATGTGGCCTAGACTAACGGATTTGAGACTGTGCCTCGAGAAATCATCATTGCTAATCAAAAAAATACTATGTTCCGGTTAATGTTTGTATGTAACCTGTTGGTGTTCCAAATTAAATGGATAAATAAATTATTTTTTACATACACGTCCCAACATATTTTTGAGCGCTACCACTGCGTCGGGAGAAAATGTGGGTTAGTGCTGAGAAGCGCTGCATAATAGCAGTTCTAAAAGGAAATTTTCTAAATATTTCTTACAAAGTGTCTCGAATAGAAGCGAGTTGCCGGCGGAAAACAAGCGGATCGCCGTGATATGGCGATAAGGTTTATTACTCGTACTTTGCGTACAAACACCCGTCCCGGTGACGTGGCCTCAAATATTTTATTTACATCTGCACTTTGTTAGTCAATATTCACTCCTGCAACGAAACGTACCTAAACAAAAAAAACAGAGGTATCTGGCCAAAACTAGAGAAAAGTCTATGACCACAGACAGACCCACCTAAAGACAGTTGATGAATTATTTTGTGCGATATAAATAACTAGTGGTTCCCCGCGACTTTGTCCGCAAGAGTTGGATTTTCCATATAAACTTGACTCCCCCCCCTTTTCACCCCCTTAATGTTTTATATCACGACAAAATGTAACCTATGTCCTTCCCAGGGTCTCGAACTGTCTCCATACCAAATTTCATCTCATTCAGTTCAGTGGTTTAAGCGTCAAGAGCTAACAGACAGACAGAAAGACACACTTTCGCATTTATAATATAAGTATGGATACACTTTTATAAAAACTTGCAAAGAAATAGCTTAAATTATAAAAACAATGACAGTTATTAGAGTTAGTAGAGTATTGCTTCAATTTTTTTCTTTTTACCAGTAAGAATTAAGAGGACGACAGACAGGGATAGACTATTGTCATAGTTAAGGCTTTGCTGTATCGCAATATGGTCGAAGTACATGTTTACGTTTACGGAGGTTGTATTCTCAACTAATCCAGTGAATACCCGAGTTACTTACCTTACAAACAACCTTTTCAAAAAACAAAAGATTACTTGCCCTTATTAATCAAATATTTTTTATAATTGAAGACTGGTTAACAGTTAACGGTATTTTCTACGAAAATATTCAATGTTATTACTTTCACTGCCCCCTCCCCTTCGTCAATATAATTCAACTGTCCTCTATTCCGAGGCTGTTTTTAGCATTATGAATTGGGTAATATAGAACAGTTTACTTCATTTACATTTTTTTTAATTTCAGGCAATTTCTGTAGGTGTTTAAACGAGAATGTGCTTGACTCTGATGCGAACTTAATTACACCATATCTTTGACGACATTGAGTAGATATTTCATCAAATTTCATTGCAAAGTCAAACTTCTGTACGGAGTACTAGTACTTATTCTCTGTTTCAGGTAGTGTAGGTGTGAACAACAAAAATGCGATAGGTGTCCAGGCCATTATTATAATAATTAAGTTACTTATTTCGGTGATTTTTTGGGTTCCGAACCTCAAAAGGGAAAAAACGGAACCCTTCGTTGTTGTACGTCTGTCTGTCCTAACCGTCTGCCTTTTTGTCAAGGTCTTAGTTCATGGAAATGCGTGGAGACACATAATAAGTACTAGGTGAAGGCACCAAATTTAAATTAACATGAAATATCTGCGGTCCGTAGAAGCTGTAAAATCAAGCTTCTAATTTAGATCATGCTTCTAAGTCAACGCAATCCAAAGATAGGTACTACTGTGCCGTATATTTTGCAAATTTTGCTTTATTCGCAAGAGAATCAAACTTATAAGGATGGTACTTACCGTTGATCATGAAATTTGGCAAGAAGTCAAGCATAAATTCAAGATAAAACCCGAAAACGCAAATTTTTGGTTGCATCATAAAACAACGAACCTGTCGGTTTATACAGAATTCTCCGGACTGGAGCTTGGCTGATATTGTAATTTTTTTTTTGTGGCATTATTATCACAGTTGATTGACAGGGATCCGCATAAGATGGCCGCAGGCAACGGCCAACCCGAAGCACTTGACCATTTGACAAGTATACCTTGCGGACCCGCTCTATAATTGCTTATTTTAAGCCTCCAAGAGACATTAAAATGTACGTGTTTTTATTAGCGACCGGTCGAAGAAGCAATTTCGCAGATTATATCAACACTTAATAAAAATTGTGCTCGGTCGCCCTCATTATTAATTGCGACTTTTACTCTTCTTCTCGATACAAAGTGTTATAATTGTTGTATTTTTTTAATACGATATTTAAAGTAGTTATCGTTGGAACAAAATTACTTAAAAGTTTGGTAAGGGGATCAAAATTCTGTTTTTAAATCGATAGGCAAAGGATAGCTTAGCTTTCTTAGCACTTTGACAGTTTTCGAGTAGGATTTGGTGCACTGGCCTGCTAATCTGATTAGATTTGAACAACTCACTTGATGACTTACTCGTATCTGGAGCCCTACTCCTGTTGGCGATGTCCGTATTTTCGAGTCTAGCCATCACGCTCGTTCGCGTTGTCATTCTGTCGTGAGTGAAAGGGACGGCTACATTCGAAAATACGGACATCGTCAACAGAAGTAGGGCCTCTGGGTTGATTCCACAAGATGACGCGTTTTATTTATCTGTCTATGGGTGTATCGAAACTAAAGGAAATAAATACAAAGTCAGTTTTGACGATTGCAAAATATTCAAGCGTTCTATTGATGCACCACCTTCGTTCATAGTCTAGTGCTACCCCTAGTCTCAGATTCTATTCCCAGGTGCCACAAGCGGATGAATTACAACTTATGTACTATTAAAGTCAAATTAGCCTATTATATAATATAAAATGTAGCCTAGCAGTGTTGCTAGGCCTCAACTCAACTATGAAGAGATATGAGCCATACTCCACCCCGCAGGCTCAGTGGGGATTGGTGGAAGTGTACAAGTTATATTAAAACTGGCCAAGTGCGAGTCGGACTCACGCACGAAGGGTTCCGTACCATTAACTTATAATATTAGACATGTAAATATTTTAGGCGTCCACTGGTTGCCATTATAAATATCAGGCATAAAATTCATGTTTGTTGTATGGGAGCCCCCCTCGAATATTATTATTATTTTAATTTAATTATTTATTTTTAAAGTAAATATACAACTTAGTATTCTGTGAATATTTCAAGCGTCTACCTGTTGCCGTTATTAAAAGCGAGCAAAAAACCCTAAAAAAACACGTTTGTTGTATAGGAGCCCCCCTTAAATATTTATTTTATTATGTTTTTCGTATTTGTTGTTATAGCGGCAGCAAAAATACATCATCTGTCAAAATTTCAACTGTCTAGCTATCACGGTTCATGAGATACAGATGGTGACAAACAGACAGACAGACAGACAGCGGAGGCTTAGTAATTGGGTCCCGTTTTTACCCCTCGGGTAACCCTAAAAACGTTAAAACCCTAAATGTCTAATGGTAAGTCGACATCCCTTGAGATCGTCTACTACCACGTAAATTAGCCATTGTTTTAATAAGTTTCCCAGCTTTTGATCATTATGGACCGGATTTCCTGTTCGTCAAGGATTTATTAAAGCCACAAAAATAACTCGGCTTAATAATAACTTGATAAAAACAAAATGTTTTAAGTAAGTAGGTAAATGTGTGCTTATATTCATTATCTGTCTACCAAGACCATAATCTAAACATTTCTGCATGAATATGAATTTTGATAAACGAACAATAAAAATGACAAATACTACTCAAGGAATAACACCGTATTGTTTAAAACAAACAAGATTAACTCACCTGAAATGTTATTTGTACACAACACAAACTAATCACATTCCACAGCGCACCAGAATTAAAAAAAATAAAATTCATGAATAAATTAATTAACCTCCTTGGCACTAAAACATCGAACACCACTAAAAAAAAGTTTGTTCCGATCTGTCAATTTTCGCGCCAACTGCACTTGACGTAGATATCTCAGTGATTACTTGCTCAGTGGATATCTCTACTAGGTACCGCGTCCGCTCAGAAGCAACGCTTTCCTCAAACTAATTTACTTTTCCACATTGCTCGCGGTTGCAGAAGCAAGCCAACCAAGATTAATATCAGTTGAACGTGAACACGAATTCGTGTTTAGATTACTCTTCAACGTAGTTACCTAATAATGCGTGTGATTACTTGATTTGTTAGCATAGATGTTTTGTTTAATTAACATCATGTTGCCTAAACTAGCAACGTTTTCAGTCCTATGACAATGAGAGCTTTGTTTAGATTCTCGGCAACAACGTGTTTTGATATCAAATTGTTTGTGAATCTTGATAATATTGCTACCTCTCCTTATTATGACTTCATTATGAAACATAGTGTAGGTTTTCGTCCTTAAAAAATCTAAGCAAGCGTTACTAAAACATTGGTAATTAAAAATCTACGTTGTGACATTGGTGGAACAGTGTACCCCGTGAGCGGTAGACTTACGTTCGCTCGCCATAATAAAAAAAGAAAAAACTACGTTAGATTTTCTGTTTATGATCCTACGTTACAAACTAGAAAATTGAAGAAAATGCTAGAATGATTATGATAGGCAGAATAAACCATTACAACCTCAGAGAGTAAGTACATAAATTCGTGAGTCATCATAGTAATACTTTCTTTTGTAGGTTGAATGACGCACCTTCAAAATGGTAAAACGACATATTTATTTTCAGAACTTATAAATCTTATCAGCGTGAAAAAAGAACAATGAATGCAATGCAACCGACATGACAGGCGTATCATATCTCGTCAGTTGTCATTAGATAAATTTTGCTATTCCCATCTAATCTATGGCACTTGAAATGCCTGAAAGTATTCTGCTGTAATTTGTTTTGTAAAAAAATATTAAGATTTTTGCCCAAATGAAATTTTGTACAAAAGGACGACTTAATGCCAAGTGGCATTCTCTATCAGTCATACCTTTGGGCTAAGCAGTAATGTATAGTGGGCGGTGAGAAAATAATAAAAATTAAAGATGTAAATTATGAAATTTCCAAACTTAACGGTGGTACCACAACGCCCAGACTCGAGACAATATAGAAAATATTAATTTCTTTGACCCAACCAGGTGTCGAACCCGGGACCCAAGAGATGGCGACACTTTAAAAACCGGTGTAGTCACTCGAGTACGGAGGTCTTCTTATTGTTATAATGTGACATGTGACATGATTCATGTCCTTACTTTTACAACCACGGCATCTACATACTTACGACTATATGTACATTACATAGTATGGTACATTATCACTGCAAATAGCGTTTAAACTCAAACCGGGTATATGGCAAGCACATCAGACATACACTTTTTGTTGCAAATTCGCCCCTACTACCAGTGCATAACATCTACCTAGACGGCTGTGGTCCGTACATATTTGCATGACTGCGAAGGGCCACTGATAGCTCGCCATTAGCGAGTTCATGGTCTTTTCAAGGATAAGCGGTCGGGGAAAACGCCTTTATCCCATTGTTATCGGCCCAGCGATCTAAACACTACCGTCTTGAGTGTATAGGTGGCCACCTTTTTTTTTAAACTTCCTCATATCGACATTCTTGCACTGAGATTAATTACTTATGTAGGGCCAATGTTTCTATTGGGTGATTTGAATTTTGAAATTCGCATTCTTTTCAAAATTCAAATCACCCAATCAATTCCCTGTTCTCATCTACCCCGCCCGCAACCCTGTACCCCGCAGGCGAGGTCAGATAAGCGGTCAGATTATATTAAGCACTTAAAAACACAATTATTTGTGTATTCATTTTAGATTTAAATGTATGGGCGAAACGGTAAAAATTATATTTTAGTTTGTTGCTGCTGTGTTATAGCTCCAAGTGAGTACATTATAGAACACAATTCTCCCGCCCCCCCAACACGCCGCTTCACCCCTCCCTCCTATGAAAAAGGTCCTATTTTTCAGATTTACTCTATTTTCAGGAAAACTATACAAGCTAGGACAAAATGGTCAAGGGCTAAATTATTTGTCAGTAAATTACCTACAAATAAGTACTTAAATTCATTTTGATACGAGTTATAGTTTTCAAGCTATGGAGCATTAAATTTGACCTAAATGCAAATAAATGTGAAATGTAAAAAAGAGACTACAGCACTCGAAGCATAACAGAAGGAGGTGTGATTGAAAATTGCAGGGATTCTGCGTGCTGTAAGTGGATGTGATACAACATCGGCATTCTACGGCAAAGGCAAGGTTCCATCTATTCTACTTGGAAATAAAATCGACCTGAATTACGCGATAAACGTTTTTAATAACCCGAATGCCTTACGCGAGCAGGTAGAAGAAGCAGGAGAAAGATATATTCTCGCATTATATGGGGCTAAGCAAACTGAAAAGAGTATAACGAGTTGCGATTCGCCCATTTTAACAAACACGTTGGTCTGAAGAACAATTCGGTATTGTTATCTGAGTGATTCTCCGAGGGCCGTTTTTTGACGGTCACACGTCCATAATTCCTAACCCATTCAACAACCAGCTTTGGAATTAACTGTAAATGATTCGCTATTTATTCATCGACACAGACATAGTTTTAAACATAAAATTGGGCTTACAGATATTTTTTAAATAACATTTTACCGCCAAAAACGGGAGCAAAACCGGTGTTCTCCGCGCGTCCCAACGACCTCGCGCTCAGTTCAACCACTAATATCTTTATTGTTAGTTGTGTTATGTACACATACTATATGTCAAAAAAAATGAAAATAAGTCAAGATTGATCATTCAAAAAACCAGTATTGATATCGTTTAAAAAGAAAGAGTTAGAAAATATTTTGTCTCGGTCACACGATTGCAGTAGATTCGTGAACGTGACATAAAAAATCAATAGCTTCAAAGAGCCTCAACTTTTAGACACGCTTAATGGCCCTACGGAAACTTTAGTTTTATTACAGCATCATTGGATGACAAATGCCTTTTTTATCGCTATGATACAGAAAATATAGGCACACAAATTCATCAACTTTTTTCTGGCAACCTTTTAAAGAAACCCTTCATGGTTAAATATTAAAGACAATTGAATGATTGAGATGTAAGTGTTGAATATTCAGTATAAAACCCTTTTTCAATTTCTGCGTCCACTTTTTAATTTTTATATTTGTTAAGAAACAACTAGTAAATTTTTGAAAATGTAAAATTCTCGTAACTTTCGTGGCATGGTTTTCGTGGACATTTGACCACGAAGGTTATCTTTCACTCAACGTAAGGTTAAGAAGGTCTATTTATACAGTCTTAATTTTCTTTTCCATCGGTCCGTAAATGTTGTTAAATAACCATGTTAACGTTTTCTTCCAAAATTATTAACAAACGATAGTTTGAGTAGGTAAAAGCGTGAGTTTTTCTTGTATTTATCTATTTTAGTCAAATATGGTTGATATGTTTAATTGATTGAACCCTGATGTTCTACTAACTAAATAAATGGTTGGCTTATCAATTTATCGACGTCAATAAGAAAAGTTCTTCATAGAGTTCATATACGAATAAAAACACTGCCCTTGATTGAATGTATGCACATGTGGAATAAAAAGGATTTGGCATAACCAATACATCACATGGAAACAACATTTGATCTACAGTTTTAGACGGCAGGAGTACGTTTACCTGGAACAAGTGTTTTTTTTTAGATATATTTACCTTGGCTGGAGTCCGAAAAACTACGCGAGGGCATTTATTATTTAAAATTTTGGGCCAAGTATAAGCCAGCTTGACCAGTGATTGGTCTATTGTAGCAGCCCTTTTGATTATTCGTTGAATCCAGGAATTGCCAGATTTTTGGAGGAGTGAGTTCCGTTATCTCTTCCGGGTGCATTATATGCTGCCCTAAAATGATATTTCTTTTGCTAATAAGCGGTTCGCACGAGCAAAATATGTGCATAGCCGTTTCTGCTGCTGAGTGGCAGAAACCGCACATTGCGTCCTCGGTCAACTTCATGGTTATCATGTGTTTGTTGAGTTTGCAGTAACCCGTCAGTATTCTGGTCACAGCACATGTTTTGTATCTTTTGAGCTTCAGCAGTTCTTTAGATACTTTGTTGGTATACCCCTGTATGAGCACTTTAGAGTGTTCTTGTCCTGGTATGGACTTTCACAACTCAAGAGCATCTTATTTACAAAGGGTAGTAAGAAGTGTAGTGGCTCTTTGTTTGACAATACCACATAACGGTTCTAGGCCGATTTGAGGGTCGTTGACTCCTTTTCTGGCGAGCTCGTCTGATACTTCATTACCTTATATGTTAGAATGCCCTGGCACCCATGTAAGTGTTACTTTATTGGGCGTTACCCAGGGCATTCAGGTTTCTGTTGAGTGTTTGAACTAGTTTTGAGTTTAGTTCTAAGGATTCTAGAGCCAGCAGTGCTGCTTGGCTATTCGAATTGATGTAGGTGTGTTGTTTCGAAGCCTCCTTTCCAAATTTACCTCCGCGCATTTGTTGATTGTAAAGACTTTCTCTTGGAAGACTCTGTGCCCAGGTTAACGCTAACCTTGAGCTTGGGCCTCTCTACGTATACCCCACACCCTACATCAAATCCTTTCTTGGATCCATCTGTATACCAGTCGTGGCTTCCTTCTTTAAAGATCATTTGGCCTTCTAGCCTTTTGTCTCTTGAAGGAATTTTTACTGAATTCATCTTATGGAAGTTGTATTCTGTGTGCATGTCATCGCTCGAAATGCTAAGGGGTATGTGTTAAAGGACTGATTCCTTAAGTTTTGTTGGCAGAGCTCCTTGTTTGGGCATTATGACCCAAATACTTCAGTGCTTGAAAACGAACGTCTACAACCAATCCGAAACACGGTCTATTACTATGAGCGTTATAAAAAAGTTTAAGGACAAACAACGAGCTATGTTCGGTGTTTCTCTACTGGATTAAATTAAAGAGATACGTAGAAGACTTCAGACTTCAGACAACAGACTTCAATATAATTTTAGGCCTTCTTTAGTGTAGTATTTTTCTATTTTCAAAAAAACTTAAACTAAAAGTCGCCACGAAGGTGACGTCGAGAATGCTTTCCGGAGAATCACTCATCTAAGTTACCACCTTCTTCAGGCGCAGCTTGTCAGGATGCATTGCGAACTTACCATTAAGTTCAATTATGGCGAGGAAACGAATTGAACCCAGAAAACTGGGGGTGGAAAAAAACAGTAACTTTTTAACACCCATATATACCACAAAAGCTCCAGCTCCTCAGTCGATACTGAAAATTGTATCATGCAGCTGCAAAAAAGGATGCGGAAAAAAATGTAATTGTGTCAAAGCTGGATTGCGTTGTACCACTATGTGCAGACATTGCCAGGGCCTTAGTTGCTTTAACAAACCTTTAGAAGATAACAATGACGAAACTGATTTGTTTTAGAAAGGTAAGTACTACAGAAACTCATTTCTTGTAAAAATTAATAATTTATATTGTTTATTTTGTATAAAATGTTTTATTTCTGCTAAGCGCACATTTTTAGTACTCTTTGATTGAACCATAGCTTGAAAACAATAACTCGTATCAAAATGAATGTAGAACTTATTTGTAGGTAATTTATTGACAAATAATTTAGTTCTTAACCATTTTGTCCTAGCTTGTATAGTTTTCCTGAGAAAAGAGGAAATCTGAAAATTTAGACCTTTTTCAAGGGGGGGAGATGTGAAGCGGTGTTTTGGCGGTGGGGGGCGGGAGAGTTGTGTTCTATAAAAGTACTCACTTGGAGCTATAACACAGCAGCAACAAACTAAAATTAGAAATTTTCTAATCTAGAATGAATATACTAAATATAGCACGTACAGGAATGATTATCTCTTCGTAACTTTGAGTTGTAACACAATGAATCATTATAATCAAAACAACAACAAGGTTACAGCTACTCCTTACTAGATGGCGCTGTACCCATTTGACTCGCGGTAGCATTTCTTTTGCCACATAATATAAGAAGACCGGCAATGTTACCACTACACCTCACTAGATGGCACTGTATCCATTTGACTCGCGATGACATTTCGTTTGCCTTTTAGAATAAGAACACTGGACACAATTTGTAAGGTAACTCAGTCCACACTAGCTCTAGCGCTCAGTAGTAGCTCTCCCTCTGGCTCTCAGTCCTTGCGACCTTTGTGTGTCTCTATTGTGCCTGTTGTCCGGTTGTTCATGAGTTAACCCGCGTACATTAAAGTGTATACTTATACGTTTAATAAAACACGCCTATCACCAAGTTCGTGTTTTATTACAAATCTTCGCTTGTCGTACCTCGACGTCGTCATCGTTACCGGCCTACCAAGAACACCCTTCTACAAAGTTCAATAAATTCACTAGCGCCCGCCGCCCGCACCGCTCAGGCATGACCCCCGTTCTCGTCTACCTCCGTCTCAAATAAGCGATCTGACTAAACTCGCCAACTTGACAAATGTCAAACGACTTAGGATGTCGAATACAACGAAATTACCGAAGGCAATTAAAAAGCAGTATTGTTACCACAGATATTATAATACATGAGTACAGATGCCTCATCACCCATATGAAAACGGGGCCGCCGTAACTCGCGGGGCCGTACGGGCAAAATCGTACTGCTATATTCATCCAAAGGTGGCGCTAGCTAGCTAGCAATTCTGCGCCCCTCTATTAATCTCGGACGTGCTTAAAACAGCAAGTTGTTGGATGCTTTGTTAGCAAACTAACTCTCACCTAGTACTGTCATATTTTTCAAAAGATGGCGCTGTCTAGCTATCCCTTACCGAAGAAAAAAAGATACAAAATTTATTACATTGAACAAAAACATTTATATTTACACCATAATCATTATGAATATGAATTAGGTAAGCATTAATGAAATTAATAGGAAAAGTAAAAAAAAAACACTTCGAGCATATTCACTGTCTGAGCTTGCCAAAACAAAAATAGAGTCTACAAGGTCTTGAACAGTCGACTTAAACCATTGCTTCCTATGCGCTGCGCTACGACGACGTCGAACGAATAGGGCGAAAATATGAATCTAGTGCAACATTCAAGTTTTGGCACCCATCGATATTGACTTATTATGCAATATTCAACCCATTTCCCTGGGGACTAAAGCCTTTTTTAAAATGTTAAGTGCCTTTCGTCTGATTAGAAGGATTTCAGTTTATTATGCGCATTATAATATCTGTGTTATGAGTGAGAGAACTGATGTGCAAGCGAGACGGATAATATCCTGAATAATTCTGCAGTTTATGATTTAAGTACCTACGAGCGAGAGTTGTTTTTAGAGAAAGAAACACAGTCGCAAGTCAGACTATTTACTTAATGGTGTTAAGACCGCCTGTATTTCTTAGGTAATAAAAGCTATTTTCATGGTTCTAATGTATAACTTGACGTGCTACCAACTGTGATGTAATCGACATTTTTTCAAGACAGTTTTTTCGGTTCTTTGGTTAATGAATGCAATTATTTGAGTACATTTACGGACACTACAGAAAATGTATTTTTTTCTATTGTTATTACGAATTACAAAAATGTAAGAAGATACTATAGGCTGTAGGTACTCAAATAATAGAAATAGAAAACATTTATTTGGCACAACACACAAGACAGAGTAAAGAAAAAAAAACAACTGACAAAAATAATTACTGATTCTTTTCATGCAACAAATGCGGGCCATATTACTTACCTACCTACTTAGGTCGATACAGAAGACAGCACGTCAAGCAAAATACTGCAGCATCTTTTGCAATTGTAATCGAGTATAGATCGGAACGGAAATTATTAATCTGATGTGCTGGCCACTATACATTAAATTAAAAAAATTAAGTGTGCTTCAGAAGGCGCGCGGGCACAGGGTCTAAGTACCTACTTATTACAATGAACAAAAATATTTTTGATGAGTGGTAAAAAAATGAACGCACAAGCATCAGAAGGTTCTAAAAAAGTTATTGAAAAGTACATCAAGCACACTTTTTAACAAGAGGGAGATTTCGAATCGGCTTTTATCAGATTTATTTCTTTAATAAAGTAACTATCGGCTGCGCGCTGCGCTACGCCGACTATCGACCACCTAAGCGAAAATATCAATCGATTTATGCAATAGGTGCGTTCTAGGTTCTAGGGTGAAATTACACAACTAGCAAAACACCTGCGCCATCTATACTCCTGCTTTTCTCGCCAAATATCCTGTCTACAATGTGGTACCATTTTATTCCGTCATAGGTGCTAGACATGATTCATTAAATGGAAATTCTAGGAAATTTTACATAATATTATGTTTTTTGTATTTTAGGGGCTGTACAAAATTTTGTTTTGATATTTTAAGGGCCTATTTTCTTGTTAGTTTTAAGTTTATAAACCACATCAATAACCAGATGATACACGTGTCGCCATCTAGTGAAAATTTTTGAAATCAAAAATTTTTTCTTCGTGATGAGACCCCGTGATTGTTACAATTTTGATAAAATGCCTGAGTTTATTTTAACACCATAGTTTTTTTACATCGGTATTTTCGTTGTATTCGTCGTAGTAAGTCGTTTTATTTGTCTAACTGGCTTGGTCGGTCGGGAAATACACATTAATAATGTAAGCACTTAGTACTTAACGTGGGTAGAGCTTTTATCAATCGTATCAATAAGCCATTAAGTTTCAGAAAATACTAATCGGCATATGCCAACAACAACAATGACGTACAGGATAAATTCGAGCGTGAAGTGATTTCTGCTGTTTTAGGGTTCTGGAACAGGTAAAGTAGAGATGATTTTTACCTATTAATTCGATTATGAAAACAATCCTATCCTTCAAGTAAGATCGCAGCTAGGTCATTATAAACGTAAGTACGTACGTACTTAATTGATTCATCTAAGCTAGTATTTCCCAAAGTGGGCTATAACGCCCCCTTGTGGGCGCTGGAGGCCTAGAGGGCGGCGGTAAGTGGCCCACCAGATGGTCCATGGACCAGCAGGCCGAAGCTGCGGAAGCGAACTTGGGTGCCTGAACCTTGTTACGCTAGGGCGGAGAGGCTGCGGCCCGAAGCGCTGGAGACGAGGAAATCCAATTGCATGCATGTATGAAATTTTCGTACAAAGTTGAAACATCCAATAGTCTAAAAACCATTAGATCAATCGTTCGTTAGTCCAATTGACTTTAGTTTAAACAAAATTATGCGAGTTAAACATTAGGTGAGTCGTCCAATAGGCGATATGAACATATGTGAATCGACCGTATTTATTTTGAAATTAGTTGAAACAAGTTTAGTTGTTTAAAATAGAGCTTTAATTAAACTTTAGGTTAGACTAGTATGTGATTGAGGTTCTTATGATTAAAATAATCTAACTCTGATCTAAGCGTTCTAATATCAAAGGCACGCGAAATTGCTGCTTACCATGTCTAGGGTATCTATTATTTCGAAATTATAAGGAAAGAAGGGAATTTTGTCATTAATTAGTGTAATCACTGCGGAGTCTACTATCTTATTACACACTACTTGTATTACAATCTTACTACAATGCGGTTCCCAGAAACACATTGCGTCAAACAGCCGGATGTATCTTGAAGACAGATTGATTGAACTGATAAGGATATTTGGCGGTATTTCCGACCGAACTACTCTACTCACTAGCAGATCATGCAATCACACAAATCAGATAAAAATAAAGCAACCTGAAATGTCGGTAAATAAACATTAATTTTTAAGGGTTCCGTAGCCCTGACAAGGAACCCTTATATAGTCCGTGCCATTTATACTTGCACAAAAGGTTATTGACCCCACCTGTACCAAAAAATGCCCAAACTTTACGACATGTGTCGCTCATCGTATAAAATAGCGATAATCCCGACCTATCGCTGATTTCATAATACCACGGCTCGTCCGAGAACGAGACAACTCTAAAACATCAAAATTTATGTAATAGTTTCGCAATTTTGTAAATAAAACACAGATTTAGTTATTAAAAAAAAATCTTTTTATTTACGTATTGAAAGTCTTTAAGCAGTTACTTGGTTTTAATTTAAAAACTCGGTTAATTGACATTACTTTTACCACAAATATAAGCACAACATTTAGAAATTACATTTTTTCCATAAAGAATTAACAGTAGTTGACCATTCATAGATATTTATCATTATATAATTTTGACTCCGAAAATGATAAATTATGACTTATTGCACTTAACCGTTAGTGGTTTGAAAGGTCAGGGGTGCTATACCTGTACGTTATTTTGTAATGGCTCACCCTGTGCGGCATAATTCGATTTTTTTAATTTACGAATTTCGGAAGTGTTCATGTGTTATTATCAGTCGTTATCTTTTGATAAGTTTCTGTTATTGTTCTTTGCTATCATCGTAGGTAATTCCATTTGAACACAAGTTTGAACGATGTTTTTAAGTATAAAGTGATTGTTAGAGCTTTTACACATGAACAGCAGATTGCTGTCGACGTTAGAAGTCGGCGGCTAGTTGTCGACATGCCGTCGACGTGCTGTCGACGCATTGGCGGCTGCCGCCGGCTGATGTTGACAGCTAGCCGCGTCTGTCCGACCGTCGAATGCAGTTAGTCCAGGAGCTAGGATGTGCACAAAATGAGCCTAATAGAAGAAATTGCAAAAAGCGAGTCGTTGCTCCGCTGAAATACTTTTTCGCATGATGGTATCTCGGCGAGATAGTGAGTTTTTTAAAATGGTCGACAGCTCATCAAAGACGTCTTAGACGACTTACACAGCTAACTATGCATTGTCATCTAAGCTAAACCTGTATACAAAATTTCAGCTCTTCGGTATAAGATATCTGCTTTAAAATTGAGCTGCAATAAGTATTTGTGACATAACTTATAACCCGACTGGGTACAACACCTTGTCTTGGGTGTTGAAGAATAGGAGGAATGCGCCGCGTAAGGCATAAGTTAGCTTCAAGCTAATTACTGTAACTTCAAGCTAAGCCTTACGCAGCGTAAACACAATTCCAGTTTGATTTGAAGTTATCCTTCTCCTAGACAGGCGAACTAATGCTGTTGACGCATATCTCACCAAAATGTAACTCGTCAAAGTTTACCTATCGATTCTTCAGACTCAAAACATTCAACCTCAATAATTATAATCGAGGACTCCAAGAAAACCCCTTTTCTTCACAGTCGTATACCTCATGACTGAGGGTGGTAATCATTATGTGGAATGAAACACACACGACTTTCTTGGCATTATTTATTGGAATGGTTTGCCATTGCCTTCTCCATCTCACACACTAGCCACTAGTGTGCAGGTTTTTCCTCGCGGTGTTTTCCTTCACCGTTTTCACCGCATGGGTTTTAACACGCCTTTTTTTCACGCAAGAAAACCCAATACACTAAATTTCTAAACGGATCAGAGCAACGGAGTTAAACTTGCATGCTTGTTCTCTGCAAGTCCTTTCGTTTGCTTCCTATATTGCAGGAAAGATAAAAAAACTTAGTCCGCCATCTTTAGTAGTCCGCCAAATTGGATTTGGAATGACGTCACCCTATTTATTGAGCTATTCTCAGCAAGCCTTTTCAATTGATACCCACATTGTACAAAAGCAAAAAAAAACTTAGTCCGCCATCTTTAGAAGTTCACCATATTGGATTTTGAATTACGTCACCTCATTTATCAAGTTACTCTTAGCAAGCCCTTTCATTTCATATTCATACCCATATTGTAGAAATGCATTGAAAATAACGAGCCCGCCATCTTGGATGCTCCGCCATGTTGAATTAGGAATGACGTCACACATCTTACCATGCATTGTCATCCAAACTAAACGTGTATGCAAAATTTCAGCTCAATCGGTTACAGATATCTGCTAAAAAAATGAATTTTTGAATAATACCTACCAACTGCTCCCGCGAAAATGACGCTGGATATAGAAAAATACATTTTTTTATTAATAATGAATGATACAACTATTTTTATTTTATTATTCATGTCCAGTTACATGAAATGTCGGCCGTCCCTCAGCATATTGCTTGTTTTGTAATGCAGTAGCCAAATGTTTGTAAAACATGTCAATTTTTCGGGTCAAGGTCGTCTTGTACCAATAAACGTTTGTTTACACATACTTCTATCGCTACGCCTTGTGTTTTGGTTCGCCGCGATCCCGTATCGGCATGCAGTGGTACAGGGGTGTCAATGACCTTTTATGCAAGTTTAAATGGCACGGACTATAGTTTTGTCATGTCCGTCTGTCTGACTGTCCGAGGTGGTGCTAAGAGACCGTTAGAAATAGAAAGTTTTAATTTTGTGTGTATTTCAATTACGCATGTCGCACTGTCGCATTTCCATTTTCGAGATATAAAGAAAAGGTTTTCTGCATTTCGTAAACGCAAAGTGGTGAAATCCGACCAGCTGGGTGTTTCCGGCACGCCTTTGTCAGTATACATACAATGAGCACTTAACAATCAAAAATAAGAAATTATTTCGAGCTTGCAAGGATTGTCAGAAAAAATAATTTCAAATACATATGGATTCAAAACGCAACCATACTTGTTCACGAATCTGAAGCAGCCCCGGCCATCGCCATACGCTCAGAATATGATTTTAAAAAATTTACTCACAAACAGAGCAATGCTAACAGTCCCAAAAAGTGTACATAATTATCTGTCCATTATACTGTTTCTCAAATCTAGTTTTCTTTTAAGTGATTGCATAGAGTATTTATTTAACTGTCTGGTTGCTATTTTTTTGTACAGCGTCCATTTTTGGCCTTTATTTAATTTGTCTTAAGGTAATATATAATTATACATCATTTTTTTATGGTTTATATAACTTTTTTCATATAACTAAATACCACTGCTTTTCTGATAACCTCTTGTTTAACTTTTGTTTGAATTCTTTAGGGAATCTGGGAAATAAATATGCATGCATTGTTTTGCGTAGATACCACATAATGTTATATTTTTCTCTTTTAATTTTCTTTTTAGTAACACAATATATTATTTTATTGTTCTTACCGAATGGACAGTAATCTTACCATTAATTACCAAAATTGTACCGGAATCAGGTCTAAATTACATACGGTTTACATGAATATCCTTTCTGCGGCCTATGACATTGTGGTTTTGACAGAAACATGGCTTACCAGACATATTTGATGGCGAATTCATTTATAGTCGTTATAAGGTGTTCAGATGTGATCGTGACCGACTAGCAACTAATAAAGGTGACGAAGGTGGTGTACTCGTTGCAATAAGAAAGGACCTTAAACCAGTAAGTTCACCAACTAATCACTGTTCCTAAGCTATCGAACATATCTTAGTACCCATACCCGCCTTTGACCCATTGAAAAGGCACTACATTAGTGCTGTTTATATTCCTCCGCAAACTACCATGGATATATACTTAGACCATTTCACTCTATTACAAGACTTCGTGAACGACCATAACACTGAACCATTTTTCATTATAGGTGACTATAATCTTCCCCATGTTGACTGGTCAAATTTCCATCTAGTTGCCCCCACTAGTGCCCTTTCTTCTATTAATTATAACCTTTACAGATTTTTAACAAATTTAAACGCGAAACAATTCAATTCGTTAAACAACGATAATGGTCGTATTCTCGATCTTTTTATATCCAATACAGAAAGTAGCTTAACCACGTGTTCCCCTTGTATTTTACATGTACTGTTACGGACACCCAATCAGTTACTTTATGTTTATATTTGAATGTTGTAATTTAGTATAGGATATTTTGTGGATTTCAATAAAGTTTAATTTTCTCATAGGGCTTAGCGTAAGAAATAATGTAAACTAGCTCAGGGCTTGTTTTATTTAATAAAGATAGCAAACCGGTTATCTATAGGTGATTCCCACTTGCAGTAGGTTAGGCAGGTAGGAACTAATAATAAAATATAAAGTAGGTAGTTTGGTACAGGGGCGAAGGAGACCCTATCTGGTCGTCCCACTCAGGCAGTGTGGGACCGGTAAGACCAATAGTCTGTCCCTGTCCCCCATCTCGCACATTCCGAGGGTAGGTAGGAAAACCCGCAGAGGTAGAATGTTGTGAGTGGGAATTGTTAGGCTATCGGTAGGTAGTTGTGAAATGTTGTAGAAAGAGATAGGAGATACGCATCGGTTGCCTCCCTCAGTATTTCGATGTTTTGAGGGTGGCTGTTGAACGCGTTGGAAAGAGTAACGTAGGTGCTATCCTTATCCTTTCGCCAGTAAACACTAGGGTGCTTTAGTCACTAAGTAAGACCTATGTAATTAGTATAAGTATAGGGCCGTGAGCACCGGAATTTGTTAGCTGCTCTCACGGTCATCGGTCTCCAATAAAGAAGAAAGAAACAAGAAGCGTTTTATTTGAAGAATACAGTCCATAACATCGAGGGAACGATCGTCTATATATTGGCTCGAGTGCGTAGCTAATATGTACATTGTACCTCCGAATCAACACCACCCTCCATTCTGTGCGCTAACTTTTATAAATTTGAAAACTAAACATATGCTTCGGGGTAACTTACTCAAACCAAACTTCCATAAAGGTAATTACGATGATATTAATACTGATATTAATAAGGTAAACTGGGAGGTAATGCTATCTGGTCTTTCTGCTGATGAGTCAGTTTATATTTTCTACGAAAAGATCCATAAAATTATTAAGAAACGCATACCTTTTACAAATATCAGGTCATCACGTTTCCCTATTTGGTTCTCCCCGGCCCTTAAACATATATACAACAATAAGGAGCGAGCATGGCGGAAATGGAAAAAATATGGTAACCTTCAGACTATGAATCTTTCTCAGTATACAGATCGAGTTTCAAAGATCAATGTTTAATTTGCTACGAAAAGTATATTGACAGGGTTGAGGATAGCATAAGTCTAAATACTAAGTTCTTCTGGTCGTTCATAAGGAATCGTAAAAACACTACGTGTTACCCTTCTACTATGTTTTACAAAACTAAAAGTTCAAGCGCCCGAGGGAAATCTGTAATCTATTTTCTGTTTTCTTTAGCTCCGTGTATGAACCTTCGACACTCGCCCTTTTCGATGATACACAACTTTCAGATAGCAGAGATACTGACCTTCTTATTTCTAACATAAATTTTTCTCTAGACAACATCAGGAGAGTACTAAGTGCCTTTGATGTTTCTAAGGGTAAGGGCCTAGATGGTATACCGCCATTGTTCCTGAAACTTACGAAAAGAACCATCAGTATCCCTCTGCATATCATATTTAATAAATGTCTGCAGGAGAGTCATTTTCCTAGTGTATGGAAAAGCGCTTTCATCACTCCTATCCCAAAGTCAGGTGACGCACGAAACGTTGAGAATTACCGGCCTATTTCTGTTCTGTCTGCCTTGTCGAAGGTCTTCGAACGTTTGGTTCTTAATAAAATTTATCCGTCGCTGCATCACATCTTAATACCGGAACATCATGGATTTGTCAAACGCCGCTCTACAACACCCAACTTAACAATATTTACCAACGACTTATTCACTAGTATGGACAGGAGGACACAAGTCGATGCGGTGTACACGGACTTCCAGAAGGCTTTTGTCAAGGTAGATCATAAATTGCTCCTGGAAAAGCTGGCATTCAACGGGATTCGCGGTGACCTGTTGCGTTAGTTTGCTTCTTATATATCAAATCGGACACAGAAGGTGGCCATTAACGGGCTTGAGTTAGATAATATACTGTTGACTTCAGGTGTACCCCAGGGATCTATTCTGGGCCCTATGATGTTCCTTTTGTACATCAACGGCATTAAAAATTGCTTTAGTAATACAAAATTTCTATTGTACGCGGACGAACTCAAAATTTACAAAGAAATACGTTCTCTCAATGATTGCCTTCTTCTTCAATCAGACCTTGATACATTCGGCGAATTCTGTCGGGCCAATAAACTATTCTTGAGTATCTCTAAATGTAACTGTATAAGTTTTACAAAAAAGAAAAACCTTTGTGTCTTCGATTATAAGTTAAATAATAATACTCGGTGTTCTGCTTGACTCAAAACTCCACTTTGACATCCATATCAATGCCATAATTAATAAAGCCTTTAAAATGTATGGTTTTGTATCCAGGTCGGCAGATAATTTTAAAACATCTAGTACATTACTACATCTGTACCGTTCGCTGGTGAGGTCTCAGGTGGAATATGCTGTGCCAGTTTGGAATCCATTTTACAAGAAGTACACCGAGTCCATCGAGAAAATCCAACGTAAATTCCTACGCAAAATCAACTTCAAGTGTTGTCGCTCTCGAGTACCTTATGAATTGCTTTTAACAAAAGTCAAATACCTGCGCCTTGAGTCCAGACGGTTACTGTTGTCAGCCATGTTACTCTATAATTAAATAAATAATAGAATCGACTGCATAAGCCTCAGTAACTTGATCCACTACAGCGTCCCCAGACGTGCTGTGCTGAGAAGCACGCGCAGGGAGGAGAAGACCTTATGTGTAGGTGTATGTAGAACCAATGCAGGCAAGCGAGCTCCTTTGAATAGACTACTGTCCATTTTCAACCAGAACTTCAATGCTCTCGACTTTTCCCAGAGTCCCTCCAAATTTAAAAGTCTTATCATAGACGCTCTGCGGAATGTCGCAATTGAATAATAATAAATAAATACAGTACATATAATACACATTTACATATATAATAATACACATTACATACGTATAGAATAGTTTTGATATTGAAGCTATAAACAATAATATTCACATTATATCACAAAGCAGTTGCACTCTACTTCGCACTTAACACGTAGTAACATATATATGCCTATATGTGGATTACGTGGTTGAATGTTACCATTTATAGTATATAAGTTAATAAATGTAACACATTTGTTTGTGATCCCTAAAAATATAAATAAATAAATAAAATTGACATTTTTATCGTGCTTTATTGTTTTTGTAGTGTTTTTCTTTATTAATTCCCTTTATCATACAGTCCATTCAATTTTTGTCTCGTCCATAGTCATTTTGTCAAACGACCAGGAACAGTAGGGAATATGATTTTACAAACAATTACTTGGTTTACCTTTTTATGGCGGGAGGTGCTTGTGGCGCAGTGGCGGCAGCGCTTTAGTAGTAATACCAAAAGTTAAGCAACCCACGGCGCGGTCGTGATTGGATGGGTGACCATTCCGACCATTCAAGTGACGACCATGACAAGCATCTCCGTGCTTCGGAAGGCACGTTAAGCAGTTGGTCCCGGCTAATATCTAATTATATTAGTCGTTAAGCCTAGTCAGAGGCCCTAGGGCGGCTTGATAAGTTCTGACAGTAAGGTTTGTCACTATAAATAAATTTTTGACATGTTTAAATAATAATATCCACCAATCCGCACTGAGCCCGCGTGGTGGTAGTATGGCTCGTCGTACCTCCTCATAGTTGATGTTAGAGGCCTTTTCCCAGCAGTGGGATCTATATAGGCTGACTTTACTTTTTTTACCTTTTTTTTGTACTGCATGGGCAGTAACCTATAGTATACAACAGAATATCGATACATTATCGCTAAATAACTACGGTACCGTATGTTAGTTCCCTGGACACTCGCTAGGGGCGTTTTGATTGGACACATTACCTGTCATTTCTTAGAGGAGAACCTTTTGTCGGCGTACTTGTATATTAGAGGTCCTAAGTAAGATCCAAGTTAGGATGGATGGAGTAAAAAACAATAACCACCATCTTTTTTTGCAGTTAGGGTATTTAATCAGAACAGAACATTGCAAACTTTTTTGAAATTCCCGCTCTAACTTGAAAGGTACGTGCTCACCATTGTTCTATCTACTCAATGGTGCTTACTACCGAGCACCTCGCATAAAAACTACATAGACAAAAACTGAAAAGATAAGATAAATTCTGTTGTACTTAAACATTTATTTATTCTAAAGAGGTGAAAAAATGGCCTAATCATTATATTAATAACATATTTAATATTACAGTCTGTTTTTTTTTACTGTTGTTATTATATTATCCACTGAGCTTTAACAAACTATATACCTATTTCAAGTCAGTGATATTATCCAAAACGCTTAGACCAAAACGTCATAATAAATGGTCTTTACTTTATGGCATTCCATCATGGTCGCCATCTGTCATTTTTGAGATCACTCGATTGGTCGTCACGGAGTTTTACGACGAATTTCATCCTTTTGTAGTGAACTAGAACATTCAGAATTAATTGATTTTGTATTTACTCACAAATTACCAGCAGCCAATACACAACATTTTTAGTTATCAGAAAAACAACAGTGTTCAAAACGTCCTTGAAGTCGCACTATTCTGCTGCAGACCTATTTTCACACCACGATTTAATAGAATACAGTTGCTGCTGTAATGGAAACTAATTTCGACGCAGCGACGAGACGGAGACAATCAGCTGTCGAGGGCTACAAATGAGATCTTGAAGCAGGTGCGTAGTGTTTATCAGTTCAGTGAGGGGACACAGTTGATCGCTGATCGACAGGTTTTATGTGCGTGTGACGGTGACATGAGCACAAATAAACAACGGCGTGGAGCTAGCGGTTCCAGTTGTTCTGTGTCGGGAGTGCCAGCTCTCGTGAACGTGCCTACCGCTATGTCAGCCGACCTAGCATCGTTGTTCGAGTGCCCTGTGTGCTTCGACTATGTCCTGCCACCGATCTTGCAGTGTCAAAGCGGGCACCTTGTGTGCTCAAGCTGCCGGCCCAAGTTGTCATGCTGTCCGACCTGTCGCGGCCCCCTCGGCAACATCCGCAACCTCGCCATGGAAAAAGTCGCTAGCAACGTTATGTTCCCCTGCAAACACTCCAACACGGGGTGCACTGTTACTCTAGTGCACACAGAAAAGGCAGAGCATGAGGAAGCTTGCGAGTTCAGGCCTTATTCATGCCCTTGTCCTGGTGCATCTTGCAAATGGCAGGGAGGGCTAGACCAAGTCATGCCTCACCTTATGATGTCCCACAAAAGCATTACCACATTACAAGGAGAAGACATAGTGTTCCTAGCAACAGACATCAATTTACCTGGAGCTGTGGATTGGGTGATGATGCAGTCTTGTTTTAACCACCATTTTATGTTAGTACTTGAAAAGCAAGAAAAGTTTGATGGACATCAGCAATTCTTTGCAATTGTCCAACTTATAGGTTCACGAAAGGAAGCTGAGAACTTTGCGTATCGTTTAGAGCTCAATGGACACCGCCGGCGACTCACATGGGAGGCGATGCCACGGTCTATTCATGAAGGAGTCTCGTCAGCAATAATGAACTCTGACTGTCTTGTGTTTGACACATCTCTTGCACAACTCTTTGCAGACAATGGGAACCTCGGAATCAATGTCACAATATCTATTGCCTAATTAACATTGCCATGCTATTGTAGTTGGTATCTACCAATCTGGGACATTTGTTGACAAACTAAACATAATCTAATTATTATATTATGTCAATACAATGTCCCCTCATTATCATTATGAAAGATAATAGACAAAAATAATATAAATCACACTGATATTTACATGTTATGTACTAAAGTGGAATCATATTTTTGTTACAATTGCAAATACAATTAATTCAGACTTTGACATATTTTGTATTAATTAATAATTCACAGTAATGTAAGCCAAAAATATATAATTTCTTTGATTGTTTGTATGTACATGTGTGTTCATCTTTAGAGATAAGTAGAGAAAGTTTAAATTCTTCCAGTGCGCTCGGTCACTATGGAATGGAATGCCTTGTAAGCATAAACATAGTTTATAAAACAAATTATGACCTCTCAAGAGAGAAAGTGATTATTTTATTCCAAACAATGAACAAATTTTGTACTAACATTAATCATTTGTATATAAATGCATGAAAAATTACCTATATTTAAGGATTTTAAAGCAATTTTGTGATGTTGCTTTGTTTCAAGAATACTTAGTGTGCTGGCATTATCTGAGTAATGGCCCTTGGAGACACCCCCTAAACTGTGGTCATGGACGCTATGCTTTAGTACAAATCGTAATGGTTCAAGTTGCCTGAATGCATTGCCAGTTTACTCACACTGCCCAGAAAGAAATGAGCATAAGTGCCCTGATAGCGTACCATTTTAAGAGCTGTACATCAACTCTGGACCAATACTAGTATTTACAAAGAAAATGGTTGTAATGTAAAAGCAAAGAGAAGTGTGAATGAATTTTCTTGTTATTATGAGCAGCACAACTATGTGTTGCTTGCTGTACTTTTATACTAGTTCTAGTGTGTGTACAGTTCTTTGAATATCACTAAAGGATAATTCTGGAGTAGAGTATGTTTCCCTCTCAGGAAGGGAGATCGATAAAAATATTATAATCAGTTTAAGTAAGCATCACAAAGAAAGAAAGTATACCACAAAGATCCACCAGCCTTATTTTGGAACAATAGCTCAATGTACATAAGTTAACCAGTTTTCTTTGTTTTGTCTTGACTGAATTATTTATTAGTTGGTTTAGGCTTCTCTTATTTATACCTATTATGTTACTTAATTATAGATTTAATTTCCCAATTTCCTTACTCTATGTATAACCTGCGTGCACTTCAATGGCATGTTGGTCTCCAATAGAAAGATTTATTGTTTTAGTGTTCTATACCCTATGATATGATAAAGCTGGTTAAATTTATGAAATTGCTAGAAATAAATTTTTGTATTGTAATTAATTGTAGTTTTAATTTAACGGGTAAAAATAATTCAACAGCACTCATGAAATGAACACATTGGGACCCAGGTTTTGTTTGGCGAGATTCTTAGAGAATGCAAAAAAAGTTCCATACCATTATGTAAAATTTTTTTAGGGTAGCTCCCCTACATGTAAAGTGGGAATGATTTTTTTTCGTTGTCAACCCCATTGTGTGGGGTATCGTTGAGTAGGTCTTAATCTTGAAGGAAAACTATAGCGGTTAACTTTATTAATTAGTGTAGCAGTAATATTGGTAGAATGTGGGTGTTCAATAGTTTTGTACCAAATACAAAATTCTTAGAATTAGTTCTCTAAAGTTACTAAGATGAAGTAGATAATGGTACGAAACCCTTCGTGGGCGAGTCAGACTCGCACTTGGCCGGTTTTTGTTTTAACGGCCCCACTTAAATATTTTAGAGTTTTTTGGTATGGCAACAGAATTATACATCACTAGTGGTTCCCGCGACTTCGCCTGTAAGAGTTGGATTTTCCATATAAACTTTCATCCCCTTAATGTTTTTATATCGCGACAAAATGTAGCCTATGTCCTTTCCAGGGTCTCGAACTGTCTCCATACCTAATTTCATCTCAATCGGTTCAGTGGTTTAAGCGTCAAGAGGTAACAGACAGACACACTTTCGCATTTATAATATTAGTATGGATTTGTGAAAATTTCAACTGTCTTGTTATCACAGTTACAAATACAGCATGGTGACGAAAAGTAAAGTTTTAGTCCCGTTTTAGCCCTATGAACCCACACTCAATTTCTGCCTGGTGCGTAAATGATGAGGATTATTAAATATAAATACTCTATTTGATTAAAATCCATTTTATTAACAATTATTTGTGTATTTTATATTTAACATACATAAATATAGGATAATTAACTTTTAAAATAAATAACATAAATAGAACAAACAACAATTAAATACAATTTGGGCCAAAAAGGTTGAAAAACATGCAATAATGTGTTACATTTTATGATTAGGAATTGGAGATGACATTTTTTTTATAGTAGATTTTCCCAATATTCGTCAATATAGGATAAGTTGATTCAAACACATCTATCTTAATTTACGAACTACCCAATGAGCCATTCCAGATCTCTCAACTTGGAGCACCAACCAAAATCGATTTTGGTTATACAACTTTATTTAATTATATTCCTTAATAGTTACGCCGGCTTCTCACTACTTTGCGGGAGTAATGGCGAGGGGAGGAGGCAAGCGGCCGTCGGCGAGTTACTATCGTCTAAAATTGAAGTCCCCTCTTGCTGTACCTGCGGGCTAAACGGGTCACTTTGCTGAGGCAATGTGACCGCTAAAGCGGGACTGAAAGGGTCGTCATTCCTGTGCACGACCTCAAACGGGTCGTACGTCCTGTTGGTTTTCGTGTCGACTAGGCTAAACTCGTTAAACTTTTCTATAGTCTCGCTGAATGTACTCGGCTGTGGCGCAAAAGGGTCGAAAGGTTTCTTAATGCCATCGGGGCTGAACGGGTCCTTCGCTTCTTTCGGCGGGTCCTTCGCTTCTTTCGGCGCGTCCTCAGCTATGCTGTTGTCACCGCTGAAATCTGACAAATCTATGTCGTAGTTAATATTACTCAAACCTGGAGCCAACTGGTCGGAACCAAACTCATCCGGGGTCATTAGTTCGTCTATGGACCTCGAATCGAAGGGTGCGAAACCTAAAGGCGACGGAGTAAGGAGTTCTAACGAGTTCGTCTGTTTTATATCCCAAGTCTGATTGAGATTTTGCGGCGATTTTTGCGGTGAAGGCCTGTCGATGACTTCGAATCCTAGGATGTTGAGTTTCTCAGTTTCTGTACTGGTATCGACTGTTAGAATTTGGGGTTGTTTATCTTCTGTTTTTAAAGGTGGTGGTGGAAGAGCTATCGGCACTCTGCTGTCTACGCGTGGCTGTTGGTTTTCTGCTTGCTCTATGGGTGGATCCTTATAGTCTATGAGCGGTTGTGGTGTCCCAGTGTCGGCGAGAGTCTGGTCCGACGGTTGAGGGTCGGTTCCCTCTGCAGGCGGGCGGGGATCGAGGTCGATGAGAGGTTTCCGGCCGGACATGAATTGCCCGAAACGCGGCGGCTCCCGTCGAGGTTTTATCTCCAACGGTGTTTTTGATAGAACATCTTGTACTTTCTTCACGATTTGTTCCTGTGAAAATAAAAACGGATTTAGTAAGATAATAAAGTTTGATTTTATATGCACTGGGTTTTAGACCAACAAGTTTGCATTTTGCGGGAAGGGGATTTCCCCCGTCCCCGCTGACAGCTAGCATGCCTTGCTCCCGCACGCTTGGCGCTTAGCAGGAGGATCGGATACGAACTAGACGGACTATAGCAACATTTCAATGAAGTAGGTCATGAATCATTGGCGGAACAGTGAGCCCAAGGTGGTAAACTTGCGATATGTTCGCAATACATGATGTCCCGTAGACTAAAATGGCACGCTTAGACCCTGGAAATAATTGCTTTTGTTTCTTCCATAAAATTGGCCTAACAACTAGACTATTAAATAGAATTAAATGAATGTATTCTATTTTGTAAGAAACTGGTAAAATTTAATAGGGTTTGTGAAAAACCTGTTCTACAGGCCCAGCAATACAACATTTTTTTGTGGTGGCAGTCTGGACGCTGGCGTGCCATTTTTGAAACACTATAAAAGTTGAAAAAAAGAACTAGAATATACAGAAGTCACTTTTGTATCAGTATATTATAATAATAGTCTTAATTCAGTAATAATAATCTTATAAAATCAAAAGACCAAACAGGTTTTTTTTTTGTCGTCCAGTACAAAAATATCGAGATAAAGCATTTAGAAAATGTCCAAAAAATCGGTAAAACGGTGGACACAGCTTTAGGTCGATGCCTCCCTGGTCATCCTGACAATATCAACCCCGCTCCAATGCCTATGCGCCGCATTCGTCTAATTCATGCGTAAGTACGGGTTACCACATTTTTGATAATTGGGTCCGTATATATTTTTTTATTCAACTCAATGTACTTACCAATTTTTTTTCAAATAGGTATATCACTTATAAACGCTTTCTATTAGTAACCTAGTTGCTTACCTTTTTGTCTTCACAGCAGCTATCCATTTATTTATTGGAGCAAATAAATAAATGGATAGTCGCTGTGAAGAGAAAAAAGTAAGCAACTAGGTTACTAATATGATATAACTGAATATATTTAATTCTTTCTATTCTTCGTGCAACACAATCACAATCATTTTTATTCGTTTTAGGTCTGGAAAAAAATTGCATACTGAATCAAAAGTCACTCTGTATAAGTATTATTATTTTGGTTTCAATTTTTTAATAGTCTCAGTTATTTTATATTTTTATTTAATGTATTCACGGGCCGAAGCCAAGTGAGATACAATATTATAATTACCTATTGAAATTTTCAGTCTGTAAAAACTTACGTACTATCCTACATGTATTCAATATGCAAGCCTTTTGTAAGAGTGCATAGGTATAGTCGCTATTATTGAATTCCTCGAGTGTACCTGGAACGTGAGCGCGTTGTCGTGCATCTGTCTCGCTTGCTCGGTACATTCCCGCGCGTCCCGCAGCAGTCGCGTCGCCGCCGCGCGCTGCTCCGTCGCCTCGCGCGCCGCGCCGCACAGCGACAACGCCGCCGCCTGCGCATCATAATATTATTATTTTACGCAAACAGGCGTCAATATACTGGTAGGATTTTAGGAGCGCCGGTGGCGTAGTGGCGTAATTTAGGAGTACCGGCACAGTATACTAGTACTTCGTACAGAAGTATGACTTAGCAATTGTATTCAAAGAAATGTCTACTCAATGTCGTCAACAATATGGCGTAATTTAGTTCGCCTCAGAGTCGAGCACATTTTCTTGTAGACACCTACAAAAATCCATTGCAAGATAATTTCATACTTATTGCTCTGGAATATGATTCATAATACACTAAACCTATTCAGTGACGTAATATCACGCGACGCGATAGGGTTGACTGCTACGAGAAGCTTCTAACGCCATCTAGCGCCTCTTTCTAGTACTTTATTCATTCTCGTCCAGCCAGCAACGTAGCCGCGCGGCCGCCGGTGAATAAAACGCGCGAGGGTGGCTCTGGCCGGTAGCGACACGCAACTTGTTTTAGGACCTACGTAGGTGCGCCGCGCGTAAGTACGTTTTTGCTACCTCCGCGGGGAGATACACAGGCCTGGTACCGGTTCGATCCCACGTGCCGCCATGTACCAATGACTTTGTCGGAGTTATGTAAATTAGTTGTTGGTGAGAGATGCTTTTGGCGCAGTGGTGGCAGCGCTTTGGTAATGATTCCAAAGTTAAGCAACCTACGGCGCGGTATTGATTGGATGGGTGACCATTCCGACCATTTAAGTGACGTCTATGACAAGCATCTCCGTGTTTCGGAAGGCACGTTAAGCAGTTTGTCCCGGCTGATATCTGTTGGTATTAGTCGTTAAGCCTAGTCAGAGGCCTTAGGGCGGCATGATAACATCTGACAGTAAGGTTTGTCACTTGCCTTACAGACACCCCTCCACCAATCCGCACTGAGCCCGCGCGGTGGAGTATGGGTCATACGTCCTCATAGTTGGGGTGAGACCTTTTCCCAGCAGTGGGATCTATATAGGCTGACTGTTTACATTAGTTGTTTCACTAACCGATGCTCTGTTTCACTAAACCTGCACATTCAGGCGACTGAATGTGTAACCATGATCTAAGCCTGGTCAGGTTTCCCTGTTAACAGGGTCACGGAGGTCAGATGGCAGTCGCTCCACTGAAATTACCTGATCTGCTACATCCTGGATCATGGTCAGCGGACCCTGGGCACTTGCGTTCACAACCGAAATAACGCTAGGAAGATGATGATGCAAACAGGCAGTTGAAACAACTGATGCTTGTGCTGACTAGGATAACAGATAGACATACATGAATACGTTTATTAAGTTTTTATTACGTGTCCAGGTTCCTCATAGACCATGAGGTGATACTATGCTATGCATGTCATATTTTGAACAGCAATAGCGAAACAAAAGTTTTGACCAAAGCCGGGCCCAGATTGTGTCTTTGTAGGTTATATGTCAAAAATCTTGTTTTGAATTATAATTGCACTGGTATTTTAAAAGTAACACTTAATCGAAGCTAACGAATAGGGGTTTAAAACATAACCTCAAAATGCCTAATCTGCCATTGGATTCCTCGTACACCCCTGATGTGTGCATTCTTTCAAATATTTTATATTTTATCCGAACATTGACGCAATCTGACGCAAAGTGTGCCGAGTTTCTATAGAGTTTTGGTCACGATCCTTTGGAGTCTAGTGCTGCAATTAGGTTAAGAATTTTGAGGAATCCAATAAAACTTCAAATGTATGCAGCATAATAATGTATGTGAGGAAGCTGGAGACACAGATGTAGTCGAAATCTGTACATACGAGTACAATGTATAAAAATCTTTGTATGTATATTCCTCATGAGCTCAAAATCAGTCTAAAATAAGTTTAAGTA
The DNA here is from genome assembly GCA_949316185.1 of Pyrausta nigrata. Taxonomy (NCBI): domain Eukaryota; kingdom Metazoa; phylum Arthropoda; class Insecta; order Lepidoptera; family Crambidae; genus Pyrausta; species Pyrausta nigrata. The sequence goes on along the minus strand of OX438940.1, from coordinate 18,750,021 downwards.
CTATCCGTCTAGTTTGTACTACGCCGTTTGATGATGAGAAGTCATCCTCTATTTTTGGTTTATATATGGAAATGAATATGTATACTTGTTCAAACTACAGACTGTAGTCTAGTTTGTTAGTTTAACAAACTTGAAGGATGAGAATATAAGTACTTTTATCATCGAGGATAATAATACAAACTAAACACTATCTGCGTGTAATGACGACCGTCTTGGTGTAGTGGTTCGTGCCCCGGACTTCTAAACCAGGCAGGTTGCGGGTTCAAATCCCACAAGGGGCAAATGTTTGTGTGATGAGCAGAGCATTTGTACCTAAGTCATGGATGTTTATAAATTTATATAAGTATGTCTATCCGTTATCCTAGTCACCATAGCACAAGCTCTCGCTTAGTTTGGGGCTAGGTAATTGGTGTGTTTGTTGAAACAATTTATTTATTTATTTGTTATTAATATCCTCACCCAAGCACTGCCGCCGATGGAGGCCGGCATCGCCATGTAGCAGTCGAACTCTTTCTTGTCCATGCTCAAAGATTCCGCTGTCAGGTTTTCAATGAACGAGACGGCACAACACTAGAAACAAAGGACATGTTTTTTTATTCAGGATTCAATTATGTGATGCGCGAGTAGTAATATTAGAGATGTTAGTTGACATTGAAAACCTCATTTTATTGTTTTCAACCGTTCTGCTGCGACGACAGAGCGGTGTTGCGGTGAAACGATAGAGCGTCACACTAAACGCAACGCAGCGCTCGTCTGGCACTAAGTGCGTTGAAATCATTACTTTTGAGCAATGATGAATATGTTAAACTTTAAAGGACTTTATCGCGGACATTAACCTGTTACACCTACAGAGACAATTTTACCCTCATATAGTAAATAATTTAGTTTTCTTTAAAAATGACTTGAAATGGTACCATCAAAAACTAGTCCTTTAGGGTTATAATCACCAAAATCTAAAAAAAAACGAAACATTCGCGTTTTCGACACAGATGCGTTGGGCACTCGAGGTCACAAACTAAGATTGAATAATCTACTAATAATTGGACCAACATCATAAACAACCCTGCAAAAAATCATAACTACCGGATTTGACGCATACGACCCAATAGTTTCTGATGACAAAGTGACTGGACTATAGAGTATTTAACCAAATATATTTTGAAACATAACACCACGTAACCCAATTAAAATCTTACAAAAATATCTAATAATGACTTACCAGGTTGGTGAAATAGTATCCTCCCTCGCCGGTCATAAGCCGCTGCGCGTTGCAGAAGCGCGTCACGAAGTTTATGTTGCTGACAAGACGCGGCGGGTTTGCTTTCAGCACCTGCGAAATAGTAGATTGTTATACAAGGGACGAAAGCGACCATTCCACTCGAGAAGTTTCTGGCGCTCGAACGAAGTAAGAGCGCCAATAGCTCGAGAGTAGAATGGGTGCTTTCACCCGAGTTAAGCATACTATTTTTCATTTCGACTGTGAGGAAAGAAATAGTGCATTTTTTTATGTGGTGCAATCGAAGGTGCTTTCCAATTCATATCCGCGAAGCGATACATTTTGGCGTTTTACTTAGTCCGCGAGCGTCGCCAAAGTGGATAGCAATATTATCGATAGAATATCGATAGACTATCGATAGTTTAGGCAAAAGCAATAGTATCGATAAATATCGATAGACTATCGATAGTTTAGGCAAAAGCAAAAGTATCGATAGACTATCGATAGTTGAGGCAAAATCAATAGTATCGATAAAATATCGATAGTATCGATAGACTATCGATAGTTAAGGCAAAAGCAAAAGTATGATGAAATATCGACAGTATCTATAGACTATCGATAGTTGAGGCAAAAGCAAAAGTATCGATAAAATATCGTTAGTCTACCGATAGTAATGATGGTATTGATAGACAATCGATAGTGTCAAAGTTTAATATTAAAATCAGTATCGATAGCTGATACGGCTTTGACTATTGCAATAACTATCGATACTCTCGATAGGGGCCTTTTATTCAATAGTAAGTCCGAGACGAGCTCAAAATGAACCGCCTTTGTTACCATGCAAACAAACAGTGCAATGTATCCTTTCGTGTAATTATTTTTATAACTTAAGCAATTATTTTGCAAGTTTTTACGAAATTAAATTAAATTTCGCTCACAAAAATTAATCGACAGTGTCATCCGGTGGGACTCGAACCCACGTCCCTTCGCTATCCGGGCGAGTGCTCTTACCAACTAAGCTACGGAGGACGTTAGTCAGCCGACGAATTTTCGTAAGTGCTTGCTACGCCAGTGAGCCGGGTCGATTTCATCAATACTTGGGGTATGTACCCGCATGTATCCAATAGAAATATTTTTACAAATATTTGACTATCAGTTAAGATGAAATCAGCTTAACTTATAATTATTTTTATAACTTAAGCAATTATTTTGCAAGTTTTTACGAAATTAAATTAAATTTCGCTCACAAAAAGTAATCGACAGTGTCATCCGGTGGGACTCGAACCCACGTCCCTTCGCTATCCGGGCGAGTGCTCTTACCAACTAAGCTACGGAGGACGTTAGTCAGCCGACGAATTTTCGTAAGTGCTTGCTACGCCAGTGAGCCGGGTCGATTTCATCAATACTTGGGGTATGTACCCGCATGTATCCAATAGAAATATTTTTACAAATATTTGACTATCAGTTAAGATGAAATCAGCTTAACTTATAATTATTTTTATAACTTAAGCAATTATTTTGCAAGTTTTTACGAAATTAAATTAAATTTCGCTCACAAAAATTAATCGACATTGTCATCCGGTGGGACTCGAACCCACGTCCCTTCGCTATCCGGGCGAGTGCTCTTACCAACTAAGCTACGGAGGACGTTAATCAGCCGACGAATTTTCGTAAGTGCTTGCTACGCCAGTGAGCCGTCGGCTCACTGGCGTAGCAAGCACTTACACAATATTTGTAAAAATATTTCTATTGGATACATGCGGGTACATACCCCAAGTATTGATGAAATCGACCCGGCTCACTGGCGTAGCAAGCACTTACGAAAATTCGTCGGCTGACTAACGTCCTCCGTAGCTTAGTTGGTAAGAGCACTCGCCCGGATAGCGAAGGGACGTGGGTTCGAGTCCCACCGGATGACACTGTCGATTACTTTTTGTGAGCGAAATTTAATTTAATTTCGTAAAAACTTGCAAAATAATTGCTTAAGTTATAAAAATAATTATAAGTTAAGCTGATTTCATCTTAACTGATAGTCAAATATTTGTAAAAATATTTCTATTGGATACATGCGGGTACATACCCCAAGTATTGATGAAATCGACCCGGCTCACTGGCGTAGCAAGCACTTACGAAAATTCGTCGGCTGACTAACGTCCTCCGTAGCTTAGTTGGTAAGAGCACTCGCCCGGATAGCGAAGGGACGTGGGTTCGAGTCCCACCGGATGACACTGTCGATTAATTTTTGTGAGCGAAATTTAATTTAATATCCTTTCGTGGTTTTTACTCCGCGCCCTTTGTTGGCTTTAACATCTACGAAGCCTGTGAAGTCTACTCCACAGTGGTGAAATGCGTCTGCAGGGTTCACACGTGAAGATGGTAGGTCACCCATCAGCTGGTAATGCCTAGCGGGATCATGTCTCTTGCACGTGACACATTGTCGTATGAATTTTTTAATAGTCATGTAGCCATTCATGACCCAATACTTTTGCCTCATGGTTGCTAATGTGAGACGCGCTCCGCCGTGAAAAGTTAGTTCATGGGCTTGCTGCATAAGCAGCGTGGTAAGGCGGTGGTTCGGAGGCAGGACAGCAGGATGTTTCATCTCTATGTTGATCTGCGCGTTTTTCAGCCTGCCGGCTACTCTCAAAATTCCATCTTTGTCTATAAATGTATTCAAATTAAAAATTTTACTTTTTGAATTAAGTTTTCCTTGTTTCTGTAAGTTATTTATGTCATCGGCAAATTCCGAGAATTGTATATTCTTTATAATCAGCAATTTCGAGTGGTGCAGCTCGTGTAAGGTGAGATACGGTTGTTGAACTCCTTTCTTGTAGGTAAGTATGCGTAATATCCATGCAAATATTCGAATGATTTTCTTTATTGAACTGTAGGTATTTAGTAAATGAGTTATTATATTTGTGAGAACTGTATTATTTTGTTTTATAGTTGTAGCGTTGGTTTGCTTTAAAATTGATAGTTTCGTTTCTAAATTGGTTTCATAGGTAGTCTTTTCATCAATGACAGAGTGAGATAGAAGCCACGACGGACCTTTCCACCATAAATCATGGTTTATTAGTTGTTGAGTGGTTAACCCGCGACTTGCGCAATCTGCTGGGTTCTCATTTGTTTTTACATAAAGCCATTTGTTTGAAGGCACAGCTTTTGTAATTTCTTTTACACGATTCGACACAAATGGTTTCCAACGTGCTGGATCTCCATGCAGCCACCCCAAGACTGCTGTGGAATCCGTCCACGCGTAAAGGTTTATATCGTAATCTGGTAGACAAGTTTGAACTTTTTTGATCAACTGTGTCAAGAGTTGGGCGCCCATCGATTCTAGCCGAGGCGTTGTAACTTCCTTACTAACTGGTACTAATCTAGCCTTTGCTGCGACTAACGTGATTGTAACTTCGTTATTGTGTGTAATCTTGCAGTAAATAACACCAGCGTATGCTCTTTTTGATGCATCGCAGAATCCGTGTAATTCAATGGTTTGATTTTCTTGAATTCCTAGCCATCTATTAATTTTTATGCTATTTATATATTTTAACTCACTTTTCAATGTGGTCCATTCTTTATTAATATCGTCTGGTAAGGCATCATCCCAATCTAAATTAGACAGCCAAACATTTTGGAAAAGTATTTTCATGGTAGTACTAAGTGGCGTGAGCCAGCCTAGGGGGTCAAATAGATTTGAAATATCGGAAAGTAATGATCTCTTAGTTGCTACTGATGGTTGTTTTGAAGGTATCTTTGATTCAAAAATGAATTGGTCATGTTTCGGGTCCCAACCTAATCCCAAAGTCTTGGTAGAACCCACCTCTTTAAACTCATATGCATTTTGGTCTCGTTGGTTGATTCTTAAGTCTTCTAAAAGTCTTGGTTCATTTGACTTCCATTTTCGTAAATTGAAGCCGCCGGTTTTAAGTAACTCTATTAGTTCATCGCGCAAGTTTACAGCGCTTTCCAAACTGTGCTGTCCCCCGCAGAAATCGTCGATAAAAAAGCTACTTTCTAAAGCTTTTGCTGCGTCAGGAAATCCTTTTCCTTCATCTGCAGCCAGCTGTTTTAGACACATCATAGCTTGAAATGGTGCTGGTTTGATACTGTAGGTTACCGTGGTTAGTTAGTAAATTGAAATTGGTTTATCTGTTGACTCCCTCCAAAGTATTTTTTGATAAGTTTGGTCTTCACTTTGAACATTTATTTGTCGGTACATCTTTTCTATGTCTGATGTATAGACATATATATATTGTCTCCATTTAAGTATTAATTCTTGCAGATCTTGTTGCAGATTCGGTCCTTTATTAAGCACATCGTTTAAACTCAATCCAGATGAAGATTTTGCGGACGCATTATACACGACACGCAACTTGGTAGTTGTTAAGTCAGCCCGAATAACACCGTGGTGGGGTAAATAGCACTCGGGTGACGTACTTATGGATGGTTTCATATGGCCTAATTCATAATATTCGTTAATGAATGCATGGTAGTAATTTTTCATCTCCAAATTCCTCTCAAGCTTCTTTTCTAAATTTTAAAATTTTTTGCAATGTGTTTTGTTGATCCAAGTTTTTCCTTTAATTCTGGTTTGAACGGAAGTCGAACTTCGTATTTTCCGTTTTCAAGTCGCTTTGTGGTTGATAAAAAGTATTGCAAGCATTCATGATCTTCACTTGACCTTTCTATTTGCTGAGTAATGTCTTCACTCTCCCAAAACTTTGCTAGATCCTCTGTGTTGTGAAGAATGACATTGCACTGATATTGTGGTTTCGTCGACCCACATAGGAGCCAGCCGAAGTGTGTTTGTTGAGCAAGCGGTTGGTCATCATTTTCTCCTTTTAGTATGCCTCCTAGCATGATCTTGCTGTATACATCTGCCCCAAGAAGTAAGTCTACTGGTCGGCTTACGTTGTATTCTGGATCAGCTAAATTAATATTTTGAATGTGTGACCACGATTGCTTCATAATGATAACGTTGGTGTTCAAGGAAAAAACATTATGCATTGACTGAATATAAATATTTATCATTCCCTTGCAATCGTTCTCCTTTTCTCCAACACCAAATATTTTTCCTCTGCATTGGTTCCTTTTTAATTCTAACAATTGAGCTGAGTGTTCACTTATTATGGATATTTGTGACCCTTGGTCAATTAGAGCCCTCATGGTATACTCATTTCCATTAGACGCGGTGACTTTTACTAATGCTGTAGATAAAAGCACCTCTGGTACGTCATTCAAGGAAGCATGGTTTGAAGTGGAAGGTTTTTCTGTATTTATGGTATTTGACTTTAAATTTGGGTTAAATGATGAACTAGGGCGTGTTTCCGTCATCAAAGCATCGTGTAATAATGTGTTATGATTACCGAAGCATTTCCGGCAGCGCTTGTTCGAAAAACATGTTTTATTAAAATGATGTATAAGGCAATTGTGACAACAGTTCAGCTGATTCACGGATTTCAATTTCTGGTCGTCCGGCATTTGCAAAAATTTGCTGCATTGCCATAACCCGTGGTCAGAATTGCACAATGCACATGTGATTGACCGCGAGACGTGGTATGTTTTCGCATACTTGGCTTCACCTTGAGCGTTTTTGATTGCATTATAATTGGTATTTGAATAAAGTGGATATCTTTGATTTGATGTAACGTTACGATGAATTGGTGAAGCTTGATTTTGTATCGTTGATCTTTGGTTGTTATTTTCTTGTTTTCGTCGTGAAGCTTCTAATGTGGTAAACTTGGTTTCTAAATAACTAAGGAATTCCTGTAGGATTGGTATGTCGCGTGGATTGCTCACCGACTCAATATATTCAGCGAAAGATTCGCTATCTAATTTCTGCGCTAGTAAATGTACTAATAGTGGATCCCAGTTACTAATTTCCACTCCTATGTTTTGAATTGCATGTAAACATTCTTTTGTTACATCATGCATTTTTTTGATCATGTTCAGTGACTGATGCTGGATTGTGGGAAGGCCTAACAGTGTGTTGAGATAAGATGTTAAAATCAGTTTTTTGTTGCCATAACGATGATCTAAGAGCTCCCAGCATATCTCGTAATTATCAGAGCTGACCTGCAAGTGATGTATGAGCCGTTCAGCTTCCCTAGTCACTTTACTCTTTAAAAACTGCATACGTTGCGCGTTAGATAACGATGGATTTTTGTGGATGACTTCGATAAACAAATCTTTAAATGTAATCCAGTGCTGATAGTTGCTATTAAATGTTTGTATATCCATTTGTGGGGTTGACTTTTCGCGATGGGATACTGACCACATCTTTGTGTTAATACATTTCTTCAAATCGTTGTAAATTTGTTCATGTCTAGAAAACTCTTCTTGGTAAATTGGTTCCTCGTCATCAATTTCACCTTCTATTTCCCAATGTAGTTGGTCAATGGTATTCCAGCGAGTATGAACTGACCGTAGCGCATCTTCGAATTCCCATTTATTTTGTTAAAGTTCCGTGTCTATAGTGTTCACGGTTCGCATAAAAGCTTTGAAGTTTATGTACTGCTTCTTTAACATTTCGTCAAGTTTGTTCTGACGAGATGTAGAAGGCTGTTGTGGTTGATAAAAAGTAGAACGAGTTGGTGGCTCTGGTCTATGCTCTTGTGGTTTAGGTACACCCTGATTCTGCTCATCTGGTTTGGTTGGTTGCTGCAAGGTGGTTGGTTTTGGTATACCTTGGTTCTGCTCATCTGGTTTAGATGCTTGTTGCACGGCTGCTAACTTTTTTATGGTTCCCATGATTAAATCTTTTATCATCAAGTAAAGTTCCTGTGCTGTATCAAAACAATTATCCGTAAAATAAACATGGTTAAATTCTGCTAATTCGCAATCTGCCTATGATTATTTATGTATTCCTCCCAATATTTTTCTACTAATTCCAGTTTCCGTCTGCAATAATCAATGGTTTTCCTCTCGGCTCCATCTTTCTTGAAGTTTGTGATTAACTTTTCCAGAGCTTCGAAAAGTTCAGTTTGGTTTGCAAATAAATTTTCCATTCTGATAGGAAAAAGATAAGTATATTGTGTAAAATAATAATGGTAAGATCTGACCTTAATTTCTCCTTACTACTCCTTTATTGTTATCCTTTTTGGTCACTGCAATCCTTTGGTTTACTGGTAAGTCACTGGTCACTTTGGTCACTGGTTTCACATAAAAGTAGTCACTGGCACGTCAGAGTATGGTCCAAAACGCGTCAGGTCCCACCTTTCCGAAGGTTCGAAGGACCATGAAAAGATTTCCGCTAGCTTCGTGGTTGGCTAGCCTCTTTTACTTTACGTGGTATTGAGTAAAAAGTCTTTTAAATGGTTAATTATTATATTGGTAATTAATGGTACAGTCGACCAAATTGAATCATGACCCACCTTATGGTCATTTTTCTACTGTCATTCTATACAAGTAGGTTGAAATTAGCTTGAACATACATTTACTAGAAACGAACTGTTATCATTTTATTAGACACTGACAGTTACTGACAAGGCTAGGATCGCTATCTGTACGAATAAGTTTGTATGAAAATCGGCGAGAACTTAGGTAAGGGTTGCAATGCAACACACAGGTAGGTAGGTAGATATTCGGCATTCAGCACAGCCGGGCGCCAAGTCTGTATCGGGAACCAGTTTCTTCATAAAAGTTCCACTGGAACTTGTGTTAGCCATGATGAAATAAAACAGTATACTTAGTTGAAGAATATAATATTTATTTTAGTTATATATTTAACAAGTGGCATTAAATTGGCAAAGTGAAAAGTGACCCGATTAGACGACTACAAATGTCACTTCCCCAATCCAAACCCCACAAATTTTCTATTGGATTAAGATCTGGAGACCTAGACGGCCATGGTATACGAGTGAATTCATCATCATGCTGGGTAAACCAATTCGCGACAATTCTGGCAGTATGCACTGGACAGTTATCATGAACAAAGGAGAATACTGGCACTTCTTCACGCAAGTAAACTGTTCGCAAAGTCGGTAACATTGATTCTTCCAATAAATTGACATAGTTTATAGTGTTCTGACGAGGAGAAATTTGAACAAGTTCTCCGACACTTCCGGCGTCCATCCAGGCACACATGTTAGCTGAAATTCAGCCGGATAATTGGTTGGGCACTACGTGATCCTCTGTGTATCGCGTGTTATCGTAACGCCACAAAGTTAAGCGACCATGTTGAGAAGAGCGAAATGATTTCTCGTCTGTAAAGATGTTATTCGTAATAGTGTTGCATTTCCGCTCTCTGTTGGTTCGTGATTCAACGAACGCCATGATTATGTCGTCGTTTGTCTTCGAGGGTACCCTCTTTAGCATGCCGTCTGATCCAGGTTCTGACTGTGTTCCGACTTATTCTTAGCTCTTTGTTCTGCCGAATTGGCCATTATTCGATTTGTTTGTAGATATTGACTTAGATTTTTATAAAATTTCAGACTTACTAGATATACTTGACATCTGACACACGACGTTTTTTATTTTTAAAATTATAATACATTTTTCTTCGTAGTGAAAAGAGTTTGGATTATGGACTTATTTTAAATTCATATTAAGACTGGTTTATCGAAAACATGTCTAGTGCAGTGATAATAAAGGTTAAACTTGCATAGATCTCTAACCCGTAATGACGCATTTTTATTCATATTTAAAACGTACTATGTGCAACATGCATGACAGCGAAGAAAACCTTACTTCATTAATGAATACAAAGGAATAATCGGCAAAGTGGGTCATGATTCAATTTTGTCGACTGTACAATAATGGTTTGAGCACGCGTCGCGGATGGTAGCTAATTACGTACTAAATTACTTTACATTCGTTTTACACAGACGACCCAAAAGTAGGCCAATAAAATGTTGAATTGTTCGTTTGCGCTTAGTGCACCGAACAAACCCCCATGCTGGGTTCTAATTTGGGACCCCTTCGAAATGGCAGCCATTTTAATTATTTTTTGTAAATACAATTTCTATGGATCTGGAGACCATAAAAGTTATGAATATGATTAACTTGAAAGGTTACGCTATCTCCTATCAAGTGAAATAAAGATCAATTAAAAATTATTAACCGTCATAAAGGATTTTTTTTAAAGAAATCTTGCTAAAAATTTAAAACAGTTAAATCGTTTTTAAACCTATAACAAATCCTGGAAAAAGAATGTTTTTTCATTAGTATTGTCTCTAAGTACAGTATATCCTACTCACGGTAAAGATGAGCGCAGGCAGCAGGTCGTCGGCGGAGGCGGGCGCGCCGCACAGCGCCAGCACGTGGCGGCAGCAGCGCCGCACCCGCGCCAGCTTGCTGCCCGGCGACCGCGCGCTGTCCATGCCCAGCAGCTCTGCGTAATCACAGTATACAACATTATTTGTTGACGACCGTCTTGGTGTAGTGGTTCGCGCTCCGGACTACAAAACCAGAGGTCGCGGGTTCGAACCCCGCAAGGGGCAAAGCTTTGTATAGAAGCTGCCAGCATTGATTGATATAAAATATTGACGTTCATAAGTGGCATTTTGTGTCCTAAATTAAATAAATATTTTTTGACTTTGACCAATTTTCCCCGATAACTACCATTCCCGAGCCTCGGAAAGCAAGTTAAGCCGTTGGTCCTGCGAATAAATCCCTCTCTGGTCATGTCAGATTGTCTTCACACCGAACTATAAAAGGGTTACTAATCAGACATGATCCACCCTTAGTCGCATCGCCGCTTACCATTATGTGGGATTGCGGTCAAATGTCTGCCATTAATAAAAAAAAGTGAGGGAACTGCCACAAAAAGCTACTTACGCCATCAAGCGCATCTTTCTAGGACTTTATTCATGCTCGTCCAACCAGCAACCGTAGTGCCGCGCACTGCCGGTGAATAAAACGCGCGAGCGTGTCGCTGCCGGCTACCGACACCCAACCTTACAACGGGTCGCCGCGCGTAGGTACTTTTTTCCTACCTACGCGGGGAGTTACACAGGCCTGGTTTTGTACATTAGTTGTTACACTTACCGATGCTCTTAGTGAGGTAAGGGAAAATACCTCACTAATCGTGAGGAAACCCGCACGTTCAGGCGCGAAGGTCAGATGGCAGTCGCTCCACTGTAATTAATTTATCAGCTACATCCTGGATCATGGTCCAAAGCGGACCCTAGGCGTTCACGTGCGAGTGCAGAGCCGGCATAACGCTAAGATGATGATGATGATGACATAGTTCACTCACCGCTGATAGCCTTGTAAAGCAGCTGCCGGCAATCTTCAGAGCTACGATCCAGCTTGCACTCCAGATTTTTCTCGCTCACCCAGCTCAACTGCTGTATGCGCTCTGACATGGCACGATCGAGCCGCTCGTCGTCCGTCCCGGCGGGGGAAAATACCACTGAGGGTAGCCTTTGAAAGATATAAGGGTTACAAACTGTCTATAGATTCCGTAATTTCCTAAGCAACTGACAGCTGTTTACTCTTGACGTTTCTAAATTAATGTTGTTTGTCTCTTTTCGTTTTTTCAACAGAGAGAGAGAATTAACTTAGACTTTGGAATCGAGTCCTTATGTTTTACTCAGAAATAATTTTCAGAGTGTCAGGCTGTATTTTATATTTTAAATTGCACCTGTGCGATACCCAGTCGCTAATCACTAAAGCCAGCCCTACAACTTAATAATTAAATGCAACAAACAACAAACTTGAAATCATAAGGACGCTTATATCAACTCACTCGTGCAGATAAGTCATGGCGTGCTTCTCGGCGAAGTCGAGGAGCAGTTCCTTGGTGTCAGAGTCCACGTTTGTGAAGTGGGGCGACGTGTCCATGTGCCTCATGAAGCGCTAGTGACAAACGGCATGGGGTTAACGGCCATACGATGATTATAGTTCAACAAGTTCGTGAGCGTCGGTGGCGCAGTGGCTAGCGGGTTGCCTCTCATGCGGGAGGAGCCGGGTTCGATCCCACGTGCTGCCATGTACCAATGACTTTTTCTGAGTTAGCCTGCCAAGTTGCCAGTGCCTGCTGTGAATTTTAGCCTGCCAGCCAATATAATTTAACTTTATTGTAATGTGAATTTACTCTTAATATTTTTTGGACCACTGTAAACGGGCCACCCTGTATGACAATCGCGTCCGATTCGCTCCTTTCTCGCCCCCTTTACGTCTGGGGGTCCCCCCTCCTTGGGTCGCGCAGTAGAACTATAAACAATTTGAGTGTTTGATTACTCAGAAATAGCTCGTTGTTGAGCACCGATGGCTTAATCAACCTTTTTTTAGTTATTTATGCTTTTTTACGGTTGTATTTTTTGATAGATTTTGTTTTGAGTTGGAGTTTGATGTTGTCAGAAAAGCAGGGATTAAAGTATCTTGAAGATATCTATCTCGATTTTTCCTTTACTTTTCAGCTTCAGGATAGGTATCCTAAGAGATTAAGTTAATAATACTCATAGTCAAAATTTTGGCGGTGTTGCACCCACATGCGTCATTGGTTTTACGTCTGACCTCTCTCCAATCATATCGAATTGCTGTCTCATCGTACTTTGAGAGTGTGGCTAAGAACTCAGAAAGCTATTCCCACGCGCGTCCGCCGCAAAAGTGGAAGTGGAATTGAGTCCGCGGCAGACGCGATTTTTGCGAATTCCGCGAAGCGAGCGGGTGGTGCTTGGTGGTAAGGTAATAAATAATAAAATAATGTCCTCCTAGCCGAACTTCGACTACAGTGGCCAATCTCAACAGAGATTAGCCGATTGCGCAGGAGATAATATTATTTATTTAACAAACCAACAGCTTTAAAATAACTTATGTAATTTTATAAGTACTGCTAATGTAGTAGGCCAATACTCCTCTACCAATTTCCTCATTCATATATTTTTTATAAAGTTGTGAGCTTAAATTTTAAAAGCTTAGAATAAGGACAGCCGGCAGCACGCCAGGTCACACGTCCGAACCACAAAAACAGCCTTTATTGCGTATGGAATAAAGGCGGACTCAAGGAATTATAATGCACAAGTGTGTACACAATACATAAGTGCAATCAACACCGACTTCCTGACCCCCGGCGACGCGTTGCTAAGTGACGCATACCCAAATCTGATGTACGACAACCAACAAACAGAATCGCTGCGGTCGAGGAAACCGCACGTAACTGCGGACTGGTGAATTTAGTAATTGTTTCCGCACCCGCAGCGGTGCTGCGTCCACAAAGGGAGCGGCAATTGTAGTGTTAGCTCTTATCTTGAAGGAACAAAAAGTGCACCTCTGATTGCGGAAATAGTTGTAAAAATATATTACTGTCTGTGAACGACCCAAGCAACTTCGGTTCATGTTTATACAGTCCGGAACCACTAGATCACTCAGGTGTTATCGAGAGTACATACAGGTACAGCCATGAATAGGTTTATGTAAAAGTATATTGCAACATTACGATAAGCATTTAAAACATGAATCAACTGCATGGCATTCAGAACAAAGGCAATCAGACTTGGTGACGTCCGTTCTAATCTGAGGGGAAAATCAACGCCATAAAAAACTTAGTTAAAATGACGATAACATTTATTTTTATTGGCTCATCTGCAGCTCAAACTCAAAACATATAACTATCAAACTTCTATAAATCTACATGTATCTTACAGCATTGCTACGTAAATCCTTTGTCCTGACTGTAAACGCATAGAAAACAATTTCATGCTAGCGCCTAATCTTTCTACTCTATAAACCGACTCTTTTACGACCTTCATCTAACTGACACGACTTCGAAAATTGCCCATCTACACCTTCAGGGCTAGGAAGGGTTGGGAGTTGAAGGATGGAGGGAACCTGACCATAAACTATACAAAAATTACTACACATTATGACAAACTGTCCAGTCTCGCAAAAAAATGGGGTGTTATACGTAGGGTCGTCGAATTAAAAAAACCCAAGTCCTTTCGTAAACTCCAACCAACCATCTAACCTGCTAGATGCACCTTCTCTGACATGCTAATGAAGCTGTGCACGCCCTGGGAAGCGCGCGCGCAAGATCTGCTAAGCTCGTAGACACTTCTTTTCCATTTATCAATCAAGGAAAGGTTATTGATGTCAAAGAAACTCTAGCAGGAGTCCCGCAGGGAAGTGTTATGGGACCTACATTATACCTAACTTATACTGCAAGCAGACGATTGGAAATCAAAAAGGTAGTTCGAAAAAAAACCTGAATGTTTCCTAGACAGTTTGCAGTTATTTTAAGAAAAAAAGATGCTGGTGACTTATAAAGGGTGTTTGGTTCAAGGCCGGCCAAATTATTATGGCCGATAGATCAAGTTATTTGCTATGCCTATTTGACCCCTAAAACTTCAAAAGCCCTGCAATTTTTTTAATCAAATTTAAAATCCCAAAATATTAAGAGATACATACCTCCCATGTATCAGCATAGGCTAAAATATTTTTTTAACACAATTTTGCATTATGCGACCACCGTTCACTAATTTAGTAAATTTAGCAAAGTATTAAAAGATTTTTATAACATGTGGCACATCATTAGAAAGAGGATAAAATAAGGAACTTTTAAGGAGATTGAAAGATTCTGGTAGATTTTAGTTTTTTTTTTATAGGCATGTAAAGGCAAACAGTGAATTGCATTTTTTTCGATTTTGAAACTTTGCAAGTAATTAAAAAAAACTACTGAACTTATGGCATTGGTTTAGAGGTTAAATGAAGCCTACAACATTTAACATTGAAACGAAATTAAAATTTGTTGTCTACACCTAATACGTTTTTTTTAATTCAAATTTAAATGATGAATTCGAGGTAAAAAGCAAAAAAACTGCCCCATATCCTAATGTAATCATAGTAAGATATACACGATGTTACTTTGCATCCTCGCCATATTTACAGAGGTAACTACACTTCTGGACACATCTATTGGCCCACCTTGTATTTTCAGTTTCGTTTGGTCCTAGCTAAAATTGTATATTAGGTCGAGCAAAAAGTTTTTATGCAGTTTTGAACCTGGCACATTCACAATTTCATTCAATAGTCTTTTTTTTAATTTCGAACACAGAATTTAAAGAAACAAAAGACAATTTGGAGCCTGTTTGTTGACATCAAACAATCGAATACTAATAAAACTTGGTTTTATTGGTTTACTTGGATTTAATTCTTGAAAAAGTGATTGATATCTTTGGTTTTGCAACAAACATTACTTATTCTTAACATTAAGGTGAGGTTCTATCAATAATCTATGGATACTTCACCTGAAGTCGCCGCCCAAGCTGTGGCACTTATTCAGGCCGGACACAGCCTAAGAAACGTGAGTGCTCAACTTAATTTAAGTCGATCTGCGGTCCGAAATGTTTATTGGAGGTACCTAGAGACTGGCGGCTTTGTTCGTCGCCAGGGAAGGCCACGATCTCGGGTCACAACTGAAAGGCAGGATCGATTCATCGTGACGACCAGCTTGAGAAATCGTCACCTTACCTCCATTGAGATACAAAACCAACTTCGCGACTTCCACGGAGTATCTGTGAGCGCTCGAACTGTTCGGAGAAGGTTAAAAGAACGCGATATGGTACCACACAAGCCAGCTAATGGGCCCAAACTAACGCGAGCCCACCGAACAGCACGCCTTCATTTCGCACGCAGTCATTTAAATTGGACACAGCAAGATTGGAGCCGTGTACTCTTTTCTGATGAGTCTAAAATTGTGTTACATGGCAATGATGGAAGGAAGAAGGTCTACCGACGTAAGGGAGAGCGTTTCGCACAATGCTGCTTTGAAGAGAGGGTTGCTTATGGCGGTGGCTAATGGACTGTCTGGGGCGGTATATCCGCGAGTGGCAAAACTCAACTTGAGGTTGTTACAGGACCACGGCTGCCAACATTAAATGCTGAAAGGTACATTCATGAGTGCTTAGAACCTCACGTGATACCATACGCGGACTATGTGGGCCCAAATTTCCTTTTTATGCATGATAATGCAAGATCCCATGCGGCCGGCATCGTCAGGGAATATCTTCGGGATGTGAACATCAGAGTTATGGACTGGCCAGCCAGAAGCCCAGACATGAACCCCATTGAGCACATGTGGGACAAGCTAAAAAGACGTGTTAGGGCTCGTCAGCCAGTTGCCCAGACGATGCAGGAGTTGAAAACTGCCATAGAAGAAAAAGGGGAGATGATCCCTCAAAATTTCATAGAGCGGTTGATAAACTCTATGCCTTATCGTATGAGAGCTGTGGTAGATGCCCATGGAGGCAACACGCGTTATTAAATTAAACCTTTATTTGATAAAACATGTTTTTTATTCAGAAATCAATTGCCTTTAACAAGGCGCATATCCAACTTGTTAGGCGTAGCTCCATGTCGTATGGTATTCTGAATTCAAATTTAAAACAATACGATCGAAAAAGATAGTAAAATGTATCGGGTTTAAAACTGCATCAACAGTTTTTGTTCAATCTAGCATCATATTTCGGTAGGGGCCATCGAAACCTAAACTCTAAGGTGGGCCAATAGATATGTCCAGAAGTGTATATTACGGACACTGAACTCAAATCATTAAAAAAATAGGGACCTAAAATTTTGATTTTTAATCTTGATTATAATCTTGAATAAAATTAAATAATTTTATCGACAATCTATTACGCACACCATTAACTATCGTAGCGCATACATATCACTGTTGGCTGTTCATCGGCACAAAAGAGCCGCGGCGATTGCGCTCTCTTTCTAACATCATAAACCGGCCCGCGCCGGCCGGGCCCGAGCGAGGCCCGCCGTCACTCATCCCGCTAGCTTCAGTCTATTAATATATTAGTTAATCTTGGAAAGGCTATACTACTGAGCTCAAAGAAACTAGCAGGAGTCCCACAGGGAAGTGTTATGGGACCTATATTATACCTTACGTATACTGCAAGCAGACAATGTGAAATCAAATACCTAGATAGTAAAAAAACATGAATGTTCCCAAGATATACGTAATATCTTACCTGGTACTGCCTTTGAACTCTCTCGGACAACTCATCGACATTCAAGACGCCGGCATACTTTATCACGTCGGTGATAAAGCTGTGCACAAACAGGCGCGCGTCACGGTCCACCTGCGGCAGAAGCCCGGGGAAGCGCGCGCGGAAGTCATGCTTCATGCCCTCAAACACCATCGGTGGAATCTTGAACTCGGCGGGACGCCGCTCCGGCGTGTTGTCGTGGTCATCTAGGTGCAAGAAAGTACTTGAATGATCCTAGAGTGGTCATAAGTTTACCAAAAAGGAGGCTCATAATGTTTTAAGATGAAGCATCAAAAATGTAGTGCTAGGAATCTTTTTTTGCTGTCCTTTCGTCCATCTGTCTGTCTGTCAATACCCTTTTTCTTAGGAATATGTGCAAGTATCAAATTAAAATTAACATCAAATACTGCCTGTAGTATCTTTAAGTTATAAAAAACTCAACCTTCAGAATCAATGCAATCCAAAGTATGGTCATTTGAGTCCTATTATTTAACACTTAGCAGGAAACAAACATATAGGGTACTTCCCATTGACCTAGAATCATGAAATTGAGCAAGAAGCAAGGTCTTATTCAAGGTTCATGCTTCAAAATTATAGGGATGGCTGGTAGTTACATTTTCAGAATCATCTGTTTAAGTGAATATTTTAATAAAAATGTTAATTTATTTACCTGTACTGCTTTTCTTAAACACACTGAATTTGAGAAGGTTCGCCTTCTTCAAAGTCTCGCTCTGACGCAGACGCTTCTCCTCAAACTTGGAGAATGAGGAGTGAGAGGACAGCTTCAGCCCACGGTCCGGTTTCTTCTGCTCTGGCTTTGGTAGAGTCGCTGAGGGGTTTGTTGAGGCTTTCTCTGTTGATTAAGGAGCCAAAAATAACAAAATATTTTCTTTTGTGGAACATTGTAAACATCTTCCGTACTCATTCCCATTTTATGTCAGGTTGGTTCTCCTAACATTGTATTTAGTATATTTTTAAATTGGTAATTTGGTAATTGTGATGGTTTTTATTTTTGTTCTTAGATACCTAATTACAAAAAACATGCAAGAAAATCATGCTACTGCCTGTAAAACTCCATTATGTATAATTTCAAGGTGCTTACTACCTTGGCAATTATCAGATGTTATGTCAAAAAATATTTTATCAAAATTGTTGTATTATTTTGTGATAATATCCAGAAGGTTAAGTTCAGTTTATCTCTGATCAAATCAAATCACTGACTGGCCCACTGATTATACAATGCTTTTGTAATATTTTGTATAGGACAAACTTTTTGCTTTTACATGAAGTTGATTCACAAAAATTAACTCTTGTCATCAACTCTTAATGTTGGTAAAGGTAGTGCCAAATTTCTTATTAACTATTAAAGCTTTAATTATTTGGCTGCTGTCAATCTCTTCAGCTGAACCAAGTTTTCAGTGATGTATCTGACAAATGAATATATGGCATTATCTTAAATTTGTGCAACCCTCAATATTTCTACAGATTGAGTGTGTCTCGTAAAACTGTTTGCATTTTTACAGTATAATATTAAGAAACAATAAAATATGTTAAAAATTGTAGCAACTGAAAATCGGCCATAAACTAATACGTTTTTCAGAATCAGCTTATTGAAAATAAATGGCATAAGCTGCACAAACCTGCTCTTCTCATCCTCATCATGTGCTCCCGGTGGCACTTGGAGCAGTATCCCTGCCATTGCGGGTTTCCGAAGTAGTCGCACCCATTCTTGCACTTCAAGTCGCTCTGGTCGATGCGGAGCGACGGCATCTTCGACGCGAAGCTCATGTACTTGTACGACCGCTGCAAGTTAGGCCCGAACCACATCATCACTTAGTCTAGCCTATCACACCAATTTCAAGACTCTACTCTCATACACCCTGCCCAAAAGACGACTGATCTCAACCCATTTTCCAAAGCCACAATTATTGATGGAGATAACACTTTTACAATGTATATTAGCATGCATCGCAGAGTTACACGTTTAACGGCAGCCGTTGAACGAATTCCGTCGTTAAATAGGCTACCTACGCTTATCAAGCATGAAAACGTATCTACTTGAGTATGTACTTATTTATTATGATCATGGTAGTACCAGCGAAAACGAAATCAACTTGACGAAACTGAACACGTAATATTAAGTGGAGGTAAGAGGCTAGAATTAAGGATAGGAAATTGTTCGTGAAACTTACCTTTTGGGTCTACACGTACACATTAAAAATGTTCACTAATATATTAAATTGATTGAAATATTGCACAAAATACCCAAACGTAGGTATAATATAATAGCACAACTCAGCGTTCCATTTGACAACAAAAAAATGACAGTTTTGACGTTTATAAATTGACGTATTCTTTTTTTATGTACAAATAACAACGAACACGGACCGAAGCACAAAAATAATTTTATTTTATAAATATATTAATACGGTATTTCGAAATTCATTCATATTCTTCGCATTTTCCTAAAAGTTAAATTGATTCTGACACCTAAAAGTTTCTTTCTTACAGGCAATGAATGATACCACACTTCATTAGTGGGTGGATTCATAAGCAACACACTACCGTGCTCTAAGTTAATTTTAACTGAAACAAGAGAAACTTTCATTAAACATCAAAATCAAAAAGATGGTTTAAAAACAGTAAAATCAATATTAATTGCATGTAATAATAATTCTTTGGCTGTTTTTTTCATTCTCTTGGTTTCCTAGCAACCAAAAGTCAAACAATTATGTAAGTTCAGTGAAGTTTAGCTTTGCAATTAGGTAATCAGTCTCTTACTTGAATTCTAAATTTACAAAACAATGGATTATTTACAAATTAAAGACGGACAGTATACGAAAACAATATACACAATGGTACGGTATGATATACTTTAGTTTTTTAATTTGTAAAAAAGCAAAGAACCCCAAAAATTAAATATGTAAAGAAAAAAAAAAATATGTGTCGTAGTAAGTAGTTATGATAGATAAAGCCATAATATAGTTAGGTAGGTTGGGTATATCCTCTAATATAGTTAGGAATATAATTAAAGAGACTTTCGTTTGATTGACATTGTTTGTGCTAACTTGCTTTCAGTCAGGGTGTGTTTTTCGCAGGTAAACTAAAACCTACAAACACTCAAATACATAACAAAACATACATTGTAGGTACGCGTATGCGATAAGCGGAAGCAAATAAGCCAGCCTTGGGATGTATGATTTTCAATATTTGGCAATAAATTCTGCTTAAAATTGTATAAAGTGAAGTTTATCTAAGTAACCCAGGTTAATAAGCTGCCCCGAACTAATCATGATTGAATACCTACAACAATCGCTGATCGCACCCACGCGGAAGTAGGTACCTTAGAAATATACGAATTTTTGAAAATAGTAAAGTGATATGATAACATTTTTATTTATCATAAAACCTCGCTGTTGCTGTATCTGTGTCGCTCAGAATCCGTTATACGGGCCGAAGATTAGATTAACGATTGAAACGATAAAGATTATTGATAACGTGTAAAATAGCATAGGTACTTAATAAATAACTTTTGATTGTTACCACAAACAAGAAATCATAAAAAAATTAAAAGCAATAATTTATTTGTCGTAGGAGATAAGCAGGGTCATTTTGAAGTCGAAGTATTATTAGGTACCTTATCTACGTAAATAATTATTAATTTGCCACGCGCCAGACACAAATCCTTTTTAAGGCTTTTGTATCTTCCAAAGACGTCTAGGTACTTGAGTTAACAATAATACTGATACATCGAGATTCGAGATAAAATATCACTCAATGACTTTAGTACTAACTATGGTAATAACAAATGTCCTCGATGGGTAATAATAACTAGTAACCAATAGTAAAATATAACAGAACGTAATTTAACGGCTAAATTAAGGCACAGAATAAATATAATAAATAGTTCCAACAAACACACCAATTACCTAGCCCCAAACTAAGCGTGAGCTTGTGGTATGGCGACTAGGATAACCATTGAGAAGATTTAATTCTGTCTACTCAATGAGGATAATAGATAGACGTATAGAATAAATAAAAGTAAGTACTTCGATACTGACAAACACTCGAAGATGACAATTTTCAAATTTTCATTTAACGCCTCCAGGATCATAAGGCTGCGGGCGGACCAATAACAACTGATAATTATTTTTATATTATGTCTGGACTGAAAACATGATACCTAAAGGATAATGGTTTTATTAACCACTCAATTTGCACTTGGTCGTAATTACGAATGTATTTATTTATTAATCACAGCTATCTATAGGGTACACTCACTGAATTCGTGCACAAAGTCCTTTTACCATCCACTTATTTACACACTCCGAACCTAATCTAATAAGATAATCAATACAAAGGACTTCCATTTCGTATTATTTATCATTACGAAATCGAGGTGATTTTCAACGTCAAATACTTTTAATTTTAATCAGACATCCTGAAATAAATTTATTTTTTACAGATAAAGGAAGCTCGTTTCGAGGACGCAATAAAAGCATTGAACGACGCTATCAACTTTAATCCTAATCGTGCTGGCTTGTCTTTACTCGGTTACTGCTACTTCAGAACTCAAGCCTTTGTCGAAGCTGCTAATTGCTACGAGCAGTTGACATCAATGCATCCTGACGTTCCTGAATACAAACTGTATTTCGCTCAAGCTCTGTACGAAGCTTCTATGTTTGATGAAGCATATAAAATTACAATGCAAATCAACGCTCCAGAACTAGAAAGGAAAGTTATCAAATTGCAATCCGCTATAAAATATGGAGAAGATGACACAATAAGTGCTAAAGGACTCGTAGAATCTTATCCTCAAGAAGATTCAGATAAAGATATTAACCTGGGTTGCCTTTTATTTAAAGAGAATCAGTACGAAGAGGCACTGCAGAAATTTTCAAGAAGCCTAAATGTATTAGGGTTTAATGCACATTTACATTACAATGTAGCTTTATGTTATTTTAAGTTGAAAGAATATCCACAAGCTTTAAAACATATTACTCTTGTAATCGAAAGAGGTATACGAGATCATCCAGAGTTAGCTGTGGGAATGCAAGCTGAAACATCTGAAGTAAAATCTGTAGGTAATACGTTAACACTTCACGAAACAGCACTTACTGAGGTATTTAATTTAAAGGCTGCAATTGAATACCAGTTAAAAAATGTAGAGTCTGCAAGAGAAGCTTTAAACGACATGCCACCGAGACATGAACACGAACTTGATGCCGTCACATTGCACAATCTAGCTCTTACTTCAATTGACATCAAACCGACAGATGGTTTTGAAAAATTGCATTTTTTGCTGCAGCAAGATCCTTTCCCGCCAGAAACTTTCGCCAACTTATTGCTCCTATACTGCAAGTTTGAATATTTTGACCTAGCTGCTGATGTACTAGCTGAAAATGCCCAATTCACATATAAGTATTTGACTCCATACCTATACGATTTCTTAGACGCTATAATTACGAGTCAAACCTCACCCGAAGAAGCCTTTCAAAAGTATGAAGACATTGCTTCGAAACACGCAGAACAATTGCGAAAACTTACTAAGGTAGTCCAAGAAAGTCGGGCTCAAGGTGATAACGATCAAGTAAAAAAAGCTGTTGTAGAATATGAAGAAGCCTTGGAAAGATACATACCAGTTGTTATGGCGCAAGCAAAGATCTATTGGGATATGGAAAATTATGGGCAAGTAGAAAAGATATTCCGCAAATCTGTGGAATTTTGTAATGAATCTGATGTCTGGCGTCTCAACGTAGCTCATGTTTTGTTTATGCAGGAGAACAAGTATAAGGAAGCAGCCACCTTTTATGAGCCCATAGTAAAGAAACAGTATGATAATATTTTAGATATAAGTGCAGTTGTGTTAGCTAATTTATGCGTGTCGTATATTATGACGTCACAGAACGAGGAAGCTGAAGATATAATGCGGAAAATAGAAAAGGAGGAGGAGCAACAAATATTTGAAGATCCGCAAAAGAAATTCTATCACTTGTGTATAGTGAATTTAGTGATTGGCACGTTGTATTGTGCGAAGGGGAACTATGAATTCGGCATTTCTAGAGTAATTAAATCTTTGGAGCCTTTTAATAAGCGTTTGGGCACTGACACGTGGTTCTACGCAAAGCGATGTTTTTTGTCTTTTCTTGAGAACTTGGCCAAACACTTGATAGTTGTTAAAGATAACACTATAAAGGAATGCTTGCAATTTCTCGAAGGCTGTGAAACATATGGTAAACGCGTAAGCACCGTTATTGAGAGCCCTTTCCAAGAGGAAGATGCAAATACTAAAGCCAAACAGACGGTCACATATGAAGCTCGATTACTTCGGTACATGTTTTACAAACTGAAAAACATAGACGATTCAGTAACCATTAACAAATATGAAGATTTGAAATAAGCCTGCCTACCTGTTGGGATATCCCTTTTCTCCTTCCCAGGTTTTCGGGCGTCTTTGTGTTTCAAAATGAAATCTCTTTCTTGTCCAAGTGAAATCGACGCAATAGGATAGTTGGGATCTAACTCTGGTTCATTATCTCTATGTTCACCCATATGGTCATTACCATTTTTGTATCTGTAAAGGAATTTGAATTAAAGTATTGTTAGTTGGCGTGTATTTAGAATAAAAATCCAAGTTATAGTGTTATTTGAATAAAAATCCAAGTGGTACCTACGCTACTTACTTGTTCACCAAAACGAAATCATACTGAATACCCTTGATAGAATATAAAAATTCTCTAAGAGCAGACACTGGTGCAGGCCACGGTAATGCAGGAACGGTTGTTCCCGAATACTTATATGTTATTCCTGGATCTCCATATGCAACTTGCTGTCGTGGCAGGGGGTATACTTTACCAAAAACTCTAGAAAAAGAAGGAGAAACAAGAGCGTTTTAGATAGGTAAGTAGGGTATAACAACTTGGCTTCCATAGAATCATTTTCATGTTCTTGCGCTAACTTTTAATACATGACATATAGCCTGACCAGAAATATATGGGACCTGAATTAAGGGCGCTTCGAATCCACTTTATATGACAACACTCGGTATAATCATACCAGCGTAGATTGGCAACTGAACATAAAAAAATGTTTACATTCATGTTAATTTTTTAAGCCTGTTGGCCTAAAAATTTAGAACTGGAATTTTTTTGCTAAACCACAGTCGGGTAGAAGTAAAATTAGCTTATGTTCTTTTAAATTAAATTTTTTATCATTTCAAATAAAGTATGTAAAATTTTTGAAATTTTTACGAACTGTTTCAGTAAAATATCTAAGCAGGATTAAAACAAATAAAATAAAATTCTCAAAACAAGTATTAATAATTATAATTTTCAAAATCGTTATCACAATATTCTCCGTTGCCATCAGTAGCCAATTCTCATTGTTCGCACTATATGACGTACCAAAAATTGTGATATGACAACTAAAACGGTAATTTATTTAAAGAAATTATGTTGATTACAAAGATTTTCTTGTCAAAAAATACTACAGCACATATTAAACCACTTTTCTTTCACGACAGCGAGTAGTATTCGGCGTTTTTAACACATAAAAATATCACATACTCAGAAATTCGATCACGCTTCCACTTTGACACTAATCATTATGACAACTATTGACATGACAATGACGATTTGTGGTTTCTTTTGCCAGTAAAAGAAATTAGTTTCAGTTGTTTTCCGCAACATGGCTAGGTCCTATATATTCCTGGTCAGGCTATACATCTAATGATGGATTAAGCACTAAAACCTACATTATTGACTCTCTAAGGATATACTACTATTGACCTAATACAATTCGGTCAGAAAAAAATATCGACCGTCTTTTACTTACTTTATTCTTGACAGATCGCCTGTGAAATATTTCAAAGTATTTTCCAGTTCCGTTAACAGTGTATTTGCAACTGTTCTTGGTATTGCAACCGCGTAATCCAGATCAAGGCCGTCATTTTTTATGGATTTCCATGTAATTTTACTTTTATCAATATCTTTAAGACTGTCCATATTTTTCAAAATACATTTTATTGTACTATTTTGCGCACTGTAGAAGTAACCTAAATATATATTGAAAATAATTACACTATCAAGTATTAACACCAGAAACTCTAATCTTATGCTGTAAAAGTACATCCTCCTACCTAAGCCAAACCAGACACCCGATACAAGGCGTCCCACAGTTATGCCAAAGTATCCCAGTGCAGTACAGTGCTGGACCGACCATTGGTACGTACGTCGGTCGCGTTTGTCATTTATATGGAAATTCATAAAACCTTACAGTGCTGGGCCAACCGTAACGCGTCTAGTGTAGGCGTACGGGGAATGTCGGTTGACCGTCGCGCCACTACGCGCTATGGGAACATGTGAACTCGTTCATTGCTGCACCGATAGGTGGGCCGACCATACTTGTACAAGAGATCTGAACATCGACATTGTGCAAGACCGAATAAATAATACACGAGTAGTACACAGCCCATTTATTACTAGATGATATTTGTTTTTTACATGTTATATTATTCAACGTCATTAATATTTTTACCTCTTATCATCTTAGGCTTTTGACCACACTTTTTGCACTAATTGACCCGTATGTACCATCTTCAAATACCGTCTTTTTATGCAAATAAATATTCTGATTCTGAATAGGGATCAAGAAAAGGAGGGGAAAATCCATTTCGTATACCGACCGTACCAGTCCTTGTTGGTCAGGAGAGCACTGAAAGATACAAACTGATGACCGTACGCACGGTCGGGAAAGCACTGTAAAATCGGCCTTATTTTAGTATTTCAGATAGACAATTTAAATGAAAGGAGACTTTTCATTTCGATGGGAACTACAATTTTGAACGGCATTCAAAGATTCTTAAATAATAATCGCTTAGATACCCACATCGAAAAAAAACACCCTTAACTTTACGCTGCCGATCAAAAGGGTCAATCGGAAGGTATATTTTTTACCGGATAACATAGCATCTTAAATCGAAGGAAGACCATAAAATGTTACATTAATAATTTCAAAAAAATTAAGACTTAAAAAGCAAACTAACTTGCTTTGCTTACTTCTGCTTTTTCAAAATGTCCATAGCCTCCGTCTTTCTTACCATCAGCTAAACTGAGTGCCCATTTGCCCTTTGAATAATAAAAAAAGCAGGCAGCGAAATTGTTAATGTTTACTACAATATTTTGATTTGTTTGTGTACCCTATATTGCTACTACGCCGCGCACACTCACACGCATACCTGCCTTATTTTTATTTGTTTAAAACGTACCGTGAGAACCCCGAAGATCGAGTCGACATCGAGACGTTCCCTATGACACATGTACTAGACCGACCAGAGCGCTTTCGCCGCGTGTGTATCCTGTGAAGCTCCTTACAGACATATCGAGTGATTGTGGCCTGTGAAGTGATACCTGAACCCCTGAAAACTGATGCGGCAAGTACCTAGCTATAAGTGCTCGGACCTGACTAATTTTCCACCTATCATTGTCGCCCTCCACGTGTAATCCACTGCCTAAACTCTCAAACAGTTAAGAATGACAATTTGTAAGTAAGTTCCTTTTAGTTACTAAAATAAATGGAGTATTGCAGCGGAGCAGACTGGCAATTCTAAAATAAAAATGGTGTCTCCTTTCAGTGAAATAGTCTATCTAAAAACTATACATGTGCCAAATTTTATTATATAATATTTTAATTTATTTTTACAAAATTTTATCCCGTTTTTGTGTGTAATTTTAAATTAATATTCTGTAATTGTATATGGGTGTATTATGCCTGAAAAAAAGATTATTATTATTATTTAAATACAATTTTTTTTATTGGTAGACCTTGGTTTGAAGGACAAAAATTCCAGCCGAAATTAGTAGTTATTGAACACTTTCTTAGACTTTATTTTGGCTACAGTTATTTTTATAAAGGTAGTTAATGTTTTAAAAAATACTTAGTTTTATTGCAAAGATATCTACATATAAGTTTAATCACATTAATCAGGTAACCTAGTCATGTAGGTACAGTCGGAAGTATGTCAAGGTATAGCTACATTTGAAGTACAAAAACATATAATCAATCTTAAAACTAGGAAACAACTTATTTACTAAATCCTTATTACTGCTATATTTATTATCTTAAATATTGGCAATATTTAAGATAGTAAATATAGCAGTGTGATTAAACTTATATGTAGATATCTTTGCAATAAAACTAAGTATTTTCAAAACATTAAACTACCTCTATAAAAATAACTGTAGCCAAAATAAAGTCTAAGAAAGTGTTTTATAACTACTAATTTCGGCTGGAATTTTTGTCCTTCAAACCAAGGTCTACCAATAAAAAAACTTGTATTTAA
This sequence comes from Pyrausta nigrata, assembly GCA_949316185.1. NCBI lineage: Eukaryota > Metazoa > Arthropoda > Insecta > Lepidoptera > Crambidae > Pyrausta > Pyrausta nigrata. The sequence goes on along the minus strand of OX438940.1, from coordinate 18,722,525 downwards.
ATAATAATAATAATCTTTTTTTCAGGCATAATACACTCATATACAATTACAGAATATTAATTTAAAATTACACACAAAAACGGGATAAAATTTTGTAAAAATAAATTAAAATATTATATAATAAAATTTGGCACATGTATAGTTTTTATATTAAGATAAAAGTTTTTAAAAGCATTGTTAAGAATTATAAAAATTTAGATATATTTGGGTACCTAATTGTTATTTCTTATTCGCGCTCTGGTGCATAGATAATCAATAGGCGAGCAACTTGTTTTTATAAAGGTCATCGTTAACCACAGCCAGCAATTCGTTAGGTGAGTCACGCACCCGCTGCCAAAACGATGCTATGCGGCTACGTAACACGGCAAAGAAGTCGGGAATTCGCCGGATTCCGCAAACATAGCAGATGCGCTGCAACACCTAGGAAGTCGCAGCATAATGCGAAAAGCATTATTATACTGCACTCTTAGGATGCCATAGGACTTTCTCGTATACTTAATCCACAATTGACAAGTATAAAGACATGTACAAAATGCTTTAAAGAGAGTTACCTTGACATCCCTTGAACACTTCGCGAATCTTCGCGCCAACATGTTGCAGCGCACTGCCAGGGCCCTCCGCTCCCGCTCCATATCTAGATCATCATTTAGATGTTCCGTGAGAACGTGACCCAAGTAACGAAACTGCTTTACAACCTGAACTTGCGAGTCATTCAAATAAATCGGTGGAACCTTATCGGGCCCTTTTCCGGCACAAAAACCAGCATCTCAGTCTTTTTCGTATTGTATTTCATGCCGTGTCTCGTAGCAAATCTTTCACAGACGGCGAGAAGCCTACGCAAGCCACCGATCGAGGGGCTGAGTAACACCATATCGTCTGCATAACTTAGATTGTTGAAACATACTCCCTGTACGTGACAACCGATCCTGGTGCTCCTCAGCTCCTCGATCAGTCCGTCTATGTACAAGTTGAATAGGCCCGGCGAGGTAAGTCCCCCTTGATGCACTCCGCATTCTAGTCTATAATCACTAGAGTACGCGTCGCCCCATCTCACAGTATTAGTTTGGTTCTCGTACCAATATCTAAACAGGTCCACTATTCGGTTAGGTATACTCGACTCACGCATTTTTGACCAAAGTAAACTGTAGTTTACGAGGTCAAAAGCACGGCTTAGGTCGAGAAAACACGCATAAACCGAAGTGTTTCTCTCATTATAGTAATTAATTGCATGTTTAAGACATAAGATAGCGGAATCTGTAGAGAGACCAGCACGAAAACCAAACTGCGCATCACTCAAACACACATACTTAGCTAGTTCAGGCTGCATTAACCTCTCAAAAATTTTACCAATAATTGTACCTAGCAAAATCGGTCGGTAATTCGTAATGTTAGACAGATCACCGGTCTTGTTTTTTGCAATTGGAACCACCACAGTCCTCATAAGATCATACGGAAGGTAACTCAATTCTAAGCACATATTGAAAAGTTTACTTAACAATGTATATATCTCATTACTGGCATACTTAATGTGCTCCTCCACTCTAAGACCATCGTGGCCTGGAGACTTCCCACCTTGCATACCACGAACCACTCGAGCCACGTCTTCGGGTGTAAAGGGCCCAGGAGAGGGCGCGGGCGGCTCGCGGCGCTCGGCGTAGTCGCAACCATTCTCGTTCAGTGGCCGCGCAGGAGCGAATGACTCACCCACGGGCACTGGATCCACCTTAAAATGTTTACTAAACAACTCGGCGATAGCTACAGGATCACCGACGTTATTTACAATACAGGGAAGCCCTTGTTCTTGCTCTGTAGACTTAGTTGATTGCCAAAATTTAACAAAGTTTTTGTTTGCTTTATATTTACTTATTATATTCATTTTTATAGAATCTTCATTCTCCTGACACCACTTTAATTTATTTTTAAACGCCTTCCGCGATTCACGCATTTTAAGTAAGTCAATCCGTCCGTACGTTTACCACAATCCAACCAATGTTTAAAATACACTCTACCCGTCCTATGAAGATTACTGAGGTGGTAGTTCCAACCGGTGACTTGTACCCCCTTAATCTTATGTTTTACACCAGAACGCGAAGAAGAAATAGAAGCCTGCTGTATTTAAAGAGGCTACCCTGACTTTATTAGGTTTACTACAAGGTCGCGTAGTCGCAGAGGAATAATAACGTTATGTTCGAAACTTAAAGTACATTTTCGTGTGTAGCGGTTTGCGACAAAAAACTGTAGGCTATTATAAAAGTTGGTAGGTACTTTTTTGTATGCAGTGATTTATCTGTTACGTAGTAACTATTATATAATCTGTGTTAATGTACTATATTCATTTATGCATATAAATAAACTGAAACTACCTACTATCTCTCCAAATGGCATAGCCGTGGTGGGTGGGACACCCTGTATATTGTAGCCACTGATCATGTTATCTTCCACCGGGCAAGGGATAAAGTCCATGTTCATATTATGTAGCAATTAAAAAACAAAATGTCACAACAAAATATTTTGATTATAAATGTATGTAGGACAAGTTTTAAGTAAGTAGGTACCTACTTACATAAACGATTTTAAAATTACATTACATACCCGCTCCAACTAAATCAATTGGCTTTAATTCAGTTTTTGTAAGGTTAGGTTTTCGTATCTATCTAAAATGCTAATAATAAGCCAAATACCTTGCAGCAGCCGCAACACCTCTATACCAAGCAACGAATTACCAACCAAAGCAACGAATTACTTTTTTTTCTAGTGTTCCCATGTAAATGTCTGTCAGCCTCCCTACAGGCAGGGGAATGTTTTTTTTTCGAAACCGAACGCATTCACTGTCGGCGTCGTTTTCGTTACATTCTCCCAGTGCCTAGAACGAATGAATGAATGCGTTAAAGTAGTTACCCTTCAGTCTGTCTGGCAGGATTATGCGCTGTGCAAACGTTGTCTAGTGTATCTACCGTAAATAAAATACAAAACTATATGAGAAAATAAAATTTTATTTGTCTCAAATAATAACACACCATCAAAAGTTTAAATTATTTTCTAAAATCATCCACAAAGTAAAGGAGGTGTAGGTGTTCTAGACGACATCACAATATCCTTGTTGTTCTGCAAAAAGTTTTGAAAAGCTTCGGATCCCGTTAAAAACCTCCCACTTGCCGGATACAGGGTACGAAGTGTGAGCGAAGTAGGTTCAGCGACGACTGTCCTTGATCTAAAACAAAAATGACCATTACGTTGCATTATACGCTCACAAAAAAAACATCAACCGTCTCCTCGTTGAACTTGAACCCAGGACCCCTCGCTATCCGAGCGATTGCTATTCCAACTGAACTACAGAGGACAACAACAACTACCTAGGTACTACTAGAGGACTTCGTAGCAAGCACTTACAAAAATTAATCGAGTGACTAACGTCCTCTGTAGCTCAGTTGGAAGGAGCAATCGCCCGGATAGCGAGGGGTCGGGGGTTCAAGTCTCACCAGAAGACGGCAATGATTTTTTGAGCGAAATTTATTTCTTAATGCTTGCAATATGTTAAATTGTGACCACTTTTTCTTAAGCAGCTAATTTAAGAATCGGCGCATGGACTAATCAACCCCACCGCTGCAGATGCGGAGATCACGTGACCGAATTAGGACACCATGGTCTTTCCTGCCACTTGAGTGCTGGTAAGGTCTCCCGTCATGCCAGCATTAATGACGTCATCCGCAGAGCTCTTGTTGCCGCTAACGTGCCTTCGGTGCTGGAGCCCCCCGGCATCTTTCGTGACGACGGCAAGAGACCTGACGGAATGACGCTCATTCCTTAGAAGCAGGGCCGTTCTCTTGTATGGGATGCCAAATGCGTAGATACGCTTGCGCCATCCCATATAAGCAGCACGTCTTCTGCTCTGGCGCGGCAGCAGCCTCTGCCGAATATTTGAAAAGGCGCAAATATGTGGCTATCACCGATAGCTACATATTTGTGCCTTTTAACGTCGAGACCATGGGTAATTGGGGCCCTTCCGTGCGTTCCCTTTTTAAGGATCTCCGCCAAAGGTCGACTGACTCAACTGGTGACCAAAGGGCTGGCAGCTACCTCGGACAGCGGATTAGTCTAGCTATCCAACGGCAACGCTGCTAGCATTTTGGGTACCATCCCATATGGCAGCGCTGGGGGTGATGTATTTTATTGTTTTATAAATTTATCTTTTTCTTTTTTGTTATTGTATATATTTCATTTAGTTAGTTGTTAGTTTTTATATTATGTAGATATTATTATTTGAATTGTTAAATTATAAAAACAAATATTACCGTTTCTTCTGTTTATGTCTATTATCACCGTGGTAAGGACTTACCTACCATCTATCTAGATCAAGAAGCCCCTCTCGAAACAAATTTCTGAATTATCTGATATTATCTGACAGACAGTGGTGGTCTGTAACTTAGTGGCGTGCATTATAATAAGCTGTGTGTGTACCTAATTAACTACGTATACTACGATTTAAACCTTTGAAAATCGTAATCACCTGGAAAAATCCAACAGGCAGTCCTTATCGTAATAAACTGAGTATTCCCTGATTCTACGAATGGTTTCTCCATTGTCCAAGTCAGATTCATAGTCATACTCGTACAGCTTTTCGATAATTCCATCTTTATCTTTCACAGTCCATATGCATTCCCCGGGAAGTCCTTTAAGCTTAGGAGCATCAGACACTAGAGGCACCAAGCTATTATCTTCTTTAAAAAATTCTGCGATACGAGAATTTGATGAATATGTTTTCACGTCATCATCTTCGACATTATTTATTTGACTGGGAGCTTGCCAAGAGGGCGTAGTGCCAGACAAGCAGGCACTTTGTAAAAACTTTTGTACTTCAGCCGTAACATCGTTATTCAGTAAATTATCTTTAGGTCGTACAATAAATTGGCTACAGTAAACTTTTAGGTCATTATTCTTTGATTGATATACTCGGTTTATAATCGCCATCAGATCTTTTTCTGCATCATCTTTCTCTTTCAAAAGTTTTCGTGTTCGAGCTTTTAAAAACATATTTTCTTGATGAGTTACTAAATACAAATGCTGGAAGCTGACGTACCTAGACCTATTTTCCTTAATTTTCTTTTGCGTATCTTCTATGTGTCGAACCAATCTATTCTTGGCCATGCTTTCTAATTGGTACTGCATTCGGATGTTTTTGTTCTCGTGAATGGCCGCAATTAATAGCTGACCTAACTTCCTTCGCTCCTCGGCGATTTCTTTTAACTTTTTCAGTAAAATAAAGTTTAATTTCTTATGTTTCTCTAAAATATCAGATTTAATTCCACGTTTAATTAATTTTAATTTAAGTGCAATTTCTTTTGTGACTACCCAGAAAGTGGTAAAGCATTTTACTATGGCAACATAAATCAGAATGGCGGCTTTTTCCAAATGAATCTTAACAATATTTAGATTTGCACAAAACTCTATTGTGGCAATAGTATTCTTGGTGAAAGTAATAATTTGACTTTTCTTATTGAACAAGGACACGGCGACCGCCCCCGCGACGAACATTGCGTAGTGCAAGGCGGCTGTGTCGTATTGCGGGTATCTTTTTGAGTAAATTTTTTTCTCAACATTTATATTTACATCTGTTTCTTGCTTGTTTGTAAAGGTTTTGTTTTTATAAGTCCATCCGCAGGTTTCCATGATTAAACCTGTAAGGCAAAGAGCAATCAATATCTGATCACTGTAATTTCTGGTACAGACATTTTGGAATAGAAATCCAGCATACTTACTGATTTTATGAATTTCCTTAGCATTCTTTACACAAACATCAATAATACACATGGCCAACCACATGGCCAAGGCCAACCCAGTCAGCCATTTGAAAGCAATATACATATTTTCTAAAATAATTGTTTCTTACAAGAAATAGTTAGCAACATTTATGTTGACTTGAGTTTTGCATTGATTTAGCAACATGAATTTATTTTATTCTATCTAAACCATAAGTGGCAAATCAGAAAATCAGTGACACAAAATGACATTTCCGTTTCCATAGAATATTATAAAAAAATTGTTTTGTGGCCAGTAAAAAATTGATAGATTAATAAAAAGATTTTAATACATAGTTTGTGTTGGGTTGCATGGTTGCATGTATGAACTGCAGAACATGGAATACCTCCTTCATAAACTTTACTCAGGTTCAGGTTAGTTGCCTACTTTTGAAGTAATAAAATAAAACTTTATTTGGAATCTTTTAATCTAAATAATTTCCTAATTTTTATTTGTAATGCTAGTCCTAACAAAGTTATATTTTTCTTATACCACTCTTTGTTGTATTTTATGTGTAACTTCCAATTCTTATCCAAAAAAGCTTTGTAAAACACACTCATTTCATCTGCCGTTAGGTTCTGTTTGCCTTCTGGTAAGTTATTTTTGAGGTATTCTTCCCGTTCCTGTAAATTTTATATTTATAAATACACAATAATTCAATTATTAATTCAATACCGATAAGCCGATTATACGTAGGTAAGGAAACAAGACTTACCTGAAAGAACCTAGAGTTATGTTGTGTCCAAAACTTTTGATTCCAGCTTTGTACCTCTTTTCGTAGTTCTCTATACTGTTTCTCTAGCGGGCTTTCATTCGGTGGCTCTCTAAATATTATTTTTCGCAAGTTGGAGACGGGATCAGGAGGCCCTACCATGTCACTGGTAATCTTTTTTGGATTCGGAGGTTGTATGGACTTTGAATCGGGTGCAGTACTGATATGTTGTCTAGAAAAAGCTGCATAACTTCTTGACCAGCTGGCCCTGAGTATTTGTCTTGAAACCATGGCACTCATTGATAAAATTATATTATTTTGCACGCATTTTTAGTTTTCTTGTGTAATCGTCAATCTATAAAAATAACCTCTATCTTAAATGTCACTGTCATAATCAGCTGTAAAATCATAGAGGAACAATAGTTTTGTGGATTAAGAAATCGTACATCGTACAGCCTTAATTGTACAAGTCTGTCTGTGAAAATTTTCGATGTATTGCATCGTATTGCAGATGTCGGAACGTCAAATCACATGTCAATGTCAGTACTTACTGTCAAAAATGTCGGAATCAAAATTTTCTTCACATCCCCGAATTATGTAAACGTGAGAATCGTGTTGTACTGGGTATATTGTTTTCAGACCTTAAAAATTGATTGCCGACGTGAAATTCGTGGCCTTTTCATCTAGAAAGTGCTGAACACAAACAAATCACACAATGGCCAAAGGGAAGAAAGAAGATGCCGAAGATGAGTATTCAGCTAAGCTGGACATGTGTCTCACAGACGGGATCGTGAAGACCGGTATAATTTGATGCAATTTACTTCTCTCTTGTGTTAAACGAGCACCATATAATGTAAAAGTTTGCTATGCTTGCTACAGTTTCATTTTCCCAAGTGTAGCTAGCTCTGCCTAGGCTTATACAAACCCTTATCTAATAATTCTTTCTTTTATTGTTTGATTTTATTGAAGTTTCTGTTTTTGAAAGTAATATTTTGTAATTTTGCAGGTAGTGGTGTGTTACTAGGTGCATTGACATCAGTACTCTTTCTTGGACGGCGGAGATGGCCCCTCATAGCCGGCATGGGAATGGGCATAGGCCTAGCATATGCTAACTGCGAGTATGAACTAAACCCAAAGAAGAAGATTAATTCATAAGATAATTTTTGCTTCTAGGGTCTATGAATGATAATCAGGTATTTAAATGTTTCAGAGTACTTCTTTTTAATTCTCATGAAATATGGACTATGTATCTCTCTTTGATGAAAAATTTTAATTGTTTATTATCCTGTAGCATTGTAATGCAAGTGCTAGAATTTGTCAAATAGTAAATTACAAGTAATGGCATATAGTTGCCATGTTCCAGTTGTAGTATGTAAGCTGCACGTCAGACTTCCCAACATTGAAACCACCTCTATTCCCTATTTAATAAGTTATGTTTTTGTAGTTTAAATGGGTAACCTGATGTGCTGTCAATTATACCTACATAAAACTGATTTACAAAACATGGTGGTACTTAAAAAGATTTATTTATTTATTAGAGAATAAGCTCTTGAGATGCACATTATCACATAGAATAATTATATTATTTACCATGTTTGTCTTTTCAGATATGTAAGGGCTTATGGGAAGTTACAATAATCAAGTTAGATCAACTCGCATTTAAGCGATACTTGTTTATGCAACAGGTCCTGTAGACATTTTGTTTAGAAAATATTGTAATTTTGTTCATGTACAAATGATTATCTAATTATAATAAATGTCTTTTATTTATTTCAATTAACAGGTTTTGTTTTTCTTAATAAAACACAAATTGTAAAGAACAATATTTAATAGTATATTGTACAAATTTATACTGGAATAAAGAGAAAGGATAGATTAGTTTTCTTAATCATAAAAATAATTTAAATACATGTTGTCAGTTATATTTAATAAGAGGCAAAAGCCTTAGCAACATCCCATATACAGACACCCAACATGGTGAAAATTTAAAACAATGGCAACACTGGTTAAAGAGCACATAACAATGACAACTTTGAATCATCGAAGTAACTAGCAACCTTATATTTACAGGATACAAATAATTCAGATCTTATTGTGTGCTTTCAAATAAATTACCTTTTGAATGGCATGGCTGTATCTAAATACTAATGTGTTTTAGTAGTTATGGTAATTGTGATGTAAGAAAGGTTAATAAGTTTCTTCGACATTCACAATAATAATACATTCATTGGTGTTAACAAAAGATACACTTGCTTATATTAAAGTCATTATTATTTTGAAATGAAAATGTCTTTTTACAATCAAATTCCACTTGAAATGCATTTGATTTAACATGATTCTGCTATATAAATATCTATAGCCTTATCAAAACTTTTATAACAAAAAACGCCAAAGCCCATCATTTCTACATAATCCACTAAATTACTATTTTTGGTAAAAAAAAGTTGACTAGCACAAAATACCCGACCTCTCCCACAAAAGTAGTAAGAACAATTTCTTATTACCTATACCCACATTATAATAACTATGAAACATTGTGAAAATCTACCTATTTGCGATTTAAATTTATGATATAGATTTCAGTTAAGTGTTATCAAAGATGAATGATGTATAAACATGAAAGAACTTAAAAGGGTTTTTGTGACAATATTTTTATGTTGTCTGTATATCAAACTATGCTATTTAATCAATGTGTAATATTTTCATAGGGTGAATGTCAAGACAGGCAGTGTTAACTTTAAATTATATTGGCATCTTCATTTTAAGGTACAGGTTTTCCTACCAATGTTGAAGTCACAAAAATGTAAAACTAATAGTTTTCAGCCGGTAGATGATATTTTAGTATGCAACACTTTTGGTGGTCATCCATTCACCCTGTTTTTATTTTTGATAGATTTTAATAGCTGGGAAATTCTGCCAAAATAAGTGTTTGGAAAAAACACCAGCATAATACTACCTTACATACATTATAGTGTACTAAGTTGATAAAAGGTATTTAGTTAATAATACGCGTCTCGTTATATCGTAAAGCAGGACTTATTAAATTTCTATAAGATATAAACGTGTAAAATAGCAATTTTGTGTCTTGACACTTCAATAATGTGGTATGATACTCCATCGCGTAGTCTTAGCTTAGTAAAATAACTGCATTTACAGATTAAAATATCAAGACACACATCTGCATACGCGAATATTGTCGTTACAAGGAAGTGCTCTGTGACATAATACTGTCCTTACTTAATTATCTCTATTTGTGACACCTTGTGAAAATGGCTAATTTACAGCTAACTTTTACAAAAGTGTGAATTATTTTATAAATACTCGACCATGGTGACTAGATATCTAAGCATAATGACGCCACGTATGAAGATACTGATCTGCCACAGAATTCGAATACGCTAAAATAAAATAAGCTGTTCTGACGCGAGATGCGGAGTTTTCAATTTCGGAGATAGGTAATTACAGTGGAGCGACTGCCATCTGACCTCCGTGACCCTGTCAAGGGGAACCAGTTTTGGATCATGGTTACGCATTCAGTTGCCTGAATGTGCAGGTTTCCTCACGATGTTTTCCCTCACCGTAAGAGCATCGGTTAGTAAAACAACGAATGCACATAACTCAGAAAAAGTCATTGGTAGATGGCGGCACGTGGGATCGAGCCCGGCTCCTCCCGCATGAGAGGCAACCCGCTAGCCACTGCGCCACAGACGCTCCCAGAAAACAACACTCCCGGCAGAAAACTCCACATCTCGTATAAAAATCAAACGCTGTGGCAGTGCAAACTCTATTTTGGTCAAAAATTACGCCAATATCGATACGACTCTTATCCATTATAATGGGATAGATAAATGTTAAACTTTGCACTAGTTTTCAATTTGTCCTCAATATTCTTGATCTACATTTTCCCTAACTAATAATAATGAATGATCGCATATTCGGATGCTAATTTACTATATGTAAAGTAAACAGCTATAATTTTTTAAACCCGCGTCATGTGACGAGGTCTATATACAGGATGTCCCATAAATAGCGTGCCAGACTGACACTGGAGACGGAGAAAAGACATATAACATGTCTCTAATAAAAGTCTCATGGTTAAGAAGATACTTCCATTTTATTATATTTTTTCTTGTATCCATACTAATATTATAAATGCGAAAGTGTGTCTGTCTGACTGTTAGCTCTTGACGCTTAAACCACTGAACGTATTGAGATGACATTTGGTATGGAGACAGTTCGAGACCCTGGAAAGGACATAGGCTACATTTTGTCGTGATATAAAAACATTAAGGGGGTTAAATGTAAATGGGGGAAAGTTTATAATATGGCAAATCCAACTCTTGTGGGCGAAGTCGCGGGGAACCACTAGTAAAGAATATAATAAAGTGGCATTTACTCCCAAACTATGACACTTTTACTGGAGTCATGTTATTTTTATTAAAAAAGTCTATGGCTAAGCTATCTCTAGTAGACATGCGCAAAATCGTTCACTGAAGTGAAATGAGTGATATAGTTCAGTGGGAGCTAAATATTTGTATCACTCATCTAGTTCAATTAGTTCATTTAGTTCAGCAGATCTACTATCAAAATCTCTCTTACTACTTCATTCAGTTTAAATGTATCGTGTACTACAGAGAATCCCAATGACTAGAAAATTACATTTATAATATTTAGGCAGTCTAGAATTACGAATTATAGCCTGACCAGAAATATATGGGACCTGAATTAAGGGCGCTACGATTCCTCTATATATGACAACACTTGATATAATCATACAAGCGTAGATTGGCAACTGAACTTTAAAAATATATTTTTTTTTTATGTTACATTTCTAAGTCTGATAATAGATTCTTCGATACAAGAACAGAAGAACAAGAAGAAAGAAAACAGAATACTCGCAAATTAAGTAGGTACTTATTAAAGTCAGTGGCTCTTTGTAATATTGGCTTTGAAATTTGGACCAAAATGTAATTATCTTTGTAAAAGATGGTTAAAAAAAACTTTTGTTCTTCTAAATTATATTATTTATTATGTAACCAGACTATTTAATACCGTTTATGATTTTTTTGAAACTTCTACTACCTATTACAGTTAAATATCTAGGTAGGATTTAAATAAAACTCTCAAAACAAGTATACCTAAATGATTGTAATTTTTCAAAATCATTTTTAAAATATTCTACGTTGCTATCAGTAGCCAATTATCACTGATCGCACTATAATGACGTACCAAAAACTAAACTGACAACTGAATCGGCAACTCATTTAAAGAAATTATGTTGTTTACATCGATTTTCTTGTCGAAAATTACTACAACACATGTTGAACCACTTTTCTTTTACGAAAACTAATAGTTCTCGGCGTTTTTAACACATGAAAATATCACATACTTGAAAATTAGATTACGCTTCCACTTTAACACTAATCATTATGGCAGTTAATGACATGCCAAAATGCATGCCAATGACAATTTGTGGTTTCTGTTGCCAGTAAAAGAAATAAGTTACAGTTGTTTTCCGCAACATGGCGAGGTCCCATATATTTTTGGTCAGGCTATAAAACATTTTTATTAATTTCGAAGATATTGTTACACGCATTAACAAAGGATGTAAAGTGTTATTTACGTACGTACGTAACGTATTAAAAACGTATTAATTAATACCGAAAATTTTACATAGAAAACTGCAGTGCAGTAGCAGAATACTGCAGTCTCGCTCTTGCAGTATTAACAAATATATCCGTACGTTTTACTCTCATATCACTGAGTTACTGAACTAAATGAACTACTTTGGACTATAGTGAGTGAGTGATACATATGAACTAGATAGGTGAAGTAGTTCAATTGTATCATTCATTCAGGAACTACCTATGTCTAATCTCCAGTGTCAGTCTGGCACGCTCTTTACGGGACACCCTGTATAAGTCAATAAGCTCTCGAATATTCGGTCACTAATGATAATACCTACATCGCAGCCACCTGGGTCCTATTTTTTAAAGTAAGAAACTCGTTTGCTTTGGCCATAGAATATAACTTTATCAAATACGACAAGTTTCTCAGCTGCCCTGTGAAGAAAGACACTAAATTGATAATGTTCCCTTTGAAGATAACACGAACACAATATGTTAAAAGTTTCTTACTTTAACAATGTTGACATGTACATGATAAACACAATTTTAAAATAGTTCCAATAATATCGTGTAATACGAAAAGATATTAAGATTAAAAAATTGATTGAAATAAAAAGTATTAAATTATTATAAAGATTTGGCAAACAATTATTATTACATCATCATCAAATTTAAGAGCTAGGCTCTAGTCGGTGGAGTTTTTTCCATTCCTCTCTGCTTTCCGCCCTTCTCTTAACCTCCTGATACGACCCGACATTTATCTTTTCTTTTATTTGCTGCATGTAGCTTATTCTTGGTCTTCCTCGCTTCCTTTTTCCTTCTATTCTTCCTTCTATTATCGTTTTAATAAAATTGTCGTGTCGAATCAGGTGGCCTAACATTCGTCCCCTCCTACACTCTATAATATGTAATTAACTCTATAATTATAATTATTATTACATTTGATTAAAATAATACCTTAGTTAAATAAATAAGTTACATATTTCGAACGATGGCAAATGTTTCAAGGAGGTAGACAGGATAGTTAAACAGTAACAATAATTTGCATGTTGAATATTTCCAAATAGTTAATTAGCGCATATTTCCCGTTTTAAATACTAGAATCAACTGCCCGTTACAGGCCATCAAATACATGCCCTGACACGGAACAAAATTTTCATTATCCGTAATTTGCGTGGAAAATTTTGTTCCGTGTCAGGGCATGTATTGGATGGCCTGTAACGTAGTTGCAGTTAATGGAGATACAGGATACAGGTATATTTTATTTCAGTATGGCAAGGTTTTTTTACATATTACAGATAAAACGAGCTGTAATTTACTGGAAACACAACTCAAATGAAAATGATTATGCATTACCTTAACAATAGTCTTATTATAATCAAACATAGCCAACGAACGAAGCAAAAGTCTGCAAATACCGTATAGTAACTGATCATAAGGTATAAGCAAGTCGTTATGATGCGAGCAACGCGATACGCACACCTCTCAGTTGATGTACACTGATTATGCAATCGCCCGATAAAATAAAGTTATCTGCTGTGATTGATTCAGCTGAGCTACAAGTAAACAATCAGAACAATGACCAGTAAAATACCAATCACGGAATCAGTGAACGAAAAACTGACCGTTAAACTTTATGCCAGATCTCTGCTTCTTAAAAACAACCTTATAATACAACAGACGTAAGTAATGACAACAAAGTAATAACTATCACACAAAAACAGTGGTCGATACTTACGACCAAAACTGGGCAGTACAATTGCTTGATAACGAGTGAAATAAATACTTTAAGAGAGCGTTAATATCGACGCTCCAACACTAACCAACAATCCCATTTAGACCCATAACATAGTTCAAAGTAAGAATACGACCCCAAAATAACTTGCATGCGTTATTTGAAAATATTTCGACATATTTGTATCAATCCATCTCTTTCAGACGCCCTTGAATGGCAGTATGAGTGAAATAAATGTAGACTTATTACGAAAAAAAATTGTCATAAACCGCGAAGTAACAACCTTGCATAGCGGCACGAAGATTTTTTGGACCTAACCGATGCTAAGTGTCGTCATCATCAATTTTTTATTTATGAAAAACAAGCATCAATTTAAAGATTGCTATTACATCCTATTGAATGGCCTAATGTCAGGTCAAAAAAGGCCACTGTGTCAAAAACTAAATCACCTATCTCGAATCAAATCGTTTCTCATCACATAAAAGTTCAGATCTTTTTACTAATCTTACTAAATATTTTTTTCTCCAGTTAATCGGTGTGTAATAAATAAACTCTTTTTCATCATAAATAATCGATTTTTATATAATCCGACGCGTCTTGCGAAAGGGGATGCTCTGATAAGAGCTGATAGCTCGTAAGGATGAGCATCTCCCGTTGATATTGAGCTAAAAGTATGTCCTTTAAAAAATCAATATGGATTGGTACCTTTTTAGCGTAACAGGTAGTGTTGTTACCAAAATCATAGCACATAGCAATTTTCCAACTTGAGATACAGTGGCTACATATCTATTTTTAACACGCTTTTATTATTAACTGTTCCTTTAACTAATTTAAAAAAGAGTAAGATATTCTTTAGTAAAATTTTTTGGGGGAAGACCATAGCATTAGATCATGGGCCTAAATGGTATCGCTAGTATCCCGGTACTTACCTGCGGCAAGTGAGAAAGAAGATTGCCGTGGCGCCTAGGAGCGAGAGAGACATCAGACTGCTCACTTGGTGGTCATGTCCGGCCAGTAGTTCACGTAGTAGCGGTGCGTGCTGCCCTCGAACAGACGATCTAGCCAGTTCTCGAGCCCGTCTAGGAGATTCTCTGCAATAGATAATTTTATTTAACAAACAATAAGTTCCACATTCGCTCGTCTCACTATTCTATTATTTTTTAGAAGACCTACTCAACGATATACTATACGATGGGGCAATGACGAAAAAAAAACATCCCCGCTTCACATGTAGGGGAGCTACCCTGAAGAAAATATTTTCCAAAATTTTATTCTACCACTTTGTCGGTGTAATTGGTACTTCGTAATTGATACATACACTAGTCCAGTGGTAAGAACGCTGGGTATTATCCACGAGCTCCTGGGTTCGAATCCCGGGTCGGGCCGAGAGTGTTGGGTTTTTCTGTCTTGAAATAACTCAGAGACAGCTCCGGAGTCAGGAAGTTGGTGGTGTTAACACCCCCGTACCTCGGAAAGCTCGTAAAGCCGTTGGTCCTGCGCCTGATCTCTCTACAGTCATGTCGGACTGCCGTCTCACCGAGTTATGAGAGTGAAAGAACAGAATACACCTGTGTATTTCCCCGCGTAGGTAGCAAAATCGTACCTACGCGCGGCGACCCTTACTTAGGGGCTAAAACAAGTTGCGTGTCGCTACCGGCCAGCGACACGCTCGCGCGTTTTATTCACCGGCGGCCGCGCGGCTACGTTGCTAGCTGGACGAGAATGAATAAAGTACTAGAAAGAGGCGCTAGATGGCGTTAGAAGCTTCTCGTAGCAGTCAACCCTATCGCGTCGCGTGATATTACGTCACTGAATAGGTTTAGTGTATTATGAATCATATTCCAGAGCAATAAGTATGAAATTATCTTGCAATGGATTTTTGTAGGTGTCTACACGAAAATGTGCTTGACTCTGAGGCGAACTAAATTACGCCATATTGTTGACGACATTGAGTAGACATTTCTTTGAATACAATTGCTAAGTCATACTTCTGTACGAAGTACTAGTACTTATTCTGTGGTATTACGCACACACTTGTGCACTATAATATCTCCCGCGCAGTTTTCTAATCTCTGTCATAGAATAAGTACTAGTACTCAGTACAGAAGTTTGAATTTGCAATGAAATTCAAAGAAATATCTACTTAATGTCATCAACGATATGGTGTAATTTAGTTCGCCTCAGAGTCAAGCACATTCTCGTTTAGACACCTACAGAAATCCATTGCAAGATAATTTCATTATCATAACTCTGGAATATAAATCATAATACACTAAACCTATTCAATGAAGTACTATCAAACGACGCGATAGCGAAGTTACTAACGCCATCTAGCGCACCTTTCTAGCACTTTATTCATGCTCGTCCATCCAGCAACGTAGTCTCACGTAGTGCCGTGCGCCGCCGGTGAATAAAACGCGCGGGCGTTTCGTTGCTCGCTCGCGTCTCCCAACTTGATTAGCCCCCCTTCCAGGGGGTCGCCGCGCGTCGGTACGTTTTTGCTACCTACGCTGGGAGTTACACAGGCCTGCTAACACTTACAATTACAGCTTTCTAGTACTACCGGTCTCTTAGCAAAACCACCGACGAACACGACGAAACTAAAGGGTTCCTAGTCAAGCCTACAGAACCCTAAATAAAGGGGTGTCTGTATGTGTGTTACCTTGCAGCAACACCGGCGGCTCGGGCGCCTCGTCCGCGGACGACGAGTCGGGCTCGGTGTGGAAGCCGATGAACGCGCCAGCTTCCGGGTCGTCGCAGCCGCCTCCGAGCGATCGCGTCATGCGCGACATGCGCTGGAATGGCACAAGTCAAGTTTATTATCGCTTGAAAAAGTGCATGGAATCGTAAGGATTTAAAAAGAGGGCTTGCAGATGTAATATTATTGAATAAATTACAAGATAATATGGTTTACGACCTTCGAAAAACACCATACAGTCAGTTCTTTAATAATTCTTATCCTTTTCCTCAGTAAAATTATTACGTAAGTACTGATTGGCACGATCGACTGAGTGTCATAGATAAGAACTATCTTTCTCTTCTCGTTTCGTGCGCAGTACTTCCACTATAATAGACTTTACAAAACTTTTTGACATTTGTGAAGTGTTTAAAAGTGTCTCCCGTTTCTTGCAGAGACCTTTTTGGCACATGTATGCGTAATACAATAAAATTTCGATGACAGCTGTGTTGTGCCTATCTTGGGGTGCTTGGCGTGGTAGATGCAGAAGTGCTTGCGTCCACAGCAGGTCGCTTGTCGCTACACGTGTTGCTAGTAGGCTCCGCAGAGATGGGCAACCGAACACCAGCCACTGGTAGCTACTACGCGCCACGTTCTTTAGTCTCGCGATAACAAAGGTCGATGGCCGCCACAGGTGGTCGGTGGCCGACACTAGGAGTCAGTGGCCGTTACAAAAAGTCAATGGCCGCCACTAGTGGTCGGTGGCCCACCAATGGTTGGTGGCCAGCATGCGCGGAGCCTTTGGCAGAATTTTTGTCAAAATGGTGAGTGGCCGCCACCGGTGGCGTATACTGAGTTGCGAGCGTCCACCACACGATTCACGTGTGCGGCGACTTATTGAAAACAATGTAAACAGTTTGTCGCTAGGCACCAATGGTTGTGGTCGGTGGCGAAGCCTTATAGTTGACATACCTTGTGTGGCTTGGCGTACTCGGGGTGCTTGTCGTGGTAGATGCAGAAGTCCTTGCGTCCACAGCAGGTCGCCAGTCGCTAGTACTGTTTGATCCGGCAGTAAGGCTCCGCGCTAAAGGGACCAAAGCCACCGGTGGCTGTTTCACACCACGTCATTTAGTCCCGCGCAAACGAAGGTGGTCGGTGACCGCCACGAGAAATCGGTGACCGCCACTAGAAGTCGGTGACCGCCACGAGAAATCGGTGACCGCCACTAGAAGTCGGTGACCGCCACCAGAAGTCGGTGACCGCCACTAAAAGTCGGTAGCCGCCACTAAGTCGGTGGCCGCCACCAGTGGTCGGTGGTGGTCTACGACCAATATAATTTAAGTTATTTTGTCAAACTGTGTGTCGCGAACATGGATTCGCAAGTGGACGTCACTCGGTTCACGTGTGCAGTGACCGATGGCTGTGGTCGGTCGCGGAGCCTTATAGTTAACATACCTTATGCGGCTTGGCGCACTCGGGGTGCTTGGCGTGGTAGACGTGCGGGTTGCGCGCTAGGACGGTCCCGACGCAGTTGCGCGCGTTCACTACAAGCTCGCCGCCTGTCGCTACAAGTGTTGCTAGTACTGTCTGTTCTGGCATTAAGATTCAACCATACCTTATGCGGCTTGGCGCACTCGGGGTGCTTGGCGTGGTAGATGCAGAAGTGCTTGCGGTGCGGGTTGAGCGCGAGGACGGTGCCGACGCAGTTGCGCGCGTTCACCAGCAGCTCGCCTCCACCGAGCGACAGTTGCAGCACGCGACGGAACCACTCTATGTGCCGTTCCACCATCAGGTACGCGAACAGGAGCGTCTTGTTTCTGGAGTAGAGAAGATTACTATAATAATATCCTCCTAGCCGCATATCGACTACAACGGCCTTACTCGACAGAGATTAGCCAATTGCGCAGCAGATATGTTATAGTGCACAAGTGTGTGCGCAATACACAGGTGCACGCTCTGTTCCTTTACTCTCATAATTTGGTGAGACGTCCGACATGACCGTAGAGATCAGGCACAAGACCAACGGCTCCGAGGCATGGGGGTGTTGCCTCGTTGGTCTAGTGGTCAGCACGCTGGGTATTATCCACGAGGCCTCGGGTTCGAATCCCAGGTCGGACCGAGAGTGTTAGATTTTTCTGTCTTAAAATAACTTAGAAACAGCTCCGGAGTCAGGAAGATTGGTGAAGATTACTATAGTGTACGATTCGTGATTAACTTCTGCAGCTTCATTAGGTAAAATATGCGAATAGGGGGGCTTTGTATCTGGCTGGACCAAAGGAGATTACATTAGTATAAAATTCTTGACTTTGATAATAATCTTTTTACTTGGGTGAAATGGAGAACATGCCCCACTCCACTCCGCAAACGATATTTCTGGTCTTTTTTATTACAGCATTGGGGCTGCAGTGGAGACAAATACTGCCATTGTTATCAAAAAACCTTCACTCTGGTCTCTCTTCTTATCAAAAACATCCTCACACCATATCTCTCTTATTAATAACATAAAAACAAGATAGTCACTTACTTGCGGTAAGGCCACACGATCTTGTGGAACTTGGACAACAGCTGCACGCGGCTTTGCATATCCACCAGCAAGACTATAGTGCGGCAGCCCGGCTTTAGCAGTCTGTTAACGAATAGAATATAGTTTATACAACTCAGTATCTTATTAAAACTCTGGCAATCGTAGAGTATAAAACAGTAATTACCATTTATTTAGCTCTTGATCTTGAATTTCGCACGAGTGGGTGGACTGCACGGTAGCTCAGTTGATAAGAACGTTGGCCCGGTTAGCCAAAGGTTGTGGGTTCAAATCCAACCCGTGAGCGAATTTTTAGTTTCTTGTTAAGAGGTTAAGAGAATAATTGAGATATATAAGATATCTCAATTATTCTCTTTTTTATCTCTAGCCCGCGTGCGTGAGTAAAACCAAAACGCTATTGTAACAACACGTATGGTTACTACGTTATTTTGTTAATATTACCACTGAGTTGTCTTTGGCGCTGTCGGATGCCAAGGACCACCTTCAGACTTTAATGATAAAATCGCGATCATTGACATAGCATTATTTAAAAAGCTAAACTTTCGCCGAGTTGTCTTTGGCACTATCAGTGCCATAGACAACTTGGTACCGATGGGGGTCGGTCGGCCATCATTCGAGAACGAGCCGTTGTGTTAAAAGGTACGTAAGTAAGACTTTGAATTTATTCGTGATGGATATTGTATTTTTGGAATCGCTCAAAAAAAAGGGTAATGTTGCATAATAGTTGTTTGAATTGATGCCGTCTTCTGAGGTGTTTTACATCTCAGAAGTGGGATCGTACAGGACAATACTGTTTTGTAATACCACCCCACAAACAAGGCCGTTACTAAAATGCTTTAATGTTAAGTTTTCCGGAAATATAATCTTAAAGAGGTGAAAATACTTGTGAAATAGTGCACCAATATTGTTTAACTGCATTTCAAATAGAGATCCGCATGATGCAAATGGATATATAATTTTTTTTTCTTAAATATCGTTTTTCTCTCATAATAGAACTACCTTCAACTATAATTTTTCGACGGAAATATTGATTACACAGGTTTGACCTTATGGTCCACAATAAGTAATTTTGCGATAGAAATATACGACTGCTATTCCGATGCAAACAGATATTATCTTAATTGTGATTTATTAAAATTCATTCCTAATGTGATGATGTTTCGAAATACTACCCCGTGTGGGTTGTTAACTTTACTTATGATTAAAGTGTGATTGTTTTTATATCTTTAACTCGGTAGTTTTACCGATGCAAACGGATTGATATAAATTATCGAAATCAGATCTGAGTCGTTACAGTGAAACATTTAGTTTAAAGAAGCGTATATAAAACAAACTGTCTTGAGTTTCAGAAAATGAGTCCGGGAAGTGAAGATAGGAGGTACCGCTATAGCGGAACACGGAGTCGTAGCCGTGATGCACAGGTGAGACGAAGTCGCAGTCACAGCCGACGTGAGGATGGTCACCTAGATCGGAGTAACAGAAGTAGAAGCCCAATTCTACCAAGACGACGCGAAAGACGTGTGCGTACGCCGCCAAGAAATACGTCCAGACCTAGCCGGATTGACCGAAAATTATACTCACCACTAAGACGTAGTGCACATCGTAGCCGAAGTCCTGTGAGAAGATTAGTGCATACTAAGGATGGTGTGGATACGATAAGACATTGTACCACTGATGTCAGAAAAGACCAACGTGGTCGAAGCCGGGACCGAAGTCAACTGAGACGTCAACGCGAACAGAGTGAAGAATCTGAAGCCCTGAAAAGACGACTTGCAGCTTTAGAAAGTCAGTTGGAGAGAGAAAGAGCGACCAATCATCGTAGGAGAACTGAACATGGAGTGCCAGAATCACGGAACAGCCCAGAGCCTAAGGAAGACTCAAGGTATGACTCAGCATCTATATTTTTTAATGAATTTGCCAAGTTTTTAAAAATAAGCCTAGTGCGAACATTTTCCATCGCATATGAATAATGTAATCCCTGAATTCGACCCCCTTTTAAAACAACAAACGATCCAAGTTTGGCTAGACAAGGTAGACGAATGTGCTGAAATTACGAATGGTCGGATAAACAAGTAGTACATTACGCCCTTCCTAAACTCATAGGACATGCTAAGCTTTGGTACCAAGGTTTACCATCGCTAAAACATACTTGGATAGAATGGAAACAGTTATTGAGAGATTCCTTTCCATCAACCGAAAATTATGCAGACTTACTTACTGAAATGCTTGGGAAACGAGCAAGATTTGCTGATAACTTAGAATTGTATTATTATGATAAAATCAATTTACTTAATCGCTGCAAAATTTTCGGGCCACAAGATGTAGATTGTTTGATTCATGGTGTAGACGATCGGGGCGTAAGAGTAGGGGCTCAAGCAGCCAAGTTTAAAAAACCAGAAGATGTCTTAGAGTTCTTCAAATCTGTCCGGGATAATAATCTTAGGCGTGATTGACAAACTATAAACACTAATTTGTCTTCGCGGCCAAAACCCAATGAGCAACCAAGTTCTTCGAAGCAGTTTATATCCTCACAGCAAATAGTTTGCTTCAATTGTAAATAAAAGGGTCACCCTAGTTTTAAGTGCCCTAAACCCTTAGTGAAATGTTCATCGTGTCAACTAATAGGTCATACAGTGTCTGAATGTCGCACTAAGAATAACACAGAGCCTGACAATAAGGACAAAACTGTCTTGAAGACCCTGAAAGAGCAACATGATGCAGCGGTACAGCAATCAAATTCTGTCACCGCCGTTAATGACTTAACTTCAAGAGATAAATACAATGTTCCAATACAAATTAATGATCAAATAATAGTAGGACTCGTAGATTTGGGTAGTGAGGCAACCTTATTACGTAAATGTGACGCTTCACGATTAAAATTAACGTGGCAACCAGTAGACGGTCCATACTTACGTGGGCTTGGTAATATCCCATATTTACCTGAGGGCAGAACGTTTGCGACAGTATCAGTACAAGGTGTAGTAGAAAAGGACGTGGAGATATTTATTGTAGCTGACCATTTGATCAATTACCCTATCCTTCTAGGACACAGTTTTTCGGAACGCCCCAATTTACGCATAACGAAAACTTCTACAGAGTTAATTTTTGATAGAGTCCCATTTCCGGAATGCCCATCTAAGGTTCCGTTAAGAACAACTTGTGACGTCTTGATTCCTGCAAACGGATTCCAAGCTATTCATGTAAAATCCAGTGATTGTGTTAGCGTTACGGCATACGTAGCTGGATCGGTAAGGGGTTACTGTGATAGACAATATTATCTGCTACCAGGTGAATATCAGATAGTTAATGGAGAATGTCATTTGTTAGTACATAATTTGTGTTCAACTGCCATTACCCTTTCTAGAGAAACCCTTATAACTCGTGCAATTTCTTTAATCAGCGAATTAAAAGTAAACTTGATGGAACAACAACGCGGCCCAACTCCTACAATTAATTATGGTACCAAACTCTCTTGCGAACAGGAACATAAGCTAGAGACGTTGTTAGGTGAATTCAAAGACTGTTTTTCTTCTGGCATGCACGACTTGGAATTCACAACTGAAACTGAGGTGATAATTCAATTGAAAGACTCTGATCCTGTTGTCTACCGTCCATATAGGTTGTCTTTTAGCGAACGAAGGAAGGTGCAGGATATGATTGATGAAATGGTAGATTGCGGTATAGTTCGACATTCAAGTTCCCCATATGCCAGTCCAATAGTATTAATTAAAAAGAAAACTGGGGACTTAAGACTATGTGTGGACTATCGCGCACTTAATAGTAAAACAAAGAGAGATCACTATCCGCTCCCAAGGATAGATGATCTCCTTGATCAACTTTCAGGACAAACTGTTTTTACGACTCTTGACCTAGCCTCGGGGTATCACCAAATACCAATTGCTAATGAATCTATAGAAAAGACAGCGTTTGTGACGCCGGATGGCCAATACGAGTATACTGGTATGCCATTCGGCCTTGTGCAAACGCACCATCCGTTTTTCAACGTGTTATCCACAAGGTCTTAGGAAAAGCTGGAATAAAGCATACCATCGTTTACATGGATGATATACTTATTTCTTCTAAATCAATTGATGAAGGCTTAGACCGATTAAAGGATGTTCTCAAGGCACTGAAAGACAGTGGGTTAACGTTAAAAGTAGAAAAGTGCCATTTGTTTAAAGAATCCATTGACTTCCTTGGCTTTGAGATCAGCAAAGGAGAAATAAGGCCAGGAGCTCAAAAAACGTTAGCAGTTGGCCAATTTGCTCCCCCACGAAATCAGCACGACCTGAGGAGGTTCTTAGGGCTAGCCAGTTTTTTTAGACGCTGTTGATTGGATCGCTACCGTTCAATCGGGAGATTCAGAGATCACTCGTATTAAAGACATTTTAGAAGATCCGGAGACCGCAAAGATAGCTTCGATTAAAAAGGAATATAAGGTAAGGTCTTTCGAATTATTGACGACACAACTGATAGATGGGTTGTACCGAGGGGTGTACGTTGGCAGCTTTTACGGGCAAATCACGATGATGTGGGTCATTTCGGCTTTGAAAAAACTCTGGAAAGGGTTCGAGCTTCCTATTGGTTCCCTAACATGATGAAGTTCGTGAAGAAATATGTCTCAGCATGCTTAGGTTGTGCTCATCATAAAATCCCTTCCGGGGCCAAAGAAGGAGAACTCCACCCTATTCCCAAAGTCGAGATACCCTTTCACGCCGTTCATGCCGACAACCTTGGGCCCTTCGTTCGTAGCAAAAAGAAAAATGTACATTTGTTGGTTTTAGTGGATGCGTTTACAAAATACGTCTACTTAACACCTGTTCGTAGCACCAAATCTAAAGCTAGTATTAAAGTCTTTCGTCACTATTTTAGCTTGTTTGGTGTTCCAACTCGCCTCATTACGGACAGAGGCACTAGCTTCACAAGCCGCAAATTCAAATCATTTGTAGATGGCCTAGGTATAAAACATATAATGAATTCCGTGGCCACTCCACGAGCGAATGGCCAGGTTGAGCGGTATAACCGCACTATCCTCTCCGCCTTAGGCGCTATGACCCACGAAAAAGGTGCTGAAGCATGGGATGATTGCATCCCAGACATCAGATTGGAATTAATACGTCTGTTCATGCGGTTACAAAAAAAACTCCCACCGAATTATTATTTGGGCGGAACGTTTCACATGCTTCTCAGGGGGTTCTAAATGATGTTGCTTTACAAGCAGGTAATGCAAAAAGACGTTAGACGAAGTAAGGACTGAGGCGAGTAATCGTATCACTGAAAATGAAGAAACTAACAAATTTCGATATGACTTACGTAGGAAAAAAACTACTAAATACAAAGAGGGTGATTTGGTCAGGATAATTAAAGCTATACCGTCAGGCACAGGGCAGTCAAAGAAACTAGAACCTAAATGTCAAGGTCCATATAAAATCAAAAAAGTTTTGCCTCATGATAGGTTTGTAGTAGTAGATACTCCGCTAACTAGAAAAGGCAGACCGTACGAGGCTGTAAAAGCCATCGATAAAATGTTCCCCTGGCTAAGTTATAGCGCAAATTACACATCCAGCGAAGATAGTGGTGAAGAATAGAATCTTGTAATATTTTTTTTAAGATGAGAGAAAAGGGGTCCGGATATCTCTTTAGAGCGCTATTCGTGTGTACGTGGTCACTGGCACCTTTCGTATCTTTACTTATTTAATATTTTGGTTATAATAACGTAGAAATGTATTCCATCAATATTGAATTGCTGAGTTGTACATTGTAATTATTTTATGGCTGATTGATGTGATAAGGAACATTTGATGTCATTTGAGATGGGCGATGGCAAAAATGGGTGTCATTTGAGATGACCAAAATGGGTGTCATTTGAGATGACTAAAATAGTTGTCATTTGAGATGACCAAAATGGGTGCCATTTGAGATGGCCAAAATAAGTGTCATTTGAGATGGCTATGATACGTTGTAAGATGACCCTAACTAATGTAATGAATGAGATATGTTTATGTAATTAGTTTTAACAGGATGATTATACGATTATAATGAACTATTTTAATACGTAGTTGTTTTTTTTTTTTCAATTTATATCATGTAAACAAATGAATTAAAAGTTATAGTATACTAGAAATTGAGAAGGAACTATTTGCAAATGTTTACTCATACAATGTTAATGATTCTTAAATAGCTTATTTTCAGAACCAGTAAATTATCTCGAGAGTAGCATTGATTATTTAAGCTGGCCAGACCTGAGTTTTCTTAAAACTGGAAGTTGATACTTTGGTGAATTATTTGTATGTTAATATGTTATGTAAATTCACACTTGCACAAATTTAAATGAAAAAAGATCATAATGTTTCTCTTAAAGGCGAAAGAAAAGAATATTTATTGGTAGAGGTTAAGTACTCCAAAAAATTATATACTATGATATTATGGTAGGATACTAATATGTTAAGCGAACAAAGGGACTTGTTCGTGAAGGATGGCCGACTGTAACAACACGTATGGTTACTTCGTTATTTTGTTAATATTACCACTGAGTTGTCTTTGGCGCTGTCGGATGCCAAGGACCACCTTCACTATTTTAAGTGAAAATACGATTACGGATTGTTACCTGACAAGACCGTTGTATTTTTCAGCCCTCAGCTCATGGAGCCGCATCTCGGGTTGTGGCTCATTGTTGTTCTTCTTTAGTCCGTTCTGCTTCTTCCTTTCTTCTTTCTGACGCTGCACTGATTCTTCTTCCACGCGTCTGTGAAGGATAAAAAATAATAATAATTAGGAAACGAATATTTGCCAGACGACCTCCGTAGTCGAGTCTTTCGTTACTCGAAAGACGTACGTCAGTTTTTATGGTGTCCCCCATCTCTGAGATCCCGGGTTCGACCCTTGGTTGATTGATTAAGGACACAATATTTTCTTCATTGTTTTGGGTCTGTATATAGTGGTTGTAGTGCCACTGAAGTTTCTGATTTTCATAACACAAGTTGGTGAGGCAGGGGATGCGACAATAATGTAGCAGTAGACAGTAGTTAGTGTTTGAAGTTATATATTATTTTAAATAATTTTAACCCAAGTCTGGTATATATTTAGACACTATGCTTTTAAAAAGTGAGTAGCTCCTATGAAGCCTGGAGACCGAATGAAGAAGGGCGCACGCGCCGCCCGCTCGTTACCGGTAGCGCGTGGTGCGACACTAGACACTCGCACACTCGCTACTCACATGAGGTAGGCCATGAGGTAGCCGGCCGCCAGCACGAGCGCGACGGTGGCGAGCACGGAGGCGGCGGACAGCGCGTGGTGCGACACTAGACACTCGCACACTCGCTACTCACATGAGGTAGGCCATGAGGTAGCCGGCCGCCAGCACAAGCGCGACGGTGGCGAGCACGGAGGCGGCGGACAGCGCGTGGTGCGACACTAGACACTCGCACACTCGCTACTCACATGAGGTAGGCCATGAGGTAGCCGGCCGCCAGCACGAGCGCGACGGTGGCGAGCACGGAGGCGGCGGACAGCGCGTGGTGCGACACTAGACACTCGCACACTCGCTACTCACATGAGGTAGGCCATGAGGTAGCCGGCCGCCAGCACAAGCGCGACGGTGGCGAGCACGGAGGCGGCGGACAGCGCGTGGTGCGACACTAGACACTCGCACACTCGCTACTCACATGAGGTAGGCCATGAGGTAGCCGGCCGCCAGCACGAGCGCGACGGTGGCGAGCACGGAGGCGGCGGACAGCGCGTGGTGCGACACTAGACACTCGCACACTCGCTACTCACATGAGGTAGGCCATGAGGTAGCCGGCCGCCAGCACGAGCGCGACGGTGGCGAGCACGGAGGCGGCGGACAGCGCGTGGTGCGACACTAGACACTCGCACACTCGCTACTCACATGAGGTAGGCCATGAGGTAGCCGGCCGCCAGCACGAGCGCGACGGTGGCGAGCACGGAGGCGGCGGACAGCGCGTGGTGCGACACTAGACACTCGCACACTCGCTACTCACATGAGGTAGGCCATGAGGTAGCCGGCCGCCAGCACGAGCGCGACGGTGGCGAGCACGGAGGCGGCGGACAGCGCGTGGTGCGACACTAGACACTCGCACACTCGCTACTCACATGAGGTAGGCCATGAGGTAGCCGGCCGCCAGCACGAGCGCGACGGTGGCGAGCACGGAGGCGGCGGACAGCGCGTGGTGCGTGCGTAGAGCGAGAAGGGCGCGCTCGGCCCACTCGCACGCGCGCGCCACCACCGCGCCGATAGCGCTGCGCCCCGCCTCGTCTACTAGTTCCTAAAGCATCGAAAAAAAACAAGAAATCAACAATCACATGTTAATTCGACCGCCTAATTGAATCCTCGCCTATGGGGCACAGGAGTGCGCAGGTAGACAAGAACTCTTATTCGGTTTCCGAAAACGTCAAAAAAAATACGATTCTTAAACGGCGGAATCAAAAACTTCGACGTTTCCATTAGGCACAAAGGCAGCTTTCGAAAACTCCGTTCGGAAAGAATGTTTGGCATTCGAATTCGGAAAGGATTCGACACGGCAACTTTCCGAGTGTTTGCGAATCACGGTGGAGAATAGGAACCATGAGCGATGCGGGCGCTCTACTATGACGATTGAATCCACCCTAAACTATTTCTCTAATTGAGACCTCAATTTCATTTGAATGACTTACACAAGTTTTCTAGAGGTGCTTGTGGCGCAGTGGCGGCAGCGCTTTGGTAGTGATACCAAAAGTTAAGCAACCCACGGCGCGGTCGTGATTGGATGGGTGACCATTCCGACCATGTAAGTGACGTCCATGACAAGCATCTCCGTGCTTCGGAAGGCACGTTAAGCAGTTGGTCCCGGCTTATATCTGTGGTATTAGTCGTTAAGCCTAGTCAGAGGCCCTAGGGCGGCTTGATAACTTCTGACAGTAAGGTTTGTCACTTGCCTTACATACACCCCTCCACCAATCCGCACTGAGCCCGTGTGGTGAAGTATGGCTCGTTCCTCCTCATAGTTGAGGTGAGGCCTTTTCCCAGCAGTGGGATCTAATAGGCTGACTTATTATACACAAGTTTTCACGGAAGCCTTCACAGATATTTTTTTTTATGGAAACCAAAGTGCTATAAGCCCGAAAAGTTCGTTCCAACCGAGTTCAGTAAGAGGTCGGTAAGCGAGAGTGCCAGAACCTTCTGGGTGAACTCGCTCCACCGTCAACTCTCTGTCCACACCAGGTCTGGTTTAGTTTAGAAAAATACATAAATAAATAAATAAGCCCGACCCTCTTCCGTCTGTTGCAATGCAACAAATGTTGGCGAGGACGAGGCAGTGGTGAACCTTCCATACAAGCACAAATAGCTTAACTTATTCAAACGTATACATATAAACTCATCATTAAGGAAATAATCCTCTTGCCTATGAAGTATTTTTATAGCTAGTTAACCCGCATCCGCCGTTTAAAAATTAATGCGTTCCAATTTCCGTAAACATCACCCACAGAATTTCTAAATTATTCACTCTTGGACCACTTGGATGCAGGTGGCTTGTAACAGATCACTTTGGAAATCTATGGGGGAGGCCTATGTTCAGCAGTGGAAGTCTTGCGGCTGATGATGATGATGGACCACTCACCTGCACGTGCGCTTCGTAAGCCAGAACCTCAGTCGGTTTCAGCAACCGCTTGATGAGCTGCTCCAGCGCTCGCTTCGTTTCATTTAGTCGCTCTTGGTATTGTATTATTTCTTCCCTACAAATAATATTACACAGATTACACAATCAAACGACCAAGACAGGTTTTAATAATCTATTACTGAATATAACTTATTTTTATATACTCAGTGCAAAAATTACACCACTTTTTACCCGACTGCGGAAGGAGGGTTATGTTTTTCGAGAGTGTGTATGTAAATACTTACATAACATATATACGTATGTATGTATGTATAATTGTTTGGCACGCCCTACAGCCTAAACGGCTCGACAGTTATTGAAATATGAGGTGTCGTTTTATTTGTCAAAGTAGTGAGAGTGACATAGGCTATACGAGTATACATTTAAGAAATGGCGACCGCAAAAGGAAATAAAGAGAGGACGGGGGAAATATTTTTTCCTTACCATAATAATATGGGTATCAAATGAAAGCCAGTAAAAATACCATTTCAAACATATTATATCTTTTGCAGACGGGTATTTTGTTTTAGTTATGTCAGGCCTGTGTATCTCCCCGCGTAAGTAGCAAAAACGTACCTACGCGCCCCTACTTAGGGGCTAAAACAAGTTGCGCGTCGCTACCGGTCAGTGACACGCTCGCGCGTTTTATTCACCTGCGGCTGCGCGGCTACGTTGCTGGCTGGACGAGAATGAATAAAGTACTAGAAAGAGGCGCTAGATGGCGTTAGAAGCTTCTCGTAGCAGTCAAACCTATCGCGTCGCGTGATATTACGTCACTGAATAGGTTTAGTGTATTATAAATCATATTCCAGAGCAATAAGTATGAAATTATCTTGCAATGGATTTTTGTAGGTGTCTACACGAAAATGTGCTTGACTCTGAGGCGAACTAAATTACGCCATATTATTGACGACATTGAGTAGACATTTCTTTGAATACAATTGCTAAGTCATACTTCTGTACGAAGTACTAGTATTCTGTGGTTATGTTTATTTGTTATCTGTTTACCTGTGCCGCGGGTCTGCCTGCTGCCGCTCGTCGCAGTGCGGGTGCGCGCAGACCGGCCACGTGGCGTTCAGCCACTCGTACTGCACGCGCGTGGCTTCTCGCCGCCATATTATCACGATGCGGTGCTCCATTTGCGATGTGTCCACACCTACGATAAACATCGTTGGTTAATTTGGATATCTATTTACTTGTATCTAAGGCCTCGTTGATCGAGACGCGGTGGGCAGAGCGGGCTGCCGAAAATACTAACATGACGACGTATCGAAGCTGTTCATGGAGAAGTCTTTTAGATATAGTAACATATTTCAGATATAGGTTCGAAGCGCCGGGCGCCTGCACGACCTGCTATTGCAAATGCAATCGCTCCGCCCCCTGCATAGTCACTACAATCTTATTAATAGGCATTTGACCGCAAGCTCACCTGATGGAAGCCGACGATGCGTCGAAGGATGTCTTGTCAAACTAGTAACAGTCTATTCACTCTTTTCTCAACAGAAATCCAGATCATTCACAGTATTTAGAAACACTTTAGCCAGCAACGAGTTCCACTCTCGAGTAACTCTGTGTGTAAAACGGCCAGCAACACACTCGATCCGAGCAAATCCAAGAGAGCTGTTTGCTGTCTGTTTTTCTCTTTTTTTCTAACCGGCTAGCAACACACTCAAGGCGGCCGAGCAAAGAGTACGGGTGCGCTATATTATAAACTCACCGGCTCCAGGCGCGAGTGCCTGCACGAACTGGTGCTGCGCGTGCGCGTACACGTACGCGTAGTGCAGCCGCCCCGCCCCCCCACCACCTACCCCGCACCGTCGCTACACTCACCGGCTCCAGGCGCGAGTGCCTGCACGAACTGGTGCTGCGCGTGCGCGTACACGTACGCGTAGTGCAGCCGCCCCGTCTCCCCGCCACCTACCCCGCACCGTCGCTACACTCACCGGCTCCAGGCGCGAGTGCCTGCACGAACTGGTGCTGCGCGTGCGCGTACACGTACGCGTAGTGCAGCCGCCCCGCCCCCCGCCACCTACCCCGCACCGTCGCTACACTCACCGGCTCCAGGCGCGAGTACCTGCACGAACTGGTGCTGCGCGTGCGCGTACACGTACGCGTAGTGCAGCCGCCCCGCCCCCCGCCACATACCCCGCACCGTCGCTACACTCACCGGCTCCAGGCGCGAGTGCCTGCACGAACTGGTGCTGCGCGTGCGCGTACACGTACGCGTAGTGCAGCCGCCCCGCCCCCCGCCACCTACCCCGCACCGTCGCTACACTCACCGGCTCCAGGCGCGAGTACCTGCACGAACTGGTGCTGCGCGTGCGCGTACACGTACGCGTAGTGCAGCCGCCCCGCCCCCCGCCACATACCCCGCACCGTCGCTACACTCACCGGCTCCAGGCGCGAGTGCCTGCACGAACTGGTGCTGCGCGTGCGCGTACACGTACGCGTAGTGCAGCCGCCCCGCCCCCCGCCACATACCCCGCACCGTCGCTACACTCACCGGCTCCAGGCGCGAGTGCCTGCACGAACTGGTGCTGCGCGTGCGCGTACACGTACGCGTAGTGCAGCCGCCCCGTCCCCCCACCACATACCTCGCACCGTCGCTACACTCACCGGCTCCAGGCGCGAGTGCCTGCACGAACTGGTGCTGCGCGTGCGCGTACACGTACGCGTAGTGCAGCCGCTCGGCGCTGCGGGCCGCCAGCCGCCGCAGCTCCCGCAGGCCGCCGGCGCGCGCGCACACCAGCACGCAGCACAGCCGCCGCCGCGCCGCGCGCCACTCCACCGGGCACACGCGCTCCAGCACGCTCTACGAACAGAAGTATACGCACAGAATTAATAATACAATAGTACGAGAACAGCCCGAAAAGTTATTTAAATAAAACGACAATCTTCCTACGACACAATAGAGTGCAAATTGAGATCGCAGCACGCTAATAGCCAACCGCTATAGACACCTTAATATTTGCCTCTCTTTCTCTCGCGTAAATTCATCGTAGTTCGTAGGGTCGACAGACGCGACACCAAACGCGCGTGGAGACGTCGATCTTACATGCGATTCGACCGATCGATCCGCGCATGTACTTGTAGCTTTAAGACGCTATAATGACTTATTGTGGGCTTATCAACTGCAGGAGTATTAAAAAAGATGTCGCTATTACTGATCGCGCGTGAAAAGAGATATGCCATGATAATAGCTCTAATTTTCTGGTCAGTTTTATCGGTTTCTACGCAAGATCCAAGCAACCGTCAAATAGCGATAGCCGCGTGCGTCTGACGTGACCTATTCTACCCTAGGCGACCTAAGTGCAGGTATCCTATCATCAACATCCTTATTATATTTAAGTATCTATTGTCAGGCAAGGCTCTAACGACTTAGTGTCTTGGGGTATAAAGGGACTCTATGCTCAGACAGGATTTCTTCCCGATTCAATACCTGTAACGACAGCCTCGGCAGTGTCAGCATCTGATTGGCCTGATAAGCTGGCGCACCGTCTGCGTGGGGATCTCCGTGGTGCTGACGGTGGCGGCCGGCTCCTCACTGTCCTCCTTCAGCAGCACCATGGTGTCCGTCTGTCCCTGCACCTTATACCGGGACGTCACGTTCTGGGCGTCGCGAGCCGTCATGTATTAGTAGGGCCAATGAGACAGCCCTGTACCTGATCCCTCTCCGGTCAGATTGCCAACTCACCGAGCTTGGTGAGTGAAATAAGCCACTTGGCAGTTGACTTTAGTTCTAATAAAAAGAAATCTGCTGATGTCACGCTACTAAAAACCTAATGTGAAAGCGGCGTAAGTGTCCAGTTGGTACAATAACTCTATACCTGTGACGACAGCCTCGGCAGCGTGAGCATCTGGTTGGCCTCGATGAGCTGGCGCAGCGTCTGCGTGGGGATCTCCGTGGTGCTGACGGTGGCGGCCGGCTCCTCGCTATCCTCCTTCAGCAGCACCATGGTATCCGTCTGTCGCTGCACCTTGTACCGTGACGTCACGTTCTGGGCGTCGCGAGCCGTCATGTCCACGAAACTGGGGGAAAAAATGCATGTACACAGTAATAATAATGTCTTCCTAGCCGAATTACGACTACAGTGGCCAATCTCAACAGAGATTAGCCGTCTGCGCGGGAGATATTATAATGCACAAGTGTGTCCGCAATACACAGGTGCACTCTGTGTTCCTTCACTCTCATAATTCGGTGAGACGGCAGACCAACATGACCGTAGAAAGATCAGGCGCAGGACCAACGGCTTAATGTGCATGCCGAGGCACAGGGGTGCTAACACCACCAACTTACTGGCTCCGGAGCTGTGTCTCAGTTATTTCAAGACAGAAAAACCCAACACTCTCGGCCCAACCCGGGATCCGAACCCGGAACCATGTGGATAGTACTGGTACCTAAAATACTATATTTATCCTGGTTTTAGTATTTGTTGTTATAGCAGCAACAGAAATACATCATCAGTGAAAATTTAGCTATTACGGTTCATGAGATACAGCCTTAGGAGGCTTAGTAATAGGGTCCCGTTTTTACCCTTTGGGTACGGAACCCTAAAAACGGTGAGCCGCATATTAGCCGCGTACTATACAAAAGTGTGGCTACCTACCTCTAATATTTTAAATGCCTGAACATATGTGTTAACTTTTTTTTATAAAATTGGTTTTTTACTAGTCCTTTGGGGCGTATCCTAGACTCCTAGTACTGGGCAAAGGCATCGTTCAAAATTTCACAACTTCCTGTCCAGCTTTAAAAAATATTTACAAATTTATTGTTACTCGTAGATATACCTAAAAATATGTTTAGGTATCTAATTAAAGCGTGACTTGTATGTATGCATATGAACAATGCAAGCTAACTGAAAATCAAAATTCAGTTTCTTTTTTCATAAATTATACTTTACATGTGTCCATGTCATCCGAGCCGACGTAATACATATTATCTCAGTTACGTACTACGACCTTTGCAGAAACTAATCGTGGCCGTGACACAGTCACAGCACACAGCACAAATCCTATACTACGCGAGGCTGAGATGTTCATATGAATCGAAATTATAACGACGTAAGTATGTGCACTTTGTAACAACGACGTGAAATCGCTCGCTACGCAGCTTAGCTCATTCGGGGTGAAAAGCAGCCTGACTGAATGACGCAACCGGAAACATTCTACCAGCATAATTATAGAGCTGCGTGGAGAGTATATCATGTAAAAATATAATACATTATAAGACATGTCAAAAATTGTATTACAATCTTAGCCAGACGTGGCATAGACCAAGACGACGGTGGAGCGAGCTCACCCAGAAGTTTATGATACTCCCACTCACCGACAGAACACAGCCAGCTGCTTGACGCCTGGCTCCGGTGGGAGGGTGGTAGCTACCAGGCGGCACCTAACGGAGTCTATCACCGCTGATAGGATCGTTAAGCTGCCTATGTCGTTGCCCGGGATGTACCAGTAGCACTATTATTTAATCTGTGCCAGTAGGAGGTAGATCCTACACCAGTCGAAAGCGACCCGATCTGTATCTCTGTAGTGGAACGCGGCGATGAGGTACCGCAGGCGTATGGTCTGCCGTTCCTCGAAGACTTCACCTTGTTGTCCTCGAAGTCCGGAGATATTTTAATGAGAGGGTCCTTAAGTCTCTGGCTAAAAAAAATAAAAACAAAAGAGCCCAGAACACTCACCCGAAAGCGACACGGTCTCTGTAGTGGAACGCGGCGATGAGGTACCGCAGGCGTATGGTCTGTCGCTCCTCGAAGATCAGCGCCTTCACCTTGTTGTCCTCGAAGTCCGACACGAATCCCCCAACATTGCCATTGTTGATGCTGCGCACTAACTTAAACGGGAACTTCCAGCGGATGAATTCTGGATAATAACAATTGTTTTAGCTAAAGAAATCAGCATACGGGAGACGTCATGGTGAGCGCAGCCGGTGATGGGTCCGATAATGCACTTATTACACCATCCTATTTGTAGTTTCCTAACTAGGATCCTACTTAGGATCCTTAATAGGAAGGTACCGTCCTACTTAGGATCCTAACTAAAAAGGTAGGATGGATAACGCATTGTCCGTATTTTCGCGTCTAGCCGTCGCGATCGCTCGCGCTGACATGCTGGCATTAGTGACAGGGACGGCTACACCCGAAACTACGAATATCGTCCTGCAGAGTGGGACCCGAGTCACTTTCCTAGTTAGAACGCGAGCTTCCTAACTAGAAAGGTAAGAAGTAAACTGCGATTACATCTTCCTATTTCCTAAGTAGGATGCTACACAAATTGGATAGTGTAATAAGTGCTTAAGGCCTACAAGACGACAAAGTGAATCCTCGTATCTCTCAACAGTTAAGCTTTCTGTAATGACACAAAACCTTTATGAGGGTGATTCTACTCGTAGTGCTTAAATTTAAAAAAACTTTTTGTATAGCGCCAGTATCAAATCTAGACAGCAGTTCTATTTAAATGAAGTACTGATTCACATAGACGCATATTCGTAATTGCAGCAAGAATGCACATTATAGACAAACAAACAATTTAGAAGGATATTAGGTGGTATAATACACGTACATACGAGGGTCAAACTGAAAGTTCTTAGAAAATCAAAAACTGATTACATTAGCCAGTTATTAGTTTTATTATATCTTTTCAAAATATTGTCCATTGACGTCAATACACCGCTGCATGCGATGGAACCACTGGGAAAAGCACTTTGCCCACTCGTCCTTAGGGGTCTCTTCAATGGCATCGCGATACGCAGCCACCGCTTCTTCAGCATTCATAAACCGCTTTCCTTTAAGTTTTTCTTTAATTTTTGGAAATAAATAAAAATCACAAGGCGCGAGGTCGGGGCTATACGGCGGGTGACCCAGTAATTCAACGTTTGATGTCGCCAAATAGTCGATCGTTCGCTTGGCGGTGTGCGACGAGGCGTTGTCGTGGTGAAGGAGGATCCTACTGCGAGGTCGTTTCTCTCGAACTTTTTCCAAGACAAGTGGCAAACAATTGGTAGTGTACCATTCTGCAGAAACTGTTTTTTGATCCTCTAACACAATTGTTGCGAAATGACCTATCCTTCCAAAGAACGAGGCCACCATTTTTTTTCCCGCACTTCGATCTCTCTTCACTTTAGTTGGCAACTCCTCGAAAGGAAACACCCACTGAGCAGATTGTCTTTTGGTTTCAGGATCATAACAGTAAATCCAGCTTTCGTCACCTGTTAGTATGTCGAACACAGCATTTGAGTCACCTCCGTTAAATCTTTCAATCATTTTACGGCACCAATCCACACGATGGAGTTTTTGAGCCTTAGTCAAATTATGAGGTATCCACCGGGCGCAAAGCTTCCTGACCGCTAAATGTTCGTGGAGGATTTTGTGCACTTGACTCATACCGATGCCTAAGCTTGTCCGAATCTGCTGATAGGTCACTCTTTTGTCAGTCTCTATCATACGCCGCACAACACAGATGTTATTTTCAGTCGTCGCCGTAGAAGGCCGTCCCTCACGTACATCATCAGTGAGATTAGTGCGACCACGTTTAAACTCATTAAACCAGTTGTAAACAGTTGCACGAGATGGGGCTTCATCGTGAAAGGCCAATCGTAGTCTATCATAACTTTCTTGTTGACTTAAATGACATCGAAAGTCATAAAAAATCATTGCACGAAAATTTTCTCGTGTTAAATTCATTTTGACGTGACACAGACAATTTTCAATTTGCCGCCAAGTCGTAAAACAAATGACAAATGAATAAAATATATACTCAGTAATATTGGCAAAGAGTTCTATTTTCAAATTTTAGAATATTTTTTTTATTATATTGTTTATAAGTGGCCAGTTCTAAGAACTTTCAGTTTGACCCTCGTAGTATCTTTCAACGACAGGCACTCCTTGTAGGTAAGTAGTGGGACACCAGCCAGACTGACCTCGTATCTGGCGTGTACCGTGGCCGGCGTCACGCCGAGCGGCTACAACGCTTATATCGTTGTTGAGTTATAAACTAACGCCAGGCTGGCCTGTGCACCGTAGCCAGCGTCACGACGAGCGGCTACAACGCTATAACTCACCTAGTATCTTCGGCAGCGACGCCAGCCCCTCCTTGTAGATGTAGACGTGCTTGTCGAGTACGAGCGTCAGGCAGGGCACGCCGTGTACGCCGATGCGGCGCGCCAGGCTGGCCTCGTGGCCGGCGTGCACCGTGGCCAGCGTGACGCCGAGCGGTTGCAGAGCGTCCACCAGCCGGCGCCACGCCGCCGCCGAGCGAACGCACTCGAAACACCAGTCAGTGTAGAACAACACTATGGCTGGCGTGTGGACGCTTTTCTCGATAATGTTGTTTTCGAAGTGGCTGGTGGATATAAATTTCAAGTTTATCGTAACGCGCCTACCCCTATATAAATTTATTTTTGCTTTAACCATGAGTATCCTGATTATTGAAGTTGAAAATTGAACTACATCTTGCAGAACTGAATCTCTGAAAAGTCATTTTCTAGAGCGAGAAATAGCGCGCCGCGTGCGGTCTATTAAATGACGGATCCGAGTGATAGTAGAGGACAGAAGCTTAGAATAGTGCGATTTGGCGCTGCCAGATGCAGTTCAATACTTTAGCTGCAGTCTACTGGCGCCAACTGACTTCAACAGGTATTGCTTACCTGTTGAAGTCAGGATCAGTCAGGATCAGAATCTTAGACAAAGCAGTCAGCTTTTTTTGGCTCAATACATGAGAGAGTCCATCATCATGTAAGTATTAGTAATCTTAGGGCAGTTATTCTTTATGGTCTGATTGGCAGTGTTGCCACCTTAGTGGATTTTCCACTAAATCTGGTGGTTTGAAATCCCCTTTTAGTGGCAAATTTTCACTTTTAGTGGCTAGTGTTTTTTTTTAGCGGATTAAGAGAATTATCATAAATTATAAGAAACGACTAATAAGCGATATTTTATACTTTCAAAATAAAAACCTATATATTTTAGGAGGATTTATTTTACTATGCAGACAACACCAATTCATTTCCATAGACATTGGATAGCATTCACGGGGATTCCGTTAAATATATTTCGTATAAGGCGACTAATAAAAAATGATGGAATGCAAGGGCAAGATCTATCTGTATCTTGCTCTACAGAATACTAAATAGTTGAGAAGGATATAATTTCCGCTTTCTATTCTATTTGAAAGCATTTTACAATAATTAGTCCACCAATGTTTTTGAACTCGGTCACTCTGATTCAGTGCGTTGTTTCGTTTCGCGATTACACATTTTTAAATGAAAATATTATTCATACAACGCTATGCCGAAAACTTAATATTCCCAAAAATTTAGGGATTCTTGGCTTCAAGATCCCGATTTAAAAGAATGGCTTCAAGCAGTTGGAAGTAACACTAGCCAAGTAGCAAAATGCAAGTTTTGTGAAACAATATTAAGAAGTCACTACAGATATTATATATCTTAGTGGAAATTTTAGCGGTTTTCAGAGGGTGACATATTTTTGTTAGTGGTTTTCTGGTGGTTTGAGGAGCCTTATCTGGCGGTTTGCTATTTTATCCGTTGGCAACACTGCTGATTGGTGCCAGTCTAGTTTAGAGGCTCCAGTTATAGGGTAAAGATTTGGGTTTCGAGATTAAATTAACTTGTTAAATCTTCTGTATACAGTCTCTGAGTCTGAATGTCTGAATTCAGATGTCTTTTTATTGCTCATAATACAAACAATTATGTCTGAATTCAGACATAATTTCTTTTTATTGTTCATAATAATGAATTTCCGGTTCCGGCGCTTGACAGCTTAACTCTTAGAATTCTCGTCTCTCGTATTTAATTCCGAATAAACACAATTATCGTAAGAACAGTGAAAACATCGCGTAAAAACCAAAGATAACAACAAGAACCTTCTTTTGTGCTATAAATCTCGCGAAAACAGTGCATATTTGGTGATCTTTAGTGATTCCAAAATAGGAATTATAGACTTCAAGTGACTGTGATTTGCAACTTTTAAAATAAAATTTTCAAATACCCACATTGAAGACGAACATTTAGGAAGACAGTTCCAAGAAGAGCATTTACACGGATAGTAAACTATCAATAACGATAACGTTATTGATATCACCAAAGAAGACATTTACGAAGATAGTTAAAAAAAAATGGACCTAACAATACTTCTAGAAAAGATGGAGGAAATGAAAGCAGATTTTTAATCACAAACTGAAATGCTTGTCGAAAAATTCAACCAAAGCCTGTCAAACACCATAGACGAAAAACTGAGACCATTGGTAGAAGAGAATAGAAAACTCAAACAAGAAGTTCACCACCTACAAACAAAAGTACAACACTTAGAAAGAGATGCTCGAAAAAATAACTTGATACTTCATGGCATTGCTGAAAATGAAACCAGTGACAACGAACTTAGACAAATTGTCTTAGAAACCCTTAACAAAATAAGCCAAAAAGTGGAAGGAATGCAGGATTGGGACATTTGGGAAATTAGCAACCTGAGAAGGCTTGGAAAGAAACAAAAGAAGAGACCCATCCTCCTAACCGTAACACTCTCTTGGCTAAAACGCGAACTTCTCAAAAACAAAAGTAGCTTTCCCTTAGATGTATATGCCACGGAAGATTACCCTAAGGAGGTTCTTCTCAAGCGAAAAGAATTAAAACTTAAAAAAGACCAGGAAGAAAAAAATGGAAAAATAGCCTATATCAAATACGATAAACTCATAGTGAAGGATAGGGACACAGCAGTTACTAAAAGAAAACGCTCGCCATCAAACACACCACCAAAAGAAGATAACATATCGGCAGCTAACTCAAAGAAAATAATTAAGCCTAACATACTCAACTATGTAGCACGTGCCAAACCATCCTCAACATCCGAACCTTCAAAAAACTAATAAACATCAATAAGAGCCGGAACCAGATCAAAACACAAAAAACAAAAGATAGCAACAAAACAAAACCTCTTCCACTACGGCTGGTCACCGCGGGAGATAAAGACCACCACCCTCTAACAAAGAATAACAACAAAATACACATTGCAACCTTGAATACTAGAACTCTCAGAACACCTGAATCACTTAACGAATTAAAAGAAGCACTGAAGACAATCAACTGGGACATAATAGGTATCAGTGAAATGCGAAGAGCTAGGGAATCTGTAGAAGAACGCCAAGACTGTAAATTGTTTAACAAGGGAGAAAGAGGAGGACAGAGGGGAGTTGGATTCATGGTCAAAATACATTTAAAAAAATATATTTTAGACTTCATAGGAATATCAGATCGAATCGCCATACTTAACATGAACTTACCCAGCCTCAAAGGAGTAATGTCAATTTTACAAGTTTATGCGCCAACGGAACAAGCTGATGAACAAGAGCACAATTCGTTTTACAACAACCTATCCCAAGCGCTTAGTGACCACCCAAACAAAACAATCATACTGATGGGAGACTTTAATGCCCAAGTTGGAGCCAAAATGAACAAGGATGAATATGTCCTGGGAAACTTTGGTCATGGAAAGAGAAGCGCGAACGGACAACGACTGATAGATCTCTCATTAGAACACAACCTCACCCTCACAAACAGTATCTTCAAGAAAAACGTCCACAACAAATGGACTTGAATCTCTCCAGATGGGAAATACATAAACGAAATAGATTACATCATTACCAACCAACCAAGATTGTTTATGGATACATCAGTGATATCAAAACTAAATTTTAACACCAACCACCGCATGGTAAGAGCAACAATAAAGACCACAACACTCAAAAAACCCAGAGCGCACTTTATAACGCCAAATAGCAAGGAAAATAGCAAAACCTCATTGTCGTCTATTTAAACACTCCAGAGAGAAATAATTAATAGTGATTCATCAAACCTAAAAACAACATACGGCATACTACAAAACCAGCTTATACCATGCAAACTACATAGCAACACAAAACAGAAATATACCTTAAGTGACACAACCCTGCAACTCATTCAAGAAAGAAGCATTCTTTTCAGAAACCGAACGGAAAGATATGCCATCCAAAAAATAACTGAGCTGAGTAAGAAAATTAAGGACGGAATCAGGAAAGATCGGAAAATTAAAAGACTATAGACACTGGAAAAACACATTGCGACAACCGGTGGAACGAGAAAGGCCCTCAAAGAACTACGTGAATCGAATTCTTGGATACCAAAGCTGAAACATAATCACAAAAACGTCACAAACAGGAAGGACATTAATAAAGAAGCAACTATATTCTATCGTAATCTATATTCCGAACCTAGTGAGTCCGAAAACGTGAAAGAAAAGTACACAGACTCGCATATCGACCCTACACACTTAGAACTCGAACCTGAAATCCTACCTAGCGAAGTAAGGAAGGCAATACTGAGCCAGATGTTAGACAAAGCCCCCGGCCCAGACAAGATTACGAACGAGATACTTAAAGGAAATCTGGATGAACTGGTTCCCTTGCTAACCAAGATCTTCAACGACATCTTGTTATCAGGTCAGATCCCAGAGCAATGGGCAACGTCTCACATCATACTCATATACAAAAAAGGTCCCAAGGAAGACATAGGAAACTATAGACCAATTAGTTTGATGTCAAATATTTACAAAGTGTTCTCCAAGATCATCCTAGGCAGAGTGACTACCAAATTAGATGAAAACCAACCTATCGAACAGGCCGGCTTTCGAAGAAACTTTTCAACAATTGATCATATACACACTGTCAAACAAATAATAGAGAAGTACAGAGAATACAACAAGCCGCTGTACCTAGCGTTCATTGACTATTCTAAGGCCTTCGACAGTATAAGTCATGATGCCATATGGAGGAGTCTCAGAACTCACGGAGTTAGCGCAATATACACTAACATCATAAAAGCCATCTACTCTGATGTCAAGGCCAGGGTTCAACTGGAAAGCTTAGGAGAAACATTCAAAATAGAGAGGGGTGTCCGACAAGGTGACCCATTATCCCCCAAACTATTCTCAGCTGTGTTGGAAAGCATACTCCGAAAAATGGAATGGGACCAGCTAGGACTGAATATTAATGGAAGAAAGCTGAATCACCTCAGATTCGCGGACGACATTGTCTTATTTGAAGAAGATCCGCAAAAGTTAGAAAGAATGCTACAAGACCTTAGCTACGAAAGTAGTAAAATAG
This sequence comes from Pyrausta nigrata, assembly GCA_949316185.1. NCBI lineage: Eukaryota > Metazoa > Arthropoda > Insecta > Lepidoptera > Crambidae > Pyrausta > Pyrausta nigrata. Next base: position 18,680,628 of record OX438940.1, on the reverse strand, counting down.
GCCTATTGCTGAACCCAGATAAAACAAAATTATAAACAAATGCCAGGCCATGGGAAATACTGATGAACAACCAACCTTTAGAGTACATAGAAGAGTACACCTATCTGGGACAAATTATCTCTCACCAGGACCAGACCAACAAAGAAATAAATAGAAGAATAACAAGTGGCTGGAAAAGATATTGGTCTCTAAAGAAAATACTAAAATCGACAGATCTCAGCATAGGCATCAAAAGGAAAGTCTCTAATACGTGCATCCTCCCATGTATCACATACGGTTGCGAGACATGGTCCTTGTCAAAGAGCCAAAGAAACAAGTTAGCACACTGTCAAAGAGCCATGGAAAGATACTTCTTTCTACTGTTGGGCTTCAAAAAACAAGACAGAAAGCGGAACACCTTTATTCGAGCAAAGACTAAAGTCACAGATGAATTAACAAAGATAGACCAACTTAAATGGCGATGGATGGGTCACATGATGCGCTGCCCACTTGACAAATGGAGCAAGATAGTCACTGAATGGTACCCCAGGGATGGAAAGAGAAACAGAGGCAGACCGCCCAATAGATGGGAGGACGAAATAAAACGCACTGCAGGTCCCAACTGGAGGAGAGTTGCCAGAGACAGAGTGCAATGGAAGGAGTTAGAGGAGGCTATTGCCATGCGGCACACTGAACTAAGAGATATATTATAAAACTAACTAAAATTGTAACAGGAAAAGTTCAGGATAAAAGGCTATTGATTGATTGATTGATTGAATACAAACAAACCAGGAATGTACAAAATGACTCACCGTGTTGTCACAGACAGTTTGTGGAATAATGTAATATCTTGATCTTGTGTTCGGAAGTGGGTGCCAAAGAATTCCTCAAATGGGTCATTGCTGGAAATGAATCAATTGCTTGAAACATAGCTACTGTAAATGTGATGACAAATGTACTAAACATTCTTGTTCCGAATTGTAAGGGTTTTATCAACACTATTTGCACTTTATAATTCAACATTGTAATACTTAGGGCATGTGCATGAGCTAAACACAATCATTACGGGGCCATGAATACATAGACACTTTATTTGCCAGTAGTATACAAGTCTGAAGGCGTCAATATTTTATTTTTATATAGGTAATCAACCACTGTCAGATGTAGTCCAGACTTGACACATACTCAAACTAAAAAGTGTAAATCAACTCAGTTTCTTGTGATGGTCTAAGTTTCCAAGTCAGTAAAAAACAGGTCTATGTTTGCAAAAACCTTAAAGTAAAATATACCACACAAAATATAGAACTAACCTGAACCTAGCATACTGACTATAATCATGCCTCTGTTTGTACATATGCTCATCTTCATTTGTTATGCCATATAAATCATAAGCTTGCCGTCTCTCAGTGTCAGATAGCAGCTCATAGGCCTGCTTGATTTCCACAAAACGAGACTCTGCATTGGGATCTTCATTTTTATCTGGATGCCTATAATAATAAGGGAACATTATAATCCATAAAACTTTTACAACTTTATTAAATCAATCTTATTCACTTTTAAAAAATATATAAATTTAAAACTAATAAACATAATTTTATCTACCATACATAGCATAATGAAGATTAGAAATGAAAATATGTAGAGCTCTTTTAATACACATAGACTCCACACACATATATATTTTTATATCTTCTATGTATATTTTATACAGCTAGGTGTCTGAGTATTCAGCCTACAGCACAGAATTGTAACTGAATATTATACATATTACTTTTGTCACCTACTCAGTATTCAAAACACTAGCTACAAGCAAGCCAGCTGAAATGCAAGATATAGAGATAAGGGGGTAGAGTCACACAAATACAAACAACATACCACTCTTTAGCTAGCTGTCTGTAAGCTTTGCGAATTTCGAATAGGGTGGCCCTGCGGTGTATGCCAAGAATCTTGTATGGGTCACCAATCTTCTGCGCTAGAATTAGCGGGCATAGCGCGATAGCCACCAGGGCCCACAGCCAGAGCCCTTTCCATCCCTTCCTGCTATACCATAGCATATTAACCAATAAAATTCGAGTTCCACCCTTACGAGCGACAATTCGGACTATTCATAGAATGGATTTCATAGCAACTCCTAAACTGCAACAGTGCATAAGAGTGATGGATAATTAAACACAGAATGTTAATAACTGTATGAATCGTTTATACTAAAATAGAACTGCTCAAAATTAAAGAATCCTGAAAATTGGATGATTTGTATGTCAAATTGAGCGCACCGACCATTCACTGACCGAAACCGAGCCGAGCCGTCAAATAGACAGACAGTTCCACATCCACAGATAATAAGGAGTAATAATGACATATTTTGCAAAAGTTTTGCAGAGGGCTAGTGGGAGTTTTTCACAGTAGTTCACGTCACCTGCGTTTGTGTTACAAAAAGTATGGAATTATAGCCTGACCAAAAATATATGGGACCTCACCATATTGCGGAAAACAACAGGAACTGATTTCTTTTACTGGCAACAGAAACCAGAAATCGTCATTGTCATGTCATTCATTGTGTGGATTTGTGTCAGAGAAGAAGCGTGATCTAATTTTGAAGTATGTGATATTATTATGTGTTAAAACGCCGAAAACTAATTCGCTGTCGTAAAAGAAAAGTGGTTTAATTTGTGTTTTAGTCATATTCCACAGGGAAATCTGTGTAATCAACATAATTTCTTCAAATGAATTACCGATTTAGTTGTCATATCATAATTTTTGGTACGTCATATAGTGCGAACGGTGAGAATTGGCTATTAATGGCAACGGATAATATTTTAATAACGATTTTAAAAAAATAACAATTATTTATACTTGTTTTGAGAGTTTTATTTTCTTTATTTCAACCCTGCTTAGATATTTTACTGAAATAGTCCGTAGAAGTTTAAAAAATTTCATATGCAATATTTGCAATAGTCTGATAATATTATGAATAATACGATTTATAAGAACAACAGGTAATTTTACTTCGGATCGCCCCGATTGTGGTTTAGCAAAGATTATTCCGATTTGGTCGAACCAAATTGGAGTTTCAAGGCTAATATTACAAAGAGCCACTGAATTTATTAAGTTAATTTTAAGTTTAATTTACAAGTGTTCTGTATTGTTCTTGTATCTTAGAATCTGTTGTCAGACTTAAACATGTAACATAAATGTAAACATATAAAGTGTATATTTTTTAATGTTCAGTTGCAAATCTAGGATTGTATGATTATATCAAGTGTTGTCATAATATATAGATCATTCGTAGCGCCCTTAATTCAGGTCCCATATGTTTCTGGTCAGGCCAATCAATCACTTTTACTTGAAAAATAAAAACACTTTTACTTGAAAAAAAAATTAGCCTAGGAGATGGCACTGTGACCTATTCGCAGTTATAGGTCAATCCTATAACTGCGAATAGGTCACAGTGTGATCTCCTATGCTAAATTTTTTTTCAAGTAAAAGTGTTCCCAGTTTCGAGATTTAAATTTTTCTGTAAACAAATTTCCTCGTCGTATATAAGTTTATGTAGTTTCTACAAATGAAAACTTCCGGGTTCTGTTTTTTTGACTATTTCATGGATATTTGAGCCACCTAAAACAAATGTTATTTTTCAAAATCGGAAAGTATAAAACCTTTTAAAAACACCTTTTTTAATAAAAATATTAAAAAACCTTATTTGAACTACTGACTTTGATAGCCTGTAGTGTAAAAAAACTGTCTGTCTGAAATTTAGCAATCTGATAGTACGAATTTAAAAATAAATCTAAAAACCGCAAATTTATAGTAACATCATAGAAACAAAACATTTTATTATGATTTCACAAGTTTGTATGGAACCCACCGGGCCTGAGGCCGACTCTCACTTGTCCTTTTTACAAAAATATTGTTTTTTCTTTACTTCGTATTTTATTTACTACACCATAGAAGCTGGCAAAACAGATTTGCTTGAAAAACTTTTATTTTATTTTAGCCTAAAATACGTACCTTTGTGCACTAAAATTAAAATAACAATTATTTTCAAATAGTAGTTTAGTTATTTTATCAATTTTAAAATTGACAATAATTAAAAAAAATTAAAACATTTGGCACGATCCGCTTAATACTTTTTTTTACACCACAGGCTATCGAAGAATAATCGAATGACTGCGGTAGCTTATCGAATACATTCGATTACAGAGACCATTAATAATCGCCCATCGCTAATCCAAGTCAATAGTTCGAATTAGGTTTTTTAATTTTTGTATCGAAAAGGTGTTATGATAAGGTTTTATACATTTCAATTTTGAAAACTAACATTGGTTTTTGGTGGCTCAGGTATTCATGAGATAGTCCAAAAAAACAGAACACAAAGATAGTCCAAAAATACAGTTTACGTAGAAATTACATAAACTTATATACGACGGAGATAAATTTTCACAAAATAAAAAAAAACAATATCTCGAAACTGGTAACACTTTTGCGGGAGAAAAAATTAGGCATAAAGTAGATCATACTGTGGCTTATTTGTAGATAAAGGATTATCCTTAATTTTTTGGACACCCTGTATAAGTATGGAAATTTGGTCAGCGCCCCTAGCGGCACGTTTTCGAAACCAGTTTTTTTCTATAGAAATTTTCGACACTCGGTCGATCATGAGCGCGTGACTGATAAATTAAAGCGCGACAGAATGCGCGACAGTAAGGCTGACGACATTTCTTGCAATGAGGGATTTTCCTAGTTTCAAAAATCAGTACTTAAAAATCCGCTACGTGGCGTTGATCCATCTAAGTCAGGTAGATTTTTATTTAAGAAAAAGGCTGGTTTTAGCGTTTTTATAATGTATTTATGTTTAACATGTTTTCATCAAGACGTTTTTTTTTATTAAATTTTATTTTTAACTGCAATTTGAAACTTAAACAGAACTGTGAGTGAATTATGCATTACTGCAAGAAATGGGGGAAAGTGTGAAATCTGTGGTGTTAGATGAGTAAGAAGATTACATGAGGCAAATATGCCACATGCAAAGCCTGTTGGGTTCCAGCGTTTCTGGCTAAGTAATATTCTTAGTAATAGCCAGGTTTCCGCTGGAACTCAACAGGTAAATAAATTACAAATTTACCTCTCATGAATTTCTATGAACTATTTGATTTTTGAAATTAAAAGCAGGCAATTAAATTTTAATAGAACGTCATATTTATTTGATTTAAAAAAACTTAATTTATATACAGATAACGAAATGTGCGAAATTATGTAGTTCATTTACCGCACTTAAATAGAACAGCCGAATTATCTAAGAAAATTGCAAATAATGAAAAATATTGCTAGTAATAGTGCGGTACTCATATATGATTTGATATCGATATTTTTGACGACAGATTTTTTCGCCCTAGAATTTCCACTTGTTATTTAAAATAACTATACCTTTTTTGTTTCAGCCTTCAATCCTCCAAAGTAATGAAATGATTCTGCTGTTCATAAATAAATGACGTAGTAAATAAATAACTGAATTTTTAGAGCTTTTTTATTTTTAAAAAGGAGGCAATAATCCACATAGCATGTTATCTATATATAAATTAAGTTTTTTAAATATGTACTAATAAATATGACGTGCTATTAAAATTTAATTGCCTGCTTTTAATTTCAAAAATCAAATAGTTCATAGAAATTTATGAGAGGTACCTACAGTACAGAAAATATTATGTTCAAGTTGACGAGGTTCATCACTATTGCTTTGACAGTGCCCCACAGAACAGAAAAAACGAGTAGAAATAGCATCCTCGCCTATTAGTATGAAAACCAGTGTAACCAAACTAAAACATTTGTAAGAATATCACATTATGATCCATACAATAAATATTGAGTTGTAATTGGTAACTTTTAGCGACGACGAAAGAGCTTAAAACACAAACTCGATTAAATGAGTCCCATCTTTATTACTAAGCTAATTAGATCCTAAGTTGTGCTTTCCTGATTCTAATGTGCTTTTATATTTTGTTATTCTACTCCCTACTAGATGTCACTTTTTTGACATGCTTTTCCCTATTACAATGCATTAAGGTCCATAATTGTGGCTGCCGCTCCTATTCCTTGCTTTTAAGTATCAAATAGTTTTGCCACCCAACGCCAGATGGACACACAAACTATAGAAGTTTCCTGTCAAAATTAAGGATGGGGTATAACACGATAAACTGAACAAAAAGTATCGATCTAGCTAGATATCAAATTTTGTCCGGAAAATAAAATTTATGCCCACATAGGCATATATTTATGCTCACCCTATACTCGTATGATCTTTATGTTTATAAAACGAAGTAATGTTCGTTACACAAGTTATTACTCTAATTAAACTGAAACTTTTGCAATGATTTTGATTTGTAAGATCAGTCTTCGCCTCGATTATCACATAAAAACTAGGTTTAGGGGGTGAAAATACATTGTATGAGAATAAGACATATGCGCGGAAAAAGGAATACGAAATAAATGTAGGTTCTACTTACTTATTATTTCGTTATATAAAACAAAATCGTGGCCGTGTTAGTTACACGAGATATTACTCAAAAATGACAAACTTTTTTATGACTAAGATTGGTCTCCGCCTCGATTGTCAAAAAAACTAGGATTATAAGGTGAAAATGGAAAGTGAAAATAAGAATGAGAATCCGAAATTTGCACGGACGAAGAAATTGCTGGTGTGAGTGTAATTATTAAGTATTGTTAACCCCCGACGTAAAAAACGAGAGCGTGGTGTGATATAAGTTTGACGTGTCTGTATTTTTGTAGCATCGTAGTTCCCGAACGGATGAACCGATTTCGATTTTTTTTTGTTTGTTTGAAAGATCATTATTCGGGAGTGTTTTTTACCACCCCCTTAATATGGGTGTCAAATGAAAAGGCACGTCTAGTAAAATACTATACGATATTATTAATTTCAAAGAAGCCGCAATGCATTTTTTTACAACTCCTTCAATATTTGTTTCATTATGAAAGGCTTGATAAGTAAGGTGCAATATAAAAAAGTCGGTTCAGGCGATTAAAAAAAATATATTATACATTTTTAAAAACCGCCAACGCAACAAAGAACCCTCGACGCGACATTATAACGCCCAATCTTATCGTGTCGTGTTATTTTTGACTTTTTAAATGTTCGCTTTTTATGTCAGACAGACTATAAGGTTACAGTTTTGTCATGTCTGTTCTATCTGTCTGTCTGTCCGAGGTTTTGCTAAGAGACCGTTAGTACTAGAAAGCTGGTATTTTGTATGTAAACCAATTACGACGACAAAGTAATAAAGTAAAATTATTTAGGGTAAGAAGTGTGGGGGTATCTTTGAGTAGGTATTTGAAAATGAATTGGGGGTTTCTTAAACAATTTTTCGATTTATTGCTACATTTACGAAATATTAAACTTGAAGTGCAACTTTTTGGTCCAGTAAACGTCGTCTTTTTGGTCCAGTAGGCGTCCTAAAAAGTTTTAAAAAATCATGATGGTATAATCATGACGATTAAGATAACTTTATTAATTTAGTAGTAATATTCGTAGAACTTGTGTGTTGGATAATTTTGTACTAAGTTCAAAATCCTTAAACTCTCTAAAGTGACTAAGAAAAAGTAGATAACGACGATAGGAAACTCTTAATGCGTGAGTCCGATTCGCACTTGGCCGGTTTTTTCTTATTACGGATTAATGTCATAATTTATAATAAAAAAAATAACCTGATGCCACGTAGCGAATCCTTTGATAATTAATTAGTTACCTAGCAGTAGGTAAAGTAATCCGTGAATTGTGTAGAAAGTAGTGAGTAAATATAAAAATAGTTCCAATTTCGTTTAACATAAACTTATCGATATTTTAACGTAAAAATATCGCATCCCTAAATGAGTAGCGTGTGGAATTAATCGGGATTAGGTAACGGTACAAAATGTAGTTTGGACCTTATCACCATTGTAGTGGATTGGTTTTAGATTGTAATTTTAGCCGATTGCTATCAAGTGCAAATTTTCCAATTTCTATTAAAATAACGTGATAAACTACTTAATTATGGTATGTCACTCCTTTTTTTGATAAATTTGTTGTTTTACTGTTGTTATTCCGCGCAAAAATTGTACAATTCAGCGTTTTTTAAGATTTTCGTCAATGTTTGAAGGCGTCAGCAACCTGTCGCGACTGTCGCCGACTAAAGCGCGTGAATGGGGGCGGGGACATCACATGTGCTAAGCTCATCGCATTTGAGATACGCGGATCACGCCCACTTACGATTTTTATTGGTTTTTTCTGTTCTGTGCAGTGCCCAGTTCCTAGTTTTCTTGCTGATGTTGGTAGTAATTTTCTTTAGGTAAGGTTGGTTGAATCTACGTTCACGATTTTAAAAACGGCTAGTTAGTTTGATGGTAATGATGGTTTAGAACAGAGAATGCCTACTCTTCGTTCGTAGAGACTTGCTCACTCACTCACTCACAGTGACAGACACGAAATAGTGTTTGATGGTTTCATACACATTTCGTGTCAGTGCTTTTAAAATAATAATTTATTAGGTATTTTATATACGTATTCTTTGTGTAGTCCTAATAGATTTTTGTGTTAAGTTTGTAGTTTTCGAGATAAATCACATGTAAGTTGACATTGTTATGAGTTCATAGGTTATTTTGTAGGGTAGCTATATTTCAAAACATAATTTCAGGACTATTCCATTTTAAAAATTAAGGATGTGTATTAATTATAGGATTGGGTATCCATTACACAAAGCAAAACCTGACACTGCAGATTCAGTAAAATTATGCACCTCTTAAAGCATTTTTTTTTCATATCAAAGTAGCAGGATTCCTACAATTGTCCATTTTTAAGGCAATGTCAACTGAGAACGCTTGAAATATTCACAGAATAATAAAAATAAATAAATATCCCATGCAGCAAACTTATATTTTTTTGGCTATTTTTCACTCAATATTAATAATGGCAATGACAATTGAAATATTCTCACAATATTACGTTGTATATTCAATTTAAAATATTTTTTAAAAAAAAATACTCCAACACATTATTAAACAAAACAAATTATTAATTTGCCATTTATAAAACTAAAAAATAGTTTCATGTGTTATAGATAATGGTACGGAAACGGAACCCTTCGTTCACATGTCCGACACGCACTTGGCCAGTTTTTTTTTATTTATGTGCCCTAAATTTAGATCTTTAACAAGTTAATTAATGATCTTGAATAATATCAAATAGGTACTCGTATGTAAAAGAGCTGGAGTTGTAGTGGGGAATGTTGGCCCTGCACTATCCACTTAACCAAGTTACTGGATTTTCCTTTATGTATTTATACAGTGTGTCTAGGTTTGGTCTAGCGATAATTTATGGACCTTGAAATGGCAGCCATTTTAATTATTTAAAAAAAAATATTTCTATAAATCTGGACGTCCCAAAAGTTATGAAAATGATTCATTTGAAAGGCGAAATAAAGTGAAATAAAGATCAATTCAAAATTGTAAACCGTCATAGAGGATAAGTTTTTGTTTGAAGAAATATTGCTAAAAATTTAAAACAGTCAAATAGTTTTTTAAACCTTATACAAAACATGTTTCGGAATTTTTTAGGATTATGTCTCTAAAATGGATAAATTAAAGGCCCTAAAATAATCGCTAGTCGGAACCCGAACACCCTGTATATATCCTAAATTAGTTGAAGATGAAGATGCTAAGCGTCTATGAACTGAAGTTTTGATGAAACTAGTATTTCTTAAATAAATTTCGTAAGTAAGTAGGTCAAGGCCATAAATTATTATTATTATTTATTTTAAATCAGATTACAAGGATCCATAAAAGTTAGTAGTAGTCACTTAGCCTATATTAGTAAATAAATAATAACTAAACTGTAATTAAATAGCACAGGATCCCAAAAATCATGCCCCAGAGACATGAAGTCGGTCTTTAATGATATCGCAGTATTTTATAATATTTTTTACTTATTTAGGTGAGGTAAATGAAGCAATGGATTAACTCTTGTAAAACATGAAAAATAAGTAGGCTATAAACTTCACATAAATAAAGCAGTGGAGCTGACTTTATTAATAATAAATAATATTTTTTATTATTGATTAATTATAGCAGGCATGCAACTACTTTTTTAACTGTTCCTGTGCCACTGCCTATTATTATTCGCCATTGTTTCTGGGGTCTATTTTTCGAATGACGTCTGTCTCTAGGCAAGCAGCAAGTGAGTAACGACCTTTATAGTTAAACAACTTTTTGGCCCACATTCTAATTACGTAGTACGTAGCCCGACTATAACAACTTTGTCTATCAAGTAAGAGAAATTAGACTGCTATCATATTTTTAGAATTCAGAACATTGTAACCGCATAAATGTAATTTTTGTATATCTAAACTTAAAATACTTATCATTATTTTTAAACAAATTTTTTTCTTCTAATCTTGATCAAGATTAATGACGGAAACTTACTTACTAATATTATGCTATTATTATGAAAACGGTGAGTTGCTGTTATAATTTCATCCTACTTACTTATTTAGTAGTAAGGAAATTTGAAAAGAATGAATCCGTAATTTTGATAATATTTTATCTCTTACATGGCGCGATAGCCGAGCGGAGAATTTTCATGTCTTATCCGTGATGTCTTGAGTTCGATCACCGCATGTACCACTATGTTTGTATAAAAAACTTAAGTACAGTCTTTTGCAAAGATATCGCTGTCTTATAGTGAAGGAAAACATCGTGAGGAAACCTGCACACTAGTTGGCTTGTGTGTGAAATGGGAAACCACTCCATTTACTCCATTAAAAATTGCCATGAAAGTCTTTGTTTGTGATTCATTCCACATAATAGTTACTTACGACTCTTAGTAATGAGATAAACGACTATGGTAGTGGTATCTCTTACATAACAGCACGGCATAACACTTGAAATTATCAGAATATCTATAATGGTTGTATGAAGTCTGAGTAAGTTGTTTCTTGTTTAAACTGTTTCTCAAAGATCTCGTGATTGTTTCCATCGAAATATAAGTCGTCTATTTGCGAAGAACGTCATTCAATCTAGATAATTTGTTTTGAAATTGTTGTTCAAATCACAGAGGATGAAATTAATGTTAATTGAACTGTGACGCACAGTGTTGTCAATGGTCGCAGTGGGTGTGTAAGTGACGCGTCGTAACCAATTGAAGCCACTTACCTACTCTAATAATAGATCACAAGAAAGTGATTGTTTCTGATCTCGTAATGATGAAACAGTAGTGCTGTTTAAGCTGATATATATTATGTAGCTAACTTTTCCTAGTTTGACAACATTTTGCTAGCTATTGGAGCTATAGTTTAATTCATTCACGTCGCGCATAGGTAACTTAAAATATGATAAAATAGGTATAAGATATATTTTTTTGTATTGGACAGCAAAGTTAATGAACAAAATGCAAATGCCTCCAATTATTAATAAAATATATACCAATTAAGAATAATAGATTCGTAAAACGACTCCTATGCATTAATATCAACAGCTACGTTCTGTTCTAACATCTATGAAAAAACAAATAAGAAATAGATTACCGGATCTTGGCCTTTATTGGCCTAGATTCATCAAATCTATTCGTAGGTATTATAATATGACGTAAATCATTCATTGTTTTCTCATTAGATTTGATGACATTTTTTATTTTTGTATAGCTAAGCTGATTCACATATTATTATGTTCACGTACGACAAGCTGTTGAGTAAAAACGTAAAAAGAATTCTTAAAATCGAAGTGCATCGACCGTGCACTAATGAATGAGACATATAATATTTAAATTGATGCTTTTTTAAACATAAATCTGTAACGTAGGTAATTTGTACAAAAAGTAAGGAGTATAGTTGTTGTCACGAGAATTTTGGTAATAGCGTAAAAGCATACCTTAATAAAATTCTTCTTTTAAAGAACTTACAAGATGGACGTCCTAGCGGATATTCTTCAGCCGCACAAGGAGCTGATCGGCTCCGTCGCGGCGATCGTCACTATTGGTCAGATGTTCTCTGGCATCTTCTTATGCTGGGATATCTACAAGCAGGGCAGCACGAGGGGTATCAGCGTTGTGCCATTCCTCGGTGGTGCTGTCATGTAAGCGAAAGCAAATTTATTGTGTCTAACGCTAGGCCTTTGTGATTAGAAACGGGCTGAAAATCTTGAAAGACTGCTGCTTCTTATATATATCAACACTTGCTATTAACACCTATTAAGAAGTACAGACCCAAATTAAAATTATTATCTACCTTATTCTTATACTTTCCTAAAGTCTGAAGTAAATGTATTTCACTATTGTTCCCATGGTTTTTAATAGATTGGTAGAACATCTTAATTACTTGGGTAGATACTTAAAAAAAAAAGGTATTTACCATACTTTGCATAGTCACCCTATATAAGGAAACGTACGTAAGTTAGTAATTTAGCTTAACGACGTTCAAGGTTGAATATAAATTATGTTCTGCTTAGTTAGTTACAATTTGTTGTCGGTATTAAAATTAGTAAAGTATACATTTATTATACTACTGCTTCTGATGGACAGCTTGATGTACCCTGCCGGTTTGGTTTATTTAAGATGCTACCTAAAATAATAATGATTTGGTTTTTGTTCGTAGGAGCATCCTGAACTTAAAGTTTGGGTACATTCTCCGTGACGACAAAATGATTCTGGTCAATCTGGTTGGTCTTGCTTTGAACATCATCTATATGATTATATACTTCCAGTATACTACACAGAAAGTAAAAGTATGGGCACAATCAGGTCTAGCAGGCGCATTCTCAGCTGCATTGATTGGATATGCAGAGATGGAAGATCCGAAACTAATAGAATATAGATTCGGGTTAATCGTCACCGGACTTATGTTCTATTTGATTGCTGCGCCGCTATTTAGCTTAGTAAGTATATACCTAGTTCCATTTGAGAGTTTCACGCATCAAATTATTATAATATTACCTGGCTCTTTTGTCTCGTCGTAATTTTTTCTGAGGTCAGAATTGGATTAGATAGAGAACAGACAATATGGTAATGTTCCCAAAAGAAACAAATACTCTTTTATTATTTATGTTAATGGAGAACGCTTTTTTACATATTATTAGCTACCTACTTAAATACTTAATAATTTTGACATGTTTATTTTCAGGGTGACATTATCAAAAACCAAAGTACCGAGGGCATGCCGTTCCCGATTATTTTGTCAGGTACGGTGGTCACCTTAATGTGGCTGCTCTATGGAATAACTTTAAGGAATACTTTTATAGTGGTGAGTACTTTCATGTTTCATCACCTACGGCTCCGCACAGATGAGCCGCAGACCACAGCCACCGGTGGTTGCCTTGCGCCACGTACTTCAGTCCCACGCAAACGAAGGTGGTCGGTGGCCGCCACTAAAAGTCGGTGGCCGCCACTAGAAGTCGGTAGCTGCCACTTGTGGTCGGTTGTGGTTGTCTATCATACAGACGTTTTCTGAAAATGGCGAGTGTTCGCCACCGGTGGAATGTCGCGGACACTTGTGTCGCGAGTGGCCGCCACTGCCCAACAGGGTGTGTCGCGGACACTGAGTCGCGAGTCTTGAGCGAGAGTCGCTTCACGTGTGCGGCGACGCCATACAAAACGTATGAAAAACAATGTTAACAGGTTGTAGCTAGCTGTGGCGGTGGTCGGTGGCTCATCTGCGCGGAGCCTAACTTGCAAAAAACATTTTAAAAAAACAAGAACCTACTTGTGCTATACATGTTAATTTTTTCTAGGCATAAGCTATCGTTTATAAAGCCCATTTATAAAACAGGTAGGTCAAATTGTCACCATACTTTTTTCACTCTTAAACTTACATTTATGTAACGTTGCATTATGAAAACACATTAAAAGTTGGATTGGCGTGACGGATAGCAGGTAAAACATAATTTCCTTTAATTTGACTTTTTCGACCGGGTTGCGCCTATCGTGCTCACAGGCAGACAATGTTTTTTCCGTTTTTTAACTTTAAATTTTGCGTGAAAGTCAACAAATATGAATCATTAAAACATTAATTTAATACGGGGGTGGGGGAGGGGGGTCGCGTCTCACGTCGTTGCTAGCGCGTAGATTAGTGTAGTTTGTGGGCCAGTTTCGTTTTCTGAGTATATACGGATTTCAAAAGTATGGTCACAATTGATTATTAAGACAATTTTTGATATTTATTTAGTTTAGTTCTGGGCCAAATAAGCATAAAACTTACCTAATAAATCAATAATCATACTTCAATCAAGTAGATACCGACCCACATTATCATCCACCAAACTCAATATCACGAATTTACGATGCCGATGATCGAGTTACTAAGGCATTGCCTAAATTACTAGGGTTGCCAACTGTAGGTACTATAATATATAGTAGGTATTTTACCTGCTATATTTTGGGTCTGCGTACTATATACTGTTGAATAATCAGAAAATAGTACGCAAAGAATACTATATTTTCAACGCTGAAATGGAAATAACAAATCTCTTATTTTAAAAATTTATGAACTTGTCGCTTCTTTAACTTATGATGACATTAACCTAAAAAAATAAATTATCACTAAATATATCGGCGTCTTTTTTGCGTGTTCTATACAATACTATTTTTAGTGTCATATATTTTTTAAAGCTTTGTTGGCAACCCTGTAAATTACATACAATACAGGAAAACTCAATGGCAAACCACGGTAAATGATTACATCACGGTGCCATTATCTAATCTTACAGTAGTCAGTCGTATCATTCTATTATTTCCCTTTGTATTATTTTGTATTATCTTTAAATAAGTCTCACAAATTGCTAATGTGAGCTGATATAACGTACATTATCAATTAATCATAGCTTATTTTAACCTAATGAATGCGAAAGTAACTCTGTCTGTCTGTATATAATATCAAGGGGGAATAGTCCGATAAGGAAACGGTTTTGCCCTTTGATAATTTTAAAGTGCCTGGTTTTTTGGTGAGTTTATGCAGAAGCTTTATGTGATGCTATATCCAAAAGTTTGGAAAAATTATCGAAGGCAATAGGTATGGGATAGGTATTTGTAATAAATGTGTGTAACTCTCTAATTACAAAATTAAAGTGAAAAAAGTTGATTGATTCGACACAAGGGCTATCTAAGTATGATATTTACCAAAGTTTGGAAACATAGATATTTGGGAAGTATGGAAAACTAAAAAAACGAAATATCTTCACCAATAAAATGTTAAAGTGATTAAAATTATTTTAGGAAGTACTTTTAAGTTAGGCAAATCTAGTGGAAAAAGTTTGGAAGTCTACGTTTTCTGCTGAATAAAATTTTTGGTTTTTCTTGCGCTACATGTTCTACAAAAAGTTAAAATGTGTAAAGTTTGCATCTATATGATCATAATAATGTAATGTATCAATTTACAAAAAAATATAAATATTGACTGCTGGCGGTCGAAGTTATAGAATTAAATGTAATGAAACGTATGAACAAAAGTATAGGTATGAAACAACGGGCGCGTGAAGTGGGTGGGGCGGGGCAGGCGAGTTGTCGCGCGGCGCGACCGCGCGGCCGCTAGCCGGCGATAAAAGACTATTCTGTCACGTGTGATTTTACTGCGAGGAGTGATATTCATGATTTGATTCAGTAACATACCAGGTATTCACTGTACTGTCTAAAAAAAGAAACTGAAATACTAATGCGACAATTTATCTTTGTTTGCTGAGATTGCGAACTCACAAGGAGTTGCCTAACTGATGTAAAGTAGGACCTAGGAAATATTTGAATTTATTTGGTATTTTGAGTACGTATCGTAGATACTTATCGTAACAGTATTTACCGTACGTTGGTAGTAGCTGTGCATGATAGACCTGTGTCCATCGATCAATTCTCGTCAACCGATTCGATCATGATGACCCATTCGTGTGGTGATTGCGTTATAATTATTCGATCATTTCGTTCATTCGGTGTCGCCAAGGGCGTTCAGGAAATTTTGGCGGTAATTTAATAAAAAAAACCCTAGTATGAGAAATGTAAAAAAAATATTTTTTTTGTCATGTACAATACCTACAATACAATGACATTATTTTTGCGCTAGCACGCAACGGGGTCGAGATAAAAGCGATTAATGATTTCATCCTTTCGCCATCATACTGATCGATCATAGTCGCGCGCGAAACCGAGAGCCAAAATCAAAATGATCCGATCGTTGATCGTTCACAATCGGCACAGGGGCCTGATTCACGCGCCTTCGATATTATATCACATACGATATTTATCGAAAAAACATGGCGGATATCACAAAATTTTTATGTTGCGTATTCTCGAAGTATTAAAATCTCCAATATTTATCACATTTTGTGATATCCGCCATGTTTTTTCGAGAAATATCGTAAGTGATATAATATCAAAGGCGAGAGAATTGGGCCCCAGGTCTAGTGCATGAAATGCACGGAGTGGCAACGTCGCGTTTTACAAATCCGCGCGCGCCGCTCTGCGCGGTGCGGTTCAGTCGTTCAGTTTCGTCTACCATTACAAAGTCCAAGCAAAAATATCAATTGCATATTTTTGATTAAATGCTGAAAACACACGTAGATACTGGAAAACACCACCAGTACCAACCTTAATAAGTGGTAGCAAATACTTTTGAATTTACACGTCCAGTAGTCAACAAAGATCTTGTCCTTTTTACAGAACAACAAAAAGTAAGTCCTTCCGCTGTTCCATGCCTTAATGGGGCAAATGCTGCTTCCATCTTTAATTGTAAAGGTAAAAAATTGCGATGGACACTAAATGCTTCCCCAATGCCACAGAAAGTGTTATGACAGCTTATATGAGCAGGAACAGCGCTGCATTTTCCATAAGATTGTAACCGTTTTATATGACAGTAAGATATTGAGTATTAACACTATGAAATCACGTAATTAACCAATCACTCAATAGTGTATTCATATCAGCCTATTGCAGTCCACTGCTGGACATAGGCCTCTGAAAGACTGCGCCAACCTTTACGGTCCTCCGCTTCTCGCATCCAGCCACCACCGGCCACCTTCCTCGGGTCATCGGTCCACCTAGCGGGGAGGCGTCCAACACTACACTACGTTTTCCGAGACGTGGTCTCCATTCGAGAACCTTACTAGTCCAACGCCCGTCGGTTTGCGACAGACATGACCAGCCCACTGCCACTTCAGCTTACTGCACCTCTGAACGATATCAATGACTTTAGTCTTTTGGTCTCGTTCTGGATTCTATTCTTTAGCGAGATCCCCAGCATAGACCGTTCCATAGCTCGCAGAGCGACATGCAGTCGGTGGGCCAGCTTGACTGTCCAGTTCCACGTCTCGGCCCCGTAGGTCATGACACAGGTAGGACGCACTGGTTATACACCCTGCTATTCAGGCATTGCGTCGCCACGACGAGATGTGACGCAACGCATCCCAAATGCTGCCCAGCCTAGCTGCACCCTTCTGGCGATTTCGCGCTCGAAGTTGTCTCTACCCAGTTGCAACACTTGTCCGATGTATAGTAAACGTATTCCTGGACAACTTTGAGCGTCTCGCCGCTGACTGCTATCGATTCCAGGAATAGTGTATTCGTAATTATACTTTTTTATTTCGGTTTTGTTCATTTTCTACGGTGAACGATGCATGAAAGCATTTATTTATAAAAAGATCCATCTAATTGGGAATGATGGACAAAAGTCGGTGACAGCTGGAAACCTACTACAGACTTGCCAGTGACAGCCGAATCATGTATTGTATGTATGTATTGAAATTCTCAGGTGCAGTCGCAAAATGAAGTGTGGCGACCACAGATGCAGGTGCTTGCAGCGGCAACATAAGTGCACGGAGTTAAGTGATTCCGAGGGCAAATGTACATAAGAAACAGTATATAAATATATGTGGGTGTTTTAAGCACATATCTATGTAGATCGCTTAATTAAAGACCTTCAAGTCACCCGACATTGTCACTAAATCTAGTTGAGCAATAAGTTTTTAAATACGACGGTAACACAGGGTTTATACAATATATTTTTTATCAAAGTAGCATTAAAATTACGTCCTATTCTATAAACACCATATTCTATTCTCACTAGTTACAGGTCCTTAGCAACATTTATAAAAGTTGTTTTTTGTTGTCCTGTATTTTTTTAAGAATTTTCGTATCTGCCGCGTGGAGTTAAATATTTTTTTAAACATTTTTATTATTAATATTTTCAACAAAGCTTATATTTTTGAAATCTGTATGAATGCGGCTATTAACCTTTATTTTTTTAAAGCAGATATTGGTACACGGTAAAAGTTTATGGCCGTTATCAAAAAAAAATTGAAATTATTTTTTCAATTTTTTTTTTGGTAACGGCTTATTCTGTGTTTTTGCCAGGTCTGAAGCCAAATTGATTTACAGCAAGTAGATTGTTGCTCTCTATATAGCTGATAAGGCGTTTATTTATGATTTTTCCAATAATTTGGACATAGCGGGAAGTATAGCTATAGGTCTATAGTTAGTCACTTGGTCTCTGTCCCCACCTTTATGAATAGGGATTACAATAGACCTCTTAAAAGCGTCAGGAAAAACACAAGATTCCAAGGAACTATTAAAAATATGTGTCAAAATCGGTACAAGAATATTCTTATTATTTTTTAGAAAGATATTTGAAATATTATCCCAACCAATCGAGCAACTATTTTTAAGATTTAAGATAAGTGATTCGACTTCGGATTCATCAGTGTTTAAGATGACAAAAGAGTTAGTGGGAACAGACAAGCCACAACAACTGTTGGACAAATTATCAGTATCTGCGATTTTTTCAGCTATAATGCTTTGCAATATTGACGAAATAATGATTTACACCATCTACGGCTGAGTCGGCTGTTAAAAAAGTTTGTAACAGTTCATCTGCAGATGTTTTAGGTTTATTAGTATACGTTATATTTTTTAAAACATTCCAGAGCTTCTTTTTATTTTTACCTGCACCCAAAATTAATTCACTTTCATATTTTCTTTTAATATTTTTAACTAAATTATTACAAAAACATTTATACCTTTTGTATGTTGTTTGTAAGATGGTGTTATTTGGGTTTTGCTTTGCTTTCCTAAAGAGGTTATCTCTGTTTCTGACACATCGAAGTAAGCCTGGTGTCATCCAGGGCTTAATAATCCTATTTCGATTGCCAGTTGAACAGATCTTAGTGTTTTTGTCATGAAGTTTAGTTAGTATCTCAATTAATTGATTGATAATTAGGTTTTGGAGTCGGTGTCACTGCCATGCGAAATTTTCTTACCAGAGGAGGATAGCGAGGTGATATTAACCTAGAAAAAGTGCCTATTGAATTTGATTTTTCATTGCTCTCTTCTCCTTACGACGTGGTTATCATCGAGTCCACGCGGACGAAGTCGCGGGCAACAGCTAGTTTATTAATAAATGTATTTTCTTTCTTTCTTTAATGCTAATTTTAACGATACGTTCACAGACGATGAGACGGACAAACGAACAACAAATTAATCGTATAAGGGTTTAGCTTTTTGTGGTACGAACCCATTAAAACACTTTTATAATACAAAATCGGCGATAGGAAAAGATATCAGATATAGGGCGAGCAGAATCTTTAATTTTATTTTATTTTTTGCTTTTGATGCCCGAGCTTTGCCTAATTTCCGTACTTTTTTTATTATAATGTAAGTACCTGAATATCCTACCAATATTTAGCATCCCACTTCTTGTTGCGAATGATGATGTAGATGATATTACAACATAAAATCATGTTGGCACACGTGTACACACATATTAATATCTTATTTACTTGTTAGTTTAAATTGGACCATACTTTTTATTCTTTAGAACCACTATAGTGTTTAGTAGATTATAGTACTGTGCTACTACACTAGGGTCGGATATTTACGACTGCGGCGTAACATACCTTAGAATTTGCATTAATTTTGCGGCTTACAATGTTGTTGGTTTTGTTAAAATATTTTAGTTGCATTAGCTAAAAATGTGCTCTCACATATAGAAAAAAAAAACATAATATGGACGGACATATCCTTAGACTATTATTAAAAATAATCATAAATTGTATATTTCTCAAAATAATGGACGGATTTATACAACTTAGTTGGTTAATGGGTTAAAGTTCTTTGACTGATTCAAATTCTTCGTCTTCATCACCTTCGAATACGTATTATAGACAGCGGAGTCTAAGTAATAGACTCCCGTTTTTACCCTTTGGATACGGAACCCTAAAAAGGGAGCCTAGTCTTAAGTGAATAGAGTCGGGTGCCACACACCAACGCGCGCGCCGTTGCCACACCGCGACCGCCGTCACTCGCTCCGCTTATTATTCTCATGCTTTGTTATATTGAGGCATGGTTTTTAGGGTTCCGTGGTTCTGACAAGGAACCTTTATAGTTTCGTCATGTCATGTCCGTCTGTCTGTCTGTCCTAGATTTTGCTTAGAAACCGTTAGTACTAGTAGAAAGCTGTAATTTTTTAGGTGTATGTATACAAATAACGCGTGACCCGAGGACCCGACACGCACTTGGCCGGTTTTTATTTATAGTTATTATTTGCAAATATTAGAGGGGTTGGTATGCATTTAAAAATACTTTCAAGGTAAACTTTTACATATGGCAAGTTATAAATTATGTAGAAAATAGGTTCTTATTATGTAGGTACCTATAATATTTAATGATCAGATAAAACCACTTTTGAATACCTTTACTTAATCAAGTATATTTTGATCATGTAAGGTTAGTAGGTAGGTACGGATGAATCTAATCGAACCATGAACACCACGCCACGCAGCACCCAATATTAGGGGTATTTGCGTAATGTACTTGCTATAAAACAAAATGTCAGAAATCAGAAAAGTCTTCCTGACTCGCGCGGAACCGCAGAACATGCTGCTAGCGCGTGCGGCCGGGTGCTCGACTCGCGGCACGCCACCCCCGCCCCCCGCCGCGCACGGCGTTATAATTAGTTCATTTCGTTGATTCTTAATAACTTCGAAGGCACAAACTCCACATTTCTAGTTTTTTGTATGTTGATACATTACATTATTATGATCATATAAATCCAAACTTTACACATTTTAACTTTTTGTAGAACATGTAGCGCAAGAAAAACCAAAAATTTTATTCAGCAGAAAACGTAGACTTCCAAACTTTTTCCACTAGATTTGCCTAACTTAAAAGTACTTCCTAAAAAAATTTTCAATCACTTTAACATTTTATTGGTGAAGATATTTAGTTTTTTTAGTTTTCCATACTTCCCAAATACCTATGTTTCCAAACTTTGGTAAATATCATATTTAGATAGCCCTTGTGTCGAATCAACTTTTTTCACTTTAATTTTGTAATCAGATAGTTACACACATTTATTACAAATACCTATCCCATACCTATTGCCTTCGATAAATTTTTCCAAACTATTGGATATAGTATCTTAAAAAGCTTCTTTACCCACCCACCAAAAAAAGAAACACTTTTATAGTTTCATACCTTTTATTAGAAATATCCTATAACTTTCCTCGCCTAGAAGGGTAAAATGGGGGATGAATGTTTGTATGGAAAATCCGAATTTTGGCGCGGGCGAAGTCGTGGGGAACTGCAAGTTATTGATAAAAGTTTCTAGGAAGTAATGTTTAAAAATAAATGTAATATTTATTATTTATTACTCTAGTGATTTTTGTTATCTTTTTGTTTCCAGTTACAAAACGTAGTTGCGTTTGTCCTGTGCGCCGCTCAACTCTCGCTGTTTGTGATTTATCCGTCTAAACCCAAAGGAAAGGAGAAGACCAAGAGCAAAGCAAAGAAAATTGACTAAACTGTTGCTCAAATGTCAAACCATAATGCCTCCTTTTTGTTGCCTCATTAGTTTAAGTATTGACCGAATACTGAAACATTTATTTGTACAATACCCAAATGATAATAATGATAATTTCAGACTTTTATGCCACTGTTTATCCTTATACGATAATCAAACGTAGACAGACAGACCAGTAGCACTCGAGAATGCGTAAATACCTAGATACGATGCAATATGTCCAGCACATCTGTCTAACGTAGGTACTCAGCATAAATCGGTTGTGGCCTAAGAAAATTGAGCTGAGCTGTATATATATGTATATATTTTATTAAAGTAAAACATATTTTTGAATCCTTTACTAATCTCTCCTCCTTATTCTTTGACGTACCTAGATTAATAAAAATGTTAATCAAGTTGTGTTAAGTTAAAATGATAACTATACAGAAGACCTTCATATTTTTTCTAGACATTAGGTATCGTTTTAGATGTTATAATTAAAAAAAAAAACATAGGTAGGTCAAGCTTAATAAAAAAAAACTTTTTTACCAATCCAAATATTAAATAGAAAGAAATGCAACACAACTTTTTACTGTTTATTATATCTTCAAAAACTAACAACTAAAAACAAGTAAAAGTATAAAAATAAAAGTCATAGAGAAAATATAAAGATTTATAAAAAAAGTATTTAATAGGTATCTATCGCCAACAAGCGTAGATACCTACCCGTATGAAGAATATTAATGTGGCGCCTAGGCATTGGCGCGGCGTTACTATAATTATGTACCTTGAGCCGTGTCCACAGTTTTAGCGATTTTTCGGAGGTTTCTGGATGCTTTTGTTTCGATGTTTTATTTTATTTTATTTTGTACGTTGTATGTTTTAGTACTTTGTTTTGTCTTTTGCGTCAAAGATTATTATATACGAGTGATACTAATACAAAACCCTAGTATATTATTAAATTATATATTTTTATATAATTAGAACAAAAAAATAATTTAATAATAAGTATTTTATGAAATATATTTTGTTTATATTAATAGTGATCGTTGATATGAATTGAGCGTTATCAAGCAGATTACATTTTACTCACTTCAACCTTGTGATTTGATAATATGTTTCCGGAGTAGATGGATTTTTTCTTATATTTGGCTACTTTTAATCAAGATAAGATGTAATCGAGAATATTGAAAATATGTTTATGATTCCTAGTTGACTAGTAAGACATTATTGTAAGCACTTATATTTTTATACATTCCATAATAGCTATCTGTAGCTATAACCCGCTAGTTTGCATTTACCTGCTTTTATATGTTTTAAGTGTAACAAAATGTTGAATTTTTATTCAAAAAATATTTTAATAGCCTGTTTTGTCATCCGGTGTGTTTGTTATAGTATTTTATATATTTTTATTATACAGGTATTTACCTAAATGTAATCCAATTACTAACTTAAATTAAAAATGTATTATGATAAGAGTTAAAAAGTTGTGATGAAATGAAAGTCTGCTGGGGAATAAATATTTTTTGATGTTTCAACTGTTTTTTTTTTTTCTGAGGAAGTTGCTGTTTATAACGACAAAGATTAGGTTTGCATCTAAGAATAACATAAGTATCTTTTGCGTTTGACTAAACCGACCTAACTAACTTGCCTTGGTGGCTTTAGCCAAGACGAGAATGACGGGGATTTGCTTCTTTTCCTAATCCTCTAGGTAACTCGCAAGTCCTAATTTTTGCTATAGAAAAACCGGCAATCTAAAGTTCCCAAGACCTCCCTCGAACTCGTATTTTATAGTTTCAGTTTATCTGAGACAGAAGGCCTTAGATACCCTTTATATTGCTCTTTGCCCCTTTTTTAGCACAATCAAGTTTTGTCTCTGTATTTTTATGTACAAGATCTTCTTTGAAAGTTGAAAGCTGTCAAAAGTCTGCATTGACACCTGATGACACCGACTCCATTTTTGACTTTCAGAATTTTCCAGAAATGGCAACTGTATTGTTTTATTTTTAGCTAAGATTTTTAGAGAATTTTTAATAAATCAATTTACACAGTTAAAATTAAATATCTAATAAGAACAAATGCTGCAAAATTTGACCTCACAAATTTATCTAATTGAATACCCAGTGATTAGTGTAAAAACAAGGTTTCCCTAAGTTTTAGTTTCGATTTACGCGGCTCTTCAATATGATGTCCCTGACGAGGTCATGTTTGCTAAAGTCTGCGTGGCACACATTGCACACGTGTAATCCTAGCGTATGTATTCCTAAATCTATCCCACCATTCTCACTAAGTTTGGTCACACTTCTTCGTCTAATAATTTGTTTGATGGGTCAGTTAGGTTTTAAAGGGTAATTACGTAGGTAGTTAGTTTTTCTACAATATTGACGCTTTTTCAGTACATAATAAACCAACCAGTTTCGTCTAAAGCAGAATCATTCCTAAGCGGCGCAAATGCCAACTTTCTAGAAGCCCAGTATCTGGACTGGGCAAAAGCTAAAGGCGCTATTGACAATGTAAGATGCCACCATTTATTCGTTTACACGGCTGAAATTTGAATAAGCACTTAGTTTGACATTAACTTACTACTCTAAAACGATCTTCCAGTCCTGGGATAATTTTTACGATAGCCTCAACGGTCCAGCTTTAAAAATTGAAGAGTTTGAAGACGACTTCAGCCCTAAGACCGTCAGTAAGTTTAACCCCTATTAGTATGCTGTTTGCTTGTTATTTATATTTTTGTTAAATAAACATTGAAATAATGTTTTCCTTGCAGAACCGAAGCAAAAAGACAAGAAGGATGACAAAGCGTCGAAAGAAACTATAATTTTGCATCTAGCAGTACAGAATCTTATAAGAAGTTATCAGGTTAATTTATAATACCTATATATTTGCGGCACATACCTATAGGTCGTGTTCTACAGCTAACAGCTCATTAAAACTACCTATAAATACAAAAATAAACTAAGCTATTCCACTTTCGTTTGATAACTCTAACCTACGTCTTTTTCTTAAATATGGCAACACAATTCTGTTGAAGTTCGGCGATCATCATTGCAATTTGCACTTTTGATATCTTAGCGGATTAGCGGCTTAAAAAAGCCCATGGGTAGATACTCTTTCCCTACATCTTCTTAATTTGCCATATTCTGTCGAAGTTCGGCGATCATCAATGTTCTCTCTCCAAACCATTGCCGTAGGTTTTAAAGCCATGATTACCTTCGACCGCCACTTGTTTGCCTTGAATCCTTCCCTCCTTTCTGAGTGTCCTACGTACACACAGACCACACTACGTACAGAACGTGGGAAACTCTTGCGACACTAAAAAAAATAGTTCTACAGGTAATATATTTTTATTAAATCTTTTCAAAGTACTCTCCACCAGCCTCTATACAAAGATTCATGTGTCTGAACCAGTTTTCAAAACCCTATTTCCATTCCGCCGCAGACACCTCGTTTACAGCCAGCGCATCGCAACGCAGCCAGTGCATCTTCCGGCGACGAAAATTGCGTTCCTTTCAGCAGATTTTTTATTTCTTGAACTTAAAAGAAGTCACACAATGCTAGATCAGGGCTCTGTAAGGAGGGTGACCCAGCAGTTTGACTGGCGAGCTGTCTACGAAGTCCCTCGTTTTGAGCGCGATGTGTGCAGGCGCACTGTCGTGGTGGATCAGCAGTCCGCGGAGCCCAGTGTTTGGTCGCTTGTTGCTCACAACAGAGAAAACTTCGAGAAAACTTCACACAATCAAGGTAAACATTTGGTAGTATACCATTCGGCGTTGATGCTTCTTTGATCTCGTAAGGGAATCGACACCAAGTGGCCAGTCAAATTAAAAATGCTGGCGATCAAAATCTTCCCCCCGCTCCGAGATCGCCTTATTTTGGTAGGCGTTGGTTCATTTTGAAACACCCAAACTGTCGACATGCGCTTGGTTTTTGGATCGTATTGATAAAGACTCATCACCTGTAACGATGTCGTTTTAACACGCCGAGACGAGCCTGCTTCAAACTTGTTCAGCATATCACGGCACCATTCCACCCGGGCCTGCTTCTGAGCGTCGGTGAGGTATTAGTGCGGCACCCATCGTGATACTATCTTCCTTACGCGAAGATGCCCGTGTTTCTACACTGGCATCTTCGCGTAAGGAAGATCGTGAACGCTTCCCGATCCTATCTTCAATTTTTGCTAAATCTCCTGATATGTAATTCGCCTATTGGATTAAATTTTTCACTGCTAGCACGTTTTCTTCCGTAATAGCCGTCAAAGGGCGACCGCTTCGTTCTTCATCCCCCAAGGTTGGTCGACCGCGCTTGAATTCGTTATACCAACTATACAGTGGCCTTATAGCGGTCTTCATCCATAAATGCCAAAAAAGAATCTGTTCCCGGCGCAGATTCTTTTTTCAGTCAGACACGATACTTTGAATTGGCTCGCAAAAAATGTGGAGAGAAATTTTGAAAATGGAACACACCTATTTTTACTTATAAATAACTAGTGGTTTCCCGCGACTTCGCTCGCAAGAGTTGAATTTTTCATATAAACTTTCATCCCCCATTTCACACCCTTAATGTTTTATATCACGACAAAATGTAGCCTATGTCCTTTCCAGGGTCTCGAACTGTCTCCATACCAGATTTCATCTTAATCGGTTCAGTGGTTTAAGCGTCAAGAGGTAACAGACAGACACACTTTCGCATTTATAATATTAGTATGGATCATATTTTCGAAAACATAACCGGCCATTCTCCCATATATAAAAACTTTTTTTCGCCATACTTTCTAAGTGGCCTGGTACATTCAAATTGCTGTAGTTTATATTTTTATTTGCATACAATGTGTCCAAGATAGGATCTCTATCAGATTAATAGTAAGTATGATTCCAGGCTCGGGGCCATCTGCTCGCCAAGACTGACCCTTTGGGGCTGGCGCTGGCTGCGAGGTTCATCAAGAAGCGCACCACGCACGAGACCAAGGGCCTCGATTGCACTATCGTGTCTAGGGAACTCGGGACCACTTTGTGTATGTAAAGACAACAATACATAGCTTTGCTTGTGTGACTAGTGTAGTTAGCATCTGTTAGCATAGGCTGCGTTTCCACCTAAGATATGCAAGGATGCGTAGCGACGCGAGTGATGTGATTGTAGAGAATCTAAAAAATCACTTTAATTACTGAGGCTCGCTCCGCTATGCCGTTAGAGCTGCGCTCAAGGAGGCTAGGTAAATGAAGCGATTTTATTGGTTTTTCCTTAACCTAAGTGAACATTCGCTACCTACTATGACGACCAACGTAGCCGAGTGTTCGATCCCCGGTCGGGTCAATATAGAAATTCATATTTTCTACTTATACTGTCTCGGGTCTGGGTGTTGTGGTACCACCGTTGTTTCAGATTTCCGTAACACAAGTACTTCTCTTACTTTTGGATCTGAGCAATGTCACATTTGTCAAGTTGTCCAATATTAAAATTAAAAAAATATTTTATAAAAATCCTTGCACGTATGCTAAGTGGAACGCAATCTGTAGCAGTAGTAGATATTTTTTTCTTTTTTTCTTGTAAGCTGTTGAACTCGTTTGTTTTTAATTAACAACATTACAGGTGAAAAGCACATGGACATGGTGTTCGAACTGCCAGAGAGAACGTACATTGGAGGAAAGGAAGACTCGTTGACACTCCGGTCAGTATCCACGTATTTTATGACCAGTAGGAAAGGAACCTCAGATGAATCACCCGGATGAATTGGGTGATTCGTCAAAGTTAGGAACTATCTGTTATCCATTGCATTTTACCAAGGTTTCATTACACACGCAAGTACCAAACCTGGAGTTTTTCAAAAAAACATTAAAATCCCCAAACTGTCATCCTCTGCGTGTATCTCTGCGAGTATGACCTACCGATAAATAAAACCGCGTCAATAAATATTATAGGTACAGAAAGTCTTTCGGCCATTTAGAATAGGCAGTACTTAGTGGACGTGGTTGATCTGTGTGGGTGATAGTTCTGACCCTTAGGCTGTGTTTCCACTAAAGATGTGCGTGAATGAGTAGAGAAATATATGTTTGTTTAGAACTGATACAACCGCTTCATACATTGCTCCGCTAAGTTTCTACAGGGCCTGCACTAAACGAGTCTAAATGAAGCAATTTTGTTGGTTCTTCAAACGTTCTCGCACATCACAGCATCAATCAGCTTTCTAAACGCAGAGAAATCGTCCACCGCCTGGAGACGGTCTACTGCGGGTCCATAGGCATGGAGTACATGCACCTGTATGACCTGGACTGTATCCAGTACCTGCGCGAGCGCATGGAGACGCCCGGCGCCTTCGACCGTACCGTCGAGGAGAAGCGGCTCATCATGAGGCGGCTGACCAAGGCTGTCTTGTTAGTAATCACTGTTGTTTCTTACTATTTTCTAGGATTATACTTTTGCCGGAAAATCAGGTCTTGGCCTTCTTATTACGATGATAAGATACTGGATGCAATTTCCACATTTCTTGACTGCCGGCTTAGTGCACCATCTGAGCAGCTAAGAGCCCGACACTTTTTACGTGAACAGGTATTCATTGTACCTGTTGTACCTATCTTCCTTAATAATGTAAATAATATTTCGATACCTCTGGGCTCAAAGGTCGTAAAGGACAAAAGGCTACTTTACAGGAGAAGCAAAATACATTTTTTTAAACTTCAATTTAGTATAACTTTTTTGTTTCTTGAGCTATGTTTTCGATAGCTATGTTTTGTACAGTCAGCGTCAGATATATTATATCATTCAAAGTAGTCAAAATAATCCGAAGAACGTAGTTTCAATTTTATGTTGGCAAACAAGGTATTCAAATTGATGTTGGCATCCAGACTGGTCAAAATATCTTAGCTATCAGTTGCCATTATTGTGTTAGCGGCCAGAGTGTTCATATTAATACGTTCGAATAGGTCGATCAAAGGTATCTATGCATTTATACTAGTCTAAAATAACTTTACAATTAACAACAATCGCCCTTAATACCCGTGGCTAGAGTATATTTTGGGATCAAATTGTTATTGGTAAATGTATTGTTTCTTCTTTATCCTTACACCTATCCGTTCATTTCTTACATGACGTGACTGACATATTTTCGAACTATTGTTAGGAATTATTATGTAACCTAGTAATACCGCGAATACCATACTGAGAAAAAGAAGTAAACCTAAATCACGGATGCATTGCACACATAGCACCGCCTACCGCTAAAGTAAGCTAAGAATAACTTGTGTTATGGATAGATACTAGTGAACATATAAACTATACTTAGGCCTAGTTTCACTGTGTTGGGATAAAGTGTTAGATCTATCCATCAGATATTTAGACACATAATGTATTGCTGGTTTGTCAAAATCCAAAATTTATCTTGTGGATAGCGTTATTGGGAGATGGTGAAACTGGCTCTTAGAATATTTTATTTTATGAATTGACACATATATTTTGATGATAATATATCATGCAAAGAAAACACAAGAGCAAGCTTATTTTTATTTCTAGTGTTAAAATTATGTCTATCGCTATTTTTAGGAAATGAATCTAAATTTTTGCGAACGTACAATAAGTTCTCATAAATATATTGAGACGCAACTGTTAGTATCCTAATTTCTTTAAACATTTTTTTTTAGAGAATATTGTGGTTATAGACCATAGATAGCCCGTATGGCTCTTTTTTGTAGTAAGAAAACCGATTCTACATCAGCCGCTGACCCACAAAGCAAAATACCATATGACATTAAGCTATGGAAGTAACTAAAATAAACTAGTCTAGCCGTTTCTACATCAGTTACATATATCATACATTATACACATAAATTATTTATTATACATAAAATATACAGGGTTACTTGTCCACAGTGCACATTTTTTTTCCATGTAATCAGTATCGCTAATAGAACATAATACACGAAGATTTTTTTTTTATTTTAAATTATTTTCCCCATCATTCATAATTTAAGTTCTCATTGTCACCCTACACTCTGAAGTTAAGTGAGATCCTAAGCCCGTTTAAGTATGAAGGAGGAATTAGAATGATATAACACGTTTTTGACCGTTATTTACCACGTGACATGACTTTTGCTGTGTGTGCGGACTATTTTTAAATTATTTTAATATTTTTGTTCGAAACATGGTATAATGCAAAAATACGTCTTACTTAATTTTAAATTACCTTTCTATACGGAAAATTTGTGCACTGTCTCCGAGGTAACCCTGTATTTGGTTGGCCCATGAGGAAATTGAACCCGCACCGTTGGAATTTCTGATCATGTTGATCACTAGACATCACCGGGAGCGCGTATGTAGATAGATAGGTACTCTTTATTGTACACAATCGAAACTAAAATTGAAGAATAAACATAGAAACGTATAATTTATGTGGTATTATCGCTAGTAGCAACCTCTGAAAGACAACTTTTAGGTAGGTAGAGGGAATTTAATATTTTTAATGATAAGTTTTTTCTTTCGATTTAGAAACTTTTTTGAAAGATATGTCATAGTTCTTTAATTTGTATTGTATTGTATTATGTCATGAACTAGTGTCATATAGCCGTCTATCAACTGTGTCACGCATAAAGATAGGTATTACAGGCTTTAGGATAAATATAATTCTAATAAATAAATATAATGACTTCTTACCATTTAAATGAACAAACAAAGCATCGTATAATAAATGTATACCGGGAAAATGTTTCCATTACGGACATAGCCAATGAACTTGGCGTCAGCGTGAGTGTATTTTTTTTTAAGTAAAAAGTTTTGTCATTGTCAATTCATTTTTTTTGATTTAATGTAATGATTTTTTATTACCTTGCAGAGGAACACAGTATCCCTCTGGACAACGCGCTGGCGGGAAACAGGAGATATTTTACGCCATGTTACAACAGGCCGTCCGCGTATTAGTAACGTCCGGCAAGATCGCGCACTTATAGAGAATGTGCGAGAAGACCGCTTTGTAAACACTTCCCAATTAGCGACTACTCATAACATGTCCCAGAGTACGGTACGCCGAAGACTCAAAGAAGCGGGCCTCCAGAATAGGATGCCAGCCAAAAAGCCCCATTTAACACCAAGGCATAAATCTTTAAGGCTCCAATTCGCACAAAATTATTTAGATTTTGATTCTAGTAAAGTCATTTTTATTGATGAAAAAGTATTTTGTAACTCTACACACGGTCGAATTTCCCTATGGAGATATAATAATACAAGATATAGCGAAGAAAATATCTTGCCCAATAACAGAAGTGGACGCATATCACTTGGCTTTTGGGGATGGATATCGCAAAGTGGACCCGGTGAGTTAATCGAAGTCGGTGGACGCCTGAATGGATTGACATATAAAGATATACTGGGAGAAGTGTTGTTGCCCACTGCGCGAATATTTTACCCCTTTGAAGAGGTAATAACTTTTATACAGGATGGAAGCTCTGTTCACAACTCAAGAGTGGTTCAAGACTACATTTCTGAAAACAGAGAATTAAATCTAATAACCCTGCCTTCAAAGAGCCCAGATTTAAATCCAATTGAGAACGTCTGGGGTAGAATGGTCCAATTGTGGGATCATGAACAGGCTCGAAGTACTGAAAATTTACGAATGCATGTAAATATGGTTTGGGAATCACTCAGAGGAAGTTCATTTTGTTTTAATACAGTCAGATCAATGAGACAACGCCTACTAGATGTAATCAATGCCGACGGCGGTTACACTCGATTTAAAAAAAAATAAAGCATTTTTTTAACCCTTGGTTTTATTTTTGATATAGTCACTATAAAATAATACACGAATGATACACGTAATATCTATATAAACTTCTGCCGATATATAAGACTACTGTCGATATATAAAAATCTAGTCTCTACAAAAAGTGATAAAAGCGCATCACGTTTGTATGAAACAGTGCAGCTCTGTATATGCGTATAAAAATCAAATAATCAAAAGAAAATAGGGATAAACCTATGGCTAGACTAAGTTAAATCACAGCTTTGTTATTTATTGTAGATAAAAACATTATGTTTTTCTACTATTTGCATCAAACATTACTTTTAGGAAGCTTAGATTGTAGTCAGCCTTAATGACAATGACTTTAGACTAGTATGAATGCGTATATACCTTTGAACGACCTATTCGGATGTATTAATATGAACACTCTGGCAGCTAACACAATAATGGCAACTGATAGGTAAGATATTTTGACCAGTCTGGGTGCCAACATCAATTTGAATACCTTGTTTGTCAACTTAAATTGAAACTACGTTCTTCAGATTATTTTGACTACTTTGAATGCTATAATATATCTGACGCTGACTGTACAAAGTTCTTAGAATTTCATGTATTTTCCGGAGGTGTGTACCACAATTGACCTACTGCTATAATTAAGGAGATACATTTCGAAAGCTTACAGAACGTGCAGTTCCGCGGCACTTCTATGCCGATCTGGAAGTTGCTCGTGCAGTACAAGTTGAGAAAGAGAGAATCCAGCTGGCCCCTAGGGAGCGCTGGAATTTAAACGCCGCATCAGAGAGAAGGTGGTCACCACTTAGCAAGGAGCGGTGGTGTTCGAGTGAGGACGGACGAGAGTTGTTAAGTTTCTTTTCCGATGTTGGTGTGAGGTTGTCTTTTGACTGGGTCGAACCCGATTATGTTGTTTCGCAGAATCTTACAGGAAACGGTTGCTTCAGACAGCGTCTGCACAGGCTTGCGCTTTGCGAGTCAGCACTGTGTCCCTGTAGTGAAGAATAAGTTGAAAACAACCACGATCACGCACTTTGGGACTGTATCCTATACGGAAGCCAACTAAAATGTGTGACATTTACAAAAAAGAAAGTAGTAAAGTAAAGCCTATATACATCCCACTGCTGGGAAAAGGCCTCACCTCAACTATGAGGAGGTACGAGCCATACTCCACCACGCGGGCTCAGTGCGGATTGGTGGAGAAAAAGAAAGTAGAACCGAAATGAAAATGAAATGATAAATATTATCTTCTAAATGATTATAATTAAATTTCATTATTAAAAGCACTAGTAACTAAAACATAATAGTAATATATATACAACTTTCACTATTCGTAGAAAATTGTATCAAAATAAATTTGTATCTGAATGGTCAATTTAGCTTTATTTGTGAAGGTACAAAACCTTCATAGGCGAAGATATTTACAATCAAACAATAAAATGTTCCATACATTTTATTATTATTAGGAAATGCCAAGTGGTATAAGACAACAGAAAAAAGTGCTTCTTCTTACCTACGAAATATCATATAATGATCTTTCCAACCGAGGTATCTTAAATAAAGGTCAAGTGGAAACAAAGATTTTTTTTTAAAGAATTTGGTCTCAAAATTAAAATAAATAAAACAAAAACACTAATTGCTCCTAAAAAGGAAAAATATAGCGCTATCTCAATAAATAACACAAAAATAGAACAGGTTAAAACCTTTAAATATCTAGGTAGCTTGATAACTAGTGACTCCAGATGTACACCAGATATAAAAGCAAGGATAGCGATGGCGAGACAAGCTTATAATGCAAAAAAGCACCTGCTCAAGGCCAGAATATCAAGCAAAGTTCGCAAAAAACTTGTTAAAGTGTACATTTGGAGTATAGCACTCTATGGATGTGAAGCGTGGACATTGACAAAGAGGGACAGAGAGAGACTGGAAGCCTTCGAGATGTGGTGCTGGAGGAGAATGGAGCGTATAAGTTGGACGGAGAAGAAAACAAATGAAGTTTTGTCTATGGTTAGGGAAAAAAGGAGATTGATGGAAACAATAGAGTGTAGGAGGAGACGAATGTTAGGCCACCTGATTCGACACGACAATTTTATTAAAACGATAATAGAAGGAAGAATAGAAGGAAAAAGGAAGCGAGGAAGACCAAGAATAAGCTACATGCAGCAAATAAAAAAAAAGATAAATGTCGGGTCGTATCAGGAGGTTAAGAGAAGGGCGGAAAGCAGAGAGGAATGGAAAAAACTCCACTGACAAGAGCCTAGCTCTTAAATTGGATGATGATGATGGAAACAAAGATGTATGCCAGTTGTAAAGATTTCTAATTTCGTTAAATGAATCTAATAATAGAATTTTTTGGTACTAAAACTGTATGAAAACTATTTACTTCAAAACTATCTACCGTCAAAGGACAGTGATCTTATTTTATGCAGTCACAGGCAATGAAATGTATACAAATAAGTTTTTATTCCATCCTAATAAGGTCTTAAATCGAATGCAGATGTATTTCTATTGATCTGTAATATTGTAGGGGCGTAAATGACAGTAATCTCATTTTATATAATATTGTAGGGGAGTAAAGGAAGACCACAATTACCTATACAACCTAAAAATATTTTTAATTGGTCTTTACCACTATAGTCAACATGTGTAGATAGTTACATGTCTTTTACCTCCACAGATTATGAGTAAATCCTGTCGAATATGAATAATTTCATGGGTCGTAAAGGACAAATAAATGCCAATTTCGCTAAACTGAATACACTAATCGATAGAGAATTTAATTCTGAGAAAAACTGTATATAAAACTGTGTGTATTGGCCAAAATGTCCTTTACGACCTTTGAGCCCAGAGGTATCGAATTATGAAAATCCAAATATCGGCACAATTCTCTCGTTATGGTTTTAACAAGATGATCGATCACTTGTCTATCTTAGAGACTCTTGACCTCCTTCATCCATAATCCAGATATTTGACACCAGACCTCTCCCAAAACGTCCCCTGACGAAGAGCCAGAGCTAAAGTATCCCCGAATGTATGAAAAGTCTTGTGTGATCCGGTTTTTTTTTTTGCGGCCCTGTGTATTTATTTTGAGCTTTAAGGCACAATTAAAATTGTTACAAGACTGATTTAGTGCCATAACTCTACCAGTCACACCTTTGGGCTGAGCAAAAATTTTTCTGTGTTTTAGCTTGGAAAAGTACTTCGCGACCAAGTGGCCGGCCGAGAAACGTTTCGGTCTCGAGGGCGGCGAGGCCATGATCGTGATGCTAGAGGAGATCGTCGACACGGGCACCAAGCTCGGCGTGGAGTCCATCGTCATGGCTATGCAGCATCGAGGTACTGCCAGAAACACGTTGGAACTAAGTTGGAAATATTTTGTTATGGCCCTGTAGTATTAGTAGTATTGCCACCCTGGTAGTACCTAATAGAGTACCTACCTACCGTACCCGAGTACTAGTACTTATTCTGTGACCGTACTGCCTTTTGATATAGGTCACAGAATAAGTACTAGTACTCCGTACAGAAGTATGACTTTACAATGAAATTCAAAAAAATATATACGATATATATGAAAATAAACACCAAAAAACCTATCTCTTCTCAAAAGTAAAACACTTGTCATTCCATTACATAACATTTTAATTTGGCATTTACACAAATAAAACTATTTGTTTATAGTCACTTATTACTTTATTAAACTAATAAAATATTCTTCTACAAAAATTCAACAACAAACTGAAAGATTATTCATAAATCGCCGAGAATTTATCGGTGAAACATCCATTACGTCACTTTTGTGCCAGTAACACCATACAAAATATCTTATAATTAACATCGCATTAGAGTTAACACAATTTGAAGGAAATACAAAAAAAATCTAAGAGAAGTAAAACAATATTGTATTTTTAAGACAGCTCTAAGTTATTAGAATTAAAAGAAATATTGAATTTTAAATCACATTTTGATAGGACAGTTACTCAGGCGGAACACAATGTTACTTATGGGATAAAATAAGGCTACGTGTACAATTGTACTTAATATTAACATACAAAACAGACAAAAATATAATAAATCTATTTACTAAAAAGATAACTAATATTAAATTAGTTCATAATCGAGACCATTCAAACTTATACTCTAACTAGCTTTTCGACGTTATCTCGCGGGAATGTGATATTTTTCCGGTATAAAAAGTAGCCTATGTTCCTCTTCAGGCTACAAAGTGTCTGTGTCTCAATTTTCAGCCAAATCCGTTCAGCCGTTTTGGCATGATTGAGTAACAAACATCCAAACATCTAAACTTTCACATTCATAATATTAGTAGGAAGTCACTTCCTTTTACAAGTAGTAAGGATCGTAAAAGCATCGCCCCTCTTCTTTCAGCAGTCGGGTAATTTATAAAAAATCTATGCAAACACGTCCTTATACTTCCATTAAGTAACGTTTGCGGTTCGCCTATACGTAACGTTACTTAATGGATGTTACGAATCATAACCTTAAGCTATTGGTAGTAATGATTTTGTATGAAATATCGTAAATATTCTTAGTTTGTGTCAAGAAAATTACTAACGGATAATTAAAAAGCAACTACAGCAAAAATTCACAATAATAAACTCTTTGCTTACCAGTTAATGAGCCGTACTTAGTGGAACAATTTTTTAGCACCATGTAACCTCTCAACACAACGTAACGGAATACGTCTAAAACAAGCGGGAAAGAGAGGACAGAGTATTTAGGATGAAACTAATGTTTCTAAGACTAAAAAATGACGCAGAATATAGGGTAATTTTTCCTTTCCTAGTCCTAGTTCTTGTCGTTACTTAAGTGGATATTCCACAACTTCCGATTTTTGACGACAAACTTTAAACTTATTTTATTAATTCAAAATCCTTTTTAAAGTTTTATATTAACTTATGATCAAAATAGTGACAATTATGCTTCGATTGCACGCAATTTAATATAAATAAGTAATTTGGGAGTATTTTAATAAACTGTAAAGTTAACATGGTGTATGGTGGACATATTAAATTGTGCCTTTTTGCAATACATTTTTGCCAATATTTTAATTTTTACAATGAATTTCACTGATTTATTTTAATTAAACATAATTATTAATTATTTTTGTAGCAGAAATATTACTTTTGCTAGTGAAATTTTATGAGGTTGCTGAGAAATTTAATGTCGATTTGGGTGGACAACAAATATCAGGGGTGCCCATTTTTTTTGAAAAACATCCCCTTACAACGGGTCGCTGCGCGTAGGTACCTACGTTTTTGCTACCTACGCGGGGAGTTACACAGGCCTGTATAGGTGCGTGTATTTACTGCTTAAGTTTCTAGGTTTATTAGATGGCGCTGCCTCAGATCGCATTATTATTATTATTTTAGGCAAACAGGCAGTTGAAACAACTGATACAGTCTGCATCTCGCTATCATAGCTTATTCTTTCTTTTCTGTATATGTTTGTCAAATCTGTTTTTAAATTGGTTCGTAGTATTCGCTGATACCACTTCTGAGCTGGCTGATGTAATATGCTTAGATCATCTATAAAATGATCTAAAGTAGGTAGGTAGGCAATTGACGTCTCTCGGCAAAAAAATATTTTGCTGCCTAGATCATTTTACACGTTCTAAGTAACTACTAATAGTCCGACCACCTAACTGAGTCCTGCGCACCCCTGTACCCCGCTGGCGGGGACTCAGGAGGTCGGGCTGTAACCCCCGTTGTTTAAAAAGATCATTAACTCATCTCAACACCT
This sequence comes from Pyrausta nigrata, assembly GCA_949316185.1. Taxonomy (NCBI): domain Eukaryota; kingdom Metazoa; phylum Arthropoda; class Insecta; order Lepidoptera; family Crambidae; genus Pyrausta; species Pyrausta nigrata. The sequence goes on along the minus strand of OX438940.1, from coordinate 18,643,371 downwards.
ATCTATCTATCACAGGTCGACTGAACATGTTAGTAAATGTATGCCGTAAGCAGCTGAATGAAATCTTCGCTCAATTCAAACCCATGGAGCCAAAAGAACCGGTTAGTCAAACGTAGTATTATATAATCTGTGGTCAAACTTCCATTTTCGATACGTAAGTAAATGATTAAAATGTACCTTACTAAGCTATTAGGTAATTTCGGCACATTATCCATCGTTACCGTTTCCGGGTCAATCAGAGCTACATGTAGGTATAGTCCTGGCGATTGTATATATAGACCAGTGTTGCTACTCGGATTACTTGCAACTCGGATTTTGAAAAATGCGTAGACCACATTAGAAATTTACGTAAAATTAGCAAAATTTGCGTATGTAAAGTTCGTAGATTACGAACTTTTTTTCAGAGTGAAATGAAGAGGGTAGGGTAAGTAAAACTAAACAAAATGACTGTTTTGTTATACAATTTATTCATTTTCAGGCAAATTAAATTTATACATAAATTTGTAGTCTACTTGTAGTTAAGCACAAACTGTCATTTTCTACCACAGATCATACGAGCTGGCGAACATCTATGTGGCGATACGAGACGAGACGAGACGTTTCGTTTTACACACATGAGAACTTTGTTTATAAAATGACTGAATGACGCAATAAAACGGAACGTTTACTAACTTTTTTTTGCGAATGAAAGAGTCTCAAACTTCATGACGAGCTCATCCCATATTTTACATGATTTATTTTATTTTTTCTTCCCCTATTCTTTATCATGTTACACAAATGATATTTTATCACAGTAATGTACCAACTTTTTATATGAGCAAGCACATGGGAGGTATTAAATTTTGTACACTGGATATTAGAATTTGTGAATAATTTACATTTGGTAAGACATATACACACGAGAGTTTTTTTATTTAAAGAGCTCCAAAATTTGAGATGAACTGGTTTAAAAACGGGATTTTGACCAGAGTGACACATAGGAGTTCTTAAAGTCGCAACGACGATAGACAGTTTTCAGCTTGATAGGTATAGCTCAATATTTTTAATTGTATAATTTTTCATAATTTTTTTCTTACACACTCTACACAACTACACTATTGTCCGTGCCATTTAAACTTGCACAAAAGGTTATTGACCCCACCTGTACCAAAAAATGCCCAAACTTTACGACACGTGTCGCTCATCGTATAAAATAGCGATAATCCCGACCTATCGCTGATTTCATAATACCACGGCCCGTTTAAGAACAAGACAACTCTAAAATATCAAATTTAAGTAATTAGTTTCGCAATTTTGTAAATAAAACGCAGATTTAGTTATTAAAATAAATTTTCTTTTAATTTACGTATTGAAAGTCTTTTAGCAGTTACTTCGTTTTAATTTAAAAACTCGGTTAATTGACATTACTTTTACCACAAATATAAACACAATAATTAGAAATTTCATTTTTTCCATAAAGAATAAACAGTAGTTGACCATTCATAGATATTTATCAATCTATAATTTTGACTCCGAAAATGATAAATTATGACTTATTGCACTTAACCGTTAGTGGTTTGAAAGGTCAGGGGTGCTATACCTGTATGCTATTTTGTAATGGCTCACCCGGTGCGGCATAATTCGATTTTTTTAATTAACGAATTTCGAAAGTGTTCACGTGTTATTATCAGTCGTTATTTTTTGATAAGTTTCTGTTATTGTTCTTTGTTACGTTTGTGTTTGTTTTATTTTGTTGCTGTTTTCTCCATTCTTAACTTATTATAAGTGAAGATGGAACCTAAGAAGAATAAAAAGAGGCGTAAAAGAATCCTCGAACCGCGAGCAGGTTAGTTTGTATAACTTACCTTTACAATATGTTTTGCTATCATTGTAGGTAATTCCATTTGAACCCAAGTTTGAACGATGTTTTTAAGTATAAAGTGATTGTTAGAGCTTTTACACACGAACAGCTGGCTTACTCTTGACTCGCAATCCCAATGTCCAATTTCAATCTCAATCGAAAAAACGTCAAACGGCACTCTTGAAACCGACACTAGCGCCACATTGGAATAGAATTGCATGGAAATTTAGTGAACTAATAGACATTGCGATTGCGTGGCGGGATTGCGAAATGATACTCTTGACGCTAAATTGACAGCTGCTTATTGCGTTAATCTTGTGTTTTTATTGTGAATTGACACAATAACCAAAGTGTAACTTTATTGAAATTGAGTTAATTATAATTAGCTAAAAGGTGCATAAAATGAATCACGTAGTTTTACAATATGTTATTCTTCGTAAAGTTAATAGGATGTACTTAAAACAAAGGCGTTATTTACGGAGAATTGCCCGTTTGGCCGATAAAAATATAGCTATGAGCGACAATAAGTTTCACGCGAACTATCGACTCACCGAGGCCCTTTTCCTAGAATTGTGCCACGAACAAGAGCCCTTGTTGTCAATGTAAAAAGAAAGAAAGTGATATTAGCATAGAAAAATCGAAGTACAAAATACTTATTAATTTTGTAACCTCAAATTTCTGTTTAAGCAAGTTTTTCCAAGTTTTAGTGTTATTTTGGTATACCGATATTAGCAGCCAGCACTGTCTTTTTTGCAATAATCGCAATAAACAAAGCAATAAACAAACAAATAGATTTACCTTGAATATGAATGAGATTTTACAGTACACACAATGGCACTAGTGGGCCCTCACGGGTGTTGATTTAAAACTTTAATCCATTTTATCACACATTTCTCACAAACTTTAATGTACAAACCACTTGAAATACCTTTGCACTTTTATACAAACACTTTTCAAAGCAAAGTTTACCACCAAATACCACTTGATACTGGCATAGTTTTCGGTGATAAGTACATACTAGGCAAACAAACTAATGCATACGCTGCCGTTCCTACATAAAATACATTATTTTATTGAGTTTTACATCAAGAACAATTTTATACTGTTTTTTATTAAAAAGTAATACAAAATATGAGTAATTTTAGACAAAACATTGGATTTTTCAATATTTTCTCCAAATTCTTTTCCATGAATTCATTCTTTGATAGTCTGTTTTGCTCTGCTGCCAAGTGAAAGATGTAACTAACTTCATGCCGAACTTCCAATCCCGCGTGCAAACTCAAGGGCAATACAATCCTACCGAAATTGTTTTCAAGAGTACCAAATTGTCGCACGATCGGAATTGCATTGGAATTAAATTGAGATTGACATTGCGTTCAAGAGTAAGGCTGCAGCAGTTTGCTGTCGACGTATGTAACTGCAGCCGACGTTAGAAGTCGGCGGCTAGTTGTCGACATGCCGTCGACGTGCTGTCGACGCATTGGCGGCTGCCGCCGGCTGATGTTGGCAGCTAGCCGCGTCTGTCATTTGACCGTCGAATGCAGTTAGTCCAGGAGCTAAGACGTGCACAAAATGAGCCTAATAGAAGAAATTGCGAAAAGCGAGTCGTTGCTCCGCTGAAATACTTTTTCGCATGATGGTATCTCGGCGACATAGTGAGTTTTTTAAAATGGTCGTCAGCTCATCAAAGACGTCTTAGACGACTTACACAACTAACTATGCATTGTCATCCAAGCTAACTGTATACAAAATTTCAGCTTATCGGTTTAAGATATCTGCTTTGAAATTGAGCTGCAATAAGGATTTGTGACATAACTTATAATACCTTGTCTTGGGGTGTTGAAGAATAGGAGGAATGCGCCGCGTAAGGCATAAGTTAGTTTCAAGCTAATTACTGTAACTTCAAACTAAGCCTTACGCAGCGTAAACACAATTCCAGTTTGATTTGAAGTTATCCTTCTCCTTGACAGGCAAACCAATGCTGTCTCACCAAAATTTAACTCGTCAAAGTTTATCTATCGATGCTTCAGACTCAAAACTTTTAACCTCAATAATAATAATCGAGGACTCCAAGAAAACCTCTTTTCTTCACAGTCGTATACCTCATGACTGAGGGTCGTAATCATTGTGGAATGAAACACACAACGACTTTCTTGGCAATATTTATTGGAATGGTTTGCCATTGCCTTCTCCATCTCACACACTAGCCACTAGTGTGCAGGTTTTTCCTCACGGTGTTTTCCTTCACCGTTTTCACCGCATGGGTTTTAACACGCCTTTTTTGCACGCAAAAAAAACCCAATACACCAAATTTCTAAACGGATCGGAGCAACGGAGTTAAACTCGCATGCTTATTCTCTGCAAGTCCTTTCGTTTGCTAACCATATTGCAGGAAAGATAAAAAACTTAGTCCGCTATCTTTAGGAGTCGGCCATATTGGATTTGGAATGACGTCACCCTATTTATTGAGTTATTCTCAGAAAGCCTTTTCAATTGATACCCACATTTTACAAAAGAAAAAAAAACTTAGTCCGCCATCTTTAGAAGTCCACCATATTGGATTTGGAATTACGTCACCTTATTTATCGAGTTACTCTTAGCAAGCTCTTTCATTTGACACCAATATTGTAGGAGTACATTTAGAAGTCGACCATATTGTTTTTTAGTAACGTCACTTTATTTTTAAGTTACTCTCAGCAAGCCCTTTCATTTCATATTCATACCCATATTGTAGAAATGCATAGAAAATAACGAGCCCGCCATCTTGGATGCTCCGCCATGTTGAATTAAGAATGACGTCACACCTCTTACCATGCATTGCCATCCAAACTAAACGTGTATGCAAAATTTCAGCTCAATCGGTTAAAGATATCTGCTAAAAAATTGAATTTTTGAATAATACCTATCAACTGCTCCCGCGATAATAACGCTGGATATAGTTTTTTTTTTTTAATTAATAATAAATGATACAACTATTTTTATTTCATTATTTATGTCCAGTTACATAAAATGTCGGCTGTCCCTCAGCATATTGCTTGTTTTGTAATGCAGTAGCCAAATGTTTGTAATACATGTCAATTTTTCGGGTCAAGGTCGTCTCGTACCAATAACCGTTTGTTAACAGAGACTTCTATCGCTACGCCTTGTGTTTTGGTTCGCCGCGATCCCGTATCGGCGTGCAGTGGTACAGGGGTGTCAATGACCTTTAGTGCAAGTTTAAATGGCACGGACTATAACACTAAACTATAAACTAACCTAACTCATTAAAATGCGGGGATCGTTCACATTTCAATTCTCGACAATGACACAAACGGTCATATACAAAATTGGTTTAGAGGCAAAATATTCTATAGGTACTATAGTAAAAACCAACAACATGCTCCACAGATTTATAAGAAGCATAAGGCTACTGCCACAGGTATTAATTTAGTTAATTAATGAGTGTAATAGTAATTGAATTGAATTTCGCTCACAAAAGTTAATCGACTGTGTCATTTGGTGGGACTTGAACCCACGTCCCTTCGCTATCCGGGCGAATGCTCTTACCAACTGAGCTACGATAATAATTATGAGTGTAAAATTACGGTTTAAACATTACGTTATTATTTCTCTGCTGCAATTTATTTATTTATTTAGCACGGTTTGAAAGACAAGAGTTCCAGCAGAAATTACTATTTATTAAACACTTTTTTAGTCTTTAATTCTTTATTTCACTGCTGACTGTACTAAAACTAAAAACCGTTTCTCTAGTCTAGGTACTCGTTATACCTAACTCACAGACCACACAACCTAAAGACCACGCATTGCGGGGGACTTACATTCGCCTAGGTTATGCAGTATCACTGCATAACAGCCGGCCCCGCCCCCTTTCGTTTCTCATTCCGCTACCGAGACTCAAAGTAACAACATTGACCTTGCTCCCGAAAAAAAATAAAAATAAGCGGTAATAATGCCGTATTGTTCAGTAAAATGGTGTGAAAAGTGTAGTACAACATCTAGTCTCACGAAAGATGGCATTACATTTCAACGGTAAGTAATTATTCCTATCAAATTAATTGAAATACTCCAATATCAAAAATGAAATAAAATGTTTTATTTCAAAGAGCACGCGTTGATGTCTTTTTTTTGCTATCCCTTTCTCGCAAGTTTAGTTCAAATGATGTTGTCTCAATTTGTCAATTAGCTAGGAGTAAAATAGTGTCGAGACACATACTAGTAAACTTAAAATTCAAAATATCGACAAATCCTAAACAAAACAAGTGATAAGTGGGTACCTAAATTTCAGTTATTTCATATATATTTTAATAAAGTGACTTTACATAAGAGCACTTACGATGAATTGAAATAAGTGTAAAGTGCTTCAACAAACAAACTAACTAATAAAACAAACAACTTAACTGAACTTTTTAAAATAAATATATCAAACTCACATTGCGTACGATTGCCATTTTTTTTCACACTTAGTTTTCGTACACTTAACAAAATGATGTTGAGTGAGATAGGTAACTTGTTTTACTAAAACCGCTAAATTATGAAAAGTAGCTAAATAAAGTGAGATCTCCAGCGATTGACCTTTGCCCACTCCAGTTTTTTTTTAAATTGCTATTTATCGGTGTCGGTTGTACGTGTGTTTTTAAATGAATTATTTTAAAGCTCCTAAATATTTTCTTACTTTTTTTTAAACTAAGGTATCGATATCAAGATATGTCTTGCCCATCACTAGTGAGCTATCACTGCCATTGTCAAATTTGACGTCTCCTTGTACTAGCCAATCGGAACGAGCAGACCTCTCCCCGCACCCCACCAACTTTTGGCGATTTTGTTTTCGTATTAGAGTTGATAAAAGCGTGGTCTTTAGGTTGTGTGGTCTGTGACCTAACTACTACATTGGATTTTACCGATGGCCAAGACATATGACAGTTAAACACCAAGCAAGTGAAATACAATATAAAAATATAATACATAGGCTGGGTGCCCCGAATACCAGCCTAATTGCAGCCTTTTTGCATCTACATCCCTTTACGTGTAGTGTTATACCTATATATCAGATTCAGAAAAAATATACGAACACACAACACTATATTTTCCCTTCTTACAAAACTCATCGTCCTGGATTATTGCGATAAATTTTGTTCATTTTCTTTATAGCCTGACCAGAAATATATGAAATCTGAATTAAGGGCGCTTCTAATCCTATTTATATGACAACACTCGGTGTAATCATACCAGCGTAGATTGACAACACTCGGTATAATCATACTAGCGTAGGTTGACAACCGGACATAAAAATCATTTTTTATATGTTTACATTCATGTTATTTTTTAAGCCTGCTGCCTAATGATCACAGATTCTACGATAAAAGAATACGACAAAACACCTGCGAATTGGATACATATTCAATTTTGTAACTCTTTGTAATATTGGCCTTGAATTTTGGACCGAAACACAATTATCTTTGCAAAACCACTAATGGGTAAAAGAAACATTAATCCACTGTTTTTCTTAATGATGTTATTTAAAATGTTATCAAAATTTAAATAGTCTATAAATCATGAAAAACTCTACGTACTATTATAGTTGAAATACGAAAATTTAAACGAAAATAAAACTTAAAACAAGTGTTTATTATATTAATTTTTCAAAATCATTATTAAAATATTCTCCGTAGCCATCAGTAGCCATTTTTCACTATTTGCACTATATGGCATACCAAAAATTCATTCGTAATGACATTCGTAATGACAACTGTATCAGTAATTAATTTAAAGAAACCGTGGCGATCACATAGACTTTTTTATCGAAAAATACTACAACACATGTTAAACCACTTTCCTTTAACGAAAACAAATAGTTCTTGGTATTATAATCACATAAAAATTGCACTTGGTTGAAAATTTGATTACGCGTCCACTTTGACACTAATCATTATGACAATTAATGACTTGTCAATGACGATTTGAGGTTTCTGTTGCCAGTAAAAGAAATTAGTTCCAGTTGTTTTCCGCAATATGGCGAGGTCCCATAATATATTCTTGGTCAGGCTATACATACTTACATAATTTTGTAGAAACCTAAAGTATTTTGTTTAACAAAAAAAAAATCGCTGGCGACTCCATCCTTAAAATTAACTTTGTTCCGATGACGTCACGTATTTTGTTTCATTTTAGCTTTGGGTGTGAGAGTGGTAGAAGATCGGCAATGTTTTACGTAAATTAATTAAAAAATAAAATATTAAAGCAGGTTTCAAGTGTTATTTCGGTTTCAAACCTTATCAGTAGCAAGTAGTATCATATTTACCTACCGATGAAACGTCATTCCATATTTTTTACGATTCATTGAGCTGTGATTTTTGCAATTTTTGACGACACACTTCGGCATGTTCATTGTTTGACGAACCACTCGTCATTAGATATTTAATCGGTCTAAAAAGGCGATCCGACCGTTTAGAGCATGTGCCATAGCTGTCAGTGTGATGAGATATCCCTATATATAATAAATCTATGGTATTTCCCCTCATAGATTTATTCTACCCTCTATAAAATACTGTTCTGCCCCATGCACTACTCGTGTAGAGTGACCATAATTTTAAGAATTAAATATCATTATTATTACCTTCTTTAAGAAAATGGTAAACCTACTTGCACATCATATCAGCCTATTGCAGTCCACTGCTGGACATAGGCCTCTCCAAGACGGCGCCAACTTTCACGGTCCTCCGCTTCTCGCATCCAGCCACCACCGGCCACCTTACTCAGGTCATCGGTCCACCTAGCAGGGGGGCGTCCAACACTACGTTTCCCGAGACGTGGTCTCCATTCGAGAACCTTCCTACTCCAACGCTCGTCGGTTCTGTGTCAGACATGACCAGCCCACTGCCACTTCAGCTTACTGCACCTATGAACGATATCTATGACTTTCGTCTTTTGGCGGATGATCTCGTTTCGGATTCTATCCCTTAGCGAGATCCCCAGCATAGACCGTTCCATAGCTAGCTGAGCGACATGCAGTCGGTGGGCCAGCTTGCACAAATGCCACTAATAACATATTATATTCATTTGATTGTCATCGTTAAACGTGAATTTAACCTATTTTTTCAATAAAGGGCTCAGGTGACATCAAGTACCACTTGGGCACATACATCCACCGGTTCATAAGGCGTACCAATAAGTACATCAAGGTATCCATGAGTGCAAACCCTTCCCATTTGGAGGTGGTGTCGCCTGTGGTCGTCGGGAAGGCTAAAGCAGAACAGTTCTTCAAAGGAGACAGCAATGGCGATAAGGTTTGTGATTGCTTAGGGTTTGATCTAAAATGGAATAGAGAAGTAGTTCATTTACTACTAGCGATTGCCCACGTTTTCAAACGCGCAGAAAATGACAGATTTTTTTTTTTATTATTATTTTTTTATTATTTTAAACCCCCTTTTCACCTCCTTAAAGATGATTTTTGGAATAAAAATATGGTAATATGGATTTCACCCAGCTATGACAAAAAGAAAGACCTTTTTTATAATCGTCCTACTTACTCCTAAAGCCCTAAGTCCCAGTGCATCGTTTAACCGGAGTGCACTTGATAATTATCTTCATAGATGACCTACTAGTCTAGAAAAACAGATGAGATGATGAGATTCAAGAGGCTTTTCCTAGTTTTATATATTCCCAACCCAGGTGATGGCCATAATAATGCACGGTGATGCTGCGTTCGCTGGCCAGGGTGTGGTCTTCGAGACGATGCATTTGAGCAACTTGCCCGACTTTGACACGCACGGCTCCATCCACATTGTGTGCAACAACCAAATCGGGTACACCACGGATCCTCGCTTCGCCAGAAGTTCGCCTTACTGCTCAGGTTTTGCTGTTGATTCCTATTTTTATATATATTTTTGCGAATTATAGCTATGTTTTTTTAGTCGCCGCTTTATCCCATCATAAAGCATGACGTTGGAAAACTATTTAGAAATGAATGGCATCAGGTTTGTTCCAAGACTCATCTGGACGCAGCTATCTCAAAAACTGACGGTTATAATATCGTGATTTCATTATATTCACATAAGCGACATAATTATAGCTATGTAATCCCTACATTTTATCCACTAGACGTAGCCAAGTGTGTGGACGCTCCTGTGCTCCACGTGAACGCTGACGACGCGGAGGCCGTGGCCCACGTGGCACGAATAGCCATAGAGTATCGCTGCAAGTTCAAAAAGGATGTGGTGCTGGACCTGGTGTGCTACCGCCGCTTCGGCCACAGCGAGGAGGACGAGCCCAGCTTTACGCAACCCTTCATGTACAAGAAGATCCGCAGTATGACCACTGGTCAGTCGCACAAGGAAATCGTATTATCGTTACCTCCTTAGGGGATGAATTACCAAAAATCCTTTCCAAGTGCACCCTTAAACTTTAAAGAGAAAAAAGAACCTATATTTATTTATTGTTTAGATTTTGGTCTGTCTGAGGAACCAGAACAAAGAAAGGTCTTCGTCTTTGATGAATTTTAATGTAGATTATATTTTAATTATATTAATAATTAAGTAATAATACAACACACACATATCCTCAAATAATGTCCTATTATTCAACGTCGACTACGGCGGCAAATCGGGAGTGTTTTAACACTATTAATTTATGACTTTTAACTGTTACTGAGTAAAGTCAGAAAACCCCATTAATAAACGCTTAACAATCGTTTTAATGTTTCAGTGGACAAAATATATGCTGAAAAGCTAAGAGCGCAGGGAGTAGTGAATGACGCTGATATTAAGCAGTGGGAAAAGGAATACATGGATACCCTGAACAAGCACTTCGAGCTTGCCAAGAAGATCACCAAGCTCAGTATCATGGACTGGATCGATACGCCGTGGACTGGCTTCTTCGAGGCTAGGGATCCTAATCTGGTTAGGAATAACCTTTACCCCTTTTCTTCATCCCTTTGTTTTCACCATACAATTTGCTGAATAACTTTGTTTTGTATTACTCTAGATTATGGACACCGGTATAAGTAACACCACTATATCGACAATATCGGCACATTTCTGTAAACCTCCGGAACCTTGGGCCTTTGAGATACACAAGGGCGTCACGAGGATCTTGGCCAATCGAGAGAAAATGGCAAGTTTTTGCTCAAATGTTTATTGAAATTAATGTAGTTAAATCTTTTATAAAGCTGCCGATTGCTTCTCAGGTAAAGGAAGGTATCGCTGACTGGGCAATGGGAGAAGCGCTGGCTATTGGCTCTTTGCTTAGAGACAAAATACACATTAGATTTACAGGTGAAGATGTCGAGCGAGGTACCATGGCTCACAGGTAATCAATGTCAATGTACCTTGTTAATGTGATGCGATCAAACGTCCAATAGGTGCCATCTATTAATGATGCTCAATATATTTATTTTGCTCTTGTGTCTAATACCACTACCTAGTTATGGCACTTGCTATTATTCTGTCAGAAGAGGGATCTTGATTTATCTTCACTATTCAGACACCACGTGTACCACCATCAAGCCGTAGATGGAGCTACGTACCGCGTTCTTGACCAGTTATACCCCGACCAGGCACACTACAGTCTGCACAATAGCTCGCTGTCTGAGTTTGGTATGTTTTGATAAGACTATTATTCAATTTCAGAGGCTAGTTAGGAAATCTGATCATTATTCTATCTGTCCTCCATAAGTAATTTTTTTTTGTCTAATGTGATGTGATATTCCTTGGTTAGCTCTGTTTTCAGATTACACTATTTTATTACAGGGGTACTGGGATTTGAAGTAGGCTACTCTTACTCGAGTCCTTACCTCTTAACAATATGGGAGGCGCAGTATGGTGACTTCGCAGACACTGCGCAACCTGTATTCGACACCTTTATAGCCAACGGGGAGAGCAAGTGGGTCTGTCAGTCCGGCATCATTGTGCAGCTGCCACATGGAATCGATGGAGCTGTGAGTATCTATCCATAGTTCCAAGTGAGTGGTGGATTGCTGTCGTCTTTCTTACGTTAAAACTGTGTTTTAGGGCCCAGAGCATTCTTCGGGGCGAGTAGAGCGGTTTTTGCAGGCGGCTGATGACGACGAGGATATTATACCTGATCTTGACGCCCAGGATATGGCTTGTAAGTCACAAAGCGTGCTAGTAGCGCATATGCGTTGATGTAACCAAAGTTTTGACAGCTCCCGACGGTTTACCAAATACAGTTCCCAGTTGGAAACAGCTCAAGCACCCAGGAGACCAAATTAAGAGCTCATTTATCGATTCAAGATAGTCCTCTTTCAAATACCAAGTCAAATTAAATGTTTTCAGTAAAGCAGCTCCGCGGCGCCAACTGGATCGTGGCAAACGTGACAACGCCGGCGAACTACTTCCATCTCATAAGGCGGCAAATAGCGCTGCCGTTCCGCAAGCCGCTCATACTTATGACCCCGAAGGTCGGGCTCAAGCATCCGTTCTACAGGTCCAAGTTTGCCGACTTTCTGCCGGGGACCTGTTTTCAGAGGTAGGATTTTTTTCATCCATTAAACATTAACATCAATCTTAACTCTTTGCGTATTCATTAAACAGTCCACGGTAGCCGCACGTCTCTGTTATGATAAAATACATGTTGAATGGATACGCAAACAACTCAGTTTTAATTTAAATCTTTGGTATTTTTCTGTTTTTCTTTCTGTATCTCGGATCGTCATAGATTTCGGGCGTTATTAACGATAAGAAATATACCTACTGAACATCGACGTCTTCATTCCTTAGGGCAATACCAGAAATGGGTCCAGCCTCCCAGAAGCCAGAATGTGTGAAAAAGCTAATATTCTGCTCTGGCAAAGTGGCCATCACGATTGACGAGCTGCGTAAAGAGAAGAAATTAGAAGATCAAATTGCTATGTGTCGCATAGAACAGCTATACCCGTTCCCATACGATATTGTGCTGCGTGAGTTCTGCAAGTACGAGCAAGCGAAAGTGTTCTACTGCCAAGAGGAACACAAGAATCAGGGTCCGTGGCAATACTGCCGGTTGCGATTGGAAAACTTGATCGGAAGAAAGATTGGGTAAGTTATGCCAAAACTACAGATTATTATAATAGTTTCTCTGAACCGCCACTGGACTGCACTAACAGTGGCCAGCACATCAGACAATACATTTTTGTTGCCCTGCCCTGTTAATGTATATTATTGTTTCAGGTGCATTTCTCGACCTTCCAGTCCTGCTTCAGCTACTGGAATCAAGTGGATGCACGCCAAAGAACTAAAAGAACTTAAAGAAAAAATTATTGCCATTTAAAGCAAGTTTTTGTAATGTTTTGAAAATGTCCTAGTACCTTGTTAATAAATCTTCAAGTACTATTTTTAAATACGGCTTTGTTACTGCTCATCAATTATATCTTTTGGATCTAGACATCATTTTCTGTCTAATTTCTTACTAGTGGTTCCCCGCGACTTCACCCGCAAAAGTTGGATTTTCCATATTAACTTTCATCCCCCATTTCACCCTCTTAATTTTTTATATCGCGACAAAATGTAGCCTACTTATGTCCTGTCCAGGTTTAAGCGTCAAGAGATAACAGACAGACAGACAGATACACTTTCGCATTTATAATATTAGTATGTTTATGGATTAGCGCAAAAATAATGTTTGTTTAGTAAAGAAAGTCTCTCTTCTTCCCTTTGAACAAAATGTCCTAATTTCAAAATATTTATCATGGACCAAACTCAATGTTCGGCTTGACTTTACGAAACGAATGTTCAGATGTCAAAAGCAGCTGATTAAAATCTGACAGATTTTGGTTTTGGTGACAGTGTCAATGTCAAGGCGATAAAAGTGCCAGTGAGTTGGATTGGAAACAAACAAATTATATTTTTATTGCAAATCATGTTGTATTTCGATTACTTTTGTAATAAAAATGAACAAAATAAGCCAAATAACTCAGAAAGGATCCAAGGCACCTGCTATTCTATGTGCCCACAAGCTGAAATATCTTTGTAAGTTTGCAAGTTTTCAACCTGATTTTCAATGTTTATTTGAAACTATTTTTTTAACTAACTAACTATTTAATAGACGAGAAAAAGAGAATATAGTTCACGTGTTGGAAGTAGCGGGCGGGGTCCGTAAGCTTGTAAAAAGTTATAGTCGATCGGCAGCCGATTCGAACATGGCTTTACCTCATTTACTGCGTCCTTACCGGGTGCTGAAGGATACGGTGCAGTACTTATTGCGTGAGTAAGTTCTTAATTAATTTGTCCTAACTCGTGTGAAAGCTTTTAAGTTACTTCTTTGTAATTAATAAAAGTTCTTCTGGGTTTTAGTGTGATAAAACGGAAAGATGTGTCATCACTGGTAATGTATGACTTCTTGAATGATCGCCTAAGAGCTGTTCGCCAGGATATGACCATACAAAGATTGCCACCAAGCGAGTGTGCTTGTCTACTTGAACCTATGGTCAGGTTTTATGTTTATTTTGGTCATAAGTAAGTTTTGATGAATATTATTTATGGTTGTGGTAGGTAATGAAACTGTTTTAGTTCATAAGAATAATCTATGTTTACTACAATATTTTGATTTGTTTGTGTACCCTATTGATACTGCGCCGCGCGCGCTCGCTCGCGTACCTGCCTAGTTTTTTATTTGTTTAAAACGTACTGTGAGAACCCCGGAGCCCCCAGTTGCCACCGAGACGTTACCTATGACACATGTACTAGACCGACCAGAGCGCTTTCGCTGCGTGTGTATCCTGTGAAGCTCCTTACAGACATTTCGAGTGATTGTGGCCTGTGAAGTTATACCCGAAAACTGATGTGGCAAGTACCTAGCTATAAGCTCGAAGACATAACAATTTTACACCTATCATTGTCGCCCTCCACATGTAATCCACTGCCTAAACTCTCAAACAATCTAAACTCTAAAATTGTTCAATCATCAAACTGTTTACTTGTAGATTCAGCAATCTTAAGCCTGGAGATTTTGACCAAGTACTCAACAAAAAATATCTTCTAGAAAGTTTGAAGTGGTTTCTTTATTGCTGTGATACAATGGGCCGATCACTGGAAGCTGATGAAGTAGACCAACTTGATGGATTCATGTACAACCTAGACATAAACAGGAAAAGCCTGAGCTATGACCGTGTGTTGATGGAAAGATTATACATATTGTGCAATTTGAATGATATTCATCCTCTATTGAGATATATAGGCTTGCCTAACGAACTAAAAAGGTGACCTTGAATAGTTTGATATTAAAAATTCTATCAATTCTTTGGACTCCTTATTGCTATTCATTGTTGCTAATTCCGATATTATTTTATTTCAGTAACCCAACTTTGGAGCTAGCTTACAAAATAGCAATTGCCAACTGGAAAGGAAACTACATATTTGTATGTAATGCAATAAAAAAAATATGCCCACTATCCTTCTGTGCACTCAGTTCTCATTTTCCAGCCATACAAAGGTATGCAATATGATTTTAGTAATTTCTCAAAATAATATTTGGACTCCATTTAATCTTTACTAAAATTACATAGAGGAATCACAAATAAGGTGAGTTGACACATCAAGGAACTTGCACCTTTTACAGCAAAACTTAGGCTCTGTGCAGATGGGCTACCAATTACCGCTACCAGTGGCTGTCGCGCGCCACGCCCCTTTGTCCCGCGCTAACGAAGGTGTTCGGTGGCCGCTACAATTCGACACTCAACTGCTAGATCCTTTGACAGATGTTTCGTCAAAATAGCGAGTGGACGCCACCGGAGATGGCGTGTCGCGGACTCTCGAGTCGCGAGTGGACGCCACTCGCTTCACGTGTGCGGAGACTCCATACAAAACGTTTTGAAAACGACGTTAATAGCTTGTCGCTAGCCACCGGTGGCTGTGGTCCGTGGCCCATCTGCGCGGAGCCTTATGCTTACTAAGTTATTACTCACCTTTTCACCAGACGCGCGCTCCAAGTGATGAGCCACGCCTACAGCAGCAAGCAGCTGAGCGTGCCACTAGCCCTGGTGCGCCAGTGGCTGTGCTTCACCTGCGACGACGCGGCGCAGTCTGTCTGCACACATTATGGTTTGAAAACTGAAGAGGGCAGATTGAGATTTAACAAGACTGACTTCAAGACTAATGCACCTTTGGTAAGATTTCAAAAGAAAAACCACTTTTCCTGGAGGCACTTCATAAATCTGTTTTCATACTAATATTTTAAAAGGGGCAAAGTTTGACTGTTACCGAACAAAACTGATTTTCTTATGTAATATAATATGTTGCACTAAACTTCAGGATGACAAGCCCCTAGTTTTTCAAACTGGCATGGCCGCTACACGCGTGCCACGCCGTCTGCGACAGCAGAATAACTGAAATTCGCATCTTCCTTTAATCATATTTTTATTTTGTGACACTACCCTCAGTTCATATGTAATAATATCCTAAATGGTGTTCAATATAAATGTTTAAGGCGGGCACTAGTGGATATGATTGAAATGATTAAAATGCTTGTTTCAGCACCAGCTTGAGAAAAATTTACTACATGAAGAAAAGTTGAATCTCCATGACATGAACAACATCTTCATCACATGCCAATGATCTGTACCAACCAACTTTATTAGCTACCTATGTGAGCTAATGCTGATCTCAATTATTTTGGATTTTATTAAAAAGCTAGTGGTTGCCTGCGACATCGTCTGCGTTGATCGCATATCATCGATACAAATTTACTCTATAGTCCTAACACGGGCCAGTAATCGTGGTCTCTCATAGTACATGTTCTGTCGTACGGTGAAGGGAGGTCACCCTGTATCACTAAATGTACATAAATACCCTATATTTTATTGTGGACTATATAGTTAAACAATAAACTAATTATTTTACCGCCACCTGCTATTTATTTCGAGTGAAACAAATTGTACACCCGTAATAACAGTCCAGTCTTCATAACCTCCCGTTTGTCCCGTGAAGTATGGCGCTAAGGGGTCAACCTATATCTCTGGATGTACTATGTACTACTATCGACATGAAACATAGGTACCCTAGATTACCACCAGGAACATACATAATAAGATTGTGGTATAGTCTGTGCCATTTAAACTTGCACAAAAGGTCATTGCCACCCCTGTACCACTGAACGCCGATACGGGATCGTGGCGAACCAAAACACAAGGCGTAGCGATAGAAGTCTGTGTAAACAAACGTTTATTGGTACGACTTGCAGAGAATAAGCATGCGAGTTTAACTCCGTTACTCCGATCCGTTTAGAAATTTGGTGTATTGGGTTTTCTTTGTGTGAAAAAAAGGCGTGATAGCCGAGCGGTGAAAACGGTGATGGAAAACACCGTGAGGAAAAACCTGCACACTAGTGGCTAGTGTGTGAGATGGAGAAGGCAATGGCAAACCATTCCAATAAACATTGAGGTTAAATGTTTTGAGTCTGAAGCATCGATATGAAACTTTTACAAGTTAAATTTTGGTGAGACATGCGTCAACAGCATTGGTTTGCCTATCTAGGAGAAGGATAACTTCAAATCAAACTGGAATTGTGTTTACGCTGCGTATGGCTTAGCTTGAAGTTACAGTAATTAGCTTGAAGCTAACTTATGCCTTACGCGGCGCATTCCTCCTAACACCCAAACAAGGTATTGTACCCAGTCGGGTTATGAGTTATGTCACAAATACTTATTGCAGGTCAATTTTAAAGCAGATATGTTAAACTGATGAGCTGAAATTTTGTATACAGGTTTAGCTTGGATGACAATGCATAGTTAGTTGTGTAAGTCATCTAAGACTTCTTTGATGAGCTGACGACCATTTTAAAAAACTCACTATGTCGCCGAGATACCATCATGCGAAAAAGTATTTCAGCGGAGCAACGACTCGCTTTTCGCAATTTCTTCTATTAGGCTCATTTTGTGCACGTCTTAGCTCCTGGACTAACTGCATTCGACGGTCAAATGACAGACGCGGCTAGCTGTCAACATCAGCCGGCGGCAGCCGCCAATGCGTCGACAGCACGTCGACGGCATGTCGACAACTAGCCGCCGACTTCTAACGTCGACTGCAGTTACATACGTCGACAGCAAACTGCTGTTCGTGTGTAAAAGCTCTAACAATCACTTTATACTTAAAAACATCGTTCAAACTTGTGTCCAAATGGAATTACCTACGATGATAGCAAAACATATTGTAAAGGTAAATTATACAAACTAACCTGCTTGCGGTTCGAAGATTCTTTTACGCCTCTTTTTATTCTTCTCAGGTTCCATCTTCACTTATAATAAGTAAAGAATGGAGAAAACAGCAACAAAATAAAACAAACACAAACGTAACAAAGAACAATAACAGAAATTTGTCATAATGATTTGTGTCAAAGAGGAAGCGTGATATAATTTTCGAGTATGTGTTAAAATTATGTGTTAAAAACGGCGAAAACTATTCGCTGTCGTAAAAGAAAAGTGGTTTAACATGTGTTTTAGTAATTTTCAACAAGAAAATCTGTGTTGTTAACATAATTTATTTTAATAAATTACGATTTAGTTGTCACATCACAATTTTTGTCACGTCATGTAGTGCAAACAGTGTGAATTGGCCATTGATGGTAACCGAAAATATTTTAACAACGATTTTGAAAAATAACAATTATATAAACTTGTTTTAAGGGTTTTATTTTCTTAATTTCAACACTGCTTAGCTATTTTACTGAAATATTACGTAGAAGTTAAAAATAAACAATCATCTACAACATTTTAATAGTCTTCTAACACAATAAATTAAAACATCTACAAGAATAACAGGTATTTTACTTCTACCCGACTGTGGTTTAACAAAAATAATTCCAATTTGGTCCAAATTTTAAGGCTTATATTACATAGAGCCATTGCATTTAATAAAAATTTGATTTGCAAGTGTTCTGTCTTGTTATTGTATCGTAGAATCTGTTAGAAATGTAATGTAAATGATAACATATAAAATGTGTATTTTTTAAATGTCAAGTTGCCAATCTACGCTGGTATGATTATATCAAGTGTTGTCATATAAAGGGGATTCGTAGTGCCCTTAATTCAGGTCCCATATATTTCTGGTCAGGCTATACTTATTTATTTTCTCCATACATACTTCAATAACAAAAATCCAAGTATTTTTTCTGGATTCTCCAGAAGTAATTCT
Source organism: Pyrausta nigrata (assembly GCA_949316185.1). NCBI lineage: Eukaryota > Metazoa > Arthropoda > Insecta > Lepidoptera > Crambidae > Pyrausta > Pyrausta nigrata. The sequence goes on along the minus strand of OX438940.1, from coordinate 18,624,414 downwards.
AGAAACGGTATTTTTTTATTTGAGCAATTTTTTTTTTTTATCGTATTGTCCATTTTTTGGCTAAACGAGAGTCGCCCCTTCCAAAGAAGAAGCGACTCTTCGATTGCTACATTCTGCTCGGGAAGGTATAGCGAGCTAAAGGACTTGTCCTCTTTTTGTATGGAGGCTGGTTTTTTATTCCAAGATATCACCAACCACCAATAACCTATATTTATCTTTAAGCTACAAAAATATGAAACACGTAACCATAGAAATCTGAATTTTAAACGCCTCCATTTTTGAGAAAAAATATGTTGTGTAATGAGGCATCATACATTGATCATTACTTGTATTTTCTGGCTGTATGGCGGCTGTATCGTTATGTACCATTGCTTTCCACTGGTGGATAATATTTATCCTACTAGGGACTACCACAGATTGTATAATAGGTAGTACAGTGGGTAGTACTGTAAATGGAATGACAATTTTGCTGTCATTTTTTTTCATGCGTTAATTGGTATAGGCGAAGGTGCGGTTTATGTACAGACAGACAGAAAAATTTATATCAATTTTTCTCCAAATCGGAGGCCTTAAAAAATATATTAATTATGCAGAAAGGCTAGTTTTTGTGAACTTTTTCATATAATATTTAGTTTATTCTGGTTAGAAATATTGACGAATAAAAAACCAGTAATGGACAAGTCCTTTTTGATTGAGTCTTGCGACAATGGGCATTATCTTGTCGAGTTTGGAGGGGTGTTCAGCCAAGGTGGAATTATCTGCAAAGTGCACGCACCTCTTTATTAATATGAAGCGGTTGTAGGGCATGATTTTGCCAATCCGCATTTGTTCATTGCTGGGATACCAGTATTCGCGCTCCACGTTGTTTACTACTGCAGATTGAAGCAACAATATGGTAAGGAATCGCCACATTTCCTCCCTGTCAACGTCCTTCCACCGCTTCATCTTGGACGTGAGCTTTCCAGATCTTTTAGATTTAAGATTATGCGCGTATCTGTTCGTTTCAGTAAAAATGAGGTCAATCATACTGGTATCCCAGATTTCTTCTAAGACCTGCAGTGGTGACATCCCTGAGTGGTCAAAAGTTGGGCCTGACGATCCAGTGAACTCTTCCCTGACGCCCTCAAAATTTTTGATATCAGCACACCAATCAAAATATAAAACGTCAATTTCACCCGCAGCAATAGTTCAAATGGCTTGGTCCTCTTCAGCGTCCAAGCGCATGAGTTCCAAGGCCTCTGTGGGGTTCAACTCCTTTTTATCCTCGGCGACAACGTTCCTCGGGTTAAGCAGAGGGTGCAAGGAAATATCCTCCTCAACATCTTCATCCGGCTCAACTTCGCTACCGCTATTTGGATCCATGTCGCGCTCGATCTCGACATCAATTTCGAGGGAAATATTAGATGCGGCGCTCCTGCCCGATCCACACGCCTCTGTTCGAAAAGTGCCGGATGTAGGTGTGAAATTGACGTACTTTATTTCAGCTGTCACAGGGTTTGCGGGCAATTCCGTGGCTTGAACCACCTGCACTGATGGACTGAAATAAATGAGCCGTTTCTTAGCTCGAGGACCAGTCGGCGTGTCATCGATATTCATTTCGTCCCGTTTTTTTCGACTGCCACTTATTAGTCCAGGAAAAGGCCCCTGCATATCAGGCGAAGGCGGCGTGCCTTCGATGATGTCATCGCCATCATCCTCCGCTGCTGCTGTCTTTTCTAAAAAAGGCCCTTGAAGTATAATTAATAGAGGCGTGCCTCTAATAGCGCCATTATCAATATCTACCGCTGCTGCTGCTGTTGTTTGCTGAGACTGCAGAACCTCCCAATGCTGCGGTATTCTCGGGGGAGGAATGGACGGCACACCGGGTACGAGTGGGCAGGGGATCCACTGGCGGTCGTTGGATCCAGTCTCCTTTCCCTTCCCTTTTCCTTTTCCCTTTCCTTTCCCTGTAGAGTCAGACGCGTCGGGCATTTTATAATTTCTCACCTGTTTCAAGTTTTTCAGGCGCGCCAACTCCTTTCGCTGTTCAGTCGTCAACTTTGTAATATGTTTGGTGTCAGCAGCCTTCGCAGACTTTACTTGTTTTATGCCTTCTGCCAAAGACTTCACCCCGGACTGACCTGGCGTAGGCTCCGACACCGCGCCGGACGGTCCACTGGTTTCGGCACTAAACACAAAAACATTTCAAATGTAAACATAAATCTCGGATGATTTGATATTCGTATGTATGTATTAATTAACGTTTGTCCGACGATACCTCAAGTATCGTTGATCCGGTCTTGATGAAAGTTGGTAGGTAGGTAAAAGGATTAATATAATACATTTTTAAGTTCGTATATCAAACGATGAGGGGCGAGCAAAATAAACTTTAGTTTCCAGAGAACTTCAATAACTGTTCCACTCCATCCTTAGTTCAGCTTAACTCATTCAAGTAATACATCATCGAGAACCATTAGCTATTTCGCTTGATATCTCTAAGGCCTTTGACAGGGTCTGGCACGCTAGCTTGCTCAACAAGTGTTTGAGAGTTTAGGCAGTGGATTACACGTGGAGGGCGACAATGATAGGTGGAAAATTAGTCTGGTTTGAGCTCTTATAGCTAGGTACTTGCCACATCAGCCTTCCGGGTTTAGGTATCACTTCACAGGCCACAATCACTCGAAATGTCTGTAAGGAGCTTCACAGGATACACACGCGGCGAAAGCGCTCTGGTCGGTCTAGTACATGTGTCATAGGTAACGTCTCGATGTCGACTGGTCGTCGGGGTTCTCACGGTACGTTTTAAACAAAAAATAAGGCAGGTATGCGTGTGAGTGGGCGCGGCGTAGTATCAATAGGGTACACAAACAAATCAAAATATTGTAGTAAACATATCGCCCGCCCTAAACACGTCAAGTGTTTACGAGAAGGTTAGGAAGCTAAGGAAAGGAAGTTCAATGGACAGGAAGACGAACTAATTTCGTCAAAGATCTCTTTAGGCTACCGGTAGGAGTTTTAACATCTACCACACGAACAACTTGGTCTTGGCCAGGGTATAAATTAATAATGCGTCCACGACGCCACTGCAAAGGGGGAAGGTTGTCATCTTTTATGAGTACTAGCTCACCCACTTTAGGAGGATCACAAGGAGAGGTCCATTTATTTCTAATTTGTAATGTATTTAAGTATTCTAAATGCCAGCGAGACCAAAAGTGCTGGGTAATTTGTTGGATTAGCTGAAACCGAGTAAGGCGATGCAATTTTACGTCTTTATAAGGGTACTCCGGAAGTGCAGTTAAAGGTTGTCCAATTAAGAAATGGCCGGGAGTTAACACTTCGACATCATTAGGGTCCGGAGAAAGTGGGCACAATGGGCGTGAATTTAAAACTGCTTCAATTTTAGCAAAAACAGTGGTCAGCTCTTCAATTGTAAGGGGGGTATCGCCTACTACTCGTTTTAGGTGCGATTTCGCCGATTTAACCGCAGCTTCAAAAAGACCGCCCCAATGGGGCAAACAGGAGGATCGAAAACCCAGGATATGTTCCGCTTTGAAAGCTCAGAACCAATAGCCGCCTGGTTTTGAGACAGGAAACACTCTAACTCTTTAAGGTAATTGTTGGCACCGATGTAATTTCGACCGCAATCGGATCGGATTAGGCGAGGTACACCACGACGCGACACGAATCGGGAAAAGGCCGCAATAAAGGCTTCAGTAGTTAGGTCCGACACAACCTCAAGGTGAACGGCTTTAGTAGAAAGGCAGACAAATACACACAGGTAACTTTTCACTAACCTTTTGTTCCTATAGGCCTGGACTTTGGTAAAAAAGGGTCCAGCAAAATCGGTACCTACACCGTCAAACGGTCTAGCAGCCGTGACGCGGTCTTGAGGTAGGTCACCCATGAAGGGTTGAGATACAGCCGCTTTGAGACGATAACAGGGAAGGCATTTAAAAATCACATGCTGAATAGCTCTGCGTGCCGACAAGATCCAAAACTCTCTATTTAACATGGCAAGAATTGCATTAACACCAGCATGAGCATTCTCGCGATGGTAATGTGAAATAAGGATGTTCACGAAATTACCATTCTTAGGTAGAAGAAGGCGATGGCGCGCATCAAAGGATAGATCGGAGTTTCGTAATCGGCCTCCAACTCGAATCAGGCCTCTGTCATCTAGAAATACATTCAACTTTCTAAGGGAGTTAGTGATAGGATCGCCACGCCGTAAGCGATCAAGTTCATCAGAAAAGGAGGTAAATTGAACGATTTTCACTAAAAACAAAAGGGAATCTCTCCGTTCCTCAGGGCTCAGGTAGGACAAGTAAGATTTAGGAAATAAAAACCGCCTTAGGTAACAAGTCACGTTTATTAGCTTGTTCAAAGAACTATACCGCTCTAATAAGAATGAGGGATCCGGGGTAGGAACATCGGCAGAGACTACTAAACAACGTAGTCCAGGAAGATCACTACTTGGGTTAGGTTCCGAAATACCGGGCCAGTTGTCAGGAGACTGCGTCAACCACAAAGGTGAAAACCAAAGGGAGTGGTCGATCAGTCGGGTGACTGACATACCTCTCGATGCACAGTCACTAGGGTTCATGTAGCCTGGGACGTGCCTCCATTCACTAGATGTAGGACTATTATTAATCTGGGAGACACGATTAGCCTCAAAAGTCTGAAGGAGGTGAGGAGTGGTTTTTAACCAACACAACACGATTTTACTATCCGGACTTAAAAAATCCATGATGAGGGATAAAATAATGTTCCCGGGTCGAGTCATATGAAGAAAGGGACATATGGTTTAGGTCAAGGTACTCACGCATAAAGGAAATATATTTCTCTCGAAAATTAGGATTGGCTTGCAAACGCTTCTTAAGATTATGGAATCGCCGTAAGGCATTGGTTTTAGAATCACCGAGAGGTGGACGATCATGAAGAAAAGGGAGTCTAACCATAAATCGACCATCGCTTTCACGAGTGGTAGTTGCTTAAAAAAAAAGGTTTCACACTATATCCAAGGGGTTCGCAACTGGAGATTGGGGGGCCTCTTCGATTTTCCAGAATTTTTCAACTATTTGGGACAGCGAGACTCCAGTCATGGGGGGTTCCAAATCAGTAAATCCTTCATAAACAGGACCACACAGGACATAACCAAATATCGTCGAGATAGCAGTAAGGCCATCAGGGGACACAAACAACTCGGACCTTAAAAGGCGACCAATGACGTCAGCTCCAAGAAGTACACTTATAGTACCAGGTTTGTAAAATAAAGGGTCAGCAAGAGGAAGGTGCTTAGTACAGGTAAATACTCTTTTAGGTAAGTCTACCTCTGGGAGGGTACCAGCAATCACATCAACAACTATTGCACTGGTGGAGATTTCTGGAAAGACAGAATTAACTGGCTTAAATGAAAAGGATACAATGCCCGGGGAGTTAATTGCTTGAACATTACCTATTCCACGAACAGGAACTGGAGAAGGAATGATAGGTAAGTGCATGTGGTCAACAACAAGCTCAGTAGTAAGAAGGCAGCCCTGAGCACCAGTGTCACATAAGGCACGCGCTTCCACATAATATCCAGACGAGGTTTTAACATGAATCAAGGCCGTAGGTAAAAGAACGAGAGAATTGCGAAGTAAAGATGTAAAAGCGGGTATGGAAGGGGGGCTATCAAGTCAGAATTGTGGGGCCTCATTGTACTTATGATGAAATGCGCGTTCAGCCTGGGTTCTTTGACCTAGAGGGGCATTATAAGTACGGTTACCGCTGGGTGCAGGTGGGGATCGCCCGCCCGAACGGGAAGGTGATGCTCTACGGGAATCACGAGGGGGCGGGGTACGAACACGGTGCCATTCAGTACGTGGGGGTGACACACGGTCCGTTAAGAGACTTTGTGGGGATTGCCGCGGTTGGTTGGAAGCTAAGGCCGGGACGTCTCGGTATGAGCGCTCGCGATCGTAATTCACAGGAGAGGAGTCATTATAACACAGTGATGTGTGATGACTGGAACGGCGGCACGTGCGACAGCGATAATTTCGCGTGCATTGGGATATGGAGTGTCTATCCAGGCATCGATAGCACAGTCGGGCTTCTTTTACAAAGGTAACACGTTGACGTGTCGGAAGACGAATAAAATCGGGACACTCGCGTAAGTAATGCGAAGTACTATTACAAAGGTGACATTTAGATGTCGCCGCAAAAGTAACAAAGGCTCTCGCAGGAGGTGGGGAACGCGCGTTAGGTTTAGGCAAACAAGGGTAGGGGAGCTCACAGTAGGGGGGGTAGTAGTGTCAACGACAGAAGCACTACCTTCATTGTCGTAGTGCCTACATTCATCCTCAAGAAAGGTAATAAGATGATCAAAAGTAGGGAGGTGATTAGGATTATCGCCATAACGACGTTCAAATCTCGATTTTAACTCTGAAGGCAGTTTAGCAAGGCATAAGTGAACTAATAGGTACGACCAATGTTTAACAGGAAGTTCCAATCTTTCTAAGCATCGATAAGTCGAAAGCAGGGGGTTCAGGAACGACACACGTAACCCGGAAAGTTTTGGCGTTATAATAGGGAGCATCATTATTTGAGCTATGTGGGTATCCGCTAAAACACGAAGGTTATGGTACCTACGTTTTAGGAGGTCACGGGCCACGGTGTAATTGCCCGCCTCAATCTTGAGGTGTTGTATCAATCGACGAGGTTCATCCGATAAGGCTCCTACTAAATAGTGTAGCTTCAAAGTCGGGGTAAGGGTAGGCTGGTTGTCCACCACGCTATCAAACTGGTCTATAAAACTGATCCAACTATCGGGACGGCCATCAAACTTAGGTATAGGTAGGTCAGGCAATTTACTAGCCGGGTTATCAATAACCAGAGATTTATTCTCCTTGAAGGGGGTGCTAGTACGGGACGTCTCAAAATGGTGAGGTCGTATTTCGTCTAACTTAATTTTTAAGTCGTCTACTTTGTCCCTTACTACGCGTATCTCGTTCTTAACTTGCACATATTCTTGTTCATAAATCGCAGGATCGAGATTACCTAACAGCTTGGAACAAGCGGCAGAAAACTTATCGCACATTAGCGGCAGGTCGGAAAGACGCGCTCGCATACGATTGGAGGAAAAGGTCTCAAGAACTCGGTGGGAATCATCAACGCAGTCACTAATATAACGGAGTTCACCAATAGCTTCACGGTATTCAGCTGTATCTGTGTAAAGTACGGCCCTTACGGTCTCGTTGCCGGTTTCGGTATCCGACATTTTATTTACTTTAAATCGCAAGAAACAAGGTAGGTAAATTAAACTCACAAAAGATTTCAATAGGATGCGTAAAGGAACAAATAGTAAGGGACGGCACAGATGCACCGGGTATGGAAAACGTAACTCGTAAACAACTCACACGCGGTCACGCGGTAATGGCGTGATCAATAGGGAAACAAAGCGCTCGCGCACCTCACTTGCACTCAAAGGGTAGGTAATTAACGCGCTAATCGATTTAATAGACACTTATGTAAAAGGGGTTGTACTCGAATGGTATTAAGGAATTTACTGTAAATAGGTTAGGTATATGACGAGACGTTTTGTTCAAATTACAAAGGAAAGTAGCAAAGAAATAACTCTCAATTAAACAAATTACGGTCCTAATAAGGGGTCCTAATAAGAAACTACGCTCTGCTACCAAAATGTTTGAGAGTTTAGGCAGTGGATTACACGTGGAGGGCGACAATGATAGGTGGAAAATTAGTCTGGTCTGAGCTCTTATAGCTAGGTACTTGCCACATCAGAGTTCAGGTATCACTTCACAGGCCACAATCACTCGAAATGTCTGTAAGGAGCTTCACAGGATACACACGCGGTGAAAGCGCTCTGGTCGGTCTAGAACATGTGTCATAGGTAACGTCTCGATGTCGACTGGTCGTCGGGGTTCTCACGGTACGTTTTAAACAAATAAAAATAAGGCAGGTATGCGTGTGAGTGGGCGCGGCGTAGTATCAATAGGGTACACAAACAAATCAAAATATTGTAGTAAACAACAAGCTTCCTGCTCTTGGCATCCCTGCTGACTTCTGTAGCTGGGTTTCAGACTTCCTGAGTGAGCGGTCGGTCTACCTCTGGGATAGATCTGCTAAGTACCAACTAGTTGCACTTGACGCGGTGGAGCGCAAAGCAAGGAGGCTTATCGGTGACGAAGATCTATGCGCCAGACTCCACAGCCTGGCTCATCGCCGCAAAGTTGCCTGCTTGTCGGTCTGTTAAAGGCTATATTTCGGAGAGTGTGCTCCATGAACTCATTCCACCGGCTCCGTTCTACCACCGCACTTTTAGACGCACCGCGGGATACCACCCATATCGCGTTGATATTCCAACGATACGAACTAAGCGCCTCTTATCAACATTTATAATGCGCACAGCTAAGTTGTGGAACTCAATACCCGCTTCAGTGTTTCCAACGGATTACAACCCAAAGACCTTCAAACTCAGAGTGAACAGGCTTCTTCTGGGTGAGCTCGCTCCATCATCGACTCTGTCTGTGCCACGTCTGGCTTAGTCTAGAGTCAAGAGCAAATCCATTTCAAATTAAAAAAAAGGAAATTGAATAGGTAAACAATATTATTATTATAGCCTGACCAAAAATATATGGGACCTCGCCATATTGCGGAAAACAACAGGAACTAATTTCTTTTACTGGCAACAGAAACCACAAATCTTCATTGTCATATCATTATTTGTCATAATGATTTATGGCAAAGAGGAAGCGTGTTCTAATTTTTAAATATGTGATATTATTATGTGTTAAAAACGCCGAAAACTATTTGCTGTCGTAAAAGAAAAGTGGTTTAACATGTGTTATATTCGACAAGGAAATCTGTGTAATTAACATAATTTCTTCAAATGAATTACTGATTTAGTTGTCATGTCACAATTTTTGATATGTCATATAGTGCGAACTGTGAGAATTGGCTATTGATGGTAACGGAGAATATTTTAATAACGATTTTGAAAAATAACAATTATTTATACTGGTTTTTAAAGTTTTATTTTCTTTATTTCAACCCTACTTAGATATTTTACTGAAATAGTTCGTAGAAGATTCAAAAAATTCATATACGATATTTGCAATAGTCTTGATAACATTTTAAATAATATCATTTACAAGAACAACAGGTAATTTTACTTTTATCTGACATTGGTTTAGCAAAAATAATTTCAATTAGGTCCAAATTTCAAGGCTAATATTACAAAGAGCCACTTAATTTAATAAGTAGGTACTTATCGTAGAATCTGTTATGAGACTTAGAAATGCAACATAAATGTGAACATATATAGCCTGACCAGGAATATATGGGACCTGATTTAAGGGCGCTACAAATCCTTTTTATATGACAACACTCGATATAATCATACCAGCGTAGATTGGCAACTGAACATTGAAAAATAAAACATTTTATAGCCTGACCAGGAATATATGGGACCTCGCCATATTGCGGAAAACAACTGGAACTAATTTCTTTTACTGGCAACAGAAAAATCTAATCGTCATAGACATGTCATCAACAGTATACTATTATATAGCCTGACCAGGAATATATGGGACCTCGCCATATTGCGGAAAACAACTGGAACTAATTTCTTTTACTGGCAACAGAAACCTCAAATCGTCACTGACATGTCATCAATTGTCATAATGATTAGTGTCAAAGTGGACGCGTAATCTAATTTTCGACCAAGTGCAATTTTTATGTGATAAAATACCAAGAACTGTTCGATTTTAAAGTAAAAGAAAAGTGGTTTAACATGTGTTGTAGTATTTTTCGACTAGAAAGTCTATGTGATCACCACGGTTTCTTTAAATTAATTACTGATATAGTTGTCACCATGAATTTTTGTACGTCATATAGTGCGTATAGTGAAAATTGGCAACTGGTGGCTACGGAGAATCTTTTAATAACGATTTTGAAAAATGATTATAATAAATACTTGGTTTGAGCTTTATTTTCTTTATTTCAACCCTACTTTGATATAACAACTAAAATAGTTCGTAGAGTTTTTAAGATTTCCTATAATAATATATAACATTATAAATTATATCATTTATAAAAACAATGAATTAATATTTCTGTTACCCATTAGTGGTTTTGCGAAAATAATAGTGTACCATACATGAAGGGAGTCACTGACAAGATTGGGAATATCTTGAAGCGTGCTTCAATCAAAACTTACTTCAAGCCGCAAAAGAAGATTAACCAATTCCTACCACCTGTCAAGTGCAACATACCTCTTCAAGATGCAGGGGTGTACAAGCTGGAGTGTGACTGTGGCCTCTCCTACATCGGGCAAACAAAGCGAAGTATAGGCGTGCGGATAAAAGAACACATAGCTGACGTAAAACATAGACGGAACATGAAATCTGCAGTGTGTGAACATGCCTTAGACAAACCCAACCACTTCATTCGTTTTGACCAACCTAAAATACTTGCAAAAGAACGGCGTTTTATTCCTCGAATGCTACGTGAAGCCATTGAAATTAGAAAACATCCAAATTTCAATAGAGAAGATGGTTGGAAAGTTCCACCGGCATGGGATCCTATTCTAGCAAAAACCAAAGCAACACCTAGCACTGCAAGATCTCAAGACACGGTTAGCTCTTTCTGCGTAAATAGGAACGTAAATTAATATTATTGAGTGACGGTAGTTAAAATTTTTCAAACTTTGTAATGACAAATAATACCTTAGTCTCCATGTGACCACGATCGCTGTAAAGTGTTCGAAACGTCAGGTTTAAAATAAAATGTAAATAAATCGCGAAGTAATCCGTAAAATTGTGTTTTAATGAGTTCAACAATTCGCGTAAACGTAAGAAACAAATAAATAATAGTGTTTTAGTCCAAAATTCAAGACCAATATTATAAAGAGTTACTAAATTTAATAAGTACTCAATTTGCGAGTGTTCTGTCGTGTTATTTTATCGTAGAATCTGTTATCATTAGGCAGCAGGCTTTTTGCAAGTTTTGAGTTTTATTCTTTATTTCAACTCTACTTGGATATTTCAACTAAAATAGTTCGTAGTTTTCCATGATTCCCTATACATTATTAAAAATTATTATAACATTATAAATAATATCATTTTGAAGAACAATCGATTAATGTTTCTTTTATCCGTTAATGGTTTTGCAAAAATAATAGTGTTTTGGTCCAAAATTCAATACCAATATTACAAATAGTTACTGAATTTAATAAGTACTCAATTTGCGAGTGTTCTATCGTGTTCTTTTATAGTAGAATCTGTTATAATTAGGCAGCAGACTTAAAATATTAACATGAATGTAAGCATATAAAAATATGTTTTTTATGTTTAGTTGCCAATCTACGCTGGCATGACTATACAAAGTGTTGTCATATAAAGTGAATTCGAAGCGCCCCTAATCAGGTCCCATATATTCCCAGTTGTTTTCCGCAACATGGCGAGGTCCCATATATTTTTGGTCAGACTATAAATAAAATATGTTTGTATTACTCTGCCCAAAAGCTGACGGACAATATGTATAACGCCCGATCTATTTAAATAATTATTATCAAATTGCACTCTATTGGGCATTCTTCATAATGACCGGGATTTACACATAATACCTACTTTATCACTTGGTCCATAGCACATACATACATAAATAAATACTAACATATTTACAGATTTCGACCTTCTACAGTTCTATTATAATAATATGTATTAGCCCTCGCGTGCGAGAGCACAACCGGAATAACGCTAGGAGGTTCATGATGAGATAGAGAATTATGTAATTTTTAAATAAAAAACTTATTTATAAAGAAATCCTTTATTTGTTTATTTACATAAGAAAATTCTCCTAATTATGCGATAACTAATTACAATGGACAACAAAAACTATCTAATATCAAACAGTATGGCGCCCAGCTTCAATCGAAATTCATTGCCAACTGTGCCATGAGGACTGATGTACCTTGCATATAAAATAACATCGTCACTTGAGTGACTAAAAACTCTTTACTTGAGTATACATAACATTATGTAAAGGGAGAAGCTGAGTCATCTAATTTAATGTTAGTCGCCGACTTGAATTGCATGTTTCGTCTTCGTCCCATCGATAGGTACCTGCAGACAACGCAGATTTTTGACAAATGTTTTGAAAGTTTATCCCGCTAAAGTATTTACTATTTAGAGAGTCATGCTTAGAGCGATAGCCCGATTAAGTTTTGCAAGTACCCATCAAGTCGTGGACCCATGCAATGTCAAGTGAGCATATTCTTTTTAAATACAATGCAACAATAATAAATTAAAACTTAGCAAGTTTAACTACACAACTAGCGACTATGAGTCCACGCGTCGTTGGATGAGGGTTAGTAAAATGACTTCTATGGGACCGTAAGATTAGATACAATCGTTAATGAACAAATAAAACAGTATCACAGATATAGAATCTTTTCCTAGTATTTCATTGGCCTTGAGTGATGAATGAAAATGAAGTAGACTCATAGTCGACAGTGTACTTGGTAACTAAAACATCGACGTTACTTCATTAGCCCATGTTCGCTAAAATGCACATTTGCCCTAGAGAATAAATAACCAATATTTGAACCTATTGGAAATTAAGCATGAACAGCCATGAATACAAAATACTGAATGAAAATGATAACGCAGGAGTAGTAGAAAGTACATCGAACAATTATAAAGATAATTTCATTACTTTAACAATTTCTTTACATCTCGTACCTAAGAACGACGAGTTCCAATGTCCGTTCATCATATTTTTGCCGTTTTTATTTTTGTACATCCCTTTGGTAGCACCAAGATGTTTGTAAAAGAAGGTAAACATTCTCAAAATTAAAAAATAATCAGGAACATCAAAATCCATAAAGATATGCAGTACATAAATGTCAGACATTTTTAATAAGTTTTCAGTCGATTCTACTCGTGATTTCATCATAATAGAAAACGTAAAAACCGATAAATAGCTTTAAAATAACAACAACAAAATACTAATTTACAAGAGGCATATAGACTGTACAGGTTCTATACAAAATGTTTACCTTCGAGGGAGGCCTCGGCGGGGCCGGGGTCCCTGAGATTGTCATGTCACTCGGTCGGGCGGGGTCGGGGGGATCGGAACGTTTCCCTAAAAATAACCTAGAGCCTCGCCTCTAGTAATCTCGGGGTAAGGTACGTGTGAAGCGGCGGGGGATTTCCTTGAAATCAACGAGAGGCGATTCAGATAAAAAATAATGAGTCGCCTTTGTGAAGCTGGCTCCGCCCCGGCCCTCGTCCCTAACAATAAATAGCTGGCCTATACCTAGAGCTGACGCGCCGCAGCGAGCCGCCTTCACCTTCCAAGTTCCGCGTCACAGTATGGGGTAGCCGTTTCGCAAATATTGCTGTGAACAATAAATATTATATTAACCCGACGAATGTTTGATGGACGCACGGGTGGCCCGCAATATTATTGGCGCGACGTGAAATTCGGACGCACGGGTGGCGCGGTTTAGCACCTATGATTGGCTAATAGATTTCTATGGTCCGTATCGTTCTGCTGACGTATTTGGTGCGTTATTTTTATCTTTGGCTCATAAACTGTCAGTTTTGCATTAGCATTGAGTACAATTCGGAACAAGAAATAAAAAATATACGAAATTTTCTTGACGATCCTTGACAGCCGCCATCTTCCTAGTGATAAGTGCTAATTGTGTGTGACGCCTCCGCAATAAAAATGCTGTACAGGAGTAAACAGTGAGTATTCTTATAAGATTTTTATATGAAATTACTGGGAAAAGAACGTTTATCATGTGTATAGTAATGGTTTCCGGATTATTTTTCTAAACTTTGTGAAAAAACGTTCAAACTTTTTGGTCGTGAAAAAAATGGTGAATTGCGCGTCATATAATGCCTAGCTATTTATGATGTGAGTGGTAACAAATGCTTATAATTCAGTCAATTCTTCTTTAAGGAATCGGATAATCCAAGGATTATTGCATAAAACGTCTGTTCCCATTCATAAAAATCAAAAATTCTGCAAACCATAACTTTTTATAGCTAGCGACCTTGACCGTGGTATGAAAGTACCGATAGCACGACAGTTTAGTTTTGTAAACATTCAATGATGCAAATATTATTATTCTAAATGGTTGTAAATATTTTATGGATTAATTATATTTCTTTATTGTGTAAAAAAATAACAGTAGCCTCAATTTTTTTTAAAAATATACTTTTGTATAAGTAATGTAATATTTTTTAAAACTAAAATTGATCATATGAGGGAATGTTTTGGAAGTAGTTTTGATTAAGTACTCATAATTTGAGGGGGGGGGGGGGAAGGACTTTAGAATAAGTACCCACGATTTCATCATAAATAATTGAAATGCATAGTTTAAAAGATATGAATTTTTGAATAGTAAAAATTTTAGGGAAAAAACAATTTCGCTATAAATAGGTTTGAGCGTTAGGTATTCCGTATTTTTTTGAACACTACAAAACCAAAATGCCAACATACAGCCAGTGTAACATCAATCATTTTTCATACATTTTGATGTTAGTTTTTTTTTCTAATTAAAAATAATAAAAAAAAAACATAAATTTTGAGGTTTGGGTTTACTAATTTAAAAAAAACATATCATCATCAGTGACCATTGAGATGTGTGGTGATTTTTTTCCTGCTTTTGTTAAAACGAAATTTTTAATTTCTTAACAATTTTTTACAGACCTCTCATCGTCAGACAAACTCCGGGAAGGTCGATGCGAGTTACTGGGGACCCGCTCCCTATCGATCAAACCCCTGGAGGCAGCCTACGTATAACGGTGAAACCACCACCTCTGAGGTAAGATTTTTTGTTCACAGAAATATAACTAGAAATTAGTAATAATTTCCCATTTTAGACACAAACTTGTTTTCGGAAATTCTATTGTTTGTCTTTTCAAAACGACATTTAACAAAGCATTAGAAACCTGTAAAAAAGATGAATTAAATAAGGAAAGTCGTTCTCAAGTTTATCGTAAGCAAAGGAAATAAGCATCTAATATAGTGTGTGTGTATCTATATAATGCAAGTATAGAGTGTTTACTAATTCAATTTTTATTTACAGTTTCAACGTTCTTGAATGTGTGGAGGCGATGGAGTCATCTGACGAGGAGACAGAAGAGTTGATGGCGTGGATGGGGTTAGCCAAGGCAGTGATTTTGAGTTATAGTTCGATGACAAGGGACACTGATGCCGACGTACTATAGTATATTTTTTTGTAAAGAGTTTGTAATATTTTAATTATGTTTTTAATAAAAACCATGATTTTTTTATTTATTTTTTTAATCTTGTATTTACTTATTATGTATTAAAATTGTATTACATGTAGGATGCTTTCTGATCAATAAATATCAAAATTTTATAAAATAATTCTATAATAGACTTGACCAATAACCGTTTTTTTTTATATATAATGAAAAAGCCTGACACATTGATGTAGTTCACAACATAAGTGGCGATTCAAATGGTAAAATCATTTAAAACCGTAATTAAGACATAATAACATAAACTAAACTCCCTTGATGTATGATATATAAGAAAAAGACGTTTAGATCAAAGTTTTTATTTCTTTTTCTGCCACTGTAGCTAACACTTTTGTTTAAATTACATTCGTAGCTTTGCAAGTACATATATTTTTAATAAAATATAAATAAGATAATTATTGTTTTTTAGTGATAAGCATTCACTATGCAATCTAAATATATTATTGCACTTGAAAAAAACGACCACCAGAGGCGGGAATCGAACCCGCGTTCCTCGCATACCGGGCGATTGCCTAACCTCTCGGCCACCCTGGCCGAGATAAAATATAAATAATTAAATAAATTTGGGCAACGTCACATACATTGCTCTTATCTCAAAGTAAGAAGCTAAACCACTGGTGTTGTGTGAATCAGAAACAATGGTGATAGCACGACACCGAGTATGTCTCGGTAACACAATACAGAAAATATATGGTTTTCTATATTAACCCCACTGGAAATCGAATCCGGGACCTCAAGAGATGGCGAAATCTTGCAGCTCCAGTGTGCGAGCCACTCAGCCATGGAGGTCGTCATACATTACTAGACATTTGCCCATTATCTCATGAAATAGTGATAAATAATTAATTATGCAGCAGTGATTTTACGGCAGTTTTTCACTTATGTGAAATTACAGCTTGTAATTTTCAAGTATCAACTTTATTTTCCCTATAACTCCATCCTCTATTCCTCTTCCCCCTTCATAATGCAGCAGAAAACTAGCAATTTTGTAGGTATATAAAGTTGCGAGCCTATATTTTATTTTAAAATAAATAAACAAGTCATGAAACTGGGAAAAATGCGCCTGATGGCGCGGCATTTTAATTTATTTTTTCCTTTATATTATTAAGATCACAAATATATCTGGAGCTTCTAATTACTATACAAAAAAAATTATAGAAATTTAAACATTTATACGGACCACTAGGCCTAACATAATGCAAAATCACAAAAATGATAAACCACAATTAATTGACAATCACATATTTAATTTACTCTAAAACACGATGTGGTTATAATTTTATAGTTTTAGATTAGTGACAAAATTTACAAAAACAAATAAACAAAACACGAAGAAAATATTATTTGACCTTACGATTTTTCTGTCATCAGTACTTTTTTTAGTCGGGATAGCGCTCGCGTAATGCGCACGTGTTAGTTTTCGCTGTTTTGTTTATAAAAAACTTGGAGTGGTTATATCGTGTTTCAGAGTTTGTAATTTATGTGATTGTTTCCTGATTGTATAAACTTTGTTGTGGAAGTGTTATTTGAGTGCTAGTGCATGGGCAATCAGTAAAAAAATGTGGTCAAAGTTAATGGATAGTGCAAAAATGCACCTTTCAAAATATTCATCACACGAATTCTCTTTCAAGTAAGTTTTTATTCGTGTATAAGTTATTATTGTCGTATTGGAAATTTTGTGCAGATTGCGGTGATATACATTTCATGACACATCAAAAGACCGTATCGACGGTATAAATCATTTTTTCGGTGGGGGAATTCGAGACTGGGTCGATCTGACAAGTAGCCATCACAAGCCGCCATTTTTGAATTCAAGGTCAAAATCGTGTCACGGGTTAAATCTCTTAGGGGCTCTTAGGTAGTATACAAGCCACCAGCGAATATTTGATTTTCGTATAATCAACATGAAATCACCACTGCCTGCGCAGACCTGTGCTTCACCTGACACATAATTGTCTCCAATTAAAGTAAACACTGTAATGGTGTAGCGTATCGGTAAAGTGTTCGATCGTCACAGTTGCGCCCAATAGACGACCGTCTTGGTATAGTGGTTCGCGCCACGGACTTCTAAACCAGGCGGTTACGGGTTCGAATCCCGCAAGGGGCAAATGTTTGTGTGATGAGCACGAGCATTTGTACCTAAGTCATGGATGTTCATAAATGTACCTATATAAGTATGTCTATCCGTTATCCTAGTCACCATAGCCACAGAATACTAGTACTTCGTACAGAAGTATGACTTAGCAATTGTATTCAAAGAAATGTCTACTCAATGTCGCCAACAATATGGCGTAATTTAGTTCGCCTCAGAGTCAAGCACATTTTCGTGTAGACACCTACAAAAATCCATTGCAAGATAATTTTATACTTATTGCTCTGGAATATGATTCATAATACACTAAACCTATTCAGTGACGTAATATCACGCGAAGCGATAGGGTTGACTGCTACGAGAAGCTTCTAACGCCATCTAGCGCCTCTTTCTAGTACTTTATTCATTCTCGTCCAGCCAGCAACGTAGCCGTGCGGCCGCCGGTGAATAAAACGCGCGAGCGTGTCACTGACCGGTAGCGACACGCAACTTGATTTAGCCCCTAAGTAAGGCGCCGCGCGTAGGTGTTTTTGCTACTTACGCGGGGAGATATACAGGCCTGCCATAGCACAAGCTCACGCTTAGTTTGGGGCTAGGTAATTGTTGTGTTTGTTGAAACAATTTATTTATTTATAACTCGGTTTCTTGTAATATTATGGCGTGTCGGTGACAATAGGTGCTAACTTTGCGCAGCCCCTTATAGTGAAGATAAGGAATTCATGGTCTCGTATGAAGAAGGAATTATGTTTAAATATCATCAACCAATACAATTTGGGTTGGTGAAGAATATACCTCCCCTAGTAGTCCACCCTGGGCAACGACATCATAAATTCCAGTTTGTGATGGCGGCTAAACGATCCTAGCAGCAGTGGTTAGGTGCCGCCTAGTAGCTACCACCCTCCACCCGGAGCCCGGCGCCAAGCAGCTTGCTGTGTTCCGTCAGCGAATGGGAGTGCCAGAACCTTCTAGGTGAGCTAGCTCCACCGCCGACTCTATCTACGTCATGTCTGGCTTAGTCAACAGTAAAGAGGAAACTCATATAGATTTTAAATAATTAAAAAAACCTCCCAGCTCACCGTCTAGTTGTGTTTGAGGAAGGACTCGTCGAAGAGCTCGAGCTCGTGGCCGAGGTAGTTGGCCTTGTTGCGCAGCTTCTTGGCCGAGCTGGACGCGTCGTCGAGCAGCTTGATGGCCTCGCGCACCTCGCACAGCTCGCCGTCCATCTCCGTCGTCGCCTCGTCTATGAGCCGGCAGAGCCGCGCGAACATCGTTGATAGTTCCCTAGGAAAAAGCGAAAATTGTAGTTATGTTTGTCATCTCATACTTACCAATTGTAACATTTTTAATAAATTTAATATTTGCACGATAACTACATTAGATCAAATTTTGGTGAACTCATCATGTAACACAACTTAAGACCTTTAATGTACACCCAAACTTGCGGAAATAAATGCATTTTTATTTGTTTGAACTCAATTGAAAGCAGTGGCGGGACCACCATACAAGCCAAAAAGCCTGGCTTGCCTTAGTGCAAGGTAAAATCTTTAAATTTTGCTAAGAAAAAACAACTCATAGCTTCGCCAAAGCCGACACCGGATTTGAATATTTCGCAAACAAGTAAGTCTCGCAAGAGACAATTTAACAGATCAGTTTATATCATTTGTAAGCTGGCTGCTCGCATTCCTATAAATTATATTGTTGGTGTTGCATATGTTTTTCTAATGAAAACCATGTTTGGAATACAACTGGTTATGACGGCCTAAATAACTTATTAAATGTCATAAAAAGGCATCAAAATTCTCAGAAACACATGAACGCTGTTATTTCATTTTGCAGTTTTGGTAAACTACGTATTGAAACATCTTTGTAAAAAAGATGACGCATTGACTTAGAATACAAATAAAACAATTATACTATAATGTCCTGACACAGTTTTTTTTTACCATTGTTTGTAATGTCGTATATTTTCTCGTGTATTATATTATTTCCTCATACTCAGCTCAACAACTTCAAAAGGCTTTTTTCAAAGCCACCGAAGGTATGTCATTGCTGGTATGTTTCCACAATTCTGCCTGGTAGTAATATGCCTTCGGTGTGCTTTGATTAACTCGCCAGAAGCCGAAAGAACTAAATGTATTGGAGGTATGAATCAAGTAATTTCATTTCAATAACAGCAGTGCTCATTTTCAAGAATCAAAAAAGACCATTAACTTGTGCCGAAGCTGTAGCTTGGCTTGCCCTGTCGCGATACCCCAGGCACGCCACTGATTGAAAGTGTATATAGTAATGAGTTTATTGTTTTGTAAAAGGTATGAACACAAAATAATTTATTTTATCATCATACATTAAAGGCAAAATCCTGTACTAGGTTATTCCTGCCAATATTATTATAATATATTTGTATGGTACACATAAATTGCTTTTATAACAACCATGTTACTTACTTATGCAATATAGACAATTTATAGTTGCTGATACAAAACAAGAAGTGGGGTAAAGGTTAGCTCTCAAATATATTGCACTTGAAAAAATGACCGCCATAGGCGGGAATCGAACCCGCGTTCCTCGCATGCCGGGCGATTGCCTAACCTCTCGGCCACCCTGGCGTTGGCAGAGCCTGTCGAAATTTTCAAGTGCTTTTTAACGCTGTAATGCCGCGTTGCTTTCATCAATGTTATTGGGATTACACCCTCAGCACTCGAAAGAAATACTAATGCAAGTATTTAACAATCGAAAGATGAAGCTTGCAAATACGATAAATTATTGTTTTTTAAGTGATAAGCATTCACTTTGCAATCTTAATATATTATTGCACTTGAAAAACGCGGCCAACGCCAGGGTGGCCGAGAGGTTAGGCAATCGCCCGGCATGCGAGGAACGCGGGTTCGATTCCCACCTCTGGCGGTAATTTTTTCAAGTGCAATAATATATTTAGATTGATAGACCATACAAAAAAATCGGTTCGTTATCTAAATAGATTTTACTTACTGACTTATAAACGCCTAACACTATCGAACGATTATCAAATTTCCGCGCGCTATTGACTTATCTACCTATTTTTAAATGCACTATAATTAAGTTCAATACTATAAATGAAAGTTACAGTCATCGAGGACATATCCTACTAGAGGCGAAGTAAAAACTATTTTACTCCGAAACTTTATCTGCTCTGACAACCGCAATAGAAGGTGTCAGTTCTGTCAAAACCGTATGACAAAAACCAATTGATCTGTGTGGTATGTCAACGTGAATACTTGAATTGTTACAATAAAATGAGATTTGAGAAATAATTAACATAATGTCGTATTGTTCTATACTGTGTTTTAAGAAAAAAAGCAAAACATCGAATTTTAAAACGGATGTGATGTCATTTCATCGGTAAGTAATAGTAATTATGCAATTTTAAAATGTTCATAAAATTTTCCTACGGTTCAAGATAAATCGGTCAAGCGTACTGACGTTTAAGTCTCATCTTGCTCCCACTAAGTGGTTAGCACATAATGTCATCTCATTCTATTCGTTAACACTCGTTACTAGTGTTGCGCTGAATTGATTATACGACTTATCGACATTTATGTGCACAGTTTACACAATAATTATTTTAGTACTTTGGTAGCACGGAGGTATAGTGATATAATCGATACAAATATTTACACTCGCGCACTAGAATCAATACCTATGCAAAAATGACATTAACCTACCTATACCAAGGAAGGTTTTGTTAGAATTATTGATTTTCTTGCAAATAACAAAACGCTGACACGCGACATGACGTTTGATAGTTTTCTTGGTTTAATGGATTATGAACAATGAGATGCGTAGTGAAAGCAAAGAGTATGGATGTTTGCGTGTGTAAATATATGTGTATCGATTCTATTACTGTAAGGTGTGTGACGATAATAAAGGTGTTGAATGGATGTAATGAGAAGCGAATGAGGAATTGGAGCCTTCAAATAGATAGAAAATCTTTATGGCAAACCATACCAATAAAAGAAATAAGGCAATTTACACAGAAAGATGTATAATGTAGGTGGTTTTATTGTCCGGGCTTTAAAACTTTGAAAGTGAAGCCTCTGTTTTTAGGTAAATAGGTAGATATATATCGGAAAACATGATTTTAAGAAACTTGTTTCCTGTCGTATATAAAGTATGAGCCTTATTCTTAATTTATAGAAATTAGAAAACAATAAACGCATTTCAATAAAAATACTTACTGTATTTAGATTTCAATGTAATTTCTCTGTGCTTGGCTTTTAAATTCATGTTTTTATAATTTGAGCAATTTATTTGCAAGTTATTATGGAATTTAATTTGTTTTACAAACAAAAGTTTATTTTTTATTATATACTAACTGACCCGACAGACTTTGTCCTGTTATTTAGTTTTTTTTAATCCTCTTTGACGATATCTGTCAATTCTATGTCGAACGCACTGACCTCTATAGTACAAGCACGCTGGACTAAACATTCTCTAAGAAATAACACATAATTTTGTGCCAAATCAAAGCGTCCCCACCGAGTGTACAGGAAACTAAGATAGAGTAACTACCATATGTTTATGTCAAATTAGTTCCGTGGATGGTCACCACACGGTCACTATAGCTGTCAGCGCCTAAATTGCGATAATTAAATGGCTTCATTGTTAGGTTGACAGTATGCAGTCCAGCGTATTTATATTATAGAGGTCAGTGGTCGAACGTCATAAGGTTACATTCAAAATGTTTTAACGTCCAAAGCGCTAAGGTTTGATTAGAAATAATTTTATATGGTGGTTGAGTATTCATGAATTTAATAATTTTCCGCGCAATTTTCTTATTTTTTTCTTTCATAAGAACCTTCTTCTGACAATAACAAACAACAAAAAAAGAATTAGTGAAATCGGTCCAGCCGTTCACGCGTGATGGCGTGACCAAGGGAAATAGGGATAGATTGATAACAATTTTGATGATTCATACTTTTAATGGTTATTATTGATGACTAACTTAAATTTCTTAGGAACAAGAATCAGATATTATATTTAGGATATTGCACATTAATATTGTTCCCATTAAATTAAACAATAACATCGACTATCGATACTAATTTCTTATTGACCATCACTAATACGGTGTTTGACATTCAGTCGGTTCATTCGGAATCTTTCGGATTTGGCGGAATTTTTCTGGAACAAAATTAATGCCATTTCCCCTCTAGTGGGATATGTCCTCGATGGTTACAGTATACTTACACTTTCATACAGATGTATGTAGTAGGAGCATCTTAAGTCACACTAAAATGTATGCAGCAGGGATTAGTTCAAAATCCTGCCTGAAACGCCTTCGTTACGTTCTATGTTGTTTATGCGAGAGAGAGAGAGGAGACGATCGGTAGGCCTGGGCTATTAAAGAGGTGAGGTCGACGATGAGGCGCAGCTTCTTGCCGGCGTGCGCGACGTACTGCCTCCTGTAGGAGCGGAGACTAGAACGAGCGGCACACTCACTGCTGGACCTGGTGGCTGCAGTTGGCGGAGGTGAGGTCGACGATGAGGCGCAGCTTCTTGCCGGCGTGCGCGACGTACTGCCTTCTGTAGGAGCGGAGACTAGAAGGAGCGGCACACTCACTGCTGGACCTGGTGGCTGCAGTTGGCGGAGGTGAGGTCGACGATGAGGCGCAGCTTCTTCCCGGCGTGCGCGACGTACTGCCTCCTGTAGGAGCGGAGACTAGAACGAGCGGCACACTCACTGCTGGACCTGGTGGCTGCAGTTGGCGGAGGTGAGGTCGACGATGAGGCGCAGCTTCTTGCCGGCGTGCGCGACGTACTGCCTCCTGTAGGAGCGGAGACTAGAAGGAGCGGCACACTCACTGCTGGACCTGGTGGCTGCAGTTGGCGGAGGTGAGGTCGACGATGAGGCGCAGCTTCTTCCCGGCGTGCGCGACGTACTGCCTCCTGTAGGAGCGGAGACTAGAACGAGCGGCACACTCACTGCTGGACCTGGTGGCTGCAGTTGGCGGAGGTGAGGTCGACGATGAGGCGCAGCTTCTTGCCGGCGTGCGCGACGTACTGCCTCCTGTAGGAGCGGAGACTAGAAGGAGCGGCACACTCACTGCTGGACCTGGTGGCTGCAGTTGGCGGAGGTGAGGTCGACGATGAGGCGCAGCTTCTTCCCGGCGTGCGCGACGTACTGCCTCCTGTAGGAGCGGAGACTAGAACGAGCGGCACACTCACTGCTGGACCTGGTGGCTGCAGTTGGCGGAGGTGAGGTCGACGATGAGGCGCAGCTTCTTGCCGGCGTGCGCGACGTACTGCCTCCTGTAGGAGCGGAGACTAGAAGGAGCGGCACACTCACTGCTGGACCTGGTGGCTGCAGTTGGCGGAGGTGAGGTCGACGATGAGGCGCAGCTTCTTCCCGGCGTGCGCGACGTACTGCCTCCTGTAGGAGCGGAGACTAGAACGAGCGGCACACTCACTGCTGGACCTGGTGGCTGCAGTTGGCGGAGGTGAGGTCGACGATGAGGCGCAGCTTCTTGCCGGCGTGCGCGACGTACTGCCTCCTGTAGGAGCGGAGACTAGAACGAGCGGCACACTTACTGCTGGACCTGGTGGCTGCAGTTGGCGGAGGTGAGGTCGACGATGAGGCGCAGCTTCTTCCCGGCGTGCGCGACGTACTGCCGCTTGAACACGCGCTCCTGCGCCTTGGCCGTCCACGTGAGCCGCTCGTACGCGTACAGCGCGCCGTACAGCACGCCCGTCACCGCCACGATGCGCCAGCCCACTGTTTTTAGTAGCTGCGACACAAATTACACAAGTTAGGCCTTGTACGCGTAAACCATATGTCATACCGACACTGGTTTTTGTTTTCATAGTCGAAGCAATTTCTTTGAAAGTTTTTAGGAACGAAAATAGCTAGACCATCTTAATCAATACCGGCTCACTGGCGTGTGGCGTAGCAAATGTTTACAAAAATTCTAACACCGGACTAGCGACCTCTATAGCTTAGTTCGAATAGCAATCGCCCAGATAGCGAGGGGTCGTGGGTTGATGTCCCACAAGAAGACGATATTTCTTTTGGAAGCGAAATTTATTTCACACTTTCGTTATTTGACGGTTGCTTGCACTTGCATAGAAAGTAACGAAACTCTGTCCACTAAGTGGCAACGTCGTTTTCGTTTCGTGCTGCAAGGACTTGCAGCTTGCATATATTTGTCATATCAAATGACGCCATCGAGGACAGTAGAACTTAGAGGACTTTATAGCGCAACAAGATTATGTATGACCCTTGTCAGGCCTGTTTAACTCCCTGCGTAGGTAGCAAAAACGTACCTACGCGCGGCGACCCCTTGGAAAGGG
Source organism: Pyrausta nigrata (assembly GCA_949316185.1). Lineage (NCBI taxonomy): Eukaryota > Metazoa > Arthropoda > Insecta > Lepidoptera > Crambidae > Pyrausta > Pyrausta nigrata. The sequence goes on along the minus strand of OX438940.1, from coordinate 18,599,715 downwards.
GCTCTAATCAAGTTGGATGACGCAAGTGAGCAACGAGACCGCGCCCGCGCGTTTTATTTACCAGCGCCGCACGGCACTATGTGTGATTGATTACGTTGCTTCCATTCATGCTCGTCTAGAGCATGAATAAACTGCTAAAAAGGTGCGCTAGATGGCGTAAGTAGCTTCTTGTAGCAGTTAACCCTATCGCGTCGCATGATAGTACGTCACTGAACAGGTTTATTGTATTATGATTCATATTCCAGAGTTATAAGAATTAAATTATCTTGCAATGGATTTCTGTAGGTGTCTAAACGAGAATATGCTTGACTGTGAGGCGGACTAAATTACACCGAGTTTATTGCAAAGTCAAACTACTGTACGGAGTACTAGTACTTATTCTGTGCCCTTGTGAAAGCACTAATCGCACGTTACTGTGAGGAAAAATTCTAAAATAATATATGATTTGCGATACTTATGTCGTATGTCAATTATGTTGTACCTACGCGTTCCCTAGCGACAAGGTGTTTCGTGAAAATTGCTATCTTCATTTCTATTTACTACACGTTATAACTCAGCTCGTTCAAAGTTCTGTACGGTCCCGAACGGCAGCGAGGAAATCATTTATTTATTTATACTTTTCTGCACAAATGAAAAACAATGTACAAATGGCGGACTTAATGCCAAAAGCATTCTCTACCAGTCAACCATAGGTCAAACAGAGAGAAGATACAGGCGGTGCAAAAGAAGAAAGAGAGTAATTATCAACGAAAGTATCAAGTGAGAGTATGCAGAACGTAAAGACAAAATAATGAATAAACATACATACCTACTACTTATCTAAATAATATCGACATAATATATAGGTACTTACATAATTATACGTACCTACATAAACATAAACATGCATAATAATAATCGTACACAAATTTCATGTCACTGAGTCAAGACCGAAATTTCATTGTTATAATAATTCCGCAAAGCCCTCTTAAGGGAAAGTTTAGAGGTACATTTCCGAATCTCTTTGGGGAGCCCGTTCCAGAGCCGGATGGCTGTGAGAGTGAAGGAATTGGACATGAAGCCCGAAGTGTGCTGTGGGATGAAGAGCTGAAGAGAGGAGGAGGAGGTTACGGTCATGAGAAGAATGTTGATATGAAAATATATTTTTGAGATACGAAGGAGAGTTGGGATCAGAGAGGATGGAAAATAGTGTAGAAAGTATCCGAATATTCCTGCGCTGCCTTATGGGGAGCCAGCCAAGCTGGGATCGAAACTGGGAGACGTGGTCGTATTTGTCGTAGAGGCGAACTGCCTGCTGGCGGCCGCGAAGGTAAGAAGAGAACCAATCCACCGCAGATGATGAGACTCTCAGATAGGAAAGAATGGCTAGAAGGATATCATGATCAACGGAAAGTCAATCAGAACTAAGATGGTCAAACGCGACTCCTTCATGCCCGCCCTCACGTCATCAACTATTTTCAAAAGAGCAGTCGTCGTACTAAGCCCAGGACGAAAGCCGGATTGAAAGTTACTTAAGAGATTATTATCAAGGACAAATTTAGAAAATTGCTTCTGGGCTGCAGCTTCAAGGATTTTGGAGAGGAAAGGTAATATTGAGATAGGACGAAATTGATTCAAAGCATTGGGATTGGACACTTTAGGTAAAGGAATAATATGTGCACGACGCCAAGCAGATGGGAAACAGCCGGTGTAAAATTATATAGCTTATTAATAGGGAATTAGATTTATATAGTAAACCTTTTTATGAATGTACTAGCTGTTGCCCGCGACTTCGTACGCGTGGACTCGATGATACAAAATATTTTATACTCCTGTCGCCATCCAGCTATTATGATCTATTATTCTACCATGTCGTAAGGAAAAGAGAGGAATAAAAAATCAAGGTCCATAGGCACTCTTTTCTAGATAGGTTACTATTACCTGGCCATTCTCCTTTGGTAAGAAAATTTCGCATGGCAGTGACACCGACTCCAAAACTAAATTTTGTCGTACATATCTTTCTTAGTAAAAGTGTAAAGGATTTTTTTTAACCTTTTAGTTTACTTTATTGAAGGCAGTTTAATTCGTTTGTAACTTAAATTTTAGTGTTTAGAAAAAAGTCAGACTCAAACTCCCTACCGCAATAAATGAATGCGGTTTACCATTTATTTATTGTGTCCCTAGCCTACTCAAAGGTCGCTTTGTAAGTTACTACTGTAAAGTTATTATTGTTATTAGGAGCCTGTCGTGTCCCACTGCAGGGCAAAGGCCTCCCTACCCTTTCCTTAGTGATAAGTAGTATAAAAAATAGTGCCAATTGACTTTGATGTTTCATTAATAATATAGTAATTCAATAAATTTCGACAAACTGTCTGTGGTGAAAGTTCTAACGCTCGCTCTAATCATATCTCTTATAGTTATGCTGAGCTGCTCAGGTTCTATATCAGTTGCTTCAGACCTTCAATAGAAAATGCTCATCACGCTGAAAAATGTTCACTAAAGCGCTCTATTTATATCTCTTATAATTGAGCCGAGCTGCTAGGGTTCTTTATTAGTTGCCTTCAATTTGTGTACGTCAATAGAAAATACTCATCACGCTTACTATCTTTTCTTAAGGCGCTGCTTTCATATCTCTCTTAGTTTAAGTGTACTGCTAAGGTTCCACGTCAGGTACTCCGATCTTCAAAATAAGTTATAGCCTAGTATTTGCCCAGACTCAACAGCTACACAATGAAAAAAGTTCCATTCAAATCCGTTCAGTAGTTCCGGAGATTAGCGTGTACAAACAGACAAACAGACAAAAAAATTTAAAAGTTGTAGATTCCTATTCTGTTACTATTTTAACATCATCCTCAATTAGTTTTTGGTAAAAATACTCAATGTACAGACGCATTGGTTGTACAGTTTTATTATATGTATAGATTTGCTACAGCGGGTTCAGTATCAGTCACTCTGTATTTAACGGTGAATTAAAAGTAGCGTTTCTAATTTGTACACTAGTTATTACATGAAGAGTGGGGCATCATTTGAAGGCGGGTTTTACTCGTAATAAGTAAGTAATATCAGAAACTCCTTGCACAGGAAGGAATTTAATATGCAGCCCACCTAAAGGCGAATATCGTAGAAAACTGATCCCTCGCGCATGTTTGTTGCTATGACTACGGTGCATCGTAATTCGTAACTAGGCAACTGATTATTTACGTCAAATAAATTAAACGGGTGTTAGGGCTCGTTCACTAACATGTTTTTTACGTCGCATTAGCTAAATTTAAGACTAGATGTCATGCTAATTATAAAAAGCATATTTTGAAAAATATTATAGCGGTCGTTAAACTAAGAGTGCGTGGTGACGTTTCAGTAACTGGGCGTATGCGATGTGAAACATATAAAATTGGTTACTAAATAGGTAATGCTTCTAATTAAAACTTCCTTAACCTCTACTTAAGGAAAGTTTAATTTTAAAAGACACAAGTAAATTCCGGGCGGCCACATCGCCAAGACAAACACGTTCGTGTAAACGCACTCTTAAGGCACTGTAAACAAAATCTTCAATGTTCTTAAAATTTTGCCAACTGACATTATCCCATGTGACACTGACACATCAACACATGACACTAAAATTTTCAACCTTACTGCATTGTATTGTAATATATTTTACAACATTTTCACGAAGTGGGTCGGATCGGCAAAGTTCGCGAGACTGATAACTATCGAACTGAGTGTTACTTCAAAATCACCAATGTTTATTACTCTTATAAGCGAAAATGATCTTTCAGCAAACGAAATAACTTGTATTATGATAAACTTAGCACATTCGTATTTTTTTGCTTTAATTACTTATTTTATACAAATCAATTATGAGCCTAAACACATGAGCATAGATTTATTCTACTTGTTTGATATTTCATTTCATTACGAACACCTAGATTGCTTAGATACCATTGACAGTTTGTTTATTTATATACCTATGACTTTCATTTGCTACGAAATATTTGACAACTTGTGTGCTCACTTTTATTTGAAACACTGGGTGCTCTCATCAATCTGAAAACTTTTGTTGTATAGATGATTATGGTCACTATAAATGTGTAGCACTATGTGAACAGCAGAGTTGCTTATCCACTTCTGATGCTGACTGTACTATCACGCAACGCGATAGGGTTGACTGCCACAAGAAGCTACTTACGCCATCTAGCGCATCTTTCTAGGACTTTATTCACGCTCGTCCAACCAGCAACCTAGTGTCGCGCACCGCCGATGAATAAAACGCGGGAGCGTGTCGCTGCCGGCTAGCGACACCCAACTTGTTTAGTCCTTTACCAAGGGGTCGCCACGCGTAGGTACGTTTTTGCTACCTACGCGGGAAGATACACAGGCCTGGCCATAGGTACAGCCTACTTCAAAATTATAATAATTTTAATGATAAAATGCAAATATTTTGTAACGAATTAATGCGAATTGACAATGATGATGATGATGTCCTCCACGACGTGTCCGTCGACGGCGACACCTTGTCAGTTTCTGGCATGAGCTCGGAGGTGACTTGCAAATTCGAACTTGGTCCTGAACGTGCGACTGCATAAGCTACACTGCAGCTGTCCACTTGCGTTGTAGGTGTAGTTGTAGGAGACCTTGGGGCGTGCCTTTCGAGCATGGCGTTTGGCTTCGAGTTCATTGAGACGGGCTGCTTCAAACTTCTCAATTCCATTTTTTACTGCATTACGCCACTCTGGCCTCATCAATGCGTCTTTCTCCCACGTATTATGCGACATGCCACAGGACGTTAGATGTCGTTTCAGGACGTCCTTGTATCGAAGATACTGCCCTCCATACTTCCGCTTACCACTGGAAAGTTCCGCATAGAAAACGCATTTGGGCAAACGAGTGGCGTCCATGCGTACAAGGTGTCCACACCATCTCAACTGCGCCTTCATCAGGAGACATTCCATGCCGAAGATATTGGCACGACGTAAAACCTCAGAGTTTGGGACCCGATCCTGCCATTTCACCCGTAATATTGCACGAAGACATTTTAAGTGAAAGGTGTCCAAACGCTTAATATCAGCTTTATATAGACACCATGACTCCGATGCATACAGCAAAAGGGGTAGTATAATTGCCTTATATACGGATAGCTTCGTTCGTAGATGGAGGTCGTGGGATTTCCACACCCTCTGGTTGAGTCCACTAATTGAATTGACAATAATTTGATAATAATACATTATTTTCAATTCGCATTAATTAAAGTAATTCGCATTTATTAAGAAAATAATTTGATAATGGAGACGCACCTGCATCTACAGGATGCCCAGTTTGGTTTCACGCCTGGGTTGTCAACTGAAAGTGCGATCCTATGTCTCAAGCAGACTGTGCAGTACTACACGGCTAGAAAGACTCCCGTGTATGCTTGCTACCTAGATCTTTCAAAAGCTTCTGATTTAGTAAATTACAACATGCTGTGGAGCAAGCTGCACAAAAACACACATCTACCTAGCGAGGTAGTCTCAATGTTCCGGTATTGGTACAACCACCAGCGGAACACTGTTAGATGGGCGGGCGGGGGAGTATTCGGACGTGTACGGGTTGGAGTCTTGGAGTGCGGGGTGAGGCAGAGGCCATTAACAACATCAGTTATGCCGATGACATGGTGTTGTTGAGCCCGTCGCTTGGTGGGCTACGGAAATTCCTATGCATCTGTGAGTCATATGCTGGGGCCTATGGGCTCAGATACAACCCTAAGAAGAGTGAGTACATGATTTTTAAAGCTGGTACCAAGACCTACTCATCTGCAGCAAATCACGCTTTGTGGTGTTACCTTAAACAGGGTAAGTAAATTTCAATATCCGGGTCACTGGGTCACAGATGTTTTGTGTGATAATGAGGACATTGAGAGGGAGCGCAGGTCGCTGTCTGTTCGGTGTAACATGCTGGCTCGTAGGTTTGAACGCTGTACTATACCAGTGAAAGTAACTTTGTTTAAGGCTTACTGCCAGTCTTTCTACTCGTGCAGCCTGTGGACCAGCTACACGCAGCGGGCATACGGTCCCCTGCGCGTCCAGTACAACAATGCATTCAGGGCGCTGATGGGGCTACCACGGTTTTGCAGCGCCTCAACGATGTTCGCACAGGCACAAATAGATGATTTCTACGCCATCATCCGAAAGAGGAGTGCCTCTCTGCTCAAACGCTTTGGGAGCAGTACCAACAGTGTCCTGAACGTATTGGCCGAGCGGTGGAATTCCCCGATGATGCAAAGGTGGATGAAGCTGCATGCCAATTCATCGCCTTTTATAAGATAAGAACGTGACAATTTAAAAAAAATATAATTATTTAATTGTAATTTATTTTCTGTTTATTTTCTCGTAATTTATTTTATATTTTACTAATTATTGACATTTATGTAAATTATGGATAATGTTTACCTGAAATAAATGAAGTTTATTTTTTAATTTAATAAAAGTTTTTTTTTAAATTTATTTAGGAACTAGCTGTTGCCTGCGACTTCGCCCGCGTATACTACTATTTCTGTATCATACAGGAACTGTGTTTTTTTCCGGGATAAAAAGTAGCCTATATGTTATTCCAGACTATAATCTATCTCTGTGCCAAATTTCATCCATATCCGTTCAGTAGTTTTTGCGTGAAGAAGTAACAAACATACACACTCACAAACTTTCGCATTTATAATATTAGTGGGAAGAAAACTTTAAGTAACTGGTTACAAACTATAAATTACAACGAAATAGAGGCACTTCTTGAACTGTAAACCCTTAGAAAAAACTGTTTATATTATTATTAGTAAGTCTTAAATTACCTGTTCTTAGTATATTCATATGTATTATATTATATATTAAAATGAATAATTAATTATGTGCGTAATGGCAGGAAGAATGTCGTCCAGAATTTGGACTATCATAGTTCTGCTGACGTCGTCACATCCAACAGCCTTGGATTTTATAGATATTTTTTTTTTCGAGTCTCATCAACTGCGATTGGGGAGAAAGAGAAAAGGGTAGCTGGTAGACTGGGAAGAGATTGAATTGAGAAATAGTAGAGAGTATGATTTCCTTACGGAGTCAAAAAAAGCTTGGTGGTAGGCGATCGGTACGTTTTAATTAACTGACCCATTTTTCTCACCACTGCAACTTCTAGTTAGCCAAAATCTATAAGCCTAGCCTCAATGATAATCCCAACCACTCCGATCACTGCGGGTGTGACCGAAACGAAACTACCATACGTCAAAAAATTCAGGAGTTCGTACCTTATAATTGCACAGGTATAGCTCGGAGTCAAGAAGTTGGGGATATAAACCCCCGTGCTTCGCCAAGCCATCGGTCTTATGTCCGATCCCTCTCCGGTATCGTCGTGCCATCTCACCAGACTTTGGGAGTGCACAGACTCGTGCGCAGCAGAAGTATACTGACCAGGCCGGACAGCAGCAGGCCCCCCATGGTCCCCTGCGACGTGAGGGCCCCGAGCGCGAACTTGGAGATGAAGCCCCACTCCTCGGCGCTGAGGGGCCCCATGCCGCCCGCGCCCAAGGAGCTGCGCGCCACTTCGAGCGTGGGCAGGGGCGGGTTGCTCACTGACGGTGGGATCTGAAAAATAAGGGGGTATGAAGTACTTCATATTACTATTGTTAGCGCTTCTGTCTATGGAGAGGAGCTTCACAGATTCGTATTCTAAAATTGCGAACTAGATTTTTTAGTTATTAGGTTTATAAACCGCAGGATAGATTAGTTTACTTTAAGCATAGAAAGTTACATTCACACTACGCTGCACACACACGCTGGTATTTGAAGGCTAAATCCGGTCAAAAGTGTATTTTCCAAACTTTGCCAAATGGCACAAACAATGCACGTTTCATAAAGTACAATAACCGGTCCATCCAGGGCGCGCCTCTAAACCCGTTTTCTACCTGCGCTCTCACCACAGAATCAGTCGGAACTCAGCCATTGTGTAAAACGCATGACTTTTTTCTCGGCGCTCTGGATAACTTTGCAAATTTTTTGGTGCTTATATGTGTGTGTGTGGTGAAAATTAGTTATTGAATATGGAAGCTGAAGGTATGTACTTTATATTTTAATAAATTACAGTAAATTATTTCTTAAATTTCAGCATTTAATCTCATATTGCCATTCCATAACGTGCTATTTTTCCTAAAATTTTATAACATTAGTGTTTTTGTTTATGTGTCGGGCTTTGTCGTGCAACATTTTTATTATGATAATTAAGCGTTAACCTTCTCCTGACCAAAACATAAATAAAATTGTCCCCCAACGTCCCCCCTTTTTTTAAAATATTATATAAGTTTGTAGGTGTAATTAAAAAAAATAATACAATGTATGTACATTTGTTCTCAGGTACTCCGCAAATGGTGAAAACTATGACTAGGCGGGAACTTTATGATATCCTAAAGGAATTTAAACGAAAAAGAATCGATGAGAAACTTAACTTGTTAGAAGTTAGGCTTGCCGAGCTGACTTTTTGCGCGACAAAAAATAGAAATATGTTGTCTCGTTGTTTGAGGCATTTCAAGACAAGTTTTAAGCAGAAATGGACGGCAGCTAGTTACACAGATGAACGATTTTTGAAAAATAATGAGGAATGGCTTAAAACATCACTAGAGCTTCCTTTGTGGTCGTCACACAAGAGCGGTCGCCCAGTTAAACAGTTTCACGAGTTGAGTGAAAGGAGCAAGCGGCGGAAAACTGAAGAATTACGGGCTCACGTACCAGTTGAGGAGTTGACTTTCGCTGCGTGTGTTAGTCAGGGCACTTCAGGGAAAAATGATACTTCGATGATGATCAAAGAAATAACTTCAACGCCGACAAGAGCCAAGAAGATCAGAAGATTAATTTCGTCTAAAAAAGACCACGTGAAGATGAAATATACCCCACGGGAAGCGTTATCATTATTTGTTGAAGGTAATTTCACAAGAAGCCAGTGGAATTTATTACAAGGTGGACGCAAAGATACCTTTATCTACCCTTGTTACTCTTTGCTGCAAAAGGCGAAAAAAGAGTGCTACCCAGATGACAAAATAACTGTTACAGAGACCAGTTTTAATGTTGAACTTCAAGCTTTGCTCGATCATACGTCTTTGCGCCTCATTCAATATTTTAAAGAAGTTATAGATACGTTAACTGAGAATGAAAAGCAGCACTTACTCTTGATATGAAAATGGTGATGTGATGGATCTCACCAAACTCCATTTAAGCAAAAATTTGAAAGTGTCACAGATGATGATTCAAATATATTTGTGAGCTCGATTGTTCCGGTGAGGTTGGTTGTTTCTATTGATGGTCAAACAATAAAAAACATTTGGCAGAACCATACTCCTTCTTCGGTGAGATTTTGCAGACCGATCAGAGCTCGATTCGTACATGAAACGAAAGGTGTCACTAAGGAAGAAATAAACTACATCAAAAATCAAGCCAAAGATCTGATAAAAACTAAAGAAAGTGAAACATCAGTGCAAATCACTCACAATATTTTGCTGACAATGGTAGACGGAAAGGTCTGCAACTCCGCAACGGACACTGCATCAACTATGCGATGTTATATATGCGGTCAAACATCAAAAGACTTTAATAAATTAAAAAAAATGCCATAAAAAAAGAAACTCTAAGGTTCGGGCTCTCAGTACTCCAAGCCAGAATACGCTTTTTTGAGTTATTGTTGCATTTAGCATATAAAGAACCCATTAAAAAGTGGCAAGCCCGTACACCAGAAGATAAAAAAATTGTTAAAGAAACAAAAGAGAAAATACAGAAATGTTTTAGAGCTGAAATGGGTCTGCTTGTTGATGTTCCCAAAGCTGGCTATGGAAATAGTAATGATGGGAATACGTCTAGGAGATTTTTTCAAAACGCAGAATGCTCTTCTCGCATCACCGGCATCAACAGGGAATTAATTACTAGGTTTAAAGTGATTCTTGAGGTAATATCAAGTGGTTATAACATTGATTACCAAAAATTGGATGATTATGCTCAAAACACTGCCAAACTATATGTGCAATTGTGCGGCTGGCATCCAATGTCGCCTACAGTCCACAAAATTCTAATACATGGAGCGCAGGTGATGGAAGAGGCAATTCTTCCAATAGGACAATTGTCTGAGGAGGCCGCTGAAGCACGAAATAAGCATTTGCGCAAATATCGGGTGGACTATGCACGGAAATTTTCGAGAACTGAATGTAACAGAGACGTTTTAAATAGATTACTTCTGACATCCGATCCTCTCATCAGCTGTAGTCGGCCAAAGAATAAGAAGAAAATCTTGCCATTTTCCAACGAAGCAAAGACGATTTTAATTGCAGCAACACCGAACTTAAACAAGTCTGATGACAATACTGTCGAAGATGATGATATAGGGGAAGATTCTGATGTCATCAGCGAATAAGATTGCATATGATTTTTAACAAAATTCAATTTGTTTGAAACCATTGAAAAAAAAATACTTATATGTTTTTCTTATGTTTATTTAATATTAAATCGATAATTTGATCAAAAATTGTTTTTCATTACGTTTTGAGATAATATAGGCCCCTAAATAATGTTGACCGGAATTTTTGCCTCAAATACCCCTTAGTGCGCTGGTCCGGCCGCTTGGCGACTGCCGGTAGAGCTTGTACGAGCGAGCATCGTACATTGCATCAACCACGGCGTCAGCGACCTACATCCAAGCGGATGACCGATGAACCCATAACGAGCAGCGGCACTCTACACCAACGGCATTCATTTATAAACCTATGACGAGAGAGACGTGCTCCCGTACGATACGCGGATGGAGAGATCCTCCGGGAAGTACACTGTTACCTGCGTGTACTGCGGCGGGTTCTTGAGCGCGATCTTGTTCGTGTTCTTGCCCTGGAAGCGCTGTATGAGCGCCGTGATCCCGTACGAGAAGCGGAAGGAGAGGTCCTCCTGGAAGTCTGCGCACAGGTTGTCGCAGTTCAGCCGGTAGAGCACTTCGAAGGGCTGCTGGTGTGGGATGATGTAAGTGGCCGCCGCCGCGCGCTTGTGAACTGGTAGAATGTTGTACATGCGCTCTGAAAGGAAACACGCGTTTTTAATAAGATTTGTTGCTTTGCTCCTTGGAAGTCGAGCGTGAAGTCATTCGGTGAGCAATTGGACTTAGGTCCAGGCTGTGCCCACTACACCGTACCATACCCTGACCGTTTTAGGACCATATCAGACACGGAAAAGCAACACGATACGTTCTATTATGTCTACTTTAAAAAATCGACGGCGTTCTATGCCTGTACGAGCCACTCGCACAGAATTATTTTCTAAGTTTTAAGTTGACCTAGATCGATCACATATCGATAGACATAATATTTGGTGGACTCAAGGAGGTGACTGGAGGCAGATACAGGGAGCGGTACATATGGCGCCATCTCCTTCTCCTTCTGCGCCTCGTCCATCTCGTGGCCGATGTCGGTGGAGAGCCGCTTCTTGAGGCGCTGTCCGAGGCCCGCCTCGACGTGTCGGAGTGAGGCGAGTACTAGAGGCTACTGACCGGCCATCTCCTTCTGCGCCTCGTCCATCTCGTGGCCGATGTCGGTGGAGAGCCGCTTCTTGAGGCGCTGTCCGAGGCCCGCCTCGACGTGTCGGAGTGAGGCGAGCACTAGAGGCTACTGACCGGCCATCTCCTTCTGCGCCTCGTCCATCTCGTGGCCGATGTCGGTGGAGAGCCGCTTCTTGAGGCGCTGTCCGAGGCCCGCCTCGACGTGTCGGAGTGAGGCGAGTACTAGAGGCTACTGACCGGCCATCTCCTTCTGCGCCTCGTCCATCTCGTGGCCGATGTCGGTGGAGAGCCGCTTCTTGAGGCGCTGTCCGAGGCCCGCCTCGACGTGTCGGAGTGAGGCGAGCACTAGAGGCTACTGACCGGCCATCTCCTTCTGCGCCTCGTCCATCTCGTGGCCGATGTCGGTGGAGAGCCGCTTCTTGAGGCGCTGTCCGAGGCCCGCCTCGACGTGTCGGAGTGAGGCGAGCACTAGAGGCTACTGACCGGCCATCTCCTTCTGCGCCTCGTCCATCTCGTGGCCGATGTCGGTGGAGAGCCGCTTCTTGAGGCGCTGTCCGAGGCCCGCCTCGACGTGTCGGAGTGAGGCGAGTACTAGAGGCTACTGACCGGCCATCTCCTTCTGCGCCTCGTCCATCTCGTGGCCGATGTCGGTGGAGAGCCGCTTCTTGAGGCGCTGTCCGAGGCCCGCCTCGACGTGTCGGAGTGAGGCGAGTACTAGAGGCTACTGACCGGCCATCTCCTTCTGCGCCTCGTCCATCTCGTGGCCGATGTCGGTGGAGAGCCGCTTCTTGAGGCGCTGTCCGAGGCCCGCCTCGACGTGTCGGAGTTAGGCGAGTACTAGAGGCTACTGACCGGCCATCTCCTTCTGCGCCTCGTCCATCTCGTGGCCGATGTCGGTGGAGAGCCGCTTCTTGAGGCGCTGTCCGAGGCCCGCCTCGACGTGTCGGAGTGAGGCGAGTACTAGAGGCTACTGACCGGCCATCTCCTTCTGCGCCTCGTCCATCTCGTGGCCGATGTCGGTGGAGAGCCGCTTCTTGAGGCGCTGTCCGAGGCCCGCCTCGACGTGTCGGAGTGAGGCGAGTACTAGAGGCTACTGACCGGCCATCTCCTTCTGCGCCTCGTCCATCTCGTGGCCGATGTCGGTGGAGAGCCGCTTCTTGAGGCGCTGTCCGAGGCCCGCCTCGACGTGTCGGAGTTAGGCGAGTACTAGAGGCTACTGACCGGCCATCTCCTTCTGCGCCTCGTCCATCTCGTGGCCGATGTCGGTGGAGAGCCGCTTCTTGAGGCGCTGTCCGAGGCCCGCCTCGACGTGTCGGAGTGAGGCGAGTACTAGAGGCTACTGACCGGCCATCTCCTTCTGCGCCTCGTCCATCTCGTGGCCGATGTCGGTGGAGAGCCGCTTCTTGAGGCGCTGTCCGAGGCCCGCCTCGACGTGTCGGAGTGAGGCGAGTACTAGAGGCTACTGACCGGCCATCTCCTTCTGCGCCTCGTCCATCTCGTGGCCGATGTCGGTGGAGAGCCGCTTCTTGAGGCGCTGTCCGAGGCCCGCCTCGACGTGTCGGAGTGAGGCGAGTACTAGAGGCTACTGACCGGCCATCTCCTTCTGCGCCTCGTCCATCTCGTGGCCGATGTCGGTGGAGAGCCGCTTCTTGAGGCGCTGTCCGAGGCCCGCCTCGACGTGTCGGAGTTAGGCGAGTACTAAAGGCTACTGACCGGCCATCTCCTTCTGCGCCTCGTCCATCTCGTGGCCGATGTCGGTGGAGAGCCGCTTCTTGAGGCGCTGTCCGAGGCCCGCCTCGACGTGTCGGAGTGAGGCGAGTACTAGAGGCTACTGACCGGCCATCTCCTTCTGCGCCTCGTCCATCTCGTGGCCGATGTCGGTGGAGAGCCGCTTCTTGAGGCGCTGTCCGAGGCCCGCCTCGACGTGTCGGAGTGAGGCGAGTACTAGAGGCTACTGACCGGCCATCTCCTTCTGCGCCTCGTCCATCTCGTGGCCGATGTCGGTGGAGAGCCGCTTCTTGAGGCGCTGTCCGAGGCCCGCCTCGACGTGTCGGAGTGAGGCGAGTACTAGAGGCTACTGACCGGCCATCTCCTTCTGCGCCTCGTCCATCTCGTGGCCGATGTCGGTGGAGAGCCGCTTCTTGAGGCGCTGTCCGAGGCCCGCCTCGACGTGTCGGAGTGAGGCGAGTACTAGAGGCTACTGACCGGCCATCTCCTTCTGCGCCTCGTCCATCTCGTGGCCGATGTCGGTGGAGAGCCGCTTCTTGAGGCGCTGTCCGAGGCCCGCCTCGACGTGTCGGAGTGAGGCGAGTACTAGAGGCTACTGACCGGCCATCTCCTTCTGCGCCTCGTCCATCTCGTGGCCGATGTCGGTGGAGAGCCGCTTCTTGAGGCGCTGTCCGAGGCCCGCCTCGACGTGTCGGAGTGAGGCGAGTACTAGAGGCTACTGACCGGCCATCTCCTTCTGCGCCTCGTCCATCTCGTGGCCGATGTCGGTGGAAAGCCGCTTCTTGAGGCGCTGTCCGAGGCCCGCCTCGACGTGTCGGTGTAGCGCGCGCTTGTACTGCTCGAGCGCGGCTCGCTCGCTGCGGAAGGGCGTGTCGTACTCGTCCACTAGCGCGGACAGGCGGCGGATCTCTTGACTGAGTGTTAGCGACACCTGAAAAAAAAAACATGATTGGAATGGGACTATAATGCAGATGGATCCAAAGAGCCTGCTACAATACATTAGCTAAATTGTAAAAATGGAATCGTTATTGAATAGCATCTTTTAGCAGTTTTAGAGGCTAAATTGCAAAATCATGCTATTGAAATAGGATTCTATTTCAATTTCGCTAGTGTAATTTAACAGACAGTTCGTTCAATCGTCTTCTCGCGAGCGTTTAATTTTGTCCATCAACTGTCGCATGACAGTAGTGTCGTGCGCCACGGCAGAATCATAAACATATTTCGCTTTTCAGAGGGAATCCGGATCAAAGATAATTAATACAAATTAAATGAAAAGCTTCATTTAATTTGTATTAATTACCTTTGATATTCTTGAGAAATCCTTGGCTAGTGAAACTAGCTTGGCGAACTGTAAATCTTGCCTCGACGGAAGTTGCAGAGGTAAGATAGTGTAGTGGGAAAAGTCCTGTTGTAGTAAGTTATCTTGTACAAGACAGTCGAATATTTTAGCAAGGGATGTTGAGACAGTCATTGTAGAAATGTATTAAGGAGGCCTATGTTCAACAGAGACCGTCCTGCAGCTGACGAAGATTATGACAGTTACTACTGTATCTGTTGCTTGAGGTAATAAAACAGTAGGGACTGAGATAGAATTTGTAAGAAGCTTAGCGTAACAAGCGTGGTAGGGATTAGTAGATTGTTATATTTGTATAACAATCTCCCCTTGGGGAGAAATCGATCCGAGTGAAATCACTCGAGAATTCGTTCGAGCGCCAATAGCTCGAGAGAGAAATGGGTGCTTTCACCCGAGTTAAACTTACTATTTTTCATTTCGACTGTACGTAAGAAATTGTGAATTTCTTTTTTTTGTGGTGCAATCAAAGGTGCGTTCCATTTGATATCCGCAACACGCGCCCGACTGGCATATTTTAGCATTTCATTTTGTCCGCGAGCGGCACCAAAGTGGGCGTGCGGTACTTACGCGTTCTTCCGTAGATTCGGTTCGTACGTTGTACCAGAAGGTAGATGGAGGTGGACCATGGTCGGTGGAGTGTTTGTACCTTGTGCTCTACGCTCTCGACCATGCGGTTGATCTTGTCCTTCATCTGGCGCGTGATGGTGGTGAGCTGCTCCTCGATGGCGGACAGCTGCTCGTGGAGGATGCGCTGCTTCTCCACCATCGACGCTTTGCGGTCCGTCGCGCTGTTGTACACCTGGGGAATAGACCCTTTGTTACTAACTTACGACAAAGAATATGTATGCAAAAAAACAAATGCACTTTTGAAAACTGAATGCTCGTTACTTTTATACGTGAATGCAGTTGCATGCAGAGACTTTGTTACAATGACAGTACGCTACACCCAGTCCCGTCTATTTTTTTTGCAAAACGGGGCAGAAACTCTAGGAACCCCTCTGCCCTCGCATTGGAGGTAAGAAGCGTTGTCATAATAATCGTGAACATAAGTTGCAAGCGAAACGAACGACCATACGACGAATAATAACAATGTCGAGTACTATGCGCTTTGCGCAACAAGTTTTTTTTTACCATATGACAATTTAGTGATAGTGATTTTAGTGCCCTCTTGAAACAGTCACGTGTGACTGCCGGGGCCCCTACACCCCGATGAGCCACCCTAGATCCAGTGGATCCATAGTTCCTGGCCTGCACCCGTGAACTTAAATTGATCTCATTTTGTAAGTAACATGTTCCTCCTATTCATATTCTAATTTCTTTATACGACACGGGGACAACATGTTAGGACAGATTAGCCTTTTTACCGAGGTTTCCTTAGTAATTTCTGGTTTCATATTTGCTTATTACGATTACGCGAATTGTTGAACTCATTAAAACACAATTTTACGGATTTCTTCGCGATTTATTTACATTTTATTTAAAACCTGACGTTTCGAACACTTTACAGCGTTCGTGGTCACACGGAGACTCCCGCGAAGTAATCCGTAAAATTGTGTTTAAATGAATTTCTGGTTTAATGGGTGACCAACGAGACAACGTTGTCGCGCGAGTCTTAGCTGTAAAAGAACGTCAGGCAGGCAACTTTGCGGCTAGGCTATGGTGTAGTATTATCGTCACCGAGGCTTCTCTGATTTTGCGCTCTACCGAAACAAATGCAGCTAGTCAGTACATAGCTGATCCACGTCAGAGGTGGCTGCAGTATTCTGCGCAGGAAGAAGACCATCAGACTAGCGCTTTAGGTTTCGCGCAGATGAGCCATCTACCACCGCCACGGGTGGCTGTCGCGCGCCACGCCTTTTGGTCCCGCGCAAACGAAGGTGATCGCTAGATTATTGACAGATGTTTGCAAAATAGCGAGTAGACGCCACCGGTGAGGTGTCGCGAGTAGTAAAACTGTAAACAGCTTGTCGCTAGCCAACGGTGGCTGTAGTCGGTGGCCCATCTGCGCGGAGCCTTATAGTGTCATATTAAGCTGTTCAAGTACCTGTTCCAAAGCTGATTGTACGTCGGAGGCGATATTCTTCCCGCGGCGCGAGTGCTGTGCGAACTTGGTCCGCACGGCGGACTGGCTGATGCACTCCTCGAACTTGCGCTCGAAGTCCACGAACTCGAAGTACCGCACCTGGTGGCCCTCGGCCAGGATCGGCGCTGAAACAACACACAAATATAATTATTGTGGGTATATTCCCCAAGTATTGATGAAATCGAACGCCGGCTCACTGGCGTAGCGAGCACAACACAAAAAATCGTCGACTGACTAACGTCCTCCGTAGCTCAGTTGGTAAGAGCATTCGCCCGGATAGCGAAAGGACGTGGGTTTGAGTCCCACCGGATAACATGGTCGAACAATTTTCGACAAGTTCTTGCGCGACTCTCTCTGCACCCCGCAAGACGTACGTAGGGCAAGGAGGTGCCGATCACACGCGATTGTCAGAGCGAATCCATTCCCCTCAACATCACCCGTGACCCGCTGACGTCTAGCGTGCCCCGCCCCCCGCACCTCTGGCGACCGCAGGAAGATCGGGCACGAACTTGTCGAACTATAACTAGGCCGCCTAGCGGTACAAAGATGTGTAATGAACGCGGGCTATTTTCATATACTTTATTTTCGATCGCATCAATTCCTAAAACACATCGCTCATTCGTTTATTGGTACGTACCTACAAACCAAACAGCCCGCACCTCGCAAAAAGCGACAATATATTATAAGATCGACTCGCTCGTCTACAACTAACCTTCGCTCATCGACTCGCGCATCCTCGCATATCTTTGGTGCAAATGCAGCCACAACAGTGGTTTATTTACTCGATAGCCGTATTTAATGAATAAGTAAACATAACTGAACAGATCGTGCGATTCAATCTTATAATATATTGTCACAATCTCACCTAATGGTAAAGGGCGATGCGGCGGGGATGGATCATGCATGATGTCTGAATAGTCACAGACTATTCGGTTTGTATTCGTATTCTAAATAACCCATTGTAAAACAATATGCACTATATCATCAAAACATAAAGCACTTATTAATCAGCTATGTGGAAACAAATCAAAATTAAAAATGAAATCTGTATTTTATTAACTCATTATTGCTACTTACAGGTAGAGGCAGGAAATGGTGGGAAAAACAGTTTAGACAAATAAACGTTAAATCTTTTAACGTTTTAACAAAAACCTGCTTTTTTAAAGCTGCTTAACTATAAGCAATTTACAAAAGTGTAAGCAAACAACGTAAATACGTAATATTTAATTATTTTCGTTAAAATAAGTAAAACTGCACAGATGCAAAGATAATGTTGACAACTCAGTCAGCGGCCAGCGCTCTTGCTTATCTACGTAAACCACAAATAAATATTAAACCATAGACCATACTTGACGTTTCGCATGATGAATAAACTACGCGAATTGGTAAGTATTGCTTACTTATTTGCGTAATATTTAATATTGATTTTCAGTGAACCACGTAAACGTTTATAGCTTTTTATTTTAAGCAGCTCAGTTTGCTTTAATTAATAAGCAGCTCTTTAAGCTGCTTATCGTTTAATCGACCATCTCTACTCACATGAGACAGGCTTCTCCCTCTCGCGCATGCGCGTGAGCAGCGCCTCCTTGGCGGAGATGAAGAAGATGCGCTCCTCCGCCTCCTTGGGCGAGCACACGCGCAGCTCGCGCGACAGGAAGTCCACGCAGCGGTTGGCGTGCTGCGTGCGGACCTAACGAACGAAGCATTAGATTGTTTCAACAAACACCGATTTGAAAGATTTGCCACACTGGATGAGTTCTGCGGTCTGTGGCAGGCCTGTGTAAAACTTTTTTGCCACCTACGTCACAGAATACGTACTAGTACTCCGTACATTTTGACTTTGCCATGAAATTTGATGAAATATCTACTCAATGTTGTCAACGATATGGTGTAATTTAGTTCGCCTCGGAGTCAAGCACATTCTCGTTTAGACACCTACAGAAATCCATTGCAAGATAATTTCATTCTTATAACTCTGGAATATGAATCATAATACACTAAACCTATTCAGCGAAGTACTATCATGCGACGCGATAGGGTTGACTGTTACTAGAAGCTACTTACGCCATCTAGCGCACCTTTCTAGCACTTTATTCATGCTCGTCCAGCCAGCAACGTAATTCACACATAATGCCGTGCGCCGCCCCGGTGAAAACGCGCTGGCGTCTCGTTGCTCGCTCGCAACACCCAACTTGTTTAGCCTCTTCCAATGGGTCGCTTTTGCTACGTTTAGGTACGTTTTTGCTACCTACGCGGGGAGTTACACAGTCCTGCCCACGTGTATCCGCGTAGGTAGCAAAAACGTACCGACGCCCGGCGACCTACCGTGGTGGGCTAATCAAGTTGAGTATCGCGAGCGCGCGCGTTTTATTCAACGGTGGCACGCGGCACTACGTTGCTGGCTGGACGAGCATGAATAAAGTGCTAGAAAAGTGCGTTAGATGGCGTTAGCTGGTTTTTGTAGCAGACCATCCTATCGCGTCGCATGATAGTGCGTCACTGATTAGGTTTAGTATATTATGAATCAAATTCCAGAGTTTTAAGAATAAAATTATCTGGCAATGGATTTCTGTAGGTGTCTAAACGAGAATGTGCTTGACTTTGATGCGAACTAGATTACACCATATCATTGACGACATTGAGTAGATATCAGAATCAGAATATTTATTTGCATAAAAACACGGTATTTGAAGATGGTACATACGGGTCAATTAGTGCACATGTTTTGCCATTAAAAACAGCATGCAAAATTTAAGCATTGACATATATATTAAATAAGTAATGTCATTAATTAGATACAAATGTGTTATAAAATTACATTGGAAAAATATATTAAAACCATATTAAATAAATTAAATAATGTCAAATTAAATAAATTGTATTAGGATTCGTCAATAAAGTCTTTCATGTCATATATTCTTTCATCAATAAGCCATCTATAAAGTTTTGATTTGAATTGTACAATGTTTAGGTTTTTGATGTCTTCTAGAATCTTATTATATATTTTAGGCACATTATCAGGCAGCTCTTTTTGTATTTAGCAGACTTTGGGATAATGTCTAACACAAGCTTATTAGGATCCCTTTGCAGTCTCGCGTTCCTTTCAATTACTTTCACAAACATATTGGTATTTGTCTTCACAAAACAGCTTATTTCAAAAATATACAATGCCGGTAGCGGGAGTAAATTTAAACAAACAAATGCTGTTCTACAAGACACGTCAGGTGGTATGCCACAGATTGCCCGGATACACCTTTTTTGGGCTCTGAACGCTTTTAGTATATCTGTGCTATTTCCCCACGCTATTAACCCGTATCGCAAAATTGAAGCTACGTACGCGTGGTATGTTATAAGTGCCGTTTGCAGGTTTGTCACTTTCCTCATTTTGTTGAGGGCATAGGCAAAGCTATAAATACGGTTACACAAAGTCTCTATGTGTAATTTCCAATTTAGATCTTGATCTATAACTACTCCCAGGAACTTGGTAGACGTAATTTCCTTTATTTTATCAATATTTAGATTAAATTTGAATTTTTCGTGTTTAGACTGATTAAATTGTATTAAATGTGATTTATCTAGATTGAGTTTTAAATTGTTTACGTCTAGCCATTTAATAATGTTGTCAATTGTTTTATTTATTTCAACTTCGTGGTTACATATAGAGTGATTTTTAGTTTTTACAATAATAGAAATGTCATCGGCGAATAAAATACATTTGTGATTAGTCACACTCGTTATGTCGTTAATATATAGAATGAACAATAGAGGTCCTAGGACACTTCCCTGAGGGATACCGCACTCAACAATTTTTGAATCAGAAGCGTACGGAATTACTTCGTCACCTACTAGCTTGCTGACAACTACGCGTTGACTTCTGTTTTTTAAGTAGGTTTCTAGCCACTGATGCGTGGGTCCTCTTATCCCTATCGTTTCTAATTTCTTTAACAGAAGTTCATGGTCAACAAAATCAAAGGCCTTTGACATGTCAAAAAATAGTCCCGTTGTAAGATATTTTTCATTCAAGTTGTTTAATATTGTTTTTACTAAATTAAAAATTGCTAATGTCGTTGATTTCTTTTTTTGGAAGCCGAACTGGTCTTTGTTTATAATGTTAAATTTGTTACAGTAGTGCATTATTCTTCGGCGCATGCATTTTTCAAATACTTTAGAAAGTACTGGAATTAATGTTATGGGACGATAGTTACTAACTTCATCTTTAGCACCTTTTTTATGCAGTGGCTTGATAATAGATTGTTTTAGTAGCTCAGGAAAAATACCCATTGAGAACGAGAGGTTTATAAGGTGTGTTAGGATAGGTACAAGCTGTTTATAGCACACTTTAATCATTTTCGTGCAGATTCCATCAAAACCTTCAGAATTAGTGTTATTTAGGCCAATAATTTCTGTATTTACTTCTTCTTCATTCATTGGAAGAAGAAACATTGTATTAAAATTTGTTTTAGTGTTAGTGTTAAGGTTCTCATGCTGATTACTTGGTACGTTTTTATAGTTAGTCAAATTAATAAAATAATTATTGAAAGCCGCGGCTATGTCAGAGGGTTCAGTCCAATATTTGGTTATCAATTTTTAGTTCAGAAACGTTATCATCTACTTTGGAATAACAGGTTTTATTTTTGATTATTGTCCATGTCGCTTTACATTTGTTTTTACTATTATTTATATATTTCATATTGGAATTCTTTTTTGAGTTGTCAATACATTTCCGTAGAATTTTAGAGTACGTCATAGAATTATTTTTATTTTGTTCTGTTTTACTTTTGTAATATTTATATCTTAGTGACCGTTTTGTTTTACAACTAGTTTTAAGCCCACTACTTATCCATTTTTGGTTGTTTTTATTAGGGGATTGACTCTTAATTTCTTCACTGGGAAACATAGATTATAGAATAGGCAAAACTCTTCATGAAAGTCAACAAATGCCGTGTTAGGGTCAGAGTGAGCGTATGTATTGCTCCATGTCATACTGCCCAGACACTCCCTAAACTTGCAAATGTTTTCCCAGCAGTAGTCTTTTCGCAGTAAGGTATATGACCTTGGTTTAAAAGATTTACGAACTGGAAAGCTCAGGAATTGGGCAGTGTCTTGATCCGATAAATATAGGGGGATTACCTAGGCAGTTGCGTCGTTTATGTTACTAAGAACATGATCTATACACGTGTTTTTGCGCGTCGGTACATTAATATGTATGATTAAATTATGATTACGACATATGTCACGAAAGAAGTTTGTAGTCTTGCCTTTTTTTAACGTGTTGATGTTAAAGTCACCAGTTAAGATGATTTTGGTGTTATGACTATGCTTTTTAGATAGGTCAAATAATAGTTGAGCTAGTTTTTGCAGAAATATTTTAGGGTTTGAATCGGGCGTACGATAAATGCATATAAATATTGATTTTTGCAAAGGTAATTCGATCCCACAAATTTCGGAAGTATTTTGGGCTGCATACGTTTTTAGTTTAGAAATTTCCCGGTAGGTACAATTTTTTTAGCTAGTATACATGTGTTACCCCTCTTTTTATTTCTACAATAAGCTGTTGCTAACTCATATTGATTGACTTTTATGTATTTTTTATTGCTCGTGGTCAAAAAGGTTTCCGAGAGACATATCAAATCTGGCTCATTGCCAGACTTATTTAGTTCCTGTAAAGTAATCTCTAAAATCTCTTGCTTTGCTAATATACTGGCAATGTTTTAGTGCATTATATTAAATATTCGATTTTGAGCTTTGTCGTGAGGTACGAAAGGAACTATTCTTTTTTGCTGTTGAAAAAAACTGGTTTAGGGTGGTTTGAGTCAATCGCGATGGTTTAACAGTGTCAGCTTGATTAGAACTGTTGTCTCTTGGTAGAGTTCTAGAGAAATAACATTGAATAGTTCTTTCTTTGTGCTCTACTTGAGCTTTTTGAGTTTTAGGCGTACCGCTCCGCGCGTTACCGCGTATTATATATTTTCTCAGCTGTTTTGGGTTGAGATAGTTACGTTCATAGTCAATACAATCAATAATATGATTAATTGAATTAGCTAACCGAATGGTATTTGTAGAGCTACAGTCAATATAATGGCAGTTTTGATATTTATTACAAATTTGATTTATACTACGGTTGAAGTCATTTACATTTAAATACATGTTCGAGAGTATATTAATCACAATTATATCCTGTTTTACAAACTGTTTTACTAATCTGTGTAAGTTTGCTGCTGTAATTCTCTTATCGTAATCGTTCTCTCCAACACAAATGATTATTTTGTCATGCGAATTAACTTTTAGATTGTTTATTTTAAGCACATTTGGGGATAGTGCGTACGGTTTTATTTGTGCACTAACGGCATATTTATCGTAATGTGTGTGCTCCCGTGAGCGTATCAATGCTGCCGCGAGACCAATGCAGCGTTGTGTTCAAAAGATGAGTAACCGTTTCTTGTTATCAGTGGGTCGACAGCATTCAATATCTGTTGTCCTTTTAAGATACTCTTGTGGGTATTTTGTTTGTTTTTGTTCCAACGAAGGGATATATTCTTCCAGTTTTAGTATCTCCTTTTTTGCATCTATTAGTTGGTTCTGAAATGTCTTAATTTTGTCGTAGAGGTTCTGAAGTGTAGAGTCCTGGTGCGATGATGGCTGGTGTATGTTTAGAAGATGTCATAGGAGAGACAGTTTCAGACTGAAGTGCTGAAAGTCCTCTACCCCTTCTGGAGCAGTGACTTAGTTGACTGTCGTTCAGTGGAGAAAGGCATAATAGGGCTTTCAGCATATTGTTTTCTTTTTCCAATTTGCTGAGTTGCTGACGGAGGTTGTTATTTTCGAGTGACGTATCATCAAATTCATTTTGCAGGATTGCATACTCTGACCGTAGCAAACTGATAGTCTCTCTCATCTCCTGAATTGTGATTTGGTCGGTCACCGTGCAGTCCAAGCTTTTTGATAGTGGTTTATCCGGGGAGTGTAATGTCTGTAATATTTCTTTGAATTTCATTGCAAAGTCAAACTTCTGTACGGAGTACTAGTACTTATTCTGTGTCTGCGGTCAGGTCATATTGATTTAACTGTATCATTTTTAAAACTGATACATATATTAAAATAAACATCTGATTTCACAAAACCTCTGAAATAAGTAAGTTTATATTGGCGATAATTTCATACCTGATCCAAATATTCAGGTTCGGACGCAGAGGCGTCCCATCGATTGTTCAGTATGAATATATTTGGTTGCGATATTTTCGTAGACACTTTGTGAAAGAAGTTTTTTTCCTGAAAAACAATAAAAAGAGAGTCAGTTAATTCAAGAATCATCATTAAGTTTGTCCGTACGTAGTGAATTCGTAGATATAGTTCTGGTTCATGGTCTATTGGACGGCGCACACAGGCACCTATCCACGAGGTCTATATTTCTGGATTTCACACCTCCGTGGCCTGAAAAGCACGCGTTAAGCCGTTGTTTCTGTACCAGATCTCTCTTGGGTCATATCGGATTGCCGTCTCACTGAACTGGGAGAGTGAGGAAACAGAGAGTGCACCTATGTATTTGACGATGATGAAAAATTTAAGTGCACAAATGTGTGCGACACATTTGTGCACTTAAATTTCTCATGCGTACCTGGTTATTCTCTATTAGAAAATTCGGTAGAAGAATATTATTTATTACTTATAGATTCGCCTTTTCTCCATTGCCCATTCCCAATACTAGGAAATCTTATAAGAATATTAAAAATAAGAAACATTTATCTGACGCAACAGACAAGACAAAAAAACAAATCTTCAGGATACATTACAAACAAATATATATATATACAGACGTATACAGGGTGTGTACTCACGGTGACCATAAGCGTGGACTCCGCGTTGGCGACCAATACGAAGACGTCCGCATCGAGGCAGTACTGGTCGATCCACTCGTCCAGGTTGGGCGTCACGTCCACGCCAGGGCTGTCGACCAGCACCACGTCGTCTCGCAGCAGAGCGCACAACTCCCGCGGCCAGTAAACGTGGACTAGAGCTTTCTCTTGGAGACGAGACGCGCATAGAGCGTGGCCAAGCTGGCTCACCGACTGTGGACATCACCAGAACCATTTGGTGGATTAGACAATGTAGCAAGTGACTCTAAGCGATACTGTCGATTAACGAAATTAAGTAATATTATCGCTAAAAATCAATACTATCCATAGTATGAGTATAGACACTATCTACATTCTACAGAATAATCCGGTCGGATATCGCTGGAAGATGAAGAGAAGGACTTGCGTGAATTACAAAAAGACAATTCGAGGGGATGCACAGAATCGGAAAGAGGTGCCTTCTGGTGTCGGAGGCCAAGATCTACTTTAGGTCGCTGAGCCGGCGAAGTAAGTAATATACGGACTAAAAGAGATGAGTGAAATCTGAAAAACTAAGCGAGGATGACTTCACTAACTAGTCCTAAGTTACCTGAACATTGAGCTTCTCCTCGGAGCCCTCGGTTCTTAGGAAAGCCTCGTCTGTGTCGGAGCCCTCGACCTGCAGGAAGCAGTTCGTGGTGTGCCCGATCCCGCTCGGCAGGATCTTGTCGTGGAGCATCGCGTTTATCACTGTGCTCTTGCCATTGCTAGTCCTGGGAAAGTATTCGCCGATTTGCCACTTGCACTTGATATTAGAACTTAGAACCCTGGACTATAATCCGACAAGTTCGTGCGAGAAAGCGCCAATCACACGTACTAGTACAAAGTAAATGCTCTTCTTTATAATATAAAGATGTTTTTATTTTTGAAGATTTTTTTTTGTTCTGTGAATATTTTATTTTGTTTTTTTTTGTGAATATTTTAAGCGTCTACCTGTTGGCGTTATTAAACTGAGCAAAAAATTATGTTTGCTGTGTGGTAGCCCCCGTTAAATTTTTATCTTTATTCTGTTTTTATAGCGGTTACAGAAATACATTATCTGTGAAATTCAACTGTCTAGCATGGTTCATGAGATACAGCCTAGTGATAGACAGTGGAGGTTTAGTTATAGGCTCCTATTTTAACCCTTTGGGTACGGAATTTCTTACGTTTACGCACATATTCGAACTCATTAAAACACAATTTTAGGGATTTATTCTCGCTCAACCCATGCTGAGCGAGAATGCTCAACCGCATCTGTATGCTGTAGTGTTTGAAACGTTAAGTTTTAAATAAAATGTAAATAAATCGCGAAGTAATCTGGAAAATTGTGTTTTAACGAGTCATGATTAGCTAATTCAACTGACCAAATTAAAAAAATACAAAAAATCGTGAGGCTGTGTATACATATACCAACCTGCCGAAGAAAGCAACCTTCATGTGGTCTCGCTTAAGGACCTCCCGTATGGCCTGCACCTTGCTGACGTACGCCTCCACGTTGGCCACGTCCTGCGGTGTCGCGATGCCCTTCTCGCCCGACACGGCTGTGAAATTGTACACTTTTCACATAGATCTATCCAGATTTAGTAGACAAAACAACTAATGAGCAGTTTTCTGAAGGGCGTCAAGGCATTGTGTGAGTAAGCATCAAGAGGTGGTGCTCAAAGTCAAGTTAGTACTTTTATGAAGCCTTCTCTTTTATTACAGTCAATGTTAAATTAAAAATCCAGCCTGAGACTGAATGAAAATTAATATACTTAAAAAGTAAACAAAAGCTATCAATATAATACCAGCAAACAATATCAATTTGAATATTTTTTGAAGCAATGTTACTGGTATCACATTTCAAAATTCTCTAAGACTTCAAGCGCTATCTAGCAAATCAATAAGAACCTCCGGTAGGTTCTCTAATAATCTCTCATTGGACTCAAAAAATAAAATAGTTTCCCAGACATAAATCATATGTCTACATATTTTACTATGGACCAAAAAATATTTTCCAGAAAAAAAGATGTGAATAATAATATTTTTTTAATTTTTAGATCATGCCTGGCAACATGAAAATGTCTTCTGGGTTGGATTTTTATTAAGTCATATTTAAGTTGCTTGTAGTCATGAATCATGACATGATACAATGGTACCTATCATGTATCAGTTTCATTTCATGTGGCAACATATTTTGATAAATGTACATAGGTCAGTATTTAAGAATAATATATTTTTTAATTTCTTTAATACCAGCTTTTCTCTGGAAATTCGCCGGGCGAAGTTTGCCTGCACAAATGTCAGACTTCCAATACAGTTTTTTTTTCCAAAATTTAATCATCATCCAAAAAATGATGATTAATGGGATAAAAAATTATACAACAACAACATAAAATAAAACACTATTTATGCTACTATTATCTGTTAAACTATTTAAAAATGTTTTTTGGCTATGCTCTTCATTATTTTATGTCTTTAGCATAACATAAACAAGCACTTTTGTAATGAAAACAATTATATGAGTACTTGTTTATGACTTACCACTATTTAGAGTAGTTAAACAACAAATAGGCATGTGTGTAAATTATATAACAGCAATAAAACCATTAGGAGTCAAGGCTATTTAGCCTTGACTGATGAATTCATTTGAAATTCATGGCCAAGTCAAAATTTAGTACTTATTGTTGAATGAAAACAGTGGATCATGAAAGTATTATGATCCAAAGAGATATTGTAGCAAGTATTGATATCATTTGTTTACCATTCAGATTATCTATAGCTATAGCCATTTTTATAATAAATTTTATTCAAGCAAAGAAATTCTTTCTTTCTTCTTTAAAATTTCTAAACATATTATTTATTAAAATAAATATTTACTTACCATGCATAAATGTGACAGCATCTTTGACATAGTCATCAATCTCTATAAATATATCATTGATCTTCTTCTTAGCCCTTACAAATATCTGAAGCGGAGAGTCCACATTGGACATGTTGACGCGGACAGAGCCATTGTTGAGGGTCGCAACGTTGTGGGGCCCGTCGCCAGCCATCATTGATATCGAGCGGTTAACATATGCAGCCATACGGGAAGGAAAGACGCACGGTTTTCGTTAGCTGAACCTTACGCCGGACAAGGCAACAATATAGTCACTGTATCACTTCTACTGTTCAAATATAGCATGCAGGGTGTGACTGCAACAGAAAAATAACAAGCATAAGAGCGCAGGCGAAACACTGACATTGCAACAATATGAAAGCAACACAATTTGTGGGACTTGTTGTATTAGTTTTACAAAAAAATACCTATGTTTGGTCCAATAGGTTTCCCAGATTTTGTAATAAAAGTCAAGGCATAAATTTATCTTTAATGTAGCACTTCATATTGAGTAGTGCCAAGGGTACTAGGCTACAAGTACTAGGTTGAGGTTATGAAGAACAAATATTTTTAAACAATCACTGATCACGAGCACAAGATAGAATTGAAAAAGTGAAGAGCTAACATAAATCTTATAAGCGTGTTATTTAATGCATGTAATTTGCACCTTATCATCTCGTTGTATCATAGTCATCGCACATCCCTGCGGTCCAAGCAGCATGTAACTAACACAATCGACTAATTACTATTTTTATAAATAAAAATAGTAAAAATCAATTCGACGTAAAACAACTGACAGCCGCTAAATATAAGACAGATTATTCTGCACACAGAATTTGTTACAATCTTCATTGTAAGGTGCAACGACAGCCTAAAATATTACAAATGTAAATGTAAACTTACCCAAGCTTTAAAGTAACATTTTAAGCTTATGCTTACAACATTTATTTCAAGATTTATTTTTCCACAAAAATTACTATGAATTTTTTCATTTACTTTTTTTTTCTTTTTTATGCCACTTTCTATGCTATGATGAACAGAATATCGCAAAAATATATCAAAATCTAATTATCTATTAGCCATTTGATAAGCAAAGAACTGACAAACTGAATTCTATCCAATCAAATGATAGAATTCACAACAACAGCCAATCAAAATCACGTTGGTGACATTCATCATAGACAATAAAAAAATATTTTACTATAGCAGTTTTTCTTTTTTTTTTTTTGAACTTTCAATTGCAAGCCAAAACAAAAAAAAACTAAATTGAACATTTCATTTTCTTGTCTCTCGGACAGAGAAACGGGATCTTAACGAAATTTTTTATATCGCAAATTTGTAAGCCTTATTAATATGTACCGAGCCGTTGACGAGCCCTAGGCACTAACTAATATTTAATCTGTGAACTAGGCTTGTATTTCATTTGGAGAAGTGGACGGAAAACAACCCCGCGTTCGCCTGCGGGAGGGAGAACTTTTCATTTCGCTGTTGCTTCCGAACATTGGTTCATTCCAAAATGGTTATGAACAAGAATAAATATAAATAAATTAATATTTGACAGCATCACATACATTTCTCAGATCCCAAAGTAGCTTAAGCACTTGTGTTACGGAAATCTGAAACAACACGGTGGTATCATAAAACCCAGAACCGAGACAATATAGAAAATGTGAATTTCTATATTGACCAGACCGGGAATCACCTCAGAGATGGCGACTCCTTGAAAACCGGTGTTCGAGCCACTCCGCTACGGAGGCCGTCATATAGAATGTTTTGTTATTTTTTGAAAGTCGCAAAAGAATTTAATATTTTGCTCTACCTCTATATTGTTACCACACTGGACAGGCTGTTGTGAGACAATTTTTGTACCTATTTGATTGTCGCCATTTTGGCGTTGATTATTTCCATTTTGGCGCTGTCGTCCTTGGACGGTAACGAGTGTCCAATGGACATTGGACACTGTCCATGGAACTAAAATTATGGATGTGGTCAAGTCGACATCTGTGATATTATATCGATGTTTTTTTTATTCATACCTAATCAAAGTTAATTATTCACACAAAAATTGATCGACCGTTTCTTGGACTTGAACCCACGACCCTTCGCTATCCGGGTGAATGCTCTCTTCAACTGAGCTACGGATGACGTTAGTCAGTACTCAGTAGACAAATTTTTCTAAGTGCTTGCAACGCCAGTGAGCCGGCGTTCGATTTCATCAATACTTGGGAAATATACAATAGTATGTAGGCATCTCCGTAACTTGCAATTTTTATGTGATAAAAATACCGACAACTATTCGTTTTCGTAAAAGAAAAGTGGTTTAACATGTGTTGTAGTATTATTCTACTAGAAAGTCTATGTGATTATCACGGTTTTTTTTAAATTAATTACTGATATAGTTGTCATCACGAATTTTTGGTACGTCATATAGTGCGAATAGTGAAAATTGGTTACTGGTAGCTACGGAGAATATTTTGATAACGATTTTGAAAAATGATTATAATAAATAGTTGTATTGAGTTTTATTTTCTTTATTTAAACTCTACTTGGATATCACAACAAAAATAGTTCGTAGAGTTGTCCAAGATTTTCTAAACATTATATAAAATAATGACAACATTATAAATAATATCATTGAGAGAAACAATGGATTAATGCTTCTTTTACCCGTTAGCAGTTTTGCAAAAATAATGTGTTTTGGTCCAAAATTCAAGAATCAGAATCAAAATCAGAATATATTTATTTGCTCATAAATAGGGTTACACTAAAGATCTTACTTTTATTATAACGTTCATCCTATTTAACTATTAACAATAGCATGCAAACATTTATTATTTTATTACATATCTTAATCTACAATAACTATGTTTTTATAATAATGTCAATTATCTATTTTATTAATTATTATTAACAAACAATTCAAACGTACACATTCTATTATTCACATCTTATTATTCATTCACATTGATATTATTATTAAATCCAGAAATGTCAAGTTAACTATTTTATTGTTCAAAAATATTTCCTAGCTATTCAAAAACTCTTGAATCGAATAAAATCCACGTTCTACTAGCCATTCATGTAGTATTTTCTTAAATTGACTAATAGGTTTGTCTTTAATATAATCAGGAATCTTATTAAATATTACTACACACATACAAAAGCAGTTTTTTTGTATCTGTGCACTTTTTGGTATAAAATTAAGAACGAGCCGGTTACAATTTCTAGTACAGCGTGAATATAAATCTTTAGCCTGTGTAAAATTTTTGGGGTTTTGTTTGACAAACTTTGCAAACTGTTTAACCAAACCTGTAAACCAAAATGTTTGAGAGTTTAGGCAGTGGATTACACGTGGAGGGCGACAATTATAGGTGGGAAATCGTCTGTCTTCGCACTTACAGCCAGGCACCTGCTGCATCAGTTCTCCGGGGTTTTTGAGGTAACTTCACACACTTCACAGGCCACAATCACTCGAAATGTCTGTAAGGAGCTTCACAGGATACACACGCGGCGAAAGCGCTCTCGTCGGTTTAGGTGTGTCATAGGTGACGTCTCGGTGACAACTAGGGGCTCCGGGGTTCTCACGGTACGTTTTAAACAAACAAAAACTAGGCAGGGACGCGTCCGAGTGCGCGCGGCGCAGCATCAATAGGGCACACAAACAAATCAAAATATTTTAGTAAACACTTTTAGTAAATTATCTATTATTTCCTTCACATCCCATTTTAATGTCCAACAGAATAAACAACAAGGTCAATATTACAAAGTGTTACTGAATTTAATAAGTATTCAATTTGCGAGTGTTCTGTCATGTTATTTTATCGTAGAATATGTTATCATAAAGCAGCCGGCCTAAAAAAATACAGGAATATAAACATATAAAAAATATGTTTTTATGTTCAGTTGCCAATCTACGCTGGTATGATTATACTGAGTGTTGTCATATAAAGTGGATTCGAAGCGCCCTTAAATCAGGTCCCATATATTCCTGGGAGACGATTCTCAAGCAATAGAAAAAAGTTCACATTCGTGAAAAAGTTCGAAATTCGAAATTTTTCCGAACGTAACACAGTTTGTGCATTCTCAGAACTTCACAATCGAAATAATTCGATCGTACATCACCCGAACGCAACGAGTGGTAAGGACCAGTCGAAGTCGAAGTTCGTATACGACAAGCTGTCAAAATTGTAAACGGAGCTGTTTGATTTGAGGTTATGCCTGAAGTTTTCCTTATTAAAATTTATCTGTTTGGTTTTATTTAAAAATAATGAGGATGAGGAAGTATTTGTTGTGGACTTCTTTGCCAAATTGGTTGTAGAGTTAAAGGCAGCAGGTACAGATCCGTCGCGCTCGCGACGAAAGGTAGTCGTAAACCACGAATCATTCAATTTGAGCATTGCAGAGATCATCAAACATTTCCGTTTTCATTGCAACTTATTGAAATGATTGAGCCAGTTATTGAGCAGCGGTCACATATTAATATTAACATTATTCCACCACACAATCACAACAATGAGCACAAAAACTAATTTAGAAAATTAAGAAACGAGTGCTATCGTTCCCGTCTCGCTTCCCATCAAAAACTCTCCTTTGTTGACAATGACAACAAGAAATAACAGTTTATCGCATTCCATTTCAGTTTATTCTATTTGTGAAATAATTAAAATTAAACTTTTGTTAATTATGCTGTATTATTTTTATTGTATATTAGTTCTAGAAATAGATTATAAATAATATGATATTGAAAATATTTAGTGTACTTATACTAAATGTCTATTTTTAGTTGGTCACTAATATAGTTGCCAAGGCGTTTTTAAAAACGCCGTAACGGAATGTGAGTTACTGTCTAATCTATGTCCGACTACATAATTCGGTTGGTAATAGTTCGATGGGTGTGCCAGAATAGGTGTTTTACGTATCACTCGAACTTTTCAGTAGAACGGTGAAGTTCGTAGGCGAATAACGACACGAAAAAAAATCGATTGCATGAGAATCGTGTCCCTGGTCAGGCTATACTTTACTACCACAAGAAGGTCACGAAGAAAAAATTTGTAACTTTAGACTCGAGCC
Source organism: Pyrausta nigrata (assembly GCA_949316185.1). Lineage (NCBI taxonomy): Eukaryota > Metazoa > Arthropoda > Insecta > Lepidoptera > Crambidae > Pyrausta > Pyrausta nigrata. Next base: position 18,567,235 of record OX438940.1, on the reverse strand, counting down.
GTTTTTTCTGTCTTCTTGACGTAATGTCAGTCTGACTTTTTATGGCGCGTAAGTTTAAAATGTGTAGGAAGTAATTCGTTCAGAAACGCCACAAGTCCTTAACAAAAAAAGGCTATTTAAAACGAAACGTATTTGGTGAACATCTTAGCCCTTTTTTAATTTCGATAGATATATTTCATCTCGAATATCACACCATAGTTTTTTATGAAACCGTTTTGACCTAGAGCTATAATGTATCTTTACCGATACCACTAATATTCTCTTTGTTACTCACCCTCCCGCAAGCCTCACTTGAAATAAGTAATCTTTCGTAGTCAAAAAATCACTCATACTGTATCTCTCTGTCAATTGAATGTTTTACTCGATTAATAACGATTGGTTATCGTGTTGTGAGATATTAAAAAAATGGCGGCTATCTACAGCAAGAGCCAACCACTTTTTGGCATTTGTTGGATAGAGTGAGCTCAAGGAAATTATTCAAAACGATTATTTACTTTAGTTTTAAAACAAATAGTTACGTTTTCTAAATAAACTTGAAGCAATTTGAATAAAGCGCTAAAATGTCTCGTTCCGTCCGTGCTGAAACGAGAAACCGAGTAAAAGATGATATCAAAAGAGTCATGCAAGCTGTTGAAAAAGTTCGCCATTGGTAAGAACAGTTTTTCAGTGAAAATGTATAATTTTTTCAATGACTGGTATACCTATATTTACATAAATAATTACGGTATTTTGTTAGGGAGAAAAAATGGGTGACAATAGGTGAAACCACTATGAAAATCTACAAATGGGTGCCCATATCAAATAACGAGCAAAAGAAGAAACACGCGGCCAAGAGAGAAAATAAGGAAAATACTTTGACGCCAAAAAAAGTCCACGACTCTTCAAACTCAAATTTTGGCATGGCAGAAGATTCCAACACCTGTAAGTGAAAAAATCACAAAACTTAATAATATTATTTTTAACACAGGTTATAAAGCTGTATTTTTATTTTTTCTAGGTTTTTCAACAGTCAGTGACTCTCAGGGGCCAACAGAATTTACATCTACCCATATGAATTTCTCCGAAGACTCAAATTCCCAAAGTAGTGGCACAACAACTCCAGCAAAGAGGTTAAAAACTGATTGAATGGATTTAGGATAGCAATGATTGCAATAAATGTAAATACCTAATTAATGTTTGAAGAAGAACTATTCAACTATTGTTGTAGTTGGTTGTCGAGATGTGAATACTGATCTTTTGAGCAGTGGTGTGCTGTGAACTTTTATTTATAAGCTTGCATTTAGTTTGGTTCTGTAGATTGGTCCAGTGTTTACTGATTTGTAACTTGGCCTAGTTGTATACTTTTAAAACAGATATTTCATTGCAAGATTATCTGATATATTTTATTATGTTGCGTTTGACACAATGCCATGAAATTGGGTAAAGTGTAATGATCAGTAACTATTGATAAGTAATGGGATTGTCTGGAACAAAATCTTTTTTCTAGAGAATCTACAACTAATCCTGGATTACTTGGTAAAGTGTGAATTTGTTTATGGGAAAGTGAAATATCAAATCCTTTTCTGCAGGTTGTAGGAGATTGAAGCTTGTATAGTACAAGTATTTTGGTATCTTGAATCTTCCCTAGTTACTAGTTAGTTCTACCACTAAACCAAATTTGAGAGAATATCTCCATAAGCCACATTATTGTTGTGTAGGTAAGCCAAAATTAAGCAAGTTTGATGATTGTAATGGTATTCTCTGCATTTTGTGCTCTTGGTTATTCTCATAGGAGATTGCATCTGTTGTAAATAGTAATTAAGAAGACCATGGGATATTTTACCATTGCCATCATTGTTAAAATTGAAATGGATAATTTGTTTATTCACTTCAAAGTACTTATTGTGTTCGTATCTGCTGGCTAAAACTAGCTGCAGGCAGTAAGATTTAATTAATAAAAATGTGTTAATTTTGTAATGAAATATATAATAATTTATGATAGGACAATACAAATTATTAATAAAATATGAAACAGCATTAAAATATTAGTATGATTTCTCCTCTGACTCCACCGACGATCCAGTTTGCTGCGAGTCATAGGAGTCCTTAGTGGACATCTGTTCGGACATGTTGTCCACGTTTGTTATGCCGATAATGTCCGTAACAAGGTCACTGAATGTGATTTCCTGTGAAAAGGTAGAATAGCTTTTGAAAATGTTTATTTGGCATAAGTACACAAAAAATTCGTGAATCTCGATAGTTAAAACTAACAAACGAGTGTTAGAAACAGATCGTGCCGTCTGGCTCGAATGCGGTGCCTCGTGCCTACGACCACCTTCAATAAGAGTTCATCACATTGTATTACCTCTGGCAAGAAAGAAAAGTCATCCTCCCCAATCGCCGCCCGGTCTTCGAAGCTATGTCCCGAGAGGATCGACAGCAAATACCAGGACAGATGGCGGGGGAAACATTCACCTGGAATCGACAGACAGTTTTTTTTAATCCTTAGCATACATGCAACAGCAAGGATAAAAACTAATATTCTACCGAGCAAATTCCAAGGGGCCCTGTCTCACTAGGACAACATCTGTGGTAGAGCTCATTCACACGAGGACGATTCGTGATTTTTGACGATTCGTCTTTTTTCACGATTCGTTCTTTTTTTGATGGCGGCGACGAATCATCATTTTTCCTTAGCATTTTTCACGAATCGTGAAAAATTATGATTCGTCTTAAATCTAGTATAGTGTTTTTAAAATCACGAATCGTGAATTTATTGTGACGAATCCGCTGATGCCACCAATTCGGATATTTTGACGAATCGTGAAGATAAAGAAACACGATTCCGTATGCAATGTGAACGTCCATCCGTCATGACGTATCGTGTATTTCGACTATTCGTCAATGACGGATCCCGTGTGAATGAGCCCTTAGAGTAGATGTGGTGGCAGCACTGGCAGCCCCTCGCGCTTTTTAGATGCGTCAAATTAAAATTGCACAAACAAGCTGACACTAGGTATCCTTAGAGCTTTATGGCTAGCGACCGGTTGTGCCATTATTCCTATTCAGGGTATAAGACCCTAAAGAATTCGGCATGCAATAGAGCGGTGGGACAAATTTTACTGCTAAGTTACGAGTAAAGCAAATGCAGTATCACTATAGGTAGTGAGCCTAATTGACTTCTCGCCTGCGGGGGTAAGATGAGAACGGTGATAAGAGAGGTGCGGGCGGGCACTTGGGGCCTGAGGCCGTACTCCGGTTGACGATGTCCGTATCTTCGAGTCTCGCCATCTTGCTCGTTTGCGTTGTCATTCTGGCGTGAGTGGCAGGGACGGCTACAGTCGAAAATACGGACATAGTCACGGAGTAAGTAGGTAAGGCCTCTCGAGTAAGTTCTCGTCCTACCTTCGCGCCTATGTACGCCAGGCAAGAATTCAATTAAGCGGTTTGGGTTTACCTATAATGTCTCCTACCTAGTAGGTCTCTACCTACCACGGGACCACCAAAGCAGTAGTGCATTACCGTATTCCTCAAGCATATTAATAAAATCTTCCCGGTCCATGACGTAGTTCTCCCTTTGGAAGGTGGCGAAGTTGTGGAAGGCGGCGCGCACTCGCTTGAAGCTGTCGCCGAAGGCCGGCCGGTGGTTCAGGTACAGCTTCACGAACTCCTCGAAGTCTATCTCGGTGGACGGATTCCGCTGGTACACCTTGTACTTAGCCTCCACTAACAGGTTTTCTACCTGGGAGAAATTTTGTTTCTAAGTTTAATTTCACAAACAGTTATTTATAAATCAATCATTGCATATAGATAAATAACTCTTTATTATACACTTTGAAAGAAACAATGCAATTTACACCAAACACGAACAAAGTAGGCGATCTTATTGCTAAAAGCGATCTCTTCTAGATTACCTTTGGAACCTATTAATTTATTAATAGAATAATTAATTAATACAGCTGAAAGATAAGTTATATTTCAATCATTTTACGACGATTGATAACAAAGCTTTAACAAAGTCATAAATCAGAATAAGCGCATTCACAGCACACAAAACAGTTTATTGAATCAGGCCTACAAAAAGTGCTTGATTATTAACTTTCAGGTCATTTACTGAGTTTAGAATACTGGAATAACCTTTACGAGAAGCACCATTTTGCGTGGGCAGCTTCCATCCTCTTGCAGTAAAAATAGATTTAGAAATAATACAGGCCAATAATTATAAGCCACGTTGCAGACTACATACTTTTCCGTCTTTCTCTTCACCTTCTGATTCGTCATCACCACGACGTTTATCTTTTCATTTAAAATCATTTAATCAGTGTGTTTTTAATCAGCAAACGGAAACTGAGCGTTAGACTTCTAGAGGTGCATGACATTGATAATACTTAGCAACATCGAACAGTGAATATTACCTCATACTCTGTAGGGAAGTACCCCAAAGCCCTCATGAGGTCTGGCAGCGAGTCGATCGGGATGTAGTCCTTGACGCGCCTCACTGCCGGCGAGAAGGTGCCCTGGCACAGGATCTGGATGTAGTAGAACAAGTCGCGGACCTCCTGGAACAGCCAGCCGGGGCGACCGTTCTCGATAAGACAGTAGTACGGGTCCAGGTCGCCGCCACCTTGCTTGGTCGTTGTCTCAACCGATCTAAGAAATTAAAAAATGATCTATTGGCTAGTGTGTGAAAGTGGAAATGTGACCGATATAGTACTTAGTATGTGAAATCATTTTAGAAGCTTTAAACAATACAAATACAAAATAATTTATTTAACAAAAGGATACATACATTATAAAAAATTGGCAACGGCCCCCGTACTAGGTTTATCCTGTATCACGGGCGGTCTTAAATGTTTGCTTTGTGGACAAGTTTTTTAGAAATTATTTAATGATGTATCATCTGTTAATTAAGAACTGTGATTCAAAATTAATGTTGAACAATACCAACCTGTAGTTAGCAGCCCATTGATACATGCAACTGTCTTTGGTACCGATGGTGAACAGCGTGCCGCTATCTTCACGAAAACACTTTCCAGTAATCTGAAGTTATGGAAAAGCTAAATTAAATGAAGCATCAGCAGATGTGAAAAACTAACAATGAATACAAACGTAAAACATACGACCTCCAAAAAAATCGCACCAAAAAGTTTAAAATTATTTTTTTATTGCTAAGTGATAGAAACGTGGAAGGCAATCGAAAATTTAGTGGTAAGTAAGTGTTCGTTTGTTATTGTTTATAATAATAAGGGGAGGGCAACTAAACGCATTGCTCCAATGAGGCAGTGAGGTTTCGGAGTAAACTAGAATATCATCCATGTATACAACTATGGTATTTTGGTATAACGATTTGGATACAATTTAAATATCACGTGTATTACCACACCTGTGGCCGCACGTCAGACTACCCCACTTTCCTCCTCGAGACTGCCTCTATTCCCTACGTGATAAAAACTGTTTTCGTAGTACGAATGTTCTTACCTGCACCGGGTGTCCAAGCAACCCCACATGCTTCCAAGGGTTCCCATCGAGCGGCATCTTCTGCATGCCTATCACGTTCTTTGTAGCAAAGACCAGGTACTGCAGCTGTTGGTTCTCATCAGTGCGGGAGATCAGCTGCACGCGACTCACCGGGTGCTGGTACCGGGGACCCAGCACAGTCGCCATTGTCATCGTCGTCGCGTAGTTGACGATTTTGTACTTGTACTGATGAAATGTGGAATACAATACAAACAAACAAACAAATAAATTAATAAAATGTTTAAAAAAAATAACTAATTACTTAGCCCCAAACTCAGCGTGAGCTTATGCTATGGCGACTATAATAACGGATAGACATACTTATATACGTTTATATACATCCACGACGTAGGTACAAATGCTCGTGCTCATCATACAATTATTTGCCCCTTTGCGGAATTCGAACCCGCAACCTCTGGTTTCGTAGGTAGTCCGGAGCGCGAACCACTATAACCTCCTCCTAGCCGAATTTTGACTACGGCGGCCTATCTCAACAGAGATTAGCCAACTGCGCGGGACATATTATTGTGCACAAGTGTACACAGGTGTACTCTCTATTCCTTCACTCTCATAATTCGGTGAGACGGCAGTCCGACATGACCGTAGAGAGATCAGGCGCAGGACCAACGGCTTAACGTGCTTTCCGAGGCACGGGGTAGAACCACTATACCGACAGCCGAAGCATCCTATTTGTCACAGCACAGCAGATTGGTTGAGTAAGGTCAATCTGTGCTATTTCCTTTGCGATAATGGTGCGCTCAATATTGGACGTAAATATGAGTTGTTTTGTTTTACCAAAGGATTCTAGTAAGTAATAAATAACCGATCAGAGATCGAAGATAAGATCGGTTGTTTGCATATATCCACTGAACACGTAGATACCTATTTTAATGCAGCCGCGGCTATAATACCCACCGTCCGTTGACTGTTCAATGAATTTGTAAATAGTCGGGATTGATTTAAAATTAAGTCTTGAAATATGGATTTTTCTTAATTTCGGGCGTAAAAATACGGCTCACAGTGCTAACTTTGTGTCTGTTTCGGACTTAATTTTAAAAAATCAGTATGGATGAAAATCCTTAGTTGGTTGGCTCAGAAATTTTGTCATCCGTGAATAAGCAATTCGTAACGTCAAAGTCGCCAAAAAATTTTATTTTCAATAAAACTCGACTATTTCCGACAAGTTCGTATGCGACCCTCCTGCGCTCCGCCAGACGTGCAGGAGAACGAGGAAGCGTCGATCGCACGACTGTCATAGAAATGCCCTTCCCCGCAATACCACCTGTCCCTGCTGTCATCTAGCAAGCCTCGCCCCGAGCATGACTGGCGCTCGGCAAGAGGGCGCTTGCGTACAAACTTGTCGGACTATAATGATTCGAAGTACAGCAGCTGTTAGGTATCTACCTCATCAGTAGCGACGAGAATGGTAGGCAAGTTGGGGTGATGCTCCGCGGGGTTGAGGCCCTCAGGCGTCGGCCAAACGATGCCTGTGAGCGGCACCGCCGTCTGCTCCATCCTGTCCAAGCTGAACACCTCCAGGTATTCCTCTGAACTATGGCCTATGTCATATTCCACCTGGAGCACGGAAGGTATAGTTTACCATAAATACCTACTTATGAGTCCTTTGCGGGTGGTATGTACTACGCTACGCATCTCGCGCCAATCTCTCTCTCTATAGATCTAAAGGCATTTTAGTGTCATGCGGATTTCCGCATGACACTAAAATGCCCTTAGATCTATAGGGCACTTTTTAGCGCACCAATCCTGAGTTGTTTGGGTTACTTAGCGGACAGAATCATTAAAATCCTAGCTACTTTATTAAACTTGGATCTGACACTAACTAATGCCTAACACACACAAGATGTGTTAGTAAGTGAGTAAATACCAAAACTTTAGGTACTGACATCCATAACTACACATGTTTGAATTGAAATTTTACCATAATCCGATCTGCGCCCAAGGACATGAGCTTATATTCCCCATCGGGATTCTTCTCGTTTAAGAAGAACACTGCGTTGACTTCCTTGTAATGCGCCCTGTGTTTACCTACGAAGTTCCACACGAACTTCTCGCAATCGTATTTGTATACGCCGACGGTTCTGCCTGCATCCTGAAATTTTTCCTAGTTATTTCAGACCCAGAAGAAGTGAATATTGCATAAGTAAGATGTCCCAAAATACCATTAAAGGTCATTTCTAGACATTCGCTTCGCACTTTTTTCATGAGTAACCGAACCACAATTGACTGCTTAGTACACATTACCAACTATTATTCATTCTGTGATATTACCAAAATATTTATTATTATTTCGTAGAATAGAATAGAAAACACTTACGGCAAACGCCATAGTTAACGAGTCGGGACTATAGTTCATCTCAATAATCGCTCGTTTTGTATCTTTGAATGGTGTATGTGTCAGTATCTCTATGGTGGTGGGGTCAAGAAATATCACTTCGCCAGTGTTAAGGCCGCATGCCAGGTGCAATCCTTAAATAAGAGAAAGAAATAGGGATATTGGCTCAAGCTGCAAACATCAATGGAACTCTTAAACTTTAATAGACAAACCAGTATGTACGAGTATGAGTGAAGAATAAAAGATAGATCGTGTTTTTACCTATGAATGAGTTCTTTTTCTGTCTGTGAGTGGGAGTGCCAGAACCTTCTGGGTGAGCTTGCTCCACCGTCGACTCTGTCTACGCCACGTCTAGTCTAAAGTCAAGAGGAAGCCCATTCCTAATAATAAAAAAAGTTTGTTTACCTGAAGGCGAATACTTTAAACAAGTGACAGAGAGTTCCGGCATGTTGACCTCATAGTTGCAATTGATGGAGTCGTCACTAGGCGGGATTACCTCCTTGTAGTGCTCTCTAAGGTTGAGCCGCACGAACAGCTTATGCTGGACAAAGTGGAACAGCTCTATGATGCCGTCTGCATATCCAATGCAAACAAAGGGTCTAAAACCGATTGCATTTGTTATTCATTTACTCTAAGAAAGATTTATTGTACTTTGGCACATTACATCTCAGGTCATAGAAAGGATTACACGAAAGTGTTATTACTTCTCTGGGTGAACCGACAATGTGAGGGCGTAAGACGGCTTGTTATCCAAAATAGTGTGATTTTTCTCGACAATGTAATCCACAAATCCTACGCCTTGTTTGTTCGTGCCTGCAACAATTTGTCTGTTTTACAATCATAATACCTAATTAGAACAAATTCGTTCAGGTCTAAAATAGGTCACCTACACACAATGAAATCTCTCAAAATGATTGGTTTCCCCTCAGTGGTGGCATCACTTGGTATCTTCTTCTTTAAGAGTTTCTGGCGCACTGTGCCTGTTTCTGGATCTTCATCCATCACCACTTTCTCCCAGCACGGACATAACTTCTTGCCTTTAATAATCACGACAATATGAGCACATTTTTACCGTGTTAATAAAAATTAAAACGAAGATGTTATGAACGTACACAATGGGTCAAAAACCTTATAACTTCTAGGCGAAATGTTGAAGCTTAGGCCTTTGACGCTGTCTACTTGGAAGCCATGTATCCAGTAAAGCAGCTTCATCTGGTCGTCATAGAAGTGTATCTCGCCAGAGTTGTTACCAGTTACGATAAAACTGAAAAACCATGGCAGGTAAACGTTTAATACTCAAGAACTCCAGGGTCTATAAAAGCATACACATACTATGACGTAACTTTCTGTGCGTTTAGTAGACCTTACCCATCAATGCTCTTGATGACATTAATTTTATCTTTCTCCATCTTCAAAACTTTAATAAACCTCAAGTTTTCATAGTTGGAGCTGTCCACATTTTCTTGGTACTCTATGGTGTACCCGTAGATGAGAACCGCCCCTCGGCTTGTGCCGACCAGAACTTGGGAGGTTTGTTTGACGAAGGTGAAGCAAGTAAGTCTTCCGTGCTCAGGGTGAATTTTCTTCTCTGGTTTCCTGATTTTCAGTTCGTAATCGTCAGTTTCTTTTATAAGCCCTCGTTCCATGACGAATATTTTCTGTGGGTTTAAAATACAATTAGGCCTTGCGAACAGTTATAATGTCCCAGATTAAGTGACCTTAAAACTTAAAAAATTGTCAATAAGAAATAAACATGCAAGTCAATAACCCTCTAATAAGGACACTAACTCCAGATACTCCAATCCAAATGTCTTGTTTTGTCAACAGTAGAAACTGTACAGTATTGTATGGGTTGAACTCCATCTCAATAATGGAATCCTTCGGAAGGTCTACTTGCAACTTAGCTAAAACAAGAAAAAAATAAGAACATAATAATTCTTAGTACTTATAGTGAACAGAAGATCTTGCTGCACAAAGTTGCTCCAGGAAGAACTTGATACATACATTAACAAAGACTTACCATGTGGTTCATCTAATCCGAATGACCAGATCCACCAGAAAATGGTTGGTTTGTCATCGTATCCTAAAGTCAATAGATATTTAGCGTCCGCGCTAATAGCCACTTTAGATAGCTTGGTTTCCTTGTGGGGTGAAAATATTGTCTTTTGCGGGAAGTAGTCGCCACTATCCCAAATGATAAGGACATTTTCGGGGCCAGAGTCAGCTGTGACGAGCCATTTGCCTTGGCTGTCAGATGCAATAAACTGCACAACGTGCCTCTGGAAGTTTTATGATAAGGTGGGATATAACGGTAATTGGTGTGTTTGTTGAAACAGCACAGAGTGTAAGGAACGGCTAGAAAAGAAATTCTGGCACTTACACAGCAGCACCTCAGATAGTTTTAAGAACTCACGTGTCCCTGAAGTATTCTCATCTTGTTTAAGAACTCACGTGTCCCTGAAGTATTCTCATCTGGTTGGTGGTCCAGTTGAAGAGCACGGCGCAGTTCCCGGCTGCGTAGAAGGCAGTCGTGCTCCCCTTGTCGTTAAGGTTGATCACGCCCACTTTCGCGTTGTAGCCATGGATCCATCGCAAATTCTACAAAACAAATTACCAAAACGATCTTGAAAGAATCTAATTTTAGAATAGCAACAAATGATCCAGGTAAAAATATATGACTAGCCAAAACTAGCTGTGCTGAGCTGAACAGTGGGACGCAAACTTAACCTGCACAAGCAAAGTCTTTCGGAAAATAAATATATCTGGATCAGCTATGTAGCTACTTTGAAAAAACCCACCAAACCATGGTTCTACCTACCTCACGACGTACGAACCGAATCTACAGATAAGAAGAGCATGGGTAAGATGTAGGTCTTGCGCCCGCGTACGCGTACGCGTAGGCTCTTTTTCTCCTACTGCGCTTGAAGCTCCCTACAAACTCTATATCCGTGCGTTAAGCTACTTTGAACATAACATGAGAGAGTTACAAAAGGCGAGGGCTTGTGGTGGTACTCGGCGAAGTCTGCATGCTTCTTGATCTGCGACAGGGACAGGCTGAATATCCGCCGGATGTCCAGCTCCACGGTCGAACTCCCGCGCATGTTTGGCAGCGAGTGGAACTTCTCAGTCTGGTTCGGTTGTTCCATCTGGTCCGGTTGATCCATTCCCGGGGATATTTTTGAACTTTCAGTACAATACAAACCAAAAATAAGCTTTGTTTATTTAACTCGCTCTTGAAGGATGTCAGTATTTGACAAGGTTGATTACGTCATACATAAGCGCAGATAATACTTGAACTTCAATTCCCAACATAGAGGTAAAAACTAAACTTATTATATAAGTTGGTGTACGAGTATTGATCCTAATACAGGGTGTCTCAAGAAGTATGGTAAAGCGGATGTCCTCGTCCTCTAGAGCACCTATTGGGCTACCCGAATCACTCCCATTTAGTTCCGCGATTTTTCATGGTTTTTGAGATATGACTATATTCTGAATTTTTGTAAATTTACGTTTAAGTTAAGTTTTTTTGAAATAACTTTTTTGCAACTAAATCTTCGTGCGTTGTATTTTTATGATTAAATTGATCAGATTCGTTACTTTGACGAAAATTACGAATACGATGGTCCAAAGTGTACAATTTATGGCTTAAAATTTGAACATTAAATTAAAAATCTAAACAGGTGACTCCTATATGGTTTTTTGGCGAAGCGAAGGTAGGCCAGTAGAGGTGAGTAGGTAAGTAAGACTCCTTAGAAGGTTGAGTACTGAATGTATTTACATAAAAAAACAACTTAAATTTTTATAAAAACAATAACAATAGCGACCAATAGAAATATTTACATTTTGACCAATAGGAAAACCTTACATGGTGATTCGGGTAAACCAAAAGATGCTTTATCTCTGAACTTCCGCTTTACCGTACTTTTTGGGACACCCTGTATCTATAACTCAGCCTCCTCAGTCACAATGAGTAGTATTGATGGTAGGACGCATCGACCCTTGTCCTCCGAATAGAAACCTTCGAATTCTTTATATCTTTACTGTTAAAGATATAAAGAATTCGAAGCAGTAACGCATTCGAAAAGCTCGGGCTGCAAAAGTGCAAACATAATAGAATTGCCAATGGTCTTTTTTAATAACTGATATCGCCTGTTTATGGCTGTATGGAATTAAATTAATCACTCCAGTCCAGTTTTATTTTAACTGCAACAAAAGTTGGTACATATAACGAGTAACAATCATATTATCTCGAGCCAAAGGTCATTCATACATGAAACATACAACTAAGTGTATGACTGCAGCACGTATCGCCTGGTCGCTTTCTTTGTGCGCCGGCTGCGACCATGGGAGCTTGTAAATTAGTTTTCTTTGGGTATCTTTTTGTAGTTTTCAGTTATGCTTCCTGCAGAACCATATATTTAGAGCTGAACGACCCTACGAGCGAAGAGGTCAGTTATCATTTTGTTATTACCTAAAACAAATGAACACTGTTTGGTAAATACTTGACCTATTTATATATGTAACTTAGAAGTGACGAGCACATATTATTCAAGAAACGTACAAATAATGAAAGATCAGTATTAGCATCTAGTATAAGTTTCAGTTTAAGTGCATTCATTGGGCAGTGAACAGATAAGATAATGATTTTATTCTCGCTAGTAAATGAATTACCTAGTAAGATTCTGTAAGATTAAGATGCGCGTGAGTGAGAATGGAACAAACAAAATATACTCTCCAGATTATTTCATGGAAACACAAGCGTGGTAACGTAATGTTTTGAGCTGAATTTAATCTATTATCAATCATAAGCATTTTTGTGCTGACTACCTGGGACCTGAGTATCACACCCAGTTCGGTCATAATGCACCCTTATAGGTGTCAACGGCCACATGCTAAAGCTGTCCATCTTTCAGCTGTCATTTCTGAAGAAGTATGGGTACTTGCCCGAGGCCTCTGGCGAGGCGGACTTCGCGTACACCTCGCATTCCGTGTCGGAGGCCGTGCGGAAGATGCAGGCCTTCGCCGGCCTGCCGCAGACGGGCGTGCTTGACGCCGATACCAGAAAGGTAACTATGAATCTATTCTGTTTGGCCTGCATTACTCGTATTATGCTCGTAGTGTTGGATGATTACTTACTTACTTACTTACTCCTTTGGCGCAGCGACCCAAAGTGTGTCTTAGCCTCCGACACAAGAGAATGCCATCTGATCCGGTCTTGCGCCGCCTCTTGCCAGTCCGTAACTTGTAGTTCCTGCAGAACTGACATGACGGCGTCCTTCCAGCGGTATCTGGGCCGGCCGACGGGGCGGCGGCCTTGAGGTATTCCAAGATACGCTGCTTTGGCGCTACGATCCTCCCCCATTCTTTCGAGATGGCCCATCCAACGGAGTCTCTGGGCTTTGGCTTCTCCCAAGATGTTGGGTTCGGCGACCAGCTCCTCGATCTCGTGGTTTTTCCGGACCCTCCAGCTGCCATCTTCTCTCCGAGTTGGACCCAGAATCTTCCTCATGATTTTCCTCTCTGCCACTAAAAGCTTTTCTTCTTCCTTGAGGGTTAGAGTCCAAGCCTCACTGCCATACACCAGGATCGGTCTTATAACAGTTTTGTATATTCGTATCTTGGTTCTTCTGCTAAGAAGCTTGGACACCAGCACCTTGTGAAGGGCAGCAGTACAACGCAAGGCATTCTGGACGCGGGTATCTATCTCATCTTCCCTTGTGTTTGTGTTGGATGATTACAATAAAATAAAATTCGTTTACTTGCAACAGCGAAAACTATATAAATCAGCCCCTGATACACACACACCTTTTACTCCACGTGACCTTACCCAGCTGCTGGTACAGGGTTCGGGTGTCCCGTTAATAAAGGATAATCCTTTAGGTACAGATTAGTTACATCATGCCCTATTATATGCCAAAAGTTTTTTTTCAAGTAAAAGAGTTATATTTTAGAGGTATAAATATTTAATTGTTGTATGGCTACTTCTACAATTCATGTCTTTTTAAAAGTCTGTTTCTTTTTTCATACTCTTGTATATTCCAAACACCAAAATAGTAACATTTACCTTAAAATGTCAGTAGCCTTACTAAATAATAAAAACAACTCAAATATTATAAAAACTCAAAACCAAAATCTCAAAAATTGCAACAATTTACTTAAAAATATTTTTGGCTTATAGTAACTACAGCATGATGTAACCTAAAGGATTATTCTTCATTAACGGGACACCCTGTATATATTCGGAACACAATTCAGCGCTCAAAATTCATGCACATTTCGTATATAAGTAAAACCACTTCATTGGTTTTAGCTTTTCAAGAAAAAGCGCTGCGGAGTTAAGGACATAGACAACAAGCCCAATAGAAACAGAAGATACATCCTGCAAGAGGGATGGGGTAGAAAGTTCATCACTTACAGGTAAATAAACAAACTGCGTTACAATACTTGAAGATCATCTAATTAAACTTAAAAACATCTCAGTTTATTAACTGATATAGGGCACAGACTTACTGTCGGCCTAAATAAATAAATTGTTTCAACAAACACACCATTATCTAGCCCCAAACTAAGTGTTAGCTTGTGATATGGCGACTAGGATAACGGATAGACATACTTAAATGCAAATGCTCGAGCTGATCACACGAATATTTGCCCCTTGCGGGATTCGAAGCCGCAACCTCTGGTTTTGTAGTCCAGAGCGCAGACCACAACACCAAGACGAAATAATAGAGTCCATTAATGTTTCAACCGTAGTTTCAGCTTAGCACATCTATTTTTTAGGGTTCTGAACGGCTCCAGTACGCTGCCAAAACACAGGGTGGAGTCTTTGATGGCGGAGGCACTGGCAATATGGGCCCCACACGGCGGGCTGCACTTCACGCGTCTCGACAGCGGCAGTGCTGACATACAGGTCTCCTTCGCCAGGGAGAACCATGGAGATGGGTATGGTTCAATAATATTTGATTCCACTTCCACTGTCAGCCATCAATAAATCGATTTACTGGATTTATTTTCTCTCTTCTCTTGTAAAGACAATCTCTTGTATAATTCCTACCTCCCTGGACCAATTACTTAATTTAAATAATAACCAATAATAATAGTGGTAAGTAACTGCTTGATTTAGGTGTAGTAAGACAACTTGATTGTGATCTATAGATGGAATGTACGTCATTTTTAAAATGACGGAGGCCACAGTTATAAAAAAAAACATTTAACCTAATTAATTGCATATCAAAAAACCGGCCAAGTGCGACTCGGACTCGCACTTGGCCGGTTTATCACAGGATACTCGAAACAATTTTAAATAAGAGTTTCCGCGCCTGTTTCTTTACGTGAGTGATTTGAAGTTTATAGGTCCAAGACTTTAGAAATTACAGGGGGGACACACCGTGTAAACGACTTTGGAGGGCTATATCTCGCAAAAGGTGAAGCTGATAAAAAGGGTTGTATGGAAACCCTACCTTATTTTCATAGTCCTTTTCAACGATACCTTACACAAGGGGGTGCACTCAAAAAATTATTCACCCCCCCCCCCCTTTGCATGTATGGGGCGGTACCCTTAAAAAGTAGTAATTTAATTTTTTTGTATTTTTTAAAATAAGATCTATATGTGAAGTATCCTCGAACCAAGTTACATGCAAATCAGTCCATAAACGTAGAAGATATTCTGGTGTGACAGACTAGGACGGACGGACTGAACGATCTTATAAGGGTTCCTTGTCGGACTACGGAACCCTAATGAGGCAGCTCGAAACATGCTTTCTGAACCACTGCTTCATTGAAAGTTACGATAATCCTATGTTATTGACACGTGCTCTTTTTAACGTAGGTTTCCTTTTGACGGGCCAGGTCACGTGGTGGCTCACGCATTCCAGCCACCACACGGTGCCATGCACTTCGACGATGACGAGCTCTGGGGCGAGAACCTCGATGATGAGGAGGAAGACGTCACGGACTTCTTTGCTGTGGCGGTCCACGAGATAGGCCATGCGCTAGGCCTGTCGCATTCCGACGTGAAGGCGTCCGTCATGTACCCGTATTATCAAGTGCCGGTGGAAAAACTACACCTTGACGATATTTTGGGCATGCAGGAGCTTTATAGTGGGTATATTTAATGTTTTTTAAGATATTGCTCTTTGTCGCTCTTGAACTTATACCCCGTTATTCTAAAAACTTAGTACCGGGTTTATGCCAGGACTAAGCTATTAGCTAGCCAATTAGAAAAGCGCTTCTCTATTAGGTTACGTCACGAATGTGTCATTCATTTTTCTGTTGACGGCTAATATTTAGACCTATTTTAAACCTAGTCAATTTTTTTTGTAATAACACCGATAATATTCTACAGTTTTTCATATTTGCTCAAGGTGAACGCGCATTAATACGTAAGCAGAAGGCGAAGGCGCCGCATTCCTTGTCGCTCTATTTAGAACCAGCATTTTGTAGCGAGCAGAACAGTAACTGCCCCAGTCCCTGTGTTCACTCGTCCTTCGTTTGAAGACTTCTTTATACTGGCAGTATTTCTTCCTCTACAGAAAAAGACGAACTCTCCCAAGAAGTGGTAGCGGAGAGCACGGAGGGCCCGGTGGGCTACTCGTCCCTGGTGCCGCGGTTCACCAAGGCTGACAGCGACGAGGACAACGAGATCCCCGACCTGTGCTACACTAACTATGACACCATACAAGCCATACAGGGGAGGATATTCGTGTTTGAGGAGGAGGTGAGATTTAACATTTGGTGGAGTGGAGACTAATCTGACAAAGAACTATTGGAAAAATACTGTTACTGGCTACGGAGAGATAGCAGTAGAGTCGGCCGCTAAACGTTAGTGTTACTTATAACAACCTGTTAGATTGTATAATTACTGTCCATAGGGCATCCTAAATGCAAATGCTCAATAAAAATCTTGTCTTGTACAATAAATACGAGTAGGACTATCGCAATTTACTTATTTGCACCTTATTTTTTAGAATATACAAAGTTATTTGAATTCTACAGTGGATGTGGGTGATTCGCGACAAGAAGATCGAAAATGGCTACCCTAGAAGGTTCCACGAAGTGTTCATCGGGCTGCCCAAGCACGTGAACGTCATCAGAGCCATCTACGAAAAGCAGAACGGGAATATTGTCGTGTTTCATGGTACGTGTGCAAAATGTGTAGACCACCTGTTAATATGAAGACTTAAGCTTATAGCGATAATACCGCCAACATTGTACACCTTTGTGTAAATTGCTGTACCTTTTTTTTCTGCTATGGTGGGCAATAAACAGTCTATCTTTTTTTACTCGTTTAACTGAGTCGCTCAATAATGGAGATGCCTGGATGTGTCGGTCAGGACTCATGGCAGATTTAGTTAAACAGTAGGTACTATAGCTAACTTATATAATTTTCCTTTTGAAAAAATAATATTAAAAGCTATCGCACTTCGGTCATACAACGGATCCTTCAGATAATTTCAAAGCAGACCATACACCATAAGTATAACTAACTTCAGCACGAAATCAATACACCTCTTACTCCAACGAAGGGTAAAATTTAAGTCAATACGCCAGTAGTAGGGCACACAGTCCTCAGAGAAATTGGTGATGGATGATGGTTTACCAATCTCCCCATAATCCATCAGGCATGCCTAGTTAGACAAATAAAGATTGCTGTAAAAACTATTTTCTTCACTCGTCAGGCACAAAATATTGGGAGTTCGACCGGACCTACCGTCTCAGTCGAGTGGGCAAGCTGAGCGACTACGGTCTCCCGCGGCACGTGTCCGAGCTGACCACCGTCTTCTTGTCCAACTACAACAATAAGACCTACCTTATCGAGTACGAGGTGTTCTGGAGGTTGATATTTGCCTACTTCTTTATTTGCCAGTCAAATTGCGAAAGTTGTAAGTAGTTTGTTGTAAACTAACTAACTCACTGACTACTAGCGGAGTCATGATACGCATTCAATGTATGGGAACCAATATTTTTCGGATCAAAGGATGAGCCTTGGCATACTTGTTCCTTAGGTAGACTAGTGTGGAAAACGCCCGGGAGTCAGTGGCTCACACCCCGCTGGGGGGCTGGGGTAGGGGGTGAAGTTCCCTTACTCCGCACGCACTGTGACTCGTCATAACTGCTAATTTATACCTACTAGGGCAAGTTTGGTATCGTTTTCAGCTAAATTAAAGATGGCCGATTGATTTTTGAAATAAAAACCTAACATTTTCATACAGAAAAATGGAATTACGGCCAAAAATTAAAAAAATAAATTCTTAATTTTTTTTGGTAATGGCCATAAACTTTAAACGTGTACCAATATCTGCTTTTAAAAAATATAGGTAAATAGCCGCATTCATACAGATTCCAAAAATATAAGCTTTGTTGAAAATATGAATGACAAAAATGTTTAAAAAAATATTTAACCCCACGCGGCAGACACGAAAATTCTTAGAAAAATACAGGACAGCTAAAAAACAACTTTTATATGTTGCTAAGGACCTGTAACTACTAACTAGTGAGAATAGAGTATGGTGTTTATAGAATAGGACACAATTTCAATGCTATTTTGATAATAAGATACTGTATAAACTGTGTATAGGTTTACCGTCTTATTTAAAAACTTATTGCTTAACTAGATTTAGTGACAACGTCGGGTGACTTGAAGGTATTTAATTAATCGAGCTACATAGATATATGCTTAAAACACCTACATATACTGTTGGCACGAAGTTGAGCGATTCCGAGGGCAAATGTACATTAGAGACAGCTCTAATGTACATTTGCCCTCGGAATCGCTCAACTTCGCGCACTTATGTCGCCGCTGCAATCACCTGCATCTGTGGCCGCCACACTTCATTTTCCAACTGCACCTGAGAATTTCAATACATATATGTATACAATACATGCTTCGGCTGCAACTGGCAAGTCTGTACATGTAGGTTTCCAGCTGTCACCGACTTTGGTCCATCAGTCCCAATTAGGTGGATCTTTTTATAAATGAATGCTTTCATGCATCGTTCATCGTAGAAAATGAACAAGACCTAAAGAAAAAAGTATTTATGAATACACTATTGAGTGATTGGTAAATTACGTGATTACATAGTGTTAATACTCAATATCTACCTGTCATATAAAACGACCACAATCTTTTTGATTATGGAACATGCATCGCTGTTCCTACTCACACCTGCTCACCTTCTGTGGCATTGGGGAAAGCATTCAGTGTCCACTGCAATTTTTTACCTTTACAATTGAAGCTGTAAACAGTATCTCACGGTCACACACGCCCATGATGGCATGGGACACCGAAAGAACTTTTTCGCTTTGTGGTCCTGTAAAAAGCAAAAAAATCCATATTGCCTACCGAGACGTGTTAATTAAGAGGAAAAGTAAATATACAGGTAATCGTAATAATTTTAACCAAGATTATTTGCTATCCAATGACATGGTGGTGTTCTACAGTACCTATGTGTATCCATCAGTACCTATAGCTCCTTTAGGCACTCGTTGCACAACAGCGACAGCTAGCACCACGACTTCGGTCGTCGGCATCTACGGTTTGAAAGCTGATTCGTGTACATTCGTGATTATTACTGCATTAAACATGTACCATCAACATCATTCTTGTCTCCACCACTTCATACTTACATGGAGCTCATCTTTGCGTATTCGGAGTGCGGTTTGATAGTAGGTATATCGGATTAGTCTGTGTCATACACGTCCTTATTTAGGCCATTGTATGAATAGCAAAAAGTAGAGACCAAATGAAATTTCTTCGTTCGAAGTCAGTACCTGGGTTAGATGAGCTATCATCCAAACATCAAACGAATCGCACTCTATGGAAAGGAAATTCGGATTTCAACAGGATCCTTGAAATGGACTGTGATCGAACAAGTCCAAAATTTTACTTCCAAAGACTATACAAAGTCCACCTCCCTACAAGGGAAGACTGTAAACTACGCCCACCTAAGCCGAAACCGGATAGCATAATCTGCTATACGGATGGATCCAAAATGGATAGCGGTACAGGTGCGGGAGTTTACATGAAAGACTTTCAAGAAAGTCAATGCATGGGTGTAATGGCAACAGTTTTCCAAGCGGAAACCTATGCTATACTCTCATGTGCATTGAGGAATCTAGATCAAGGTGTGAAAAACCACACTATATATATTCTCACTGACAGGGCGTTAAAGGCACTGTCAACGGCAAAAGTAAACTCAAAATTAGTCATAAATGCCATTGAAGTACTTAACAGACTCGGTAAACATAATAAACTACGGTTTATATGGATGACCCGGGTCACACGGGTTACGAGGGTAACGAGAAAGCAGATGAATTAGCAAGACGGGGCTCATCGGCTAGTCTAATTGGCACTGAGCCTTTTATAGGATTGCCAAATGGAACAATTAACACGGCATTCAAGAACCACATAAAGGCCAAACATGCCCAGGAATAGTCCGGGGTAAATGCCCTGGATCACTCTAAAGCCTTTCTTGATCTGAATGCTACAAAATGGTTTAAATACCTAATGCTAAACAGCCGCCAACACTCGAGACCTCTGCTGGGGGCATTAACTACGCCACAAATAAAATGCTTCTCAGAATGGGAATAACTCAGGACGGCAGCTGCAGAGCCTGTGGGGAAGAGCCAGAAGACATGAAGCACTTGATGTGTGAATGCGATGCACTGGCAAGAACCCGAATGGGTCTTCTTGGATTGGCTTACCCAGACTCGGAATACTATAGGCTCTTCAGACCTAAAGACATAGTAAAATTTATACAGGAAGTTTTTAAGGAACACTGAAGAGTAAAGCTATGGGGAGGCACAAAAGATCCTTGTGGGTCGAGGTGCTCCGTGAGTCGATGCCCATGGCCCCTATAAAGAAAATATAAGATAGATGAGCTATAGGTGCGTACACGTAGATACTGGAAAACACCACCAATACCAACCTTTATATGTAGTAGCAAATACTTTTGAATGTACACGTCCAGTAGTCAACATATTTATTTTCTTTTTTACAGAACAACAAAAAGTAAGTTCTTCCGCTGTTCCATGCCTTAATGGGGCAAATATGGTACTGTTTCCATCTTCAATTGTAAAGGTAAAAATGTGCGATGGACACTACATGCTTTCCCCAATGCCACAGAACGTGTTACGACAGCTTATATGAGCAGGAACAGCGATGCATTTCTATATTCGAAAAGATTGTGGTCGTTTTATATGACAGGTAGTTATTGAGTATTAACACTATGAAATCACGTAATTAACCAATCACTCAATAGTGTAATCATATCAGCCTATTGCAGTCCACTACTGGACATAGGCCTCTGCAAGACTGCGCCAACTTTCACGGTCCTCCGCTTCTCGCATCCAGCCACCACCGGCCACCTTCCTCAGGTCATCGGTCCACCTTGCAGGGGGGCGTCCAACACTACACTACGTTTTTCGAGACGTGGTCTCCATTTGAGAACCTTCCTACTCCAACGCCCGTCGGTTTGCGACAGACATGACCAGCCCAATGCCACTTCAGCTTACTGCACCTCTGAACGATATCTATGACTTTCGTTTTTGGCGGATAATCTCGTTCCGGATTATATCCCTAAGCCAGATCCCCAGCATACAACGTTCCATAGCTCGCTGAGCGACATGGTATGAAGCACTGGTTATACACCCTGCTCTTCAGGCATTGCGGTAGTGGTGACGAGAAAATGTGACGCAACTTCCCAAATGCTGCCCAACCTAGCTGCACCTTTCTGGCGATTTCACGCTCGAAGTTGACTCTACCCAGTTGCAACACTTGCCCGAGGAAAACGTATTCCTGCACAAGTTCGAGTGTCTCGCCGCTGACTGCTATCTGTTCCGGGAATAGTGTATTCGTAAAAACTTTTTTTTAGGTCTTGTTCATTTCCTACGGTGAACGATGCATGGAAGCATTTATTTACAAAAAGATCCATCAAATTGGGAATGATGGACCAAAGTCGGTGACAGCTGGAAACCTACATGTACAGACTTGCCAGTGGCAGCCGAAGTATGTATTGTATGTATGTATTGAAATTATCAGATGCAGTTGCAATATGAAGTGTGGCGGCCACAAATGCAGGTGCTTGCAGCGGCAACATCAGTGCACGGAGTTAAGCGATTCCGAGGGCAAATGTACATAAGAGACAGTATATAAATATATGTGGGTGTTTTAAGCACATATATTTATGTAGATCGATTAATTAAAGACCTTCAAGTCACCCGTCATAGTCACTAAATCTAGTTGAGCAATAAGTTTTTAAAGTCGACGGTAAACCTATATACAGGGTTCATACAATATCTTTTTATTAAAATAGCATTAAAATTGTGTCCTATTCTATAAACATCATACTCTATTCTCACTAGTTAGTAGTTACAGGTCCTTAGCAACATATTAAAGTTGTTTTTTTGCTGTCCTATATTTTTCTAAGAATTTTCGTGTCTGCCGCGTGGAGTTAAATATTTTTTTAAACATTTATATCATCAATATTTTTAACAAATCTTATATTTTTGGAATCTGTATGAATGCGGCTATTTACCTATATTTTTTTAAAGCAGATATTGGTACATGTTTAAAGTTTATGGCCATTACCAAAAAAAATTAAAATATTATTTTTTTAATTTTTGGCCGTAATTCCATTTTTTTGTATTAAAATGTTCGGTTTTTATTTCAAAAATCAATCGGCCATCTTTAATTTAGCTGAAAACGATACCAAACTTGCTCTAGTAGGTATAAATTAGCAGTTATGACGAGTCACAGTGCGTGCGGAGTAAGGGAACTTCACCCCCTCCCCCAGCCCCCCAGCGGGGTGTGAGCCGCTGACTCCCGGGCGTTTTCCACTCTAGTCTGCCTAAGGAACAAGTATGCCAAGGCTCATCCTTTGATCCGAAAAATATTGGTGTTGGCGTATAACAACCCAACTATACTAGAAGAATGAAATTGAATAAATCGGGTAAGACATTGAGAAGGCTCTTTTGCAAGTTGTGTAATTTTTAATTGCAACTAAATAACTTACGTGAGAGAACACTGTAACTGTACCTTTCACTTGGTCAATGTTCTCATGTAATTTTGTGATGGGCAACCTGGGACAGAAATTCAAGGCTCAACCAGGACTATAAGCTGTACACAAACCTGGTATTGGACGGATGGCGCACAGTAAACAGTGTCTTATACTGTTGCAATAGGGGCGATTTTGCAATAAAATGTATATTCAGATGTGCTGGCCACTTCCAGATTCGATGAAGCGACCGGTAGGATGGACAGGGGCTACCCGAAGGAGATGTCTGCGTGGAGGAAGGTGCCTTATCCGGTAGACGCGGCCATTATTTGGAAAGGAGGTAAGCAACCGAATCCTATAGGAAAGGAAACAAAAGTTTCCTTTCTAAAAACGTAAAAACGGATGGGGAAGCGCCAATCACACGCGATTGTCAAAGGATCCTCTTCCCGCAACAACCCGTCACCCGCCTCGTCTCGTCTAGCGTGCCTCGTCCTCCGCACCTCTTGCGACCGCAAGGTCGAAGGAACTATAGCCATTCTGCTCTTTTTGTTAAAACTACTGTGCGGAACTTTACGACTATAGCCCCCTTTGCACCTATCACTGGATTGCGCCGAAGACTTGGTGCCCGTAGATCGACTCGATGATTAACTATAAAGTCGAAGACGGGAGCGGAAAGGGTAATCTTCAATAAAAACGCCACTATTGAGACGTACTTGGCAATCTTGCATGTAGTCCTATTGCTGTTCTGAGTGCTTGAGTGTTCCGAGGTTTCTTGTTTCTTGTACTGTTGCCTGGAGCGAACTGCATGCTCAGGCCTAAATCTGCGCTATTAATATGCCACAAAATCGCTCTCAGTTAGTGACTAATGCGATCAGTCCGCGTGTGACAGAGAGTCACTGTGCGAGCGAGATGGGTATAACAGGGTGGGTTCACGCGGCAATACCGTAAAGAGAGCCCTTCTATATTTTCCTATTTTCTAGTCCCCTTTCTAAAGAGGGTGAGTACCTAAGTCCTCGTTATTGAGGGTGTGTAATTAAACAACCTGATTGCCATTTTCTATTAACAAAACAAACATAACAAATTACAATCAGATTTAACCTAATAAGATACAACACAATGAAATTTAAAAATAAACAAACAAACGAAACTTAACTATCTTAGCTATTATAAAAACTATTTACAAAATCTATTTTACTATCTATCGGCCGTCCGGAACAACTACCTATCAATTTCGTTTCCTCCTTGAAGAAAATGTTTTTACTCGTAACAATGGGTCGCTAATCAAAAATTTTTTTTACCAGCAATCTTGCTTGATATAATAAACAAACCGTATTGAAATGGATCCTACAACAGCTTCATCCTTATGTTTTCCGTTCCAGACACGTTTTTCTTCCGCGGGCCGCGCTTCTGGCGCTTCGACAACGAGCTGGTGGAGGCGCACCGCTACTACCCGCTGCCCACCGCGCCGCTGTGGCTGCCCTGCCCGCCCGCGCCAGACATGGAGCCCTACTTCACCAACGATGGGCCGTAATCGTGGCTTGACTAACGCGGCCAAGAGCGCTACCTAGTTTCATTTCGCGTGTTTCGGCTAATGGGATTATCATACTACTTACACGGTATTCAGACAGTCTTACTGAGACAGTCTATCTCCTATCCCTATTCTTGGATAACTAACTTTCTAAGGTTGACATTTTCCACTCATCATTGCCTTATTCCTAGTAACACTCACTAAAATTAAAATGTAATTCTACTAAAAATGTGCTAAGGGAATCGCAGAATCCATAGAAAATTTAGAAGGGGGTATCTTACTAAGACTCAGCGTACTGTAATCAAAGTTAGCCTGTTAGTCTGCCAGCCCCATCTCGCTCTTTCTTACTGTGAAAGAGCGAGATGCGAGCGTTTGGAACGAGCCCAATGTGTTAAAATGGGGAGAGGGACAGGAATAATCTTGTGACGTCACATGTCTAATTTCAAATTTTTTAGTAGAATTACAATTTTAATTCTAGCGAGTGTTACTAGGAATAAGGCAATGATGAGTGGAGAATGTCAACCTTAGAAAGTTAGTTAGTTATCCGCGCGGAGTAAGAAAAACCCGCGCGTTAGAACCGCGAGACCAAGTGTTTTTTTTTGCATCCTAAGCTAGTACTTGTTGATTGATAGATAACTTAAACATTTTGAACTTTATTTTTTACGCAAAGGTAGAAAAAAATACATGAGTACACATAAAAAAAAATATGGTCTTTAGTTTTATATGGTCCTAGCATCTCCCATGTTCATGGTATGGTGCGGTGTGGTGTGGGCACAGACCTTAAGTAGTCAAATTAGATCGCAGTTATTTGTATATGTCACCGTAAGATTATAAACATCGTTAGATTACAATCTATCTCGCGAGATTGTAAACTGTCGAAAAATTGTGAACCGTAACATATGATTGCAATTTAACGCATTATTTTTCGCTATATTGTAATCTATCGACTATCTAATTACCTATTTATAAGACACCTCAGCATAGCTCATTAATAAGTGATTTAACAACTTTCCCATAGAACTCGTGACTTTTATACAGAATTTGTATGGAAAATAATTTTTCATTCAGTTCAGTAATTTTGACTCAGACAGAACTAAATAAGTTTTGAATTTCAATTTTGTATCGCATGAATCCTGTATCGGAACGGAATGTAATCAATGTCAGTTCAGTTCAATTCAAATACTCTATGACTAGGGATTCCCCTACGGTGCACGGGGATTTACCTTCGCGCGCGGTCACGTGTTAATTTATAATATTTGCTTCATATTGATAAAAATAATAAAAAAATACTTGTCTTTATTTCTTTCATTTAACTACACAAAACAAAAATAATAATAAACAAAAGCAATCCCGCAAATCCCGCGGGATCTGCGGGATTGATGACCTTGATCCCGCATGCTTGCGGGATTGCGACTTTTATGCGGGATTGGATTCCCTAGTTGACATAAAGGTGAAATGAAACAAATATGTAATTCATTAAAAATATATCACTTTATTCAAATTCAAAACATTAAATAACCATAAGTGGAGTTGGTACATAATATTCAAGTGATGTGCTCTCGGAATGTCAAACTATTACATCTTCAAAATGTTGTTTCTTGTAATAATAAATAATACTGTACTCAACAAAGAGTATAACAATACAAACAAGTTTGTTCATAATTATATTTTTGAGACAACAATTTATCATGATAGTTAGCCCTCGAGATAAAACTATTAAGAGATTAATATTTTGTACTATTCAAGTTAGTTAACAAACAATACGAGGCAAGAAAGAATTTAAGTCGAGAAAGCACCAAATTTGGTCAACTATACAACAATATCTCGCTAGTTGATACTAGTATCTCGTGTCTGTACAATAGGTTTCATATTTAAACAGTATACTGTCAGTTTATCCGGATTCACTGGTGCGAACCGGTTTACCGGTCCCTGTCTTCCAATATTTCCTAAGGATTTACGCGTTACTTGCCGGTACCGTACACGCTTGCAAGTCCAAATCAATCGATCCGATATAAACATAAATAAAATGTTTGCATTAACCTTTGATTGGCCGGCTACGGGGTCATTGATCTGTAAGAAGACAGTGCTTAAAATGCCGAATGTAAAAGTCCTTCAGGTAACAAAAAGGTCACTGACTTGCAAGAATCAAAAACAGGTCTTCAGAAAGGGACTTTAAAAGGTTTTTAGTGTGTAAGCTACCCTAGGAGACGAAAAGGTCAATGACCTGCAAACTGAGAAGGGCTAAAAATGACGGGTTTAAATGCTTCTTCAATGTTTTGACTCTATATCCTTAGGTCAAAGCAGGTCAGTGACCTTTAGGTAACAAAGGGTTAAATGTCCCAAACATGATTAATGCCCCTATCTTGACACTGGTGAACGTGGAAACACGAAATAGTCACAAAATAAAACTAACGATTTATTAGTTTTTACAAAGACAAAGGGTCATTGACCCCCAAGAAAATGGACACGAAAAGTTGATTACTTTCGGATTAGAAAAGGTCATTGACCTGCAAGCGGACGGAGCCGGCAGTGGCCGCACGTGTGTGTGTGTGTGCGCTTAGCTGCAGCAGGAGGCGGGGTTGGGGTCGCGGCCGGAGCGCTTGGTGATGTTGAGGCGCGTGAACTCCTCGGCGACGGTGGGGTGGATGCCCACAGTGTTCATCAGGTGCTCCATCGTGATGCCGCATCTGGAAATTGGTCGGGTGGTTACGTCATTTTGGAATGGAAATGCTAAAATTATGTGTGTACAGGTAGCACGTCAGCTTACCCATGTGAACTATGAAATACGTAACGAAGGGAATAAACGAGGGGCTTTCTCAAGGTGCGTACTTGAAAGTGCAATGGAAGTAATGAATGTTATACGTCAGCCCGCCGAGTCTTCATTTCAGAAAAAGCGGTTGCTTTTCGTTGTTTTAAAATTTGATACCGACAAACCACCAGTGGAAAGCGGCGCTTATATTATCGAATTACTTGGGAGTAATTCCATATCAACTAAGAGATTTAAGGTCAGATAATTTAATAATGCACTTTCCATTAGACTTCCAAGTCTACTGTACTTGTAATATTATTGCTAACTACACTACGTCTACACAGCTTTAAGCACTTTTTAGAATTTAGACATAATAAAAAACAATATACTTGTGTTTATTGAACGAGACCGATGTTGAATAAATAATCCGTACCCAAATAATGAATAATCCGTACCCAAAAAAAAAAACAATACACACTGAACTCAAATCATTAAAAAAATAGTGACCTAAAATTTTGATTTTTAATCTTGATTGATTTGACGACCGTCTTGGTGTAGTCGTTCGCGGACGACCGTCTTGGTGTAGTCGTTCGCGCACCGGACTTCTAAACCAGGCGGTTGCGGGTTTGAATCCCGCAAGGGGCAAATGTTTGTGTGATGAGCACGAGCATTTGAACCTAAGTCATGGATGTTTATATGTATTTAAGGATTTCTATCCGCTATCCTAGTCACCATAGCACAAGCTCACGCTTAGTTTGGGGCTAGGTAATTGGTGAGTTTGTTGAAACAATTTATTTATTATTATTTATTTATTATTTAATTTTATCGACAATCTGTTACGCACACCAATAACGATCGTAGCACATACACATCACTGTTGGCTGTTCATCGGCACAAAAGAGCCGCGGCGATTGCGCTCTCTTTCTAACATCATAAACGCCGCCCCTTCTTCTTCTTTTTTTTTTTTTTTTCCCCTTCTTTGATCTCTGTGAATATAGCAAGGATGCAAAGTAACACCGTGTATAAACTAAAATTCGGCCAAAAATAAAACTTGAAAATACAGCACCGCGCTTAAACTTATGTTCAAATTTCAATTCACATACGAGTATAGCAATTCATATAGGTACATATTAGAGCTACTGCGCTTTTAAAAGGTACACACTAGAAGGCAGCGGTGGCGTCTAATAGTGTGCAAGTACTTAATTTTTCTAACACATATCGAATCGATAAAGCGACATCTTATGTTGTTGTAATAGGGTCGATTTTGCAATAAAAATTGTGATGCAACTGTTCAATCTTAAAATGGAATTATAAATTATTAATTTGTTACAAATGACAATGAATAAATAAATGCAATGTACACGTGTTTACCAAAAAGGTACTGTTTACACACTCATGGAGAGAAAAACCGGGCAAGTGCCAGTCAAATTCGCGCACGGATCTAATGAGAGATCCATACAAACTTGTGTAATTGTAACAAAAGGTTTTTTTCTATGTAACCAATACGGATGTTAATTTTAATTTGATATTTACACGCGTTCCTGAAAAAAGGGTCTTAACAGAAATATAGTCAGCAAAGTGATCCTAAAATCCTTTTTTTCTTTTGACGTACAGACGGAACCCTAAAAAAACCAAGGGTAATCTTACTTGATAGCGGCTGCGAACCCCTGTATGACCTCCCCGGCCACCGGGCCCACGAAGTGCAGCCCGAGGATGCGCTGCGGCGGGTCGCGCAGCGCCACGGCCTTCAGGTAGCAGTTCTTGATGTTCCGCTGCGGGATGAAGAACTCCGTCGGCTTGTAGAACGCGTGGTACACCTCCACGTTGTCCGCGCCGTACCTGCCCGTGAGAAAAATTGAAAAATGTTTATTTACGAGTGGTTGCCCACGACGACGAATTGACTCGAACTCCTATCGCCGTCCAGTAATCGTGGTCTCACATTTACACTCTGCTGTACGGTGAAGAGAGGTCACCCTGTATCTCTAATGTATATACCCTATATTTTATAATGTACTTATAGTCAAGTAATAAACTAATCACTGTACCGCCACCTCCCATTTATTAGTAACTGTCCAGTCATCATGAACCTAAAGCTCATGATGACTAGTCGTAGTCCCGTGAAGTATGGCGCAGAGGGGTCAAACTGTTTCTCTGGATTTACTATTACGATCGATACGAAACCTACCCTAGATTACAACGAATATACATATTTTAACAAACTAAATACTAATGGACCTAATATTAAGATTAATGGAGCAGATTTCGAGTCTATAACGTTAAAGACCCATGCATACACATTACACACTAACATACAGACAAAAATTTCAAAATCTACATTTTTGTACTCTACTGACCTGAACTACGGCCTAAGAGTTTTTTTTTAAATCAATGTAAATAATAAATAAATTGTTTCAACAAAGACCTAATTACCTAGCCCCAAACTAAGCGTGAGCTTGTGCTATGGTGACTAGGATAACGGATAGACATACTTATATACATATAAACATCCATGACTTAGGTACATATACTCGTGCTCATCACACAAACATTTGCCTCTTGCGGGATTCGAACTCGCAACCGCCTGGTTTAGAAGTCCGTGGCGCCAACCACTACACCAAGACGGTCGTCAAATGATGTAAATGTAATGTAAAGAATGATGTAGGATATGAGGCCGTAAAACAGAACGTAAGGTATATAAAAGGAGACCTTATGACGCGAAACGGAACGCAAGGTGTTTGAAATGCAAGGGCTTTGTAAGTTGCGCCTATTAGCTACCACCCTCCCACCAAAGCCGGATGCTATTTAGCGGGAGTGCTAGAACCGTAGGAGCTAGCTTAAACGTCGACTCTGTCTACGCCACGTCAAGAGCGATTTGAAATAAATAATAAAAAATATATATCATCATAGTCAATTTGCGAGCAAGCGACCAGCGCGCAGTCAGAACGGCTTTATCATAGAGATACACATCACCCATAGAGGGTTCGGCCACATTGCGGGTCTAGCGCGGGCGCGACGGCAGGCGCGAACTGTCAAACATATGAAAAGCGCCTAGTTTAACACTGGCGTTTTTATGTTTGACAAATTGCGCGCGCGCTATGCCCGCAATGTGGCCGAACACTTTGTCTATGGTAGAAGCACTAACCTCTCGATAGCGGTTTCCTCGCTAAGTCCAACGAACCCATACTCGAGCGGCGTGAACACTGTAGTGGCCACGTTGTCGTAGTCCATCTGCTGCGAGGCGCCGGTGAAGATGCGGCGCGCGAGCAGGCGGCCGGCGTGGATCGCCACTGGAGTAAGCTCCGGCCGGTTTTCGAGCACGTCACCTACTGCGTAGATGTGAGGTACGTTCGTCTGTTCGGTAGGGGCGACGATCTTGCCGTTTTCGGATACAGTCTGGAAGAGAACAGGTAATCATGTCAATGAGGCTTCTAATGTGTCCTTTAGTGGCCAAGCGGTGAAACCAGGCCACCACACACCAGAGGCGATGTTTTATTTCTGTGGATTGACATTTTATGGTTTCAGAGTCCATTTATAATTATCCATATTGATTTAATGAGGTTCTTTAGTAGCCAAGCGGTGAAAACAGGCCACCACTGATTTATTATACGCGATTTTTTTATTTCTGTGGATTGAATTTAATTAATGATCATACATTACGATGTGGTTTCCAAGTATTGGTTTAGTTTGGTTTCTGAGTCCATTAACACTATCTATATTGTTTATTCAAAGGTATACCAATAATTTTCTTCCGCATAAATGATTTTATTTAGAGATGCGCCGAATATTCGTTTGGTATTCGGTATTCGGCGTATTCAGCATTTCTTTGACTATTTGTATTCGGCCGAATTATTCAGTTTAAGTGCCGAATATAATCGGTTGAAGAATTTTTATTTTCCTGGCTACATAACATGGAATAGAACTGAAAGACAAGCTTCTTATGTAAGATTTATGTTTTTTTATAAGTTACAACCACGGTAAAGTTAATATTTTAACTTATTTACTTATTACTCTTGCAATGTTTTAAAGCAAAGTGACAGCGCGGTGTGTACGCGGGTGGCGGGCGGCGAGGTACGGCTCGTTTTCAACTAGCCAGCGGCGACAGGCGGCGTGCATGTTTGAACCTGTTTACGCGGGAATGCAGTGTAATGGTAAACCGAATAATTCGGCCGAATATCCGGTTCGGTAAAGATTGAACCGAATAGTATTCGGTATTCGGTTATTCGGTAAAACCACTATTCGGCGCATCTCTAATTTTAATCAGTCGTTACAACAATACAACATAGAGACCAACTTACGGTAACACCTGCAGCGTCTAAGTTGAGTGCTTTGGTGAGCTGGTACCGCCCAGTGGCTAGTAATACTGTGTCGAAGACATCTTCGAATCTGTAAAATAAATAAAAAATATTTTATATAAATTCACAAACCGCAGCATAATGGACGAAATAGGTACAACAAATATTTAAAACCGGTTAGTCGACAAAACGTTATAGTATCCTCTTTTCCGGTTTTATCTTACCAGCCATAACTAATTTTACTACCAAACGGGTCTATTCTAAACTGATACTCAACCTGATATTTTCTCCCTGAGTCGCTATTGCTCATTGAAACAGTGCTGCCACTTGTTGCCACGGTGGCTGAACACTAATTCAACTACCGTGCCTTCAGCTGACCGTTCTCCAGTTTCTCCGCCGACTGAACTCCTCCTAGTAACTAGACTAGTTTTTAACTAGTGACCGTATGCGCCATCTATCGGTCAAAGCCACGGACTAACCACACTAGCACCGTCGCAACGAACAAGTTGAGGTAACTGAAACAGGCTGCCACCTGTCATACCTAAATGAAATCAGACTTACTGTTCCTTGGTCTCCGTATTCAGCCATCGCGCCTTCAGCTGTCCGTTCTCCAGCTTCTCAACCGACTGCGGGATGCAGCGGTGCTGGAACTTGACGCCGCGCTCCTCCATCTCGTTGGTGACCATGCGCGCCATCTGCTGGTCGAAGCCACGGAGGGGCACCGACCGCACCAGCACCGTGGCCGGGTACCCTAGAGAGTTGAGGAAACCGGCGCATTCGAGACCGATATCTGTTAGAGGTGGTTAAGGAAATATCGACATTCATTAATGTTTGATGAGCTTTTATCTCAGTTCCCACATTAAACCATGTGTCTTTTTTTTAATAACCAGAAACGCTTTTCAATAACCTTTAGAAAACGTTTCTGGTCAAGCGTTTTTTTCTGCCCTATAAAAACCCATTGAACCCCATTAGAAGTAATCGGTGAAATGCTGGCAAAATAGTGACACGGGTTTAGTATCTAAAATGTTATATTAATCGTGTTATCATTCAGCAGAACAGCACACTTTCAAGTGTCATTGATCCGATGATTCACGTACTATTATTAAGCCGTTATTATCATAAGTTGTAATGTTAAAACCAGTTATTGAAATACTTATTACTTCTGGCATTTATCCTCTTCGGAATGAAGTTAATAATACGGATCAACCAGGATATCATGTGCTAGGCAGCACATGTATATATCACCTACCTACTGTTGCGTAACGATAATATTCCACGGGCTAAAATTAACACATACGATAGAACACAGTCTCTAACGAGGTAGGTATACAGGGAGCACTAAACGACGAAGTGTCACCATAATTATCACGATAACCACTTCATGGTGTGGTAACTTTTGATGTTAGTATAACTTTTTTAGAACCCAGAGGAAACAGCTAAGCAATGCTTTCTATTCTTTGGTCGTCAATCCCAAGAAAGGGCATATTTGTAGTACGATACAAACAATAAAGTCCAAGCTAAGGTATTTGGAATTGTTAAGTCTTAGGCAATCGTTTAGCCCCACGTTACAAAAAA
This sequence comes from Pyrausta nigrata, assembly GCA_949316185.1. NCBI lineage: Eukaryota > Metazoa > Arthropoda > Insecta > Lepidoptera > Crambidae > Pyrausta > Pyrausta nigrata. The sequence goes on along the minus strand of OX438940.1, from coordinate 18,534,249 downwards.
GGATACATCCAGCGCCAACGACGAGTGTCTTTCCTGGCGGATGGCTCAAGCTGAAGATGTCATCACTGCTGATGCAGTACTCCACCGCACCCGGGATCTCCGGGTAGTGGGGCCTGCCGCCCACCGCAATAACTATATTCTTCGCCGTCAGCTCTTTCTTCGATCCATTCTTCAGCGTCGCTATGATTGTGTGCGGGTCTTTGAACTCTCCAAGACCGTTAATGTACTCTATCTTCTTATCTCTAAGGTCGACTCTCGTGACCCAGTTGACGGATTTGATGTGGTTCTGGACGGACTCTGTGAGCGCCGACCAGTCGATTTTGACGGCGTCCAGCTGCGGTACTTTCCACCCGTACGAGACGGCTTCCTGGAAACGGGTCGTGGAGGGTGATGCTAGTAATTGATATCACTTACAGATGCGTCCGTTTTATACAAATAAATACAAAGGTTTACTCTTCTTTACTGGCTTAGATTATTCTTGATTACAGGATCTGTAGATTGGGTTAGTAAACATTTAATTTGGGTCAATGAACACTATTTGTATATTAATACTTTGTCTGATATTCGTGCCTTTTATGTATAGTTATTTTCGTGTGTGATATCCATTTGTTAATAAATGTATTTTCTTTCTTTCTATTTCTGTAAGGGAGAACCGTCCCAATTAAAACACTAGGTGGTGACGCATCTGTCACCGGCAGCACTAAGTCGCAGATGCTGCTGAGTGAGCGACGCGTTCATCTGAGCAGGATTTTTAATATTTACAACTAACATAGTTTATAAGCAAATTGTAACTAACACCAATATGGATTTATGGTCCAAAATTAAAAGATATGTAATTTAATAAAATAATTCGGCAAAGAGAAATACACACACATCTGTGGTTGTTAATGCATGCATGTTACTATAGCAGATATTAAAATATTGTAATCTTATTTTATGTCCAAATCAATATATTTTATTTAATTATTACGGAAAATCCAAATATCTATTAGTTGCCTAGGAATAACACAATTATCTAATTCACTTGTTTACGGACAATGGAATAATACAGTTACATAAAGTTAATAAAAGATAAAATGTAGATAGTTATGTAACCAAAAACGTGTTGATTGATTGGTTGGATCCTTGTTTTACGTAAGCTATGGTAGGTATACTATGATTCATAAGATAACTAGGCTTAGATCACAGAACACTAAATATACTTTGATACGTTAAAAACTGTGTAATGTGTATACCTCAATAATATCATTTCAATAATAGATACGTATTGCAATAAAAAAAAATTGACTGCTCTTTCAGTTAAAAAAGAAATTGGAAAATCGGTCTACAATTGTAGAGTCTGAGGTGGTGTTATTGTCACCATGTCAGGATCTGATGGATGATTGAATTCTGGAAAAATTGAGGAAACTCTTCAAATTAGAGTCCCACCGGAGCCGGTCGACACGGCCGATAATTTTTTGTGTGCAAAATTAACTTCCAGGCAACACTAAAATACACTAAACGACAGCAAGTTTCAGGGATGATGACTGGTGACATCCGTTTAACTGATTAGTCAACTGATATGGACGTCTGTCAGTCCAACTGACCGTGACTGGCCAGCTTAAGGAACTGGATGGAGAGGTGCGGGGTTCTCGTTGGTGTAGACGAGAGAGCGGTAGCGGCTAGCGGCAGCGGACGACGATAAACGTTTCGCTGCGGACGCAGCGCTGTACGCCCCGCTCCTTCATGTACTAGATGTTAGTTATCATAATATGTTTGTCTTTTACGCGTCAAATGCGGCCGACCGCGACGCGTGCCGTCTCTCAATGAACGGAGAAAACGCTTGAAGGACTTGACAATAACGATGAATTACACCCAGTATTTTCTGTACTGTTGCGGTATTGCGTTATAAAACATGGGCATTACGGCAAAACGGTGAAATAAAATTATTTTTTAAGCAATATAACTGCCCGAAAAAACGCACAAAATAAAAATAGCTTTTTTGGCGCCAAGTAAAAGAAACGTGGAAAGAAATTCGGTGCCAATTCAAAGTATTCATGAGCTATTGTTACCAGTACATAGGTACCGAAAATTGCTGGCACCGAATTTATTCAATATATCTTTTGCTAAGCGATAAAAAAAGTTACGTGGTTTCTAACTTTTAGTAAGTTTTTCGGTTGTAATAGCATTTAGATTGGTTAGGCGCAAGAGACCTCGATAGTACATAGTGTTATTTTAAACCTTTACGTATCATGTTTCCCGACACAACAGAAAATTAATTGTTTTTAACCCGCCCGCGGGTCTTATCAGGTTAAACAGTTTTTTTTGTAAAATAGAGCAACGTGCCATTAGTAATTTTCTAGCATCAATTAAAGTTCTTAATTTTATAAATTAATTACATTAAAAAAAAAACTTGTTGTAACGTCAAGCTGCACTTGAAAGAATTGTGCAATTAACGTAGGTAGGTATCTAATAAATGACACAGCGCAGTATGAGAGAGGATAGAGTGGTTAATCTGATAGCTTAGTTACAAATGACAAGCAGTTTTGTATTACGATTAGTCATTTTATCAGTTCCGATTTGTGTGACGCGAGTAGAATAGAAAATAAATACTGCGTTTGTAACTAGCTACATCTATGATCAATATTATACAAACACTTTGCATTAAACTAATATCCATAATTACGCGACAAACAAACCGCATGCTATTTTAATCACGTGAAGGAAGGTTTTAACTTCATTAGATGTCGTTGTTCGCTCTCCTTGCAAGCACTGGCTGAATCTATGTAAAATTAATACTCACCCTATATATATTTATTATCTATACCTTCAATGCCTACATATTGCTGCGTAGTTTTTGACTGCCTCGTTGGTCTAGTGGTCAGCATGCTGGGTACTATCCACGAGGTCCCGGGTTCGAATCCCGGGTCGGGCCGAGAGTGTTTGGGTTTTTCTGTCTTGAAATTACTTAGACACAGCTCCGGAGTCAGGAAGTTGGTGGTGTTAACACCCCCGTGCCTCGGAAAGCACGTTAAGCCGTTGGTCCTGCGCCTGATCTCTCTACGGTCATGTCGGACTGCCGTCTCACCGAATTATGAGAGTAAAGGAACAGAGAGTGCACCTGTGTATTGCGCACACTTTGTGCACTATAATATGTCCCGCGCAGTTGGCTGATCTCTGTTGAGATAGGCCGCCGTAGTCGTAATTCGGCTAGGAGGACTTATATTGCTGCGTAGATGCGTGGTTAACTTCCTAGCACTACTACTTGATTAAGCACGTACCTACTACGAGTACACTATCCGATTTGTAGGAAACATAAATCGGAGACAATCTGTTTGTAACTTCGATTACATTATCCGATTTTCTTATTAGTTTTCCTACAATGTGGATAGTGTAATTTATTTTCTAAAGTCTCGAGCGAGATCAATCGTAAAGTAATGTAAATTAGGTACCTACCTACCTACATTACTTGCATCAATGAGAGAGATGTACTGCACATCTACAGTATGTTCAGTTTTTCTTTCTTGCTTTAAAATGTTGGCATGGAATGCGTGGCAAACTGAGTTCGAATAGGTATTCCAATAATAAAGTTAACCAATACCTTGCTTGACCATTAGTGAATGTAATTTTCAAAATTAACTATTAAAATTTACACAGTAGCTCAGTATTACAGACTTTTGATTACTTATGCTCATATTCGTATCAAAGAAAAATTAATACAAGACGAATATGACTTAATAAATGACTTATATAAATATATATGTTCACGCACTAACCTCGTGATATGTTACGTACGACACGCACGGGACGAGGACCTCCGAGCACCGGCGAAGAACATCGAACCGAGCGACGTTCGGCTCGCCGGCGAACATCGATGCCCGCAAAAACACTCCTCTCCATAGCACCTAAGTGAGCGGTCACTGTTTCTGCGTTATAAACCTAGTCGTCTTGAATAATAACTTTCATATAAAATACAGTCCGCTTTTAATTTCCACTACCTCTACTATCGAAGATCATTTACAATATATATATTATAATAAATGGAGACTAAAAAGCCCTCATTGATACGAAACTTAATAGTTGTTAATGTTTTAAGTAAAAGTTGGCATTCACTTCATTAGGAGTGAAAACATACAAGACCAAGAGAGTACGCCATCGCAAACACGGGAGTGATCTCGCAATGCTGCATGCATCCACAGAACAGAATAAAACCGGGCAAGTGCATCTCGGATTCGCGCATTGAGGGTTTAACGGAAAAGGTAACGGTAAACGGTTTAGGGGCAAACTGTATTGTGTAATTCGAACAAAAGGCTCTTGTGATGTGATGGAACATAAAACTGAATTATCCTAGGTCAACGAGAGAAACCCCTATAATCTATATAGGTTTTTTTTTCCTTTTTTTTCCGTTTGAAATAAAGCAAAATATACCGCATAAACGGTGGTATCTACTGATTAGGTTGTTTTAGAAGCTTGATTTTTTTACAGTTCGAAGAGGTTACGGGCCTAAAAACTAGAGCTAACAAAATGAAAAAATGGAGGCAATTAACAGTGAGCAGAATAACTGTTTAATACAACGAATTGCGAAGTGTGTAGTTAATGGCACCAGAGCCAATGAGTGTAACCAAGGCTAAGCCATACATTATTGTTTAAATATTCTCTAGCCATACATCATAGCATAGACTTGCAAGTTGAATAACAAAATACAAATTCCTATTTTAAAATTACATTAAATGTGTTTTTTTCATATATCAACCGGATATGCAATATGCAGTCTTTTGTTTACAGTAAATCACCTAACTACCCACTTTAACGACCTAAATACATAAAATAGATTGTAAAAGATTTTTCAGAAGACATAAATCATTCGTCTTCACATCGATACTGTAGAGGAGACTGCAGCTACTCAAAGCACCCTGGAGTGCAGGCTGTTCTCAGTATTCATTCATTATAGTACCTACTCGTACTATGTCGTAAATTGTCGTCAAACGCAAGCGAGACGAGACACACGTGCGTTAAAAGGCAAATAAATATATTTGTATCAGAAAATCGGCTGAACATGTTCAGGTCAACAGCTTAATACGACATTAGGTATAGTCATTAATTAGGTAACCATGCTTATTCCATGGGATAATGAAAGTAACACTACTTTCATAGTAGTACTTACTATTACTAGTACACACTAGTAATAGTAAGTAGATAGTACACTACCTATAGTATACAAGTAGTGACATAGACAGCGCAATGGGTAAAAAACTAATGCAAGTGGCAATTATGTGTTTATCGATCCATCATACGAAGCGGTTCGCCGTTACTGGCCGAGGTGACCTTGTAGGCGTGAGTCGCCGTGTCCTGCCTTCCCTGCCTGAACTAACTGGCTAACCGCTTTTTAGAGTATTTGCGGTTCACTCATCAATCCACAGTCTTCATTATCTTAAATAAATACTTATTATATACGGGCCTGGCTGAGAAATTTCGGTCAAACTCGCGATATTCCGGGCTGAAACCAATAATTGGTATATCGAAAAGCATCTCTTGAATCTTGAAGTTTTTTAAAGCTTGCTGTAAATTCTTTCTATGATGATTGCATGACTCACACGCATTAACAGCTGACAACAGTAGACAAGGTCGAGCGTACGGACCAGTTTAAATACTTGGGATCGGTACCTACTTCACGCGTCTGGTCACTGTGATCGACTTCGATGTCAAAACAAGCACGCATTGCTGATAGTGGGCTAAATGGCGTGAGGTGACTGGTGTCATTTGTGACTCCCAGATGTCGATAAACAGGTCTATAAATCTATCATTAAACCTGCCCTTTTATACGGCATTAGAGCATGGTGCCATTATATAATCTTTGATGGTGCGCTGGATGTGCGGAGTTACGCAAACGGAACGTCTTAGGAATTTGCGAATTAGTGTCAGCCTTCACATCCGTGACATAGCAGAAAAATTGCAGGAGTGCCGCCCACGTTGGAACGGGCATGTCCTGCGAAAAGCAGCAAGTTATATTGGAATCAAATATCTGGCTATGGCGCCTCCGCCGGGTCCTGGCAGAAGGGGAAGACCCAAAATGCTGGTTTGACATCGAAGCTGATGACTTGCGTGTTAATGGGCTCACCATCAAGGATTCAAAAGACCGTCCGAAGTGGAGGCATAAAAGTAGGAAATCCCGGGCTCCGAAAGGACGCCACCGGGATCACGGTCGGATAATGATGACACGCATTAACATCATCAAGAGACACAGTAGGCGGGCCGCGCGTGAGAGATTACTCGCAGGCAGGACCATACCGATTTAAATGATCTAAGGCATAACGTGCACACCAAGTAATAAGAATGTAACACCACTGTCCCTGTACTGACAAAGATCAGACCAACATTTTTTACAGTTATCTTCTCAACTGGCGCGAGAGAAGATGAAATAGTTGGTTTGCTAAACTAAGTATAACAAAATTAAAACAAAAATTTCCGGCTTCAGTTCTACCATCACTAAAGCTAAAGTATTAAAGCATACACAACTCTTTGCTAAGTGATAATAAGTCAGAGTTTAGTTTTACTTAAATTTTGGTGTGCAAACAAATGGGATGGTGGCACTAAAGATAACCTTCACCAGGCAAATGAAACAATAGTAAGTAAAACAATAGCAGATAACTGTCATCAGTTCCCACCTAATTTTACAGTGTCTGCTAAATAATAATTATTCTTCAAATGGTACTACTGTGCTACTACTCTCTACCATTACAATGTACAGGAAATTTGAAAATATTTCTATGTACTACTGTTTACTAGGCAACAAAATTTAATAATCCTACTAGGTGTTGCCAATGTTTTATACTTAAAGGGTCACTAGCCCTGTGCAAGAATAATCCAAGTTTCACTAGCCCTGTGCAAGAATAATCCAAGTTTTCAAGTCAGGAAGTAGGGAAAGGGTCCACACTGGAGGATTTCTATCACTTACCAAAGCCTATAAACAAAATATATTCCAATAAAATGTATTCAAGGATAAATATTCTTGAAATAAATTAAATACTTACTAAAAATATTTAGTCATTTAAATAGTCAGATACACAAAATATTTCAATCAAATATTTTCAGTAGGTATGTTAAGTTAAAATAATTGTTATAACAAATTTAACTTACATGTATGCTTTCCCCTAGCAATGCCGCTTGATGCATCAATTTCTTGGGTATGCATCCAACATTGACACATGTCCCACCAAGCCCCCACTTGGTGCCCTGCGGCGAGGGCGTCACGTAGTCCAGCACGGCCACCTTGGCTCCCTGGTTCACCGCCTCCTTCGCACACGCGAGCCCCCCCGAACCGCCACCAATCACCGCCAAGTCATAATCAAAGTTCCCATCTAGAAGACACCACACCATCATGATACTAATGTCTTTTTTCTCGTGTATAATACATTCAATGAAATGTGGAATATGTCTTAGTAGAAATTGCCATAATTTTCTGAAGATCTTAGGATTTGTGTAGATTACATTAGGTAACTGTAGACTTTGGCTGAGTTATTAACATTTTGTTAGCAAGGAGAATCTACCTATTGTTATTTTGTCTAAAACTTATCTGTTGCTTGTAGTAAAAAATAAATCCCTTGCTTTTTTTTTATTATAATTTTATTGACAACTATGGCAAAATCTATAGCAAATATTGTGTTGTATTTCTTTCATCAAGTTACAGGTGCACAATGCAATGTTTGCAACAATGAATTGATACAGCACATAGCCCCTGTGATACAACTTACTGTACCTCCGTCAATACAGTCACCGGGGGCAACTAACTTGGCCCGGCGGCTACAACACAGCCAGCCGCCTGGAGTTACCAAACAAATTATTTTACTTTGCTACGAAATGACTTCGGATCATAATGTAAAAGCCAAAAGTAGAACACATTTGTAAAACATAAAAAGATCTGAATACTACAGAACAGAAATTCTTTGTAAAACTACACTACATTTTAATATGCACCATTCCAAGATCCAATTATAACTTTTGACCAACATAATATGATATGAATATTATCAGAATACAAAGATTTTATCCAAAATTGGTTAAAAATGGTTAAGAGTGAGGTTAGACATTACGAAAATGTTCATGGCTATGGTTAGCAAGTTTAAGTTAGAACTTACTGTTCCCGAGGCTCCGTCTAGCTATTATCATAACATTTTCCACTATTTTATTGGGTTTAATAAATTTATTGACCCTTACAACATTACCGAGTATTGTCATTTTGACGTAAATGACAGAGACAGGGAAAATAATCAGACACGACGGCGAAAGTAATAAACGGGTAGAAACGATACTTATGTTTTAGCCGAATGTCAATAAATTAGCAAACTACTTGTGCAATCACCATGAAATCTGTGCTAATTACGGGCGCCAACCGAGGCCTAGGACTTGGAATGGTCAGATATCTAGTGAGACAGAACAAGGCTGAGAAAATATTCGCAACATGCCGAAAACCATCAGAGGTATGTAATTGCTCACTTACCTATAGGTGCCATAGTTCCTTTTCTGGTTTATAGAAATACACACTACACCAAAACGACCGACACTACACACAACTTATTGTATCGCGTCTTTATTTCAACACTCGCACAAAATCGAGTGCTTCTGCTTTTTGTTGAAGAAAAGGGAAACTAAATGTGCGAGAAAGAGATAGACGATAATTTGACATGCAGTCATTGAGCACAAGCACAGCTGACGTCACCACTACTCACGCAGCCCGACCTTGAAAACTGTGGCGTCGCATGACGATTCATTTTATAATGACGACTGATTGCATCATGATGAAATTACTTGATATTTCTTTAAAACTAATCCTATTAATATATTTACATGGTTAACATTTACATAAACTTAAAAATAGCTTACATTAGTATACAAGTTTTGAAAGTTTATCAAAAGTCACTAACCATTTTCCGTTTCCGATTTGTATTTTAATTTAATTTTCCGTTTCCGGATTGTTTGTTTACAGGAGCTTGAAAAGTTAGCACAAGAATCTAAAAATCTCCAGATATTGCATTTAGGTATGTAATGATGATCTATTTTGATGTATTATTGTACAATTATATCTTGTTCTATAGGTATTTATTTACAATACAACATAGTATGTACCTACCTAATTATTTATAGAAACTTTTTACAGATGTTACAAATATTCAGGGCTTTGGCGATTTATCGTCAAAGATTGCGCAGGCTGTTGGAAACAATGGCCTAAATCTGCTGATAAACAATGCTGGAATTGCCACCAAGTTTACCAAAATCAACTTGGTTAAATCCGAGCAACTTATTGAAAACCTTACTATCAATACTGTCGCACCAATAATGTTAACAAAGGTAATTATTAAGTAAAAATGCAATTTTATTAAGAGATGAAATGGCATAGGAGTTAAAACCTCAAATCTATTACGAACATCGTAATATTTTATTTATCACGCGGCAAAGTTGACTTACCCTACTGCTCTAGTTTAGCCATTTATAAGCGGAAGCGGGAGCGGATTGTTTTCGAAGAGTTAATTTTCACGTGGAATGTCTCTAATTTTCCAGAGCCTTTTACCGCTGCTGAAGCAAGCCGCGGAGGCGAACAGCGACAAGCCGCTGGGCGCGGCGCGCGCCGCCGTCGTCAACATGAGCTCCGTGCTGGGCTCCATTGCGCAGAACGACCAGGGCGGCTTCTACCCTTACAGATGCTCAAAGGTATGTTCATCGGATGAATGGTAATATTGCACGGAAGAATTCATCGACTGTCTTCAGTTCCTTTTTTAAACACTCGCGTGCAGTATTCTGCTGATTTTCGTTCGTCATCTAAAGCTTCGCATCTCTGAATCACTCAATCGACTGCACTCGACCGCACGGAACCGCAACGGTGCCTCTACCCGCTCGTCCCAGTAGGTCGAGGGTACAGGTAGTCGAGCGATAGAATAAACGTTAAAATTAATGTGTTAAGTGAAAATTATGTCGCATGTCGCAAACAGAATGTCATCATACGAGTGTATTTAAAAAAAGGCTCCTGGTGGGACTGTGTGTAAGTGGGAACCCACGACCCTTCGCTATCCGGGTGAATGCTCTCCCAACCGAGCACGTTATATAATCTGTCAAAAATTCTTGACTTCACTACCTTAGGGCGTTTCTATCTTCGCACCCTATATGAACACTACCACAACATTTATTCTGTGCCACAACAAAGAATTTCCCATGACTTCTTTACCTGCTTACAGGCAGCACTGAACGCCGCGACCAAGTCGATGAGCATAGACCTGAAGAAGGAAGCGATACTGGTGGCGAGCATGCACCCCGGCTGGGTGAAGACAGACATGGGCGGCAAGAACGCGCCGCTTGACGTTGACACTGCGGTCAGCGGGATATTCGCCACGATCGAGCGACTAGGCGAAGCAGACACAGGGAAATTCGTGCAGTACGACGGAACTGAATTGCCTTGGTAGCACTGCAGGGAATAAGTATCACCAAATATATTTTTGAATTTGAAGCACAAATGTTTTAAAATAAGTTTTTAAGATGCTTTATAAATAAATTGATAGTAAAACTTAGTGACTTTCTAGGTAATATTTTAGTATAATAAAGTACCTAATAATAATTACGGTCGGTAACTAATGGTGTGGCGCCTTCAACGAAACTTAACGTAAACGATTACCCGGTTATTCTAGTCTTATATTTTCTTACCCTCTGGTGTTACCTACCATATTACATACCTTCCCACACGCGAATAGGACATTCTTTGACAGTGTTTGAAGACCGCATTTTTGCTGAACTAGGGATACCTAAAATAAAATTTCACATGAAATCAATACTATACCGTCCAGCGGTCAAACCACCCGAGCTGCTGTGCCCAATCAGACGCAAAGATATCCATTCGACACGATTGTTGACGAACCAAATGAACTGAAAAAATATTTATTAGAAACTCTTACCACCGAATTTGTTGCACCCACTTTTGTTCAGACAAACGGTCGATAAATCCATGTTGCTGTGTAAATAATCAGGATGCCTTCGGCAAGTCCATCTAAATTTAGATTATAAAGAAAAACTCGGGTAGAATTCAGGTTTTTTGACATAGGTAGTAGACATTGACATACGTAGTGATTATTATGCTCAGTGGTTGTCATAACGATGTCAACAAAGTGAAGTTTGAGGTGAAAACGCATTTAGCGCGCCGCGCCGCACTGCCCGCCGGAATCGCCGAAATCATCGCATAGACTACAGGCCCATGTCCAAAATGGAAGGGTCATATGAACCACCAGGTGACGTATATAGGACGATATAAGAGCATAACATAATAAGATTCAGCACTATGCCGTCACTTGTAAGCGGTCCAACTGAGTGCTGGTGAGAATCCAAAAGTGCAGGAGAAGAGTGACTACATTTTGGTCATTTATTTTTGTAAGGCATTTTTACCATCGATAGATCCATGAAAAATTATAAGAAAGCGCGCAGTGCTGTAAAAAAATGGTGCGCCACAAAGACGGTAAATTTTGATTCTCTCAAAAAAATTGACCAAAATGTACTCACTCTTCTCCTGCACTTTTGAATTCTCACCAACACTCAGTTGGACAGCTTACAAGTGACTGTATAGTATGTATTTGATTTCGTAAAAACTTGCAAAATAATTGCTTAAGTTATAAAAATAATTCTAAGTTAGCTGATTTCATCTTAACTGATGGTTAAATATTTGTAAAAATATTTCCATCGGATACATGCGGGTACATTCCCCAAGTATTGCACTCACGAAAATTCGTCGGCTGACTAACGTCCTCCGTAGCTTAGTTGGTAAGAGCACTTGCCCGGATAGCGAAGGGACGTGGGTTCGAGTCCCACCGGATGACACAGTCGATTAATTTTTGTGAGCGAAATTCAATTTGATGACTGTATAGTGCTGAATCTTATTATTTTATACTCTTACTTATATCGTCCTATATAATACGTCACCTGGTGGTTCATATGACCCATCCATTTTGGACATGGGCCGGTGGTCTAGCATTTTATAAATCTATAATGAAATTGTATGCAACCTCACGCACGTATCCGCCGCGCTCGCACTCATCGAATTTTTAAGACGCGTCATCTGCGTTTACAATGGCGTTTACTGACATGCGGCAAGTGCGACGCGGATGGGTGCACAAATGCATACTTTAAACTCTTATAAAGATTTATAAAATCCGATTCCTTCGGCGCGTGACAGTGCGGACAAATGCGCGTTCACCTTTGGTGATTGAAACATGATCAGATATAAAAATATTAATAAAAATAAAAAAATATATCTAAGTACTTGGTATTAGGCCGGGCTCACATTGGAAGCGCTTTCGTACGAATTTTACTCGTGCGTTCAAGTATGGACACACAAACGATCCCAAACTTCCAAACACACCCAGCAAATACTGGGCTCAATTCCAATGCGCCCTGTCTAAAATTAAATTTAGATTCAGTCTGTCTCTTTCTCTGCCAAACAAACGAAAAGAGACAAACTATATTAATTTAGAAACTTCAGACTTAACAACTGTCCGTTGCTAAGAAAATTAGAGAACCCATTGACAATTTAGTAGGGATGTCATTCGATGACGACTAAAGTTAGACGAAAACACGCAAAAAGTTGTTCAAATACGTTAGAAGTCAGATAATTATTGTTTTTTTAAGTGATAAGCATTCACTATGCAATTTAAATATATTATTGCACTTGAAAAAAACGACCACCAGAGGCGGGAATACGTTAGAAGTCGCATCACTTAATTTGACGTTTGTCTCTTTTCGTTTGTTTGATAGAGAAAGAAAAAGACTGAACCTAAATTTAATCTTAGACAGGGCGCATTGGAATTGAGCCTACTGGATGCGAATCAGTCGTACGTATATTGTTCTACGTCCGTCCGTTTAGACGTCCGAAAACAATTGTTTTTTTTAACACACGTACGAAACGAGTCATTCGGCAAAAAATTAAAACACAAATGGGAACACAAGAACTTGTAAGGACTTTTTGAAATTGGTTTATCTAGTCCACCGTCACCGAATATACAGATCAATTCAAAATTATTAACCGTCAAAGAGGAAAAGTTTATTTTTAAATAAATATTGCTAAAAATTAAAAAAGTTAAATAGTTTTTTAAACCTATTACAAAACTAAACCCAAAAATGATTTTTTTCCGGATTTTTTTTTCTCAAAAAAAAAAAATTGACAAAAAGATCATTAGAAAAATGTCTTTAAAATAAATAAAAGGCCCTTAAATTATCGCTAGTCGAAACCCGGACACACTGTATTATATGGGAATTATCTTGAAAGTATAGTTATAACAGTACAGTTTCATCGCACTTCAACCAAAGACGACGTAACGAATGCGATATCACCGTATCAAAAAAATCGTCGAGTAACGCCCTCTCTGTAGCTGTTGCTGTAGCATTCGCTCGGACAGCGACGGGTCGTGGGTTCAAGTTCCACAATAATCTGTACCTACCTGTAAGTAACTGTAAGATTGTGTGTTAAAAATCTTAACAAATCCCGATTGTTTTCAGACTTATACGTACCCACTCAGTATGTGCACTCTAGCTAATCTGTGGTGCACTCTCATAGTCCATCGTTCGTGTATGTCCGTAGGTGTACGCATTAATAACATTTCGTACGAAAACGCGTCTCAAGTGAGCCTGGTCAAGTCCTACCTTCCGTACCATTACATACTTGGTAATAGAATGAGTACATAGGCAAAAGCAGCTATACTTTTGCCTATGTACTCATTCTATATGATTTATGATGATCACTTTCTGGTCCTAGCAGCAGTGCACGACAATTTTCCACTTCCACGCTTGGCGCTAGTTCAGACACGGCGGGAACCGCGCGATTTCAGAATCGCATGGAAATCGCGCGGGTCTTATTTGTATGAGTTATTAAGTAATCGTTCAGACGTTCGCGCGGTTCCCGCAACCCAACCGCCAGAAAATAGAATCGCGCTACTCCCGCGCGTTTCTATTACTATGGAGTCTTTTACTTCGCGTTCAGTTGCATTGCGGCTACCGCGCGGTTAGCACGTCCACAGCTCGTGAGTTCGCCATGGATCGTTTCGACACTGAACTATTTATTGATGAGGTGGAGAAGAGACCTGCATTAAGGGATATGCAGTGTGATGATTATTAAAAAAAAAAAAACAAGAACCGAGCATGTACTAATCGGTCACTTAATATTGGATGCACCCAATACCGCCTTTTTCTTTTCTTTATTTTAAGGAGCAACCACAGTAAAACACATTTCTTCGTTGACCTCCATTTTGAAACTTTTGAAACTGACGTTATACGCACGAAAATCGCATACTAACCGCGCGTGTCTGAATAGCATCACAATTTTGCGGTTTCAAACCGCGCGATTCGTAAACGCTCGATTCCCGCATGTATGAACGAACGCTTGAAGTGATGATCAGTGGGGTTTGATTGCCAACGCAACGTTGCTGTGCTATGCACACAATAATCATCGTGGCCTAAAGCTTTGTAAATGAGAAGAGTAATTGGTTGCACACCTGTATCAGGAGTTTTTTTTCGATTCTATTATGCCGATTGGTTGCTACAAGGCCGATAGGAAATAAAAAGGTAAAGAAGCCTAACGTAGGGTTTCTTTGAAATAAAATGTCTATGCTGGTATCAAAAATCGGATTTATATTTCCGCTTTGCTGTAGTAGGTTAATGTTGCAACAATTTGCCAGGTTACAGAATTGGCCGCACAGCCGGTACGAAGCATAACATGTACTTTTTATAACAATGATACATTTCTTCAGACCTACTAGCCTAAATCTTACACAAACTACCTACAAACAAGGATATACAGGTAAAGCTATCATATCTACAATCATCAATAAGTTATATACAGATAACAATACAGCAAAGTTATATACACGTTGTTTCCAATTAGACTTATCTGTAACCTGAAAAACTTTGATTTTTCCTACACTCGGGGCAGTACCATTTTCCTTTAGGTGGTACCATAATACCAACACACTCAAAGTGAAACCACTCTATTGGGCAGCCTTCTGCATCACAAGCGATCATCTCTGACACCTCGTCATACGGGCAACGGCAATAGCAGTACACGCTTTCGCCTTCGCGAGCCTGCCGCACAGCGGGTCTTTGGAAAGCGTAAGGCAAACTTGAAGTTCCTGAATTCAAATAAGTAGGCGGTGGAATGGGTGCGCTGCTCACTGGAGTATGGGGTTGATATATTTCTAAATTGCCTTCACTTGAATCAGAGTCACTAGAGTCCATGGATTCTGAATTCATCAAGATACGAGGAGGCTCTGGATCGGGGATAGGTGCTGTTAACCTAATTGGTTCAGTATAATTGAACAATCTTTGTGGTATGATGGTAGATGGTATTTCTTTTTTAGCTTTATGTGTAACAGGAGATGGCAAATCTTCCTTTCTCCACTCTAGCTTTGGAGGCAGTTGTGGTTTTAATGCAGCTATGGCAGGAGAAGGCGATTCTTCATCACTGGAGTACCCATAAAATTTATTGGGCACTCTTCGTCTTTTCGAAGCTCTCTTATTTTCACCAGAATCTGTTGGAGTACTGGTACTACTGGTATTCATTGCCAGTACTGATGATGCAGCAGGTATTTCTGGTATTTGTACTGTATTAGAATGCAAAGATATTGTAATTTTATTGGGTAGTAATGGTTGTGTTGCTTCTGGCTCAGCCTTTGCAATGATATCTTTAGGAATGTTAAGTTTGATTGGACCACGTCTTTTGGAGTTCTTAGATTTCTTCTTCTTTTTGCTTTTCTTTTTACTGCTACTAGATTTTTCTTTCTCTTCTTTTTCTATTTTAAGTTCTTCTTTAAGAGGAGGGGTATTAGGGCGGCTCGCCTCTCCTGAAACAGAACCACCGTCTGATGGCGCTACGGATGCCAAGAGCATTAACTGGTTACGTTTTTCAGCGTGTAATTTATTTGCTATTTTCTGTGGATGTTCGTCATAAAATTCTTCATCGGTTTCACTTTCATCGGTTTCCAAATCTGTTTCAGCAATAGGAGGTTCTACTTTTTCTGGGATTAGAATGGGAGTCTCAGACATGCCCATAACATCCACATTTGAGCCATTGCTCATTCTTCTATTAGGTAATTTTTTTAGCTGTTTTTTCTTTTTTCTATCGCTGTTAGGCTCTTTCTTTGCATTCATTGAGTCATCAGAAGAATCTGAATCTGAGGAGCTAGATGATGAGGATCCGCTACTGGAAGAGCAACTACAATTCGAACCACATGAACAACTTGAATCACTGTCGCTGCTACTACTACTTGAAGACGACAAGCCACCATGTTTTTTCTTTGGTGATTTCTTATTTTTCTTTTTATCTATTTTAAATGTATCTTCATCTCCATTTAAATCAGTAGGTATTAAACAGTAGTCATGATCAGACTCACATACATGTTTTCTTATGGGAACTAGTGGTGGTGTTTTCTCCTTTTGCTTTTCCACCTTAGCCTGATATTTTTTAAAGTTGTCCCAAATATCAAGCATTTGTTGATCGTTTGGCTTGTCTTGTTCTATTGGTTCAGAGGTTTCTTCCGTTTTCGGGAGAAGTCCGTCAGCATTTTCTACATTAGGAGCTGCCACTTTTGTTTCTGCTTCTTTTATCTCCGTGACAGACTCCTCAGTTTTGGGTGGTGGCAAACCACTATCAGATTCATCACTACTATCACTTTCAGATAGATCTAATGCAGGCAAATTGACATCCAATAGAAGCGCGTCTTTTTCTTTCGATTTTTTTTTCTTTGCTTTTTTCGATAATTGATCATTTTCTGTCGCAGCATTTACTTCAGAAGCTCCTACATCATCTTTGAGTTTGTCGTCAACTAAATCAATCACTGGAATAACTTCTTTGGATTCTTCTAATGGTTTCTTCTCATCAGATGTCGGCGGCTTTGATTCATTTAAATCTTCTGTGATTAGCTTCTTCATATGCTCATCAATGTGCTTGCTTAACAGCTTTTTAGATACAAACTTCTCAGTACAACCTTCTTCTTTACATTCGTGAGGATAATCTCCAGAATGAAATCTTCTATGAACTTTTAAGCAAACTGCTTTCGTGAATTGCAAACTACATTCATCACACACAAATATAGCAGGCGGAGTACAGAAGTGATAGACATGAGGCCATTTCTTTTGGAGACACCTTTTACAGAGTACACTTTCGGTGCCATGTTTCCAGAATAGATGGTTGGTTATATCAGGTTTATTTCTGTAGGCAATACCACACCGATAACACAAATGATGCAATTTGTGTTTCCAGACGTGATTGGACAATCTTGATTGGCTGTGGCAGAATTCCAAACAAACATCACATGTGTGGTGTATTTTCCTTAGATGGACCATTAACCTAAATGAAGATGGTATTGAATCTACATTGCACAAACAGCATCTAAACTTAATTTCATACTCAGAATCATATGTTCCAGGACACAAATGACACAATAATTCACTATAACTATAGAAATTAGATTTGCACATAACACATAATAAGATAGTTTTTTGATGCATTTTACGGTTATGTAAATAGAGATCTTTGTGAACAGCAGATTTGAAATAGCACTGAAAACATTCAAATAGATGGTCATACTCGGGATCTTCACATTTATCAAGACTATCATAAGAGTTCAGATTTATATATACCGATTTTAACTCTACGGCACCTGCCTGTAGCTTAGCAGTTATAGTCTCTGGCATTAGTTCTTCAGCTGTAATACTGTCTACAGTGGCGGCAAATCGATGCTGAGCAACCATGTGTAAGGACAATTGCTCACAATTAACAGCTATCTTACGAACATGATTACAATAAATACAATTATATGCTGTAGAAGTTAAAAATACTTTTAACAGATCTTTTAAAGGATATTTATCCAAAGGTCTGTCCAAAGATAATTCTGTGACAGGTATTTCAGGTTCTTCAATTATAGGTTCAGCAGGAGTGCATGATTCTTCAGCCTCAGTCTTACATTCGATTTTGGCAATAAGGTTTTCATCTGGCAAGTCGGGTTTATCGTCTATCTCAATATGCGGCTCATCTTTTGGTCCTTCCACGAATTGCTCAAATTTTTCAATTTGTGTCTCTGGTTCTTGAATCATTTTCTTTTCTTCATCAATTGTAATGTTATTTTCATCTACTGTTAATTTGTCACTGACATCACTGTCAGAAGAATAATCACTTGAGGAGTCTTTGTCCAAAAGTTCTTTAGGAAGCCTAACAGTTAATTTTGGTACCCTATTTAAAGTATTGATATCTTCTATACTGTTATCGTAAATTGTAGTTTTCATTGTGTTTTCTGGTTTATACTCATTTTCTAGTTTGTATTCTGGTGTCTTTGTTACCGATTCTAAATTATTATTTAGAAGTGTCTTCAATGTAGTCTCTTTGTTGTCTTCATATATTGTAGTCTTTACAAATGGGCTATCAGCTTTGTCACAAATAGTCATTTTAATTGATGGTGTTTTAGGCTGAACTGGGATTGCTACTATTGGCTCCTTTAGTGCATCCTTTTCGTACCGTTTGGGGGGTCTCCGTAGTCTACTGGGAGGTTTGTATACATTTTGCTGTCCAACAGTGGGATCCACAGTGGAATTGATTATAACAGGTGAATTAGCTTTGTTCAGGCTCAACTTTAATTTGATGCCACACTCCTTTTCTTTTTCAGCAGGTGTATTGCTTGGTTCATCCCTTTTGACTGGACAAGCTTCTGGTAAAGGAACATGAATTTCATCAGGAACTGGTGAATCACTATCATCTGAGTGTTCCACACTGTCATCACCATTTGGTAAGGGATGTTCATTAGTGTCTGGGCTAAAAGCATCCTCTGGTGATGGACTAACTACTGGTTTACTGCTGGAGCTGTCCAATTCCATTCCCGAATCTATTGTATTACTGGTATCTTTGAGTGTGGCTGCAGAGTGGTCAGAACTTATACTATTGTCACTGTTTACTGGTTCACTATCTGTCAGATTTACATTATTAGTTTGTGATGTTACAGTTTGTAATTTAGGCTCAGTTGTGATTTCTTTTTTGTCACATACAGGTTTAGTCAGTTCTTTTACTACTGATGTAGGCCCATTTGTTGAAATCTCACTACAGCTCTTAACATTTTTTGTCTTTGCAGGTATTTTGCTAATGAGCACAGGCACAGGTCTAGGCTTAACTTTACTACAGTCATGATTGAAAAAGTCGTCCTGTTCACCACAGATCTCATCACACACACAGCACATTAAATATAGAGTTCCATTGTAAACTTTGTAGAATTCTTCTTTGCTGTCATAATTAAACTCTTGAACATTATGTTTATTAGCCAAATGTGAAGCCAGTTTTTCAGCTTTGGAAAACATGCCTAAGCAAAACAAGCATATGTGCCTGTTATGCACTTCTCTCATGTGAAGAAAGAGATTCCAGTTCTCATAATAGGTTCCACATGCTGAGCATAGGTACACCTTTCTTGTCACTCGTGAGGGTCCTCCTGAATTGATTTCAGTGTTTGGAACTGCCTCTGGACTGAGGGCGGGTTCTTTAGCCTGTGCTCGACACACTAATTGATGTTCTTTGAGCATTGCTAATGTTTTAAATGACATCGAACAACACTTTCGACATTTGAACTTCACCATGGGTTGTAATCCGAGGCTTTGAGCATATTCTTTCTGGGATCCTTTTTCGACCTTACCCTTTTTATACTGGAGCAGTTGACTTTTTGGCACTAACCTAGGCACAGGTTTGTCCTCCTCACTATCCAACATACTCCCAACATGTTGTGGAACATTATGAAACTTGGGTATTAATTTTGGTACTCTAGGTGCTGAATTAGTTGCATTGTTGTCATTGCCTTTGTTTACATAGGGTTTTTTCTTCTTGCACGAATTGTAATATTGCACAGAATTGTCAACAAAAGGTCTCTTGCCGAGGTGTATTCGGAGTGGGTTGATGCGCTTCCGAAACTTGTCGTCTTTGGCCGCGTCGGAGCTGGCGCGGCGCGGCGCGGTCGCGCTGGGCGGACTGGGCGCGTCCCCAGCTACATCGTGACCATTTGTAGCCAGTTTTGCAGCACGATCACTGTATAAATTCACCAAAGCCGCAATATGATCATCATCAGTATTTATTAAATTACCATCTTCCATAGTTTTCTGAAAAAAAAACAACATGTGCTTTTGATCACTAGGAAACAAAAGACGTTCAAATACGAGGAAATTGGAACTTCATTTTGTTTTATCAATATGTAACATCATAGAAAAATTATACCGTACCTCTGAAATCGTACGTCCAGTACGAATACAGTAATAAAGATTTGTTTTCATGCATCCGTTTGAGCACAATAATCCTTACATCAGGCTCATTATGAGGCAGCCGCGGGCTGATCATTCCCGTAAAATGGCGTCACTTCGCAGAGCGAGGAATGGTGATATCAAAAATGTTGCACTAGATTCGCACCACATTCACTCGGTCTTAGAATCATTTTATTAGACTTTCCACTGCATAATTCGTTATAATTTTATCAAATAAATCAAGTTCTAATGTTTATTTCCAAACATAATCAGGAAAACTGTAGCACGTTACGAGAAGCTAATTCATGAACCATAGACTGAACATTTTACTTTTTAATTTTTTACTTTTTAAATTTTGTCGGGTGTGGACCAAACACAAGTCATGACAATTTTGCAACTCGTTTACGTCACGTCTCACGTGTAAATAATGTGAAATAAAGACAATCCTAAAGCTCAGTTTTGACTACAAATATATATTTCATCTCCTTATTCATCTCTGATTGTCTGATACTTACTCTGATATCGCTCTTTATAATCTCTGTGCCATAGTTTCTAATGAATAGTTTTTAATTTTTTTTAACACTTACAGTGTTCTCTCCTATTAATATTAGTTTAAATATAAAGCCAAAAATTTGCACACGACGGGAAGGATTTGAACCTATGACCTTTACAACGAACTAAACTACCGTGCAGTCCATCCAACCATGTGAAATTCTTGGTCTCTTTGCGTGATTGCGTGCGTGCGTAACATTTACATATTGCGTGACGGCAGTGACATCTACCCGTGCTGTATTGCAACAGCAGTGGGCCAAGTAGTTATTCTTTACAGAAAAAAATCAACTTGAATGATGACGCTTTCGCTTTTTAATATTTTTAACATTTTATATTTTTATAACTTAAGCAATTATTTTGCAAGTTTTTACGAAATTAAATCAAAGTTACGCCAGTGAGCCGGCGTTCGATTTCATCAATACTTGGGGAATGTACCCGCATGTATCCAATGGAAATATTTTTACAAATATTTAACCATCAGTTAAGATGAAATCAGCTTAACCTTTTATATTTTTATAACTTAAGCAATTATTTTGCAAGTTTTTACGAAATTAAATCAAATTTCACTTACAAAAATTAATCGACTGTGTCATCCGGTAGGACTCGAACCCTCGAACTCGAACAAAAACCAGAACACAAAAAAGTCTTTATTTGTAGAAATTACATAAACTTACATACAACGAAGAAGAATTTTCCCAAAAAAAAATAAAAATATTAATATCTCGAAACTCGTAACACTTGAAAATATTTTCGGCATATCGCAAATCATACTGCGACTTTGTACTGCGACCTATTCGCAGTTATAGGTTATCCTTCATTTTAGGACCCCCTGTATATTTCATGGTCAAAATTGAGCTTTACCACAGATAATATAATAGTTACTACCACTGTTACTACCCTTACCCACCGATTAACTATTTGTCATGAACCTAAGTATATATAAATAAATATAAATCCGTGCTATTTGTCCCTTACCTAAGTAGAAGCACAGATATAATATAGTAGTAACCATGGGCAACATTCCATAGACAAAATTTGATGTTTCTTTTAAAATATGACCAATAACTGCAACTCCATGGCAGCATATTAAAAAAAAAACTTTTTTTGTAAATCTAGACTATTGCCACATAAAAAATTATTTTGTTTAGTAGCTTTACAAGTTTTTTAAAATCCTTCATTTTTAATTATAAATAAATAAAATGATAAATTACTAACATACATATGTATACAATAATATATATATACTAACATAATTTGTAAGTTATAAAGGGCATACCTTTATAACTTACAAATTATGAGTCATGTAAATTGATGGAATAAACGCATTATTATTATTATTATTATTATATTATTATTTTGACCTCAAAATAAATATTACCAATTTATTGAAAATTTGAAATTGTATAACTTAGGCTTTTTGTTATTTTATTTGTATGCACGTTACCTTTTTTAACTCCCGATGCAAAAACAACGGGTGTTATAAGTTTGACGTGTCTGTCTAACTTATAACACCCGTTAACTAAATCAAAATCGGTTAATCCGTTCGGGAGCTACGATGCCACAGACAGACACACACACACACACAGAGACACGTCAAACTTATAACACCCCGTCGTTTTTGCGTCGGTTAAAAATTTTTGTAGAATTTAAAGCTGGTAAAATTTAGTAGAATTGATTTTCTCGTAATAGCAACATTATTTATTGCTTGCGGAGTTGTCAGAGAAGGGTATATTTTTTAGTTTTTCTAATTTTATTTATTGTGGAGTTTCTTTAATCTTATGTTACTAGTCAGACAATGCTGATTCAAGATGATGTCTGATCAGTTCAGAAAAGTAGAACAATATTCTCCGAAGTCCTCGCCTAGAGGAGCGAGATCACCAGTCGTCTCTCGTCCGGATTCGACTGGGACTCTCAAGACCACAATTTCGCTAGGGAAGAACCCATCTATAGTCCACAGTGGACCATTTTATTTGATGAAAGAACCCCCAGGCTCTGGTAACGTATTTTTGTATTCGTTCAACTAAGAATAAAAGTAGTTCATCATAACAAATGTTATAGAAACTTATTTTGTCATGTTTGTTTCAGCTAGAGAATGTGATCTGACAGGAGCCACCAATCTGATGGCATATTATGGATTAGAGCATTCATATAGCAAGTTCAATGGAAAGAAGCTTAAAGAATCGTTGTCGTCATTTTTACCAAATCTTCCAGGCATAGTTGATGGGCCTGGGCAGGAGGATAATAGTACCCTTGGATCAGTGATAGCTAAGAGGCCAATTGGTGGTAAGGAGCTCTTGCCGCTTACTAGCGCTCAGTTGGCAGGTTTTCGACTGCATCCTGGGCCTCTCCCAGAGCAGTACCGCTATGTAAGCGCCACCCCACCAAAGAGACACAAGAGCAAACACAAAAAACATAAGCACAAGGATGGAGCACCACCAGGACAGGACACTCCTTTGCAAGGTGAGCTGGTAGTTTTTGTTTTACAACATACCTAGTTTGTATTTATTGTACTGCTTGTTCCAAGACTATGCATGACTTGCAGTTTTCTATGATATACTGAAAATAATAGTTGAATTATGTATCATACCATCATGTATAAAAAACATCGATAACATCATAAGTTTAAGTCACACCTGATTAATTACATTATTGATCACTTTTAAGTCTTAACCCGAAGAGAGTCATAATGCATAAGCAAATTTGTTTTGTGAAACATTTACTTGTAACTGCTACCTAAAATAAGCTTAGTTTTATATAATTTCTCATGTAAGTGGATTTTGTAATCTTTTTTGAGAATGAATTCTTTAAACCTAAACCTATAATCCTTACAGATTCATCAAATCCAGACACATATGAGAAGAAACACAAAAAGCAAAAGCGGCATGAGGATGACAAGGAACGGAAGAAAAGGAAAAAGGAGAAAAAGAGGAAAAAGCAAAAACACAGTCCAGAGCATGGAGGCCTTACTCCCAGCCAGCACCCTGTGCCCTGAACTGCCGCACACCCTTAGAATATAAGCTATCCAATCCAGAGCCTAAAGAGAATGCTAAATATTTAATAAAAATCTATTGAACCATCAGTTATTTGTAGTAGTTAAATATTTTTTATAAAATAGGCAGGCTATGTACAATATCATCTTTGAGCTATTAGCTTACTAGAGCATTACCATATTGACTCCAGCCAACTCATGATTTTTTTTATTGGCAATGTTGCTTATTTTGATCAGATACTCAAGGTAATAAAACTAAACCCCAAAAAACTGTTTCCAGAAAAATTTCAAATAATTGCTAAATCACTCTCTCATAACAGCAGAGTTACCCTTTATTGTTGTAAAAGATTATCTAAGTAGTATCATTCAGTTAAGGAAAGAAGTTAAAAGCTCAATATATGGGACTAGGCAATTGAAGTAATTGTTGAATCAAATTAATTTATTTAATACATACACCACAAGGATATCATTGTAGTCATGCATCCTAAATTTATGTGTGCCTTGAAACAAGTTTGGGATCAAAAATTGGATTAACTGATGGTTTGGTATGATTTTATTATGTCTTCTCTTTGGGCTGGTCTCCGAAAATAAGTAATATTAACATCATACAGTAAAATTATTAGTTATCATTGTTTTAGTGTAATTGTCGTTATTTTTATACTGTAAGTTATATTTTTGCAAACAATAAGGGCTCTTTCAATTTATACGTTTCTTGACGGCCGGCTGCGGTGCGGAAGCGGTGCGGCGTCGGTACCGAGAACCGAGTTCTCGAGTACCCGCACTGTTGCCGCACCGCGCGTTTTGTATGAAAACAAACGACCGTCCGTATGCGGTACGATAAACGCACCGCTTCCGCACCGCAGCCGGCCGTCAAGAAACGCATAAATTGAAAGAGCCCTAATAGTTAACCACAGGTGAATATTCCCAATCTTTCTGAAAATTGTCTCAAATATTTTTCAAATGTTTCTTAAACAATCAATTCCAAAAATTAGGTGAGGATTTATTTTATTTATACCATCTTAGATCAAATAATGAATGATCTAAGCTTACTACAAACCATGACTTTGTAAATAGTGTCATTTTATTAGTTCATTGTCCTCTTACCATTTTCATAGGTGTAATAAATATTTGATAGAATGTTTGGATTTGTTTCATTCATTCAATAAAGACCAGTCCTATTTTCTATCTTTTATCAAGGAAATAGACAAGGTTGTAAAGGCAAAGAATGTGTGGTGGTGAAGGAGAGTTAAGTATTACCAAAAAATAATAGTAAATACAAACTATACTTAGCAAAACTGGCATTATCATTAGTGCCCGGACGACCGAGCTGTGCTCGGTTTTTATAAAAAAAGCTTTATAATTATTATGTCATTTAAACAACAAAAAAAAAGCTAGAAACTTGAATAAATAAAAAAAAAGTAAAGAATGTTTCGTCATCGAGCAAGATTTGAACCTTAGATACATAGAACTATCAGTTTTTTTTTACTATTTCTTTCGTCCTATGCACTTAGCCACGATGCTCATGCTTACCGGTGCGAAATTAGCGACTATATTCTGCGTCGAACAATGCGAAAGAACGCAAGAAAACTCGAAAACACGCGTTTTCTCAAACATAAGACTAATCAAGATCGATTTTTCACCCCCGATAGCACATATTATACATTTGGTATAAAATACCTTTCAGCAAAATCGTTACAGCCGTTTCCGAGATCCGCTGTACGTACGTATACCTACATGGGCGGGCAGTAGGTACTGTCTGTGTGCGGCATCGTTGTTAGAGCGGCAACAGAAATACCTACATCATCTGTGAAAATTTCAACTTTCTAGTCTAGGCTATCACGGTGAGATATAGCCTGGTGACAGACAGTTAGTGGAGTCTTAGTTATGGTCCCGATTTTACCCTTTAAGTACGGAACCCATTGATTTATTATATATATATTTATTTATATATATATATTTGACGGAACCCTAAAAACACTACTGCCATAAAAATTAAATAACAGTCTTACCTACTGGAGTGCTCAAAGAGTGCCTAAACCAATAACACTGGACACTCCTTAGAAATAACTACCTACCTAATTGCTAACAAACTTACCCCAACACGGGCAAAGGGCAAAAAATGAGTACTTATCTGCTCATGTGCCGTTAGCCTGTATTACAGAATTCAGTCAGATCAGAAAATGCGAAAATACTAAGCCCTCTGAAGTTGACTCGCCCTCGCCTTTCGTCTGATCCATTGATGATTTGATTTACATCGCCAGGTATAAGTATGAATGTTAAATATGGGTAGTTAACGAAAATAATAATAAAATACCATTTTCAGAGCGAAATTTATTAAAAATATCCAAATTTATACATTAAGTCGGTTTCGCTTCTTTATATAAAAAGACAGTTGGTCATCCTAGTTAAAAAGAACAATAAATTAGTAACGCAGCACCAAAATACATACATCATACTTACAAAATGATATTCCTACGTACAGATTGGCTGACCTACGATTAGTAATGCAATTCGCGGGAGAGAGTACCTTCTGCTGCCGTGCGCGGCACTCCCAGAGACAAAGTATTGTTGATGTTCTATTCTTTCTTACAAATAATATACTTGCAATACATTGACTATAAATTCGCTAGGAAAGCCAATAGAATACATTATCGTATCACTAGTATTTGCAGACGAGAACAATATTATTTATCATTTCTTACCTTTAGACATGCCGTCGTATTACAATGAGGTGTTACAATTTTTAGGTGACGGTTATCACTTGAATGCAATACAAGAATTGGCATTATAAATACACCCGATAATAACACAACAACTTCAGTCGGTTAGGGTTCCCCTACACTACCCGCAATCTTGAATTTATACTAGACATTACTACTACAATATACAACGAGTTATTTTTACCTAATACATTTTGGTGCGCCATGGCACTGTGAGCATGACCAAGCATGACTAAGGCCTGTGACACACGGCGCAAAAGTCTAATAAATACAGTGATAAAACTACTATATGTTCTTGTTTGTTATTTTATTTATCCCTGTTAGGTATCTTCCACGCGTAAGAATATTGTTTAGTATAACATATTTTATAGTTGCGTCGTGTGTTACAAGCTTAACGGATAACAACTACAGCCAACTACATTTATATACAAGTTGCAACACTCGAAATATGTCGCTCCGAATCAGTTAATTATAAAACCGTTCTTCAAAATTATACATACAATAAAGTTTTAAATTAAATTAATGATTATTAACAGTATGAAACGATATTAACAACAGTCAGAATGCCGCGTAGAAATATGAAAGTGCGTGTCCCAAACGTGTATGGTAACTTTCCCGAACGAAGAATAAATATAATATACTCAATAAAAAATACGAACGATACTCAGACACATAATGCCAAGGAGTAAAGGACGTACACGTTCTTATTAACCTATCACATTAATTGGGTTAAAATTTTGAGCAATAACATTACAGTTAAGAAGCAAAGATTTGTTTTGTTAGAACTAGAAGAGAGGCGGTCAGTATGATCGACGCTAACTCCAGGAACGCGCGAAGACCTCGGCGGCGATCGCAGGCAGTGGCTGTATCAGTATTGATCCATTACGTCACGACCGATCGGACATAGCCCTTATTCATATTGTTTACACATATGTGCCACACTTCGTACACAATTATATAAGTAGGTAAAAATAACTGCAAAAATCGCTGCAGTACAGAAGTCAGACACTTGTGTGTGGGCTTGCTCTGAGTGAGAGGCACTTTAACTTTGCAACTGGTAGAGAATGCCACTTGGCGTTAAATCTGACTTTTTTAACGGATTTTAGTTGTGCAATGGAGATTTAACGAATAAACTTTTTTATGATGTCATGCGATTAAGTAAGCGGGCGCTATAAACACAAATATTACAAGTGAGTTCGATCGCGACTTTGTAAGTGATTCTTTAATTCTTTTTTCCTGCGAACACCGCGCATTTCTTATTTTAGTTTGTGATACCAATGGCAAGTACAAAATATGAGACAAATAATCATAATAGTCATGACACAAAGCAATACTAACCGGCAAGCGATATAATCCTTATTCATTGAACCTATACACATAATATGAACATACAACTTTTATTTATATGGATAACAAATAAATAATAATTACATAATCAATATTAAAATATATTTAAATCTATAATACACTTGAAAATATTTTACACGTAACTATTTAAGCAATTTACAATTAAATAAAATGGATTAGTAACACAACCCAAGTGTTAGGGGTTTGTTTTATGTATTAACTTGTCACAAAAATATAACATCATTGAACTAAATTGCTAATATTATCAGTATTATTGTTTAATGTTTTGTGTCTCATCTTCTTTGGATTACTTTAATTGTTTTATTAAGATATATACAGACATTTGGGTCATTTATATATTATTAATCACAAGTTATTATGCTATTTCGTTATTAAAATAAATAAGCAAATGATGCTGTATTAAAAATTGTTAGAAACAAATCGACATGATAAACGACAAATGACAATTACCGCAAACGGAAATTTGATAAAAACTGACAAAGAATAAATATATTTGGCACGCACTTCACCTTCCATAAAGAATAAAATGTAATGTTATTATTTAAGCAGTAATTGTGTAAATGCTAATAAATAGTAATTTTTAGAAAGCCAAATGCGTTATCTGTGGAAGTAAGCAAAAATAACTAAAATGATCCTGATTAATTAAAGTGGATAATTTATTTTAAAAATGCAGCTTTCTTTATCTAAGCTTAGAATAAAAGCAGAATACTATAATAACAGAAAATAACGGCGCCACGTCAAATAAGCAAAACAAATGCCGCAAGTGATAAAATTCTAGAATTAAAATATTATTGCAGTTACAGAAACAAAATAATACAAGTGAAATATTTCGTCACGCAGTCTGCACACGACAAACCGCCATTCTGCTGGACAGATCATCATCAAATTGCTAACTTTATAGCTAGTTTGACGGCTAACGTGCACACGGTATTCATTTTGTAAATAGATCTACCCCCATCATAAATGACCCGTATTACACGATTACTAATTAACTCGTACAAATTATACATCCATTACGGGACGAATCACATACTACACGGAAGATATGTGACCAGTCAATTAAATACAAATTTCGTTTATTTTATGCATTAGCGCACGAAGCCTGTCGCGCGCATAATCGAAGAAATTGCGCCCCTAAAGTGTCTTAAAATGGTATTGGGAACCTATTTCCATGTTTTGTGGATATCAGCAAATACGGCTCAATTTTCTGCAGCTGCTGTTTTTATTTCAAGTTCACCTATCTCTTTCTATCTATGATAGAGAAAGTGATACAGACTTCAAATAGTCGGGATATTT
Organism: Pyrausta nigrata; assembly: GCA_949316185.1. Taxonomy (NCBI): domain Eukaryota; kingdom Metazoa; phylum Arthropoda; class Insecta; order Lepidoptera; family Crambidae; genus Pyrausta; species Pyrausta nigrata. Next base: position 18,505,062 of record OX438940.1, on the reverse strand, counting down.
ACTTCAATTATAAAGAGAAAGAAATACGTGAACCAAAATTTAGAGAGTTACTGAAGAATTAGGCCCCAATGTATAACTAAAACATTTATCGCAATTTTCCGTACACATACAGATGTACCATACTCAGAATAAAAAAATATATCTTAACGCGCTGAAAAGGTGTTGATTCCGTTGACCAATATCAATTTCTATCGAGCAATGCCTTACTTGAGATATTCCAAATTATTAGTTTGTGATACTGATATTTACAAGCTATGAAGTCACAGCTACTTCTCAATCATAAAATGCCCATCATCGGTGGTTAGGATCCTTGCGATAAATGTCATAGTTGCACAACACGTTGTCATTGAAAAAGACACTCTATTGCTACGCAGTTAGAGCTGGAGTCGCTGTGCACGGCGGAAAGGGCGTCGGGATGACTCAGCAGTGTCACAGCTCCTTGAGCAGCGCGGACTTGGCGTTCTTGAGCTTGTCCAGCCGCTTGCTGAGGTGGCTGTTCTCCGTCTCAAGCTCCTCCACTCGGTTGAGGGCTTCCCGCGCCTGGGGTAAATTAGATCATAATATAGGAGATATGAAAAAAAACAAGCGCGATTCATTACTTGGATTATAGAATCCAACTAATGAATTCTAGCTCATAGGTTCTCAACCTTTTTGTCTACCCCTTTTAAGTTTTTTTTTTTGCAGCGCTCACCAATTTCTATAAGACATTTCCTTCAACCCTTTGGGCTATTTTAATGCTTCTTCATTTCTTCTAGGTGTTATATCGCCCCCATGGAAGCCTTGATAGCCCCCAAAGGGGTGCTATTGCGTACGTTGAGAACCTATGGTCTGGGATACCTTGTTTATGTACACCATGCAAAGGGATTACAATTTTAATACATAAAGAGTACTATGTGTTCAGATTGTAAAAGGATGTACACCATATAAGCATTCACTTATTTACATTATTGATTATTTGTTAAACATTTCAATAGTAAAATTTAAAGCCATCGTGTCCATTTCGTGGGAACATAATATCGGTTAACAAAACACACAACTTTACAAAGAAAAAATAAACTTCTTATTCTGATAAAGGATGGACTGTTATATGTATAAAACAAGCTACTGTAAATGGGAACTTAGTATAATAAAATCCAATTATGTCCATTTTGTAGAAATAAAATCCTTTGAAATCTGTTGACAGACATGTGTGTACATGTCTGTCAACAGATTTCAAAGGATTTAATTATTTTCTAATGGACATAATGACTTAGTCACACTTTAATAAGGTATTATAGAGGTGTTGGAGGGAGCGCACGCGGTGGTGGGTCCACTGTACCGTTAACTATCGCCATTATTGATAACGGCCCAGAAGTCAACGACTTCCTGAAAACAAATCACTTGCTGTAATACCACGACATCATCTTGGGTTCCGAACGAACTGTTTTAAGGTTGAGTACCTTGAAGACCATCCACATTAATTAGATCCAGAAATGTAAACGCATTTTTTAAACGACAATGCTACTTTAATTGTAAAATAATGAATCAATCAAATTCAGGATAGTCACACTTGAAGCGCCCACTTAAGGAGACCATTATCGAGTGTATTTTTTTTTCTAAACCAATATGAAAGTAATGTGGATTTTCCTCTAGCGTTATCCAGAGCGAACGACGTGAACGTAGAAAGTATTGTACTTTTTTATCATTTTTGCTTAGACAAAGGCGCCCATTTCTTCCTATAACGCCCTTCCTAAGTTAGGGGCCCTAACTGTTTCAATCTAATAATTCTATAGCTGCACATCTTTGTATCCTAAAGAACCATCTACAACTTATCTTTTATCGTTATGTTTTTTTTTGAAACTGCGTGGGTCAATTTAGTAGTCTAGACTTGGATTTACCTGTAGTGCATCAGTCATAATAAAAAAAAGTTTGGCAAAGGGTGATTCTTTTGGAATTCCACATAAACCATTACCTGCAGATTACCGGGCGCCTCATTCGTAGGGTCAGCGTCAAATTTTTAACAATGGGTTCGATCCAAGGTGCCTTTGCTATTTACTATACCAGACGTGGTGTAGACAGTCAACGGTAGGGGGAGCTCATCCAGAAGATTCTGGCACTCCCATTCACCGACAAAACCCAGCACGCTGCTTGGCGCCGGGCTCCGGTGAGAGGGTGGTAGTTACTAGTCGGCACCTGATGGATCCTACCACCGATGATGAGATCGTAGTTCGTCGTAGTTAATTTAAGAAAGCGAGGCTTCGTGAAATAAATACTAATGGCGAAACACAGGCGTGGCCGTTTAGCTAACCTTTCTAGCACTTTATTCATGCTCGTCCAGCCAACAACGTAGTGCCGCGCGCAGCCGGTGAATAAAGCGCGCGCGCTTGTCACCGCCCGCTCGCGATAGCCAACTCGATTAGCCCACCACAATGGGCCGCCGCGCGTCGGTACGCTTCGCTACTACGCGGGGAGTTCCACATGCCTACCTCTCGCTGCAGCTTGCGCCGCTCCTGCTTGAGCACGCGTGGAGTTACACAGGCCTGTCTCTGTAAAGCGTCGCGTACCTCTCGCTGCAGCTTGCGCCGCTCCTGCTTGAGCACGCGTGGAGTTACACAGGCCTGTCTCTGTAAAGCGTCGCGTACCTCTCGCTGCAGCTTGCGCCGCTCCTGCTTGAGCACGCGTGGAGTTACACAGGCCTGTCTCTGTAAAGCGTCGCGTACCTCTCGCTGCAGCTTGCGCCGCTCCTGCTTGAGCAGTTCCTCGTGTTCGTCCTGGTGGTCCTGGCGCGCGCGCAGACGGGCCACCTGCGCCTCGAGCCGCGCGGCGCCGGCCGCCTGCAGCGCCGCTTCCGCCTCCGCTCGAGCCGCGCGCGCCTTCGCCTCCGTTAAGCAGCGTCGGAGCGTCTCCACTGCGAGTGAGTGGCGGACGTTAATATTGATTAAACCTTCACGTATCGTGTTTCCAGACACGATAGAAAATTTATTGTTATCGGCCCGCCCCGGTCTTATGGGGTTAGACAGGTTAAGATCCCTAGTAGGGTTCTTGGCGTTCAGATGAAGATTCCCTACATCACAGACACTACGTTGCCGGCTACATACCAATCGCAACAACTAATTCATATAGAAACTTAACGTTACATAGTTGATACAAATAAGTAGGCCGACTCGAGCCCAAAGCGAGCGATAATAGCCTAAACACGTAGTCGCGCTTATAGTAAAAAAAGACTGGCTCCCGGTCTACAGGTTTACCAACTCCCGGCATGCTGAAATTTGTTCCTATTATGCCGTCAGTTTACTAAACACATACACATATTTCTACCTCGTTGACTTAGTGGTCAGCACGCTGGATACTATCCACGAGGTCCTGAGTCCGAATCCCGGGTTGGGCCGAAAATGTTGGTTTTTTTTTTTGTCTTAAAATAATTCGGGCACAATTCCGGGATCAGGAAGTTTGTGGTGTCAACACCCCCGTGCCTCGGAAACACGTTAAGCCGTTGGTTCTGCATCTGATCTCTCTACGATCATGTCGGTCTGCCGTCTCACCGAATTATGAGAGTGAGAGAACAGAGAGAGCACCTGTGTATTGCACACACACTTGTGCACTGTAATATCTCTCGTGCAGTCGGCTAATCTCTGTTGAGATTGGTCACTGTAGTCGAAATTCGGCTAGGAGGACATTATTATCACACAAATTTTTAATAAAAAAATTCTGGCTCCCAAATTATTTAAGTATCATATTAGGTACCACGTAAAAATTACTGGTTTTTGTTGTTGTTTTCTTGCGTGAATTTTGCACTGTTATTAATATTTTGTTATTGTGTATTTGTTATGTTTTTCGTACTTTTATCTTGTATTTGTGATATGATATCCTAAATTAATAAATGTTTTTTTCTAGTAAAATTGGGATAAGAGGTGTCAGAAAATGATAATAAACAAATAACAGGTGTATGCACTCACGCTCAGTCTCGTACTCCTGGTCGTGGTGGTTGGCGACACCGTTGTGCCGCGCGGCGCGCTCGTCGTTCAGCTGCAGCTTCAGCTTGCGCACCTCCGACTCCAGCGACTGCTTCGAGTTCAAAAGCTTTTGCAACCGGACGTCTGCAACACGGGACATATGGGTAATAACGGTTTTATAACATAGAATGTAGTCGGCAGCACGTCAGGCTTTGAGGCTTCCCCTCTGAAGTACGAAAACAGCTTTTATTGCATAGGAAATAAAGGTGGTCTTAAGGTGAAAGTGGGCTACTCTGACGTGCGGCTGTGTATACATTTTGTATCGTTTTTTATGATCCATAGATCCATAAGTAAGAAAAAATATAAAGACCTAGCACCTGGCTCTCATCAGATCAACATATTTTCAGGATGGGGCTAAAGCGGTTATTGTTTCAAAGAAGCTCTTAGGGAAAGTGTTGTAAATGCTATTAATAATATATAAGTATATTCTATTCTGCTTTATCTGAATCCAACAATTACGTTATTTATTTAGATGATACCGTTATTTAATCATGCTAATTTCGACGGAAGTAGTATGTGACATGTGTAATATGTCGACTTGTGACATGATTCTCAGCTTTAGGTTTATCAGGCCTGTGTATCTCCCCGCGGAGGTAGCAAAAACGTACCTACGCGCGGCGCACCTACGTAGGTGCTAAAACAAGTTGCGTGCCGCTACCGGCCAGAGCCACGCTCGCGCGTTTTATTCACCGGCGGCCGCGCGGCTACGTTGCTGGCTGGACGAGAATGAATAAAGTACTAGAAAGAGGCGCTAGATGGCGTTAGAAGCTTCTCGTAGCAGTCAACCCTATCGCGTCGCGTGATATTACGTCACTGAATGGGTTTAGTGTATTATGAATCATATTTCAGAGCAATAAGTATGAAATTATCTTGCAATGGATTTTTGTAGGTGTCTACACGAAAATGTGCTCGACTCTGAGGCGAACTAAATTACGCCATATTGTTGACATCATTGAGTAGACATTTCTTTGAATACAATTGCTAAGTCATACTTCTGTACGAAGTACTAGTATTCTGTGGTTTTATGTAGCCAATAATTTACGTTTCAAATTTACATGTATGATCAAAAAGCCAGCCAGTTTCTACCGTTCAGTTACCTAATGTCCCCTCAGAGGCGTCTCCCAGCATTTGGTCGGCTTGGTGCGAGACCAGCGCCAGCGGCGGCACAGCGCCGAAGCCGGGCACGTGTGCGTCGGGCGCGGCCTCGGCGAAGGCGAAGCCCGCGCCCGCCGCGGCCGCGTCCCGGGCCCGCACCGCGTCGCGCGCGCACGTCACCTCGCGCTCGAGCGACGCGTGCTCGCGTTTTAGTCGCTCGTGCGCCGAGCACTTCTCTTTGTGTTCGCGCTGGAAGAAAAAACTTATGCAATTATTTTACAAGTTTTTACGAAGTTAAATTAAGTTTCACTCACAAAAATTCACGACTGTCATTCGGTGGGACACGATCGATAAATTATAGATAAACTAGTGGTTCCCCGCGACTTCGCCCGCAAGAGTTGGATTTTCCCTATGATTTTTCATCCCCCATTTCACCCCGTTAATGTTTTTATATTGCGACAAAATGTAGCCTGTCCTTTTTAGGGTTTTGAACTGTCTCCATACCAAATTTTATTTCAATCGGTTCAGTGGTTTAAGCGTCAAGTGGTAACAGACAGACACACTTTCGCATTTATAATATTAGTATGAATATAGATAAAAAATATTGTGAGCGAAATTTAACTTAATATCACATACATTGCAACCAATGGACATAGTATATAAATAATTTTAACTCTGTATTAAATTGATTGAGGGAGGAAAATAAAGAGTAAATAGCTAAAGCACTTGTGTTATGGAAATCGAAACACATTACAATCCTGCATTATCTGCGATGGACATAGGCTATATTACATTATCAAAAAAGTTAGGGTTCCGTATGAAAACTTCGATTATGTAACCGAAGGTGTAAAAGAAAAATCATTACATTGCGAACGCTGCGAAAACTATTAACAATAGAGCAAAGTAATGGTCTACAGTTTTGTAGAGGACATCATTATCTACAATAAAGTCCGCAATAACATATGTCTAACTATAACAGTTAAGACACAATAACTCCTTTTTTAGATAAAAATATGAAATTTTTGTGGCGGCAAAAAGAAAGCCACAGTTTCAGTATGTCGGTATTAATCCTTATCCAAATTAATCACGTCATATTCAAGGCTATATCAGTACCTGTAAATTACTTTTTGAATTATTCAAATCGGACATACCATTACAAAGTTATCACGAGTAATATGTATAATATTGTATCGAAGTTAGGACGGCAGCAAAGTTGGCCTTTTGCTATATCGTCAATAGATTTATTTTTTTATTTAAAAACTTTATTGCACTTAGAACAGTGTACAAAAGGTGGACTCAATGCTAAAAGTATTCTCCTCCAGTCATACCTATAAGTCATGCACAAAAATTGTAATGGGTGCAGGATAATGTAGTCGAATAGAAATTAAAAGACGCAACAAAATATTATAATGTAGATATAGATGGCGCTGTACGTATTTAACTCGTGGGTCAGCTTGAGTTTTTCCCAATAACTTAATAAGTAAGTAGGTAATTACTAGGACGTCCGATGTGTTGAATTGAAGTTCAAGCAGAGAGGTCTCTGCCGCCTGCCTTAACTACACTCACCTATTGTCGCTTGCACACACAATACGACAAGACGCTATGCTCTTTCTTTGGCCATCGTGGTAAGTCGGTGGTGACCAGGATGGTACTTTAATATTGCTGATTTCTTCTTGACTTTTGTCTATTTGATTTTTTGAATGCACTTATCTCAGATCAGAATTACCTATTCATGGTCCGATTTTGAAAAAAACCTTTGTGTAAGGTACAACGTATCTAGCAAGGCTATAAGATAGGTAATTTAAAAAAATCACGTTATGTCTTTCAGAAATGAAGTAAAATCAATAGGTGCGCATGAAGTCCTCGGGGACTGCTATTTTTTATACATATACTAATATTATAAAGAGGTTAGGGTCGGTTGCACCATATCTCATATTATAATTGGAAAAACGAAGGAATTATATTTATTGTTTAAACATGCTTATCACTGAGCAGATTTGAAAAAAATATTTTGTGTTAGATAGCTTATTTCTCGGGGAACGCTTTGTATGAGCTATAAAATGCATGATACCTACCTAGAAATCAAGAGGAAGCAGTTAAATCAAAAAGCACGGACGAAGTCGCGGGGGACCGTTATAATTAATATGTTCATATTATTCACACGCGTTTTGATTCTTATCTTAAAATATATCACAGTTTAAAAAAATACTCCGCTCCTAACAATGCCTACAGGAAATTCTAAATTTACGCGAACGAAGTCGCGGGGGACCGCTAGTCAGCTTATATTTAGACTTATTTTAAACCTACTCTATTTTTTTTTGTAATAACAGTGAGTAAATTTTTCTTTTTTTTAAAGAAATTATAAAAACTAGTATTTTTATCATTTGTTTTTATTTGCTTTTAATTTTTTTTTACAAAAATCCTTTTTTTATAATTCCGATATAATGAAATGTAAAGATTGTTTACAACACTCGCCACGCAACAAAAAACAGACTTTAAAATGCTGTTTTAAATAGGTATTCCTTTTTTTATAGTTCTAGATAGGTCTTAAATATCACAAATCCATATCAATACAAACCTCCATTTACTTTAAAAATCCCTCTACATGTATGTGATGATAGTATCGGCTGTCAAAGAAAGGGACGCCCTGGTGGTTCATCTATGGATTCTATAATTTGCTAAAGTACGTAGATACTTTTTGAGTTAGACAAGATCGTAAAGTCACAGGCAGTTCGTACGTAAGATACTTACGGAAAGTTGTGCGTATTCCTCCTGCAGCTCCTCTATCCGGTCTTTGAGCAGTTCCAGCTGGTAGCCGAGCGCCGCCTTGTCGTTATCCAATTGCGCGTTCAGTATCATCGCTTTGCGGAACTTCTCTTCTACTTCTTTCAGCTCGTGCTGCAAGTCAGAATAGACAATTTTAAAATTGGATTTATAACAGAAGATTTTTTTAACAAAGAAAGCCAAAGAACTGTCTATTCAGGCATAATAAAAATATCGGTATCTTTTAAATGAACTTAACACAATCGAATCTGACAGTCAGCTGCGTTTTGTTCCTAATACCTTTCATATGATAAGATACTCTTTAATGTACACTACGCTTAGCAGAAATAGAAAATCATAATAAATAAATAAAAATCATTTATTTCTTAAATAAAAAAGTATTATATTATAGAATCTATATTATAATTACTATGGTCGGTCACCATTTGGGTGAGAATTATTTTAACTCTAACAGACAGACATTGTCCAGAAGTAATCAAATGGTCACTCACCCTGAGGTCCTTAATGTTGAAAACGTCATCTGCGGAGTCCTCTGAGCTCCTCCGTGGTGAGTGCAGACCTCCCGGGCTGAGGGCCGCCAATCGCGTCCCGCCCCGTCTCCCCACCGTGTCTGTGAAACATCCAGAAACTTATTAGTATTAATTCCGTCTCACCTACCTGCCATCTCTGCAAAATCATTACATTTTTACAAACAATTTTGCTCGTCTTTTTATTGCACCATTTGTTTCATTAGATTCCAACAACATAACCTTTATCATCACCATAATCAGAACTTTACTGTTGAGTAGAAGCTTTCTCTATTCACATTTTAGACAACTATTTTCTTGCCTATTTCCGGCAATGGAGTGATGATAGTAATGATCTCGCCAACTTCAAAATGAAAAGCAAAAGAGCCGCTGTCTGTACGCTGCAGCGCTGTCTACTGCTTGCAACTACTATCCTTCTGCGCCCCCGCTTGACCGGGGCTGGGGAATCCCCAATCGCAAGCAACTGTCATAGGAAATGCCCCGCAATAACACCTGTCCTTGCTGACATCCAGCATCTCTCGCCCCTAGCACCTCCGGTGACCGCAGGAATGTCGCACACGACCATGTCTGATTATAGTGCGAGTCACTCACCGGGCAGCTTGCCCGCGTACATGTCGTACGCCTTGTCCGCATGGTCCTCCTGCTCGCGCTGCTGCCGCTCCAACTCCCGCATGCGGATCTCGCGCGCCTCCGCCCGCGCCGCTCGCCTTGCCGCGAGACGCTGTTCTGCCTGGAAACAACAATGCTATTATCAGATATCTACACTATCTATCTGCACTAATATTATAAAGAGGAAGGATTTGATTATTTGTTTGTTTATATTGAATAGGCTCTAAAACTACAGATCCGATTCAAATAAAATTAGGTACAGAGATAGTTTGAGACCCTGGGAAGGACAAAAGCTAATACTTTTTGTCGCGATATAAAATCAGCAGGGCGGTGAAATTGGGTATATATGGAAAATCTAACTTTTGGTGCAAGGGAAGTCGCGGGGAACGTAACAATTAGACAGCAAGGTATTATAATGACGCTTTGCCAATTATTTGCCAGCAATTCAGATGAAGACCTACTTTTGAGACCTCATGTTTTGCCATGCCCGACAGGGTTATACATAATCGAAATAAATAAACTAAAACTGTAGTTGCTTGCTGGTACTTTACAAAGAATTACATAAATAAGCATATCTTATTGTTGTAAAAATCTTGGTTATTATAATAATATATGTCACAATAAGTATAAAAACTGGTATTATTACACCCATTTTGGCCCAGTAATGTCACATTCTTGCCTTTGTGTGGAAATACCAAAGTTCATTATGGTGACTAGCATTCACGAAATCTCTAAGAATGCACAATGACATGGAGAGGAGTTACCGCGTCCGATTGACCTTTAAGGCCTGCACAAGCCTTGTCGCAATTGTGATTTAAAGCTAATAACGGAGTTTCTACAGTATTACACTAGTACCTTTTTGGCCTGTGGCTTGGCCCCGGTAGCCTGTGGTGTTTCCGGGAAATCGCTAATGTTGCAACATTCCGATAAGTTTTCGTAGAAGTTAAGAACTCAACCAAAATAATATCAATGTAAGTATGAATGTGCGTTTATGCACAGTAAGACTTCAGTTTTTAACCTGACCTAATTTGAGGGTATCATCAAGTTTCAAGTAGGAATCATCCGGTTAATATTTAAGTAAATAAATAAAATTGGCATTTAAAGAAAAAATGTGGGCGAAATTACAATTCCTTAAAAACGGCATGTGAAGGCGTCATTGATATCACAAACTTTTGCAGCATGTGAATCCATATAAATGTGTTAAACATTAAAGATTCAACTATGTGAGTGCGCATGATAAGGGTTGCGCAAACGCGCGGTATGTAGGCGGCGCGCAGATCTCGAGTAAAATGCCACAGCGGCTGTTGTCAATTGCTGTCGCATAGTAAGTTTCAAAAGAGTTGCCAATTACATCCTAATGCGGCATTAGACAATTCCCACGCCACAGATACGACCTGTCGTTTACGATTACGCTTCGCATTCAATTGCACGCGCTTCACATTGTTTGTTGTTCTTAACGCAATGCATTTAGTGATAAAATCAAATATGGTAGGTGTACTGACACAGCTAATTATATATACTTTTTTATCAAGACCAGACAATGATAAATGCTACATCGTGAATGTGGATTTCAATAAATACTTTTTTAACTATCCGTACATTTTGGATATAAAATATAAGTAGATTCATACAGTTAAACTAAGTGCCTAATGAAAAAGACAAAAATTGTTTTCATTTAATGGATAAATAAATTCGACACAGATCATTTAGTGATGATTGCATGATTCATAAAATTGTGTGGGCGGGCTCTTTACCGTCTAGTCTCGTCACATATTGATTTGCTGTAGATGGGTGCTACAGGAATCCCTCGGAATAGTTAATTAATATGCATATTACAGATAAAAGTTTCGACAACATTGTCGAAATAGTGTTGTCTTCTCTAGTGTTAATCAACCCATAAACAAAAAGTATAGGGGCGCTAAATACAAAGTAAACCGTAAAATGCGGGCGACGGGAAATGTTGTAGATAATAAGACACTTTATAGTATCATATCGTAGTACATCCATTACGGTTTACAAAAGCCTTACTATGTACATATTTACAATTTGCAACAAATACAATTACATAAAACAGAATTTGTTTGGAAAGTTGAGATATGCGATTGGGCTAGGGCTCATTTAATAAGGATAGCTGGAACGGATTTTGAAAGATATCTGGCGCACATATTAGAACTTGAAAATGGGCTAAGATTTATTTTTAATTATAAGTTATAGTAAGTGACTTTAAAACCGTAGTCTATAAAATAGTACGGAATGTTATCATAATCTCACTATCCGTAACAAAACATTGTTTGTACTTTTCATGTCGATATGAATATGATTACCTACTAAGAACAACTCTACCGATAACACAAAAATGCGATAAAATGTTTTTGTTCCACTTCACTCACAATGCAGAAATCAAGACTGATTATACAAGTCCATTTACGCAATGATCCAAAGAAGTGCATTCGCAGACATTTACTTGTGATAATAAATTTTAAAGAACGCATATGGCGAGAGGTCCAAATTAGCAAACGCAAGTATGGCGGCGCGTTTGTCAGCTGCAATGCAAGTAAAGTGACATCACCACTGGACACACAAAGAGCATGGGCCAGGCTTTGCGGAGATCACCGAGGGATTTGGTATATCTAACGTCATCGCCGTTTCGGTTGCCACTTAGGTATAATATGACACATCAATTTTCACGCCAGTTAGTATTGAAATATAATAGACAGCAACAACAGAGAAGTCTTGGCAAATAAGACCGAAACCTATCCTTTTATTAAAATAGATTCGTTTCTATTTGAATTAGAAATATTATATATAGAATGCCAAAAGCTGATTATTCATTTTCATCAGTCAGATCCATTAAAAGGGTCTTGTTAATGAATGAATTGTTACGGCAATCAGCCCTGCCGCCAATGTTGAGGCAACAACTTCATACGACCGTTAAAATGAGTCAACAATATATAAAAATAACCAGCCTTTAAACCCTTGGGATAATCAACTGACGAAGGCTAATCATAACTGGGAATGACGCCATTTACATACATCATGGAAGCGATAAACATATCTGTAAGACAGATCGAGAGCATCCTCCTAAATATGGGTGGTGATAAACTGACAACAGACAGAGGAATCGTTTCAGTTGTCGCGAAAACAAATGACATCTGTGCGATGAGTGACGGCTGCAAGGACACGGGGCGCCCCCGATACAGGACGATAATCTCTGCGCCCGCGCACGTCCATACCAATCGTCGCTCAATCAAAACATCGACAGAATGTGGTGACATTAGGTAAGAATATCTCAATTGTCGATACTTATAGATTGTTCATGGTGGTGCAAAACGTTTGGATTGTTCTGGTGATCTGCTTATTTAATTGGATATTTTTTTATTAATAAAATTCACAGCTCTTTCTTAATATTAATAATATTAAACTAGACTAACTTGCTAAACTTACAGCCAAAAATGAATTTACATTTTATAAAATTGGATGTAATAGTGACACTTAGGTTACGAAAAATTTGTAAGTGCGTGTGTGCGCGAAATATAAACTAATCTAAACAGTTTTTACTACTTAACTAAAACAATAAATAAAATAAGAAAAAGAAACAAAGTCAGCGCATCAAAATCATTATCTAATACCTTTAAATGTTATATTACAATAACAAAAAAAACACAAAAAAAAACAATTGAAAATATCCGTTACATTTTCAATTAAAAAATGTAGAACATCTAGCTAGTTAGAGAACTAACAATGTTTTTTTTTCACCTAATCGACTCGTGGCGAGAACTACGTACGGGACGGACGGACAGCAAAAAACCGTACTATGGCTTGACGGTTTTTCTTCCGGCCTTAGATAGATTACTCGATTGCCTTTTACCACACCGTGAAACGAGCGTCCCAAATAGATTCAGCTTTTTGCACGCCGACTATAAAAGTGACTCAATGTTTGATTGCGAACTTAAACATTTATGTCAACAGCTTTAAACGTTCAGAGAACAGTTTCAACGCGTTTCTTTGACAGTATCGCGACAATAAGCAACCGCTATGTATAAAGTATTATATTCTTGTGGATACTTTTATCTCTTACTCACTGTTAAGTAAGTACCATTATATAGCCTGACCAGAAATATATGGGACCTGAATTAAGGGCGCTTCGAATGCACTTTATATGACAACACTTGGTATAATCACACCAGCGCAGATTGGCAACTAAACATAAAAAAACATATTTTTTATATGTTTACATCCATGTTAATTTTTAGGCCCGCTGCCTAATGATAACAGATTCTAGGATAAAATAACATGACATGACAGAACAGTTGGAAATTGAGTATAATATATAGGGTATTGGTCTTAAATTTTGGACTTAAACACTATTATTTTTGCAAAACCACTAATGGGTAACGGAAACATTAATCCATTGTTTTTCTAAATGATATTATTTATAGTGTTATCATAATTTTATATAATTTATAGAAAATCCTAAAAAAGTCTACGAAATATTTTAGTTGTTATATCCAAGTAGGGTTGAAATAAAGAAAATAAAGTTCACACTAAGTATTTATTGTAGGTAATTATTTTTCAAAATCGTTATTAAATGTTTATCCGTAGCCACCAGTAGCCAATTTTCACTATACGCACTATATGACGTACCAGAAATTCATGATGACAACTATATCAGTAATTATTTTGAAGGAACCGTAGTCATCACATAGACTTTCTAGTCGAAAAATACTACAGGCTGTAGTATTTTTCGACTAGAAAGTAGTGTAGTCTACAGCACATGTTAAACCACTTTTCTTTTATGAAAACAAATAGTTCTTGGTATTTTTATCACATAAAAATTGCACTCAGTCGAAAATTAGATTACGCGTCCGCTTTGACACTAATCAATATGACAATTGATGACATGTCAGTGGCGATTTGAGGTTTCTGTTGCCAGTTAAAGAAATTAGTTCCAGTTGTTTTCCGCAACATGGCGAGGTCCCATATATTCCTGGTCAGGCTATACAGAATCGGGTTAAGTAAACTAGAAAACATAAAAAAAACAGCCAGACAAAATTCTTGCAATTATGTGGGGACACTCTCTCACTCACGAAAACCATGCAGAGCTAGTTGGTTTAGTAGGTAAGTCTCTGACATCACCACGGCCACTTTAGGTAAAGGGAAAACCATTTATTGTATACTTTACAGTGCACGTGCTCTATGAAAACACTTATGTTATTTCATTATTCTTTAAGAATGACGTAATCAGAGGAAGGTAGAATCAACCAATAGTTACTGAATGACTACTTTACGAAGTAGTTTTAGGTAACAATTAGGTATGTAGCTGTAAGTTAGTTACTAATTGGAGAGGTATCTTTCGAAACCTGTTTTCCACCAGTTTGACAACAGTTTCCAATTGCTACACATAATACAGCTCATTAGTATTCGTTTTGCATACTAGATGAGACGTGTGACTAATAAAAGTGAAGAATACAGCCGAATAATAATATATTGCCGTCGTAAATGCCATGAATACCAAAACAACACACGACAGTGACAATGATGATGTAGAACTCGAAGACAGACACTCGAAGTAGAACACTTGAGATGGTAAGCGATAGGAAAGATAGTAAACAATAATAGTTAAAATTTTAAGATGTGTGAATTATACGATTGTTTTACTCACAAAAAGCAAAATGAGTCTACCAGCGATCCTCAGAATGAGCTCAGGCGATGACATGTCGGGGTTCTGTCGGCCGGCGCCACGAGGTCACTCACTATACAAGCCGCAAACTAAACACAAGTGTTCTTAGCTGATGTCACATGCACACTAACTGCTACCAGCCTTGATTATAAATATTTCAGCATTGTTTACATTCAGCCACAAACAGTTCAAACTAACTGTCAGCCCGTCGGTCAATTTGGTTAAACTTTAGACTGAAAGGTTTAACTGCGATGCCGTGTTCTCATCGCAAGGTCATTTGGCCTCTGTCGACACGTACAATTCTCTACAGATTCCTTGATAACACTGATGATGACTTAAACAAGTCACTCGGATTTGGTTAAACATTCCATGTAAAATTCGTTCAAATGTGACAGTCACGAATTTGGTAAAATTCCAAAGTTGCTGAAACATCTCCTATCAAATAGACTCGAGATAGACCGGTGTTAAATTTTGATATACAAGGCAAACAATGTTACCCTGAGGCCACCTCACACTGACTGTAACCTCCGAATCACGTTCTCCACATAGAAATTAATGAGATAAGATAATGCATGCCCTTGTATTTACGCGGACGTGCGGTTTTTAATCGTTATTCAAAGATTTTAGGGAAATTCCGGATAAGGGAAAGGGTGTGTGACTGCACTTAGCAGTTTGCGAAATGTTGTGACTCACCAGGACGACGAATCAATGAGGAAACAACAAATATTTAGTGGGATCTTACCTTACAGTTATGACACATAGCGAAAATATGCGAAACAAAACCTTTTGGCTTTAGGAGAAAGGTGCAAGCAATAGAAACATAATTTACGTACATGATTATGTTGATCTCCAATGATTCCAACAATAGACGGATTCTGATCACCATGAGAGTCCCTTCGAAACTCCATCATATCACCATTACTACGACACTCCACAACACTACACTGTTCCTTATCAGAGTTTTTCAGTCCGTTAACCTTCGGTTGATGTTCCAGACCATTAGCATTTTCCCTAGAATTTATATCTATTGAACCGTTTTGAAGATTATTTTTAACATCTACATTTATAGTTTCATTCACTGGTATTTGTGATTTGGGCGAATCATCAATCCTTTCTATAACTGTTTCTTCATCGCTGTCATCGAAATCACCATCTGTAAAAGCGTCACCAGCACTATCCACATCACTGTTGGAAGGTGTTGCCATGTTCGTAATTCTGCCCATTATCATCACCGTCACAAATTAATTGGCTATTGTCAGTCCGGGAAAGTTACACAATCGGTTTCGCGCACTGTTTTGGCATTCTCACAAGTTGGTGCGTCTGTCAACAAACTGTGCCCTCGGGCGAGCGCACGCGACTAACATTGCAGGTTGCAGCATCGCGAGTGCCGCTTGAATAGAAAGGAAGGACGTGATTTTTACAATGGTCCTCCCGCAGTGCACTTGATGGATTGTGATAAACTTTATTTTTGCGATACAGGTTATCTTATCGATCCACTTGCGTCGCTCCTTGATTACTATTGTATTGTTAACAATGGAGTTTTCTATCGTAAATAACACTACACTTGTCACAATGATTGTTTGTTCGCGACGTTTAGTTGTGGGGTAGTAATAGTTTTGTAGGAAGTGGAGGGTGGTTGCTCGTAAGCGTGCGTGTGTCGCGAGGCAGGCGGCCAGCACATGCGCGCGCGCCGACTCCGGCGGTGGACTGTGGGCCGCGCGCGCACGTCACTCGCCGTACCTACACTATCGTTATTGTAATCAAACTGCACCGTTACGTGCGAGCTTAGTAGAAAAGAAAAGCGGAAGAAGGCCCTTGAGGTGCCGGCTCAGTCTTGGAAATGCAGAATTTAATTTCCTAAATTGGACGACAAACAACAAGTATGGTTGTTCTAGCACTTAAGATGATAATAGATATCCTTCAAGTATAGTCATAGAATTATTTATTAGACTATAGGTGGTAATCTGTAGTCGTAGTCAGGGTCAGAACAAGATTGTTACTTCCTTTATTCTATGAATCTAGTTGATAAGTATATAATTTAATTCTTCAGTATTCAGCATAAGATACAAATTTTGATATAAACTAACAACAAACGCCACTATAGTCAGTCACACTATGTCTGAAATAAACGGATTTTATTTATTTATAGTTAGTTTTTAGTAATCCTTAAAATCGCTTTTGTCCAGTTACAAACTCAAAAGTCATTAGTTTATCACAATATTAACCCAACCTAGAGACAGTGCGGATGAATCATTCAAGTCTCCGCAGACGACAGTGCGCTTCCCGCTCGCCATTCTCGCGATGATGAACTGTGCATTGTTCCTGCCTCCACCTTATCGCATGGGAAGTGTGTTATTACCCATTACAACTCATACCTAAATGCACTCAACGTCAACTCAGGTAAATGTTTGCTGCAAGCTCACTTCGAATTTGAACTTGTACGGCTAAACTGCTCATTGTTCACGACAGCTGTTTGTTATAAAGTTGGAAACTCCGCCTCATCTTCGTGTTAGATAGTCATGTTTGTTCTATGTAACCCAAATACTAATCCATCTATTATTTAAATACTAAGTTTGAAAAGTTAGTCATAATCTTTGAGAAGACAATAAATAACTTTTAATGTCGTTAGGCATTACAAACTTGAATTGATACCCAACCAATTTTAAAACAAAATCACAAATGCAATTAGAAGAAAAACACAATTTTCTCACAACCTCAAAGGTCGGCATACCAAAGCTAATGGGAATGAAATCGATTAAAATCTAAGCAATTGAAAAGATCTCATCGGAATCGTTCATACACCGCGATCAATAACAAGAAGATCACGATGAGGGCGTTTGAGCCGTCATTACCGCGGGAAACTGGATCGACCTTTGATAATACCAGGGATGATGCGCCACCTATTCAATTTAGACCAGAAAAATCCATAATATGGGTCTGATAATAGGTCTGCTTCACTTATAGCCGTTAATTGTTGAAAACCTTCTCATAGGACAAGTTTTGAGGTGTTCAAGACATGTTTACATTTAATTAATTCAAACTGATAAAGGTACTCATTTATAGTCATTTGTAACTGGGACTCGACATTGAAATTATAACAGAAAAGTTAAACACAATGACAAATTAACGAACGATAGCAGTCAGGAACAACAATTCAAATTAACCAACACATTTGTAATTATCAGAGTAATGACGATTTGGGTGGAAATTAAATTGTTCCACAATATCAATATACTAACGACAGCCCGTCTAACTAAACACTGCGGAATTTTAAACAGTTGTCATAGGGTCGATTATGAAACAAAAATGTGTAGTCTGATGTGCAGGCCACTGTAACTACCTGTTCGTAATTATAATTTTCAGTGCAGTTAATTAGTAAACACAAAAGTGAAATTAGTAAGTAAATTAGTAATGCGACTGGAACATCAAACTATACATTTTTGGTGCAAAATCACCCATTACTACTGCATAGTCTGCATAAGATGCCATAATATAGTGTTTGCCTTGACGTGCTTAGTGTTGTTTCAAAAAATCTCTTAGTAAGAGGCAGATGAAGCAAGTAAAGTCCAACCCTAAACAATATAGTACCTACCTATTCAAACTATTCCAAATATGGCAAATCAAATGCGCGAAACGGTTATAAAGAGGTCAAGCTAGATAATTAACTAGCACATCCGGGAGAGAAGTCCAGATAGAATGGCTCGGTAACGAGCGCTGGATGCCTGGCCTACCTGGAAAAGCTAATGAAGTATTAGCAGAGAATAAATAATAGTACAAATTAGGCAATCAGAGTTACGTTAACGGACGATCGGTTAACCGTTGCAAAGCTGAAAAAACGAAGGCGATTGGAAAAAGAACTCGTTGCGGCAGACGAAATGTCTTTAGAAATATTTTGAGACGAAATGCCTTTAGAAAAATCTTGACTGGCGCGTGTTCCTCAACTATGAGCGGAGCAGGTAAGTAATTAGGCAATTATGAGGAGTTTGTCCAATTTCATTGCCACATGACACAGACAGAGAGTTACGTCATTAGCACAGTTCACTTGGATCACAGAAGACTTTGAGACTTTCTAAAGATTTTCTAATGCCCTTAGGGAAATACACAGCCGAAAAATGTAAAGTGAACATTCACCAGACCCAATAAATTGATAACGAAAGTTACACCAGGAATTAAGAAAGCTGACGATTGGAAAAGTAATCGGAATTTGTAAATGTATCAATGTTGAGATTGATTATACATAGTAATACTAGAGAAAGTGGATTGATTGGTGCTCTCTGTTAGAGATATTTATGACCGCCTGGACATAATTGTGCGAGCTATAAAATTATCCCGAAACACGACACGTAACGCGGTAGTTCGTCATGAATTTTATACAGGTGTGGACTTCATTACGAAAAATATGTATATGATTTTCGTGCCATTTCATTGTGATTCTGTTTTATTTTGTCGTTTGCTTGAACATTACCGATCGCTCTCAGCCTCACGCGCTCATTAAATGGATTTAACTCCATAGCTTTCAAAATCAAAAACCTACCTGATCGATTCCGATTTATGACAGTGTTCTCGAGCAGTATTGCTCTCAGAATGGTATGCTGTCTATATGTTAATTCCAGAAGGAGGTGCCAGGTACCCGGAAGGCGAAGTGGTAGTGGTGGTCTCGCAAAGGTGCAAGGACGTCACGTCACGGGCCGCGCGGCGAGCACAATGCGGGCTGCGCACGCACCACTTCACTCCTAACTCGTATGCTTTCTTGGCCCACCTGGATTTTAGACATTTAGACCTTCAGAGGGATCAACTATTTTACTCTATTTTCCGTTGTAAGACTGCTAGGTACTTTATTAGAGTGAAAAAATTGCGACTATATGTTTTATTGGTTAGTACCTATCATTTGTTACATTAACATATTTTTTTAAAATAAATAATTTCACACTTTATAGACTGACAAATTAATCGCAAAATTGTGAAGTGAGTGTCATCAACGATTTTATTCACTTGCAGCACTTAACGAAAGGCACGCACCGCACTACAATCAGAGGAACACTGACTGTAACTAGGAAAAAATTGAAAAAAGCGCAGCACGCACGCTGCAAACGCACTGCGGTATCCGGAGGCGCACGCGCAAAAAACTAAGGCGGGCGGCACGCGACCGCGCAAAAACCGCCGCCGTTTGGAAATCGAACGGGATCGATGCACGGGATGCGCGCACGCACCTAAATATCGTGACATTTGCAGCGCGCACCGCGCCAGCGCACGTGAGATGCGCTTTCGTAATAGCAAAGGTGAATGATCGATGATCTATGTATCAGAAGCCGATGCCAGATCTTGGACTTTGTTTTGTTTATTTTGACAATTTATTAGCGGTAACAGTTAAAAGCGTAATTGACAAAAACGATATAGAAGAACAGACATCTTGTTTTACTGAGCTGCTAACATGATGATTTAGTTAGGTAATTACAGTAATTACCAGACGTCAAACAAACATGGATTGTGCTAGTTTTACCCGCCTGTGGCAAAGCCCAAAAGGAGGGTTATAATAATTTATAATATTTTACATGTGTAAAGGAAAACTACTTGAAGGCGTATTTCAGGAGTAGGAAATTGGAAAGCAATCGCGTGATCGTCAAAGCTCGGAGACCACACGCACCAGCTATTGTGTATTGTAATAAAACCACCGACTGACTGCATAATAAAATCGAATACATTTTGTACATGTAAGTAATAAAGTACAAACGACTTTACGCAGCAAACAGCGATGGTTATGCAAAATCTGCTTTCACAAACGACTTCTTTTTATTTGAGGATGTCAACAGTTTTGTAATAGGATTGAAAGTTACATCATTACAGCTAACATGGACTTATGGACTGTTAAGTTTGTCATTCCGATGAGAAATAAAGCACAGTGAATAAAAAAGATCTAATCTAATCTAATCTCTGTGAGATGTATAAAAGTTACTTACTAATTTTGGTCTAACTAGACAGACAACCGAACGGGCGGACTCTTCATCACTGCTGCTCTCCAGGCAGTCGGATAAAGACGGCGAGCGGCGCGGGGGCCACAGCTTCGGCGCCTTCTCGCTGCAAGGGCTCGGCAGCACCAGCGGCAGCCACGCGCTCTGCCCGCGCCACCAGGACACCAGCGCGGGCGCCACTCCCACCACCATCGCCAACCCCAAACGAACCATTGTCCCGACGAAACCACTACTTTCAAACTATGCGACCATACTTCATAAAACGTCAGCGCACAAGGAAGCGCCTACCGCTGCATTGTTCGTAAATAAAAACGTCTATTTTAGATCTAATGCAGTGTTCACACACTTTCACGCGGACAATGTGTCACGGAGGACGCGGTTAATCCATCAACGTGCCGGCAGACACCCGAGACACGCACGTGCTTCAAATACAATACGCGGGTATTCTAACTGCTCACATGCCAAAAGTCACCGGACGCAAACGCATAGCACGAAAACTAATCACAAAACCTACGAGCTGATCGTTACCGATGCACACCGTTGTCTGTAGATTTGCATCGAGCGGTGAGCGCGAGCGAAACGGGCAGAACAATGAGAACACGAACCGCGATTGCATTCGTTGAAAGTTGAAAGAATCGGATGCAGCATCGGTAAGACGGTGTTCTCTCGCGCTCGCAGACCGGCGGAGTGGCGGTCGTTGACGCTGGCTGGAGTCGCCCCCCTCCCCTTGCCGCCCAGGGCGCCCCTCCAGCCGCCCGCCCAAAAGGGACTACCCCTCCGACTGCCCTGTCTGCGACATGTCGCGCGAAATTACAATGCTATTGGAGGATGCATAGAAATGCAGCAAAGCAGTCGCATCTGTGTTTTATTTTTAAACGCGTCGCATCGCCAGGCCAACTACATTTAACACGGTACATCGTTTTACGTAGTTCCATTCACATAACGTAATCCCATGGCGTAATCTGGCCCAGATTTGTGTGCATCGTTAAGATTGAATTAACAGCAATGAGGTCTGCCTTGGTTAGTGGTGGATTGGATTCATTGCTAATGGAACAGTTATTTCGACTTGTCAGTTCTAACTTCACAAAGGGGTTTGCTTTAAAAAATAATTAAGTTTAATAAAAAACAGTAATTAATAAATATTCGTAATTAATAGAATACAATAGAATATAATTTATTTGCGTAGTAAGTAGTGTTCATAGGAGTTTTCGTATAACCACTACAATTTTTACCAATCCAAAGCAAAGCTAAACAGGTATTTGTGGGGTTGGTGGGTGTTCCGCTAAAACAAACGACGAAACAGGAACATATTTCACAAAATGATTGTGCAAGATTGCCAGGAAATTGCATAAGCCGATCAGGGCAGGGTGGGAGAGCCGAGGGTTGGGGGCAGACAGATCGATGCAGGCTTGACGTCAAAGCCCAGACTGGCGACGTATTGGAACTTGGCTAGCACTAACTTTGCACATAAATCTATTAGGACAATATCTGTTACTACTTCAAAGCACCTTCAAGGCACCTAGCAAACACTTTGATGATAGCATTTTAACTGTTTAACTTGTTGTGATCTTCCAAAAGACAAGTTAAGATGCACAAGTTGAAGTACCAAACACTACTACCTACTAAATAAATGGGTTGCTGTTTTTAGTTTTATGTGACGAATTTAAATATGATGCAAATGATGATGATGATGTGACGACTTTACTCCATTAAGAGTTAACAATAACCCAAATAAATCAAGTGGGACAATCACGCACAATTACAATGTAATCAGTATGGCTCGTGGGAACAGGGTAATAACCTGGAAAAGTAGGACATGGATACCCCCGAGGTAGGCTTTAATGTGGGACACTGGATCGATCCCGCTCGGGGCAACAACCCGCGGCCCGCGACCTATTTCTGATACGGTGATCCCGAGTTCCCGACCCTTGACCCGATGAGACTTTATAACAAGTATAGAACAGGACCCCTAGAAATTCTCGTGCGACTGGACTATGCCTGAAAACAAGTTCAACATCCTACACGCAGGCTACTGTAGAAGGTATGAAAACGGTTTGGTTAAAAAAAATGAGAGTTGACTAGGAAAAAAATAGCTATTAGGAAAATGATGTTTAATTTTATTTTTTTGAAGTAGAATTTTTCCATCTCCTAGACACACCTAACCAATAATAAAATCTTCCGCGCCGCGACCGACCGACCCCTCCCAATGCAGTTTATCTATCTATTCAAATACCGAGGTGATATTTAGTACAACTGTTGTTATCCTATTGAAGAAACGATTTAGCAATAAGCTCAAGTATATGCGATTAACAATTGCAACAATGATAAATGAAACAAACATCGATAGAAAACGATCTACTACGCAAATGTTTCGATTTAATCGCCTACTCAACTAATATAATAGCAAAAGAATATTCCTAAACAAGAACTCAATGACCAAAGCGTGTTGTGATTAATTATAGTTTTAATTTAATCATTACTCGTATAAGGCACCTCTAATAATATGCTTACCAGACAGCTCGCAGATATGGTAAAGGTTGGAAAACATGGGAGATGGCTATGGTCAATGAGTTGACGCTGTACAAGTGGCTTCTGGTTAATAATTACTGAAGCGTTAACAGATCTCCATCTACACAGCAGCCGTATCGAACCACTCGAAAGGAGATTCCACTCAAGTACTTCGGTTTGAGTGGTTCTTCGTATTTGAATTTACACCTCGTGGAATTGGTACAGTGTGACTGAATCTTTGATTCAGTGTATGTCATAGGTGTATGTAGTAGAATTTGAGTTTTGTAACAAATCCAACGAGCTTAAATTATAGTTTTCTCATAAATACAGCTCATATTATTATGTATTGAGCTGAATGATTATGTACTTGTACAGCGTTGAGGAAGTAGGAAACGGACATCCTTCATGTTGTGTATTATTACAACCATCGAGTACATGTTCGATGGTTATTACAACATACTTACGTCCTAGGTTACAAAAAACAATACAAGACGTGTATGAGTTCTCCTTGCAAGTCTATATACAGAAATAATTTATTTTTTATTTTATTATCACAAGGCAAACCCACGCTTAATTTAGGTGAGTCTAAGCAATTTATTACCAAACCAGCTTCAAAAATTTTATAGCTATTTGAAGCGAAGATATCAAGAAATCAATCTTGCAGTCATCAATGCGGCGTGTTAATTACAAAAACTGACGAGTTTGAAATACGCCGCCCATAAAAGTTGTCATACTCGTACTAAATGCATCAACTCTATGATCTATTCTCGAAGAGCGATTAGAAGATGTTTATATTCCGACCGAGGAGGCGACCGCTTCAAGGGGAAACCATAAGTTATGTTCTGCTTTGTGCGCCGTTCATTAGAATGCACTAGATTTGTAAGGATCATTATCAGGTTACAAAGTTGCAAAAAAAGGAATACATTCGTTTTCTAATGACTCTTTTGATCAGAGGGAAGAAAACGATATCACGATGATTACTGGAACTGAAACAAGACTCACTTATTTACTGCTAGAAAGTGAATAGATGAAGAAGAAAAGGAAGATGAGGGATATGCGTAGATGGAAACTTATGTGTACCAGTGAGCAGACACCTTTTGAAATATACTTTAATATAACTTTTCAAGGTAATAATTATTTTTAAGTTAATTAAGTGACGAATCATAAGATACCTTCCTAGTATCGAAGAGAAAAAAACATGTGTACTGCACCGACCCCAGATAAACTAGGAAGGAAAAAGGCAAGCGAACGTTGATGAATATGTCCAGACAGGCCACGTGTGTAAATAATTAGCGCATACCGCGGGATCTAGTGCACGATGCAGCTGATGCAGCGTCGGGCTGGGAATAGCGCGAGCGGCGCCTGCGGCTATTTCGGCGCGCTTTATTTTGCGCTCGTCGCTTACTCAGGCGCGTACGATAAAGGCTGACTTGACAATACATTTAATAATGAGAGCTAGATTAGATATCCGATGTTAGCGAAACGAAAAGTAACCATTTACCGTCGAAGGAGCGCAATGCAAACGCCTTGATTTGCTAATATGTACATTACATTTTGTACTTCCTATTTCTGGTAAACAATTTAAAAAGAAAAGACGTTTAGATTATACTCACATATGATGCAAGAAATAAAACCGTACAATTTAGTAGAAGACAAACAAGACAACCCTATTTGAGAATGTAATTCTTGATTGAAACATGAAGATTCCTCAAATCTCAATGGCATGCATAATCATAACAAATCCACAAGTTTATTAATCCGACTGAAATAGGATTGATGACTAAGTCTATAGAATATCACCACTCTGTATATATAATTCATTCAAAACTTAAGAGCTAAGCTGGTCGGTGGAGCCTTTCACACATCTCTGGCTTTTTTACGCGGAGGAAACGCTTCATGCATACCTAATGCAGGTGGGGATGGCAGCGGTTTATATGGGAGTCCCAAACCCAGGTATACCCCCATCCACCCACTAAATCCTCAGGGAGTTCATCAGACCGATTGTGGCGAGGCGACAGAGTTTTTTTCTCTTATTTTTAATTTCATATTCTCAAATATTATCTTCTTCAAAGTGTCTTCGGTGAGGACGCTAAGCTAACGGGCCTAAGCCAAATGAATTGCGTTTCCAAGGTTGTATTGTATATTATTATTTTACTTCAACTGATGTGTAAGAATAAAAATTTTGCCTTGGTCTTCTTTCTATCATGTACATATCAGTAGTCATATATTACATTGTCTTTTAAGTGTTTATAATAGTTTTGTCTAAGAGATTCGCCTTTCAGAAGTTTTAGTTAATCATTACAAAAAAACTATTTCCAGTCGCTGGACGTCTCCGTGGTTCGATTACAGATTCTCATATCCGGATATATCAAAACAAATCAATCATTTTTTTTGCCAGAATACAATTATATCATGCAAGTTTTACATTGCGGATCTTAAAGATAAAATTGTCTTGTATTCAGCTTGCATGCAGGCGTGCAAATATTAATAACAGATAACGTAAACTACCCAATGATGATACAAAATGTCGCATAATTCTGACACTAAGGGACTACTACAAGTTACAACCCTCTTAAAAACCCTCGAAAATAATTTAAATCGAGTCAACAAACGTAACATATCTTTGACCCTTCCCTGCTGCGATCTTCATCGTTCCTCTATCGCAGTTCCCAAGCATACAGTTAGCGCAGTCCGCGCTACTATGTCGCATCACGTTGCGCTTGCGCATCGCGCACCCCCGGCGAGGTGTGACGCGGAGGTGTGAACGCGGAAGTCTATTTCGATCGGTAGATCTTACTGCACTGCAGGTGACTAGCCGCACAGTGCTCTTACTTGTGTGGGCTGTGGCTCACCAGAAATGTAACTTCGTTATACTTTGTGTGGTCCAAGTTTTAAATAAAGAAAAATAGTTCTATGAGGATTTGTATTATAACGAAAGATTATTTTTTTCGTTTGTCTAATATTACATTTTTGAAATAATTTTGTAAAATGTTTAAAATTTCGACTATAAATAAAAAAAAGCGGTTTTATAAGTTTCCCGTATTTTAGTTTCATACAAATGTGAACTGTCGCCTCCCCATTTTTTGAGACATTTTTATGTTTTTTATTATGTATTCAAGTATTTATTGCAATCTTTTTAGTATTGTTTTAAAGATTAAGAAATAAACTTATTATTTCAATCGAAAACATAATGAATTAAATTATAATTAATTAATTACAGTGGTTTAAAGAATGGGTTTCGTTTGGTTTCACGTGTGTTACGGAGAAGAAAAATTCATGTAGTTTTTTCACTTGAAGTCGTAGCAACACATGATATGATTTTTTTGTGATGACAACCTATCATTTAAAAATAAAAAACGTCATTGTCGTGACAGCCCTTTTTGGTTTGTTGATAAACGCGAAACTTTGTGTGTGCTTCTGCTTGGTAATTTGGTTTTCTACAAGTTCCGCAAGCGATTTTTCAGGGTAAGTTACTAAATTGTTGTTTTTAAAATATGGTCTATTGAAGTAGACCTAAATACCGTAAAACAGAAATTACTTTTCGCGGATTTGCATTGCATTTGAATATACTATACAAGTTTTAGACTTAGTTCCTAACGTGTGTTCGTTCACGTGTGTTGCGTGTGTTACGAAGTTGTGTGACGTGACACACGTGAAAGATATAAAGACACGTTTATATTGATACTACAATCATGGTATAATTATTTATGACCTATTGAATTGATTTACTTTCTAGTAATTTTGTAAAAAAAACCTTGCTGAGAATAAGGTAACAGTATTGAAATAAACCGGTAGTAGGTATACCATCAATATTCCCTTCAAAATTCCATACACGTTGTTATAAAAGTTGTGTAGTTTCAAGAGAAAAATTCTACACCCTCCATCAATTTTGGTGATATCGATCAAATAATAGTGTTTGTGTTTTAGTTACTTGTTATTATAATATCTAAAGAATTTACCCCTACTTAACCGTAAAGATCTCACAAGAATTTTATATTGTAAACTAGTCTTTATATTATTTCCAGTGTGTTATAGTGTGTTACGGATTCACGTGTGTTATGGTACATTTCTGGTGAGCCCCTATCTATGCTGTTTGAGGTTTATCTCAATAATTTTTATTTAATTTTCACAGGAGTTTCCGTCAGACGCAGTGCGTTTGGAGGTGATAGAGAAAATAACTTCTACAAAAGGGAATTAAAGTGAATTCTAATGAATTCCTGAGCAAATTACTAGGCATAATGGCCAAAAATATAGAATAATCAATTTAAAGGCAATCTAACTGGTTAACTCAGTCAAACTCCACTTTGGCGTAAAGCCTTTAGCCAGTCTACTACTTTTACTATAGTATGTAGCTCCTAAAGTTACCAACGGACAGTAGTGGTCACAACAACAAAAAAGCCCGCAATGGACAATGCGATACTACGACACAGCAGCACAGTTGAATGATCTTTAGTTAAACTTTTTTTGTAAACAGACTTTTAAGAAGAAGGAAAACTACTTAACAGTTAATAAGGTTATGTCGACTAGACTCTGCGTCTAACCCACTGTTCGTTTGTTTCGGCGGTGCAGCATCTGATCGGAGTCGCGCGCAGGACAGAGTGCATCGCGTGCGCGGGCGCCACCCACGCAGGTAAGACCAAACACTATTCATTTACCACGCAATTTCCGATGTGCTATTAAATTGTGTTCAGCCAAGCATGACACATTAAACAATTTCCATGACTACACGACGAATTTATACAAATATAACTTTGACTCAGACAGTAAAAGTTTTATTCTTTTAGTATCTTGTTTCCAGATACAATAAGCAATCAATTGTTATCGAGACGCGGTGTCCTTATGAGACTTAATGCGTTAAAAGAAATGTAAAGAATTAAAATTTAAAACAAAGCATTGTTGTCCTTTATAGTCATGTTTTTAAAACCAGTTCATATCTTATCATCATAAGTGGTTTGATAATAACTAATTACATTAGCAAAATGTGAACTTGTTTTTTTGAATGACTGTTTATGTGTTTTCTGTTTTGTATATAATTAATTTTAAGGACTATTACAGGCAGAAAAAAATGAAACAGAAAATGTTGTGTATTTGTACCTCCTATGTATGTATTCAATGTTTTTTTTTAAATGACCTAACTCTTTTACTAAACCTACTTTTTATTCTAAAAATATCACTTTGTCAGTGCCAGATAGCAGTGTGATGGCTAAGGAACTAATTGTGACTTTTCTGACAACTTACAATCTGCTTTACAACTTCGTTGTAGATAGCATCCAGTGCCCAGATAGCCAGGTAGGCTTAATATTTAGAAAAAATTCAAGGTCAGTTATGAACCTATAAATGACTCACCTCTCTCGCAATCTGGTCCAAGGCCTGCTCCTCGGCCGTGGCCTTGGTCTGCGTGCGCTGCCGCCGCGACGCGTCCATCGCGGGTCACTTCGCACTAGCTGCAACAACATTTCAGTTCAATACAACATCAACATTATTATTATCTAGCTGTTTTTTAGGGTTCCGTACCCGAAGGGTGAAAACGGGACCCTAATACTAAGCCTCCTCTGTCTGTCTGTCACCAAGATTTATCTCATGAACTGTGATAGCTAGACAGTTGAAATTTTCACAGATGATGTATTTCTGTTGCCACTATAACAAAAAATACTAAAAACAGAATAAAATAAATATTTAACTCTTTCAGCCACAGTTTTTGTAGGATGACCTAATAAATACAACAAGTAAATATTTTGTTTAATTAGGGTTTAAATATTAAGAAAAAAAATATTTTACGACAATACCACTTAAGGCTTTTGCGGAATAAGGTGGTTATTTTTACTAACCACCGTGGCGGTTGGCATTTAAAAAAAAAACAGGAATGAGAAATAAAAATTTATTTACAGCCTAATTAAATGAATTACTTATTTCCCGTGAAAATCAATAAAACATGTTTCACTTTACGGATACAAAGAAGGACTTTACAGGTGCTATATCGCCATACAGTACGTGCTGAACTTTTTTAGTGCTGCACTGCGCATCTTCGTGAAGTAGATCGCTCTGGCTGATGCATATTGCTTTCCGTGCGTAACATTTCAGGACAAGCTTATTCATAATGTCTCCATAGCGTTCTTTACGAGTTTACATCACCCGTTTTTGTCGGATCTGAATGGTCGCCGAGCACCATCTCAGTCTGCGGTCCATTATTGTACTCTTTATCTGGTTCCAGACTACACACAATCTCACCATCCGAAGGAATTTCTTCTAGAAGAACTTATTGAAATTAAAGTTCATTCAGCACACGCAGCATTCTGTAAAATAACACAAAATTACATCTATCTACTCCATCTACATGCCAATAAAACAATACCTACAATAGCCACAATAGTTTACTAACCACTGTTATTTACAAAAAAATATATAAGATAATTTTGTTTTTTAGCCATAAATCAATTGGAGTAATACTAAATAACAGAAAAATACCGAAATCATAAATAGTAAGCACTCTTACCTTTATTTATCGAATTTCAAAATGCTCGGTTGCAAAAATTCCACTGCACCACTTTTTCCAATTTTTAAATAAACACAACCGTCGCGCCCAACCGCCAAAGTTTTGCAACACACGATCAACAATGACCTAATAAAGCATAATAGTCTAGCACATCGTCAATAGATGGCCTAAAAATATATTTTAAACAACCGAGAATAAGTGGTTAGAAAAGTAACCACCAAACCTGAAAGAGTTAAGGGGGGCTCCCATACAACAAACGTGATTTTTTAGCCTTTTTGGCTCACTATCAATAGCGGCAACAGGTAGACCCTAGAAATATTTACAGAATATTATATTGTATATTTGCTTAAAAAAGAAATAATTAAATGCAAATAAAAATAATATTTAAGGGGGGCTCCCATACAACAAACATGATTTTTGTGCCATTTATTGCTCGATATTTATAATGGCAACAGTTGTATTACATTTTAAAAATAAAAAATTAAATTAAAATAAAAAATAAAATATTTGAGGGGCACAACATTACACAGTATAGACAAAAAAACACGTTTGTATGGGAAACATGTTTTTTTGTCTATACTGTCTAATGTTGTAAGTTAATGGTATTGAACCCATCGTGCGCGAGTCCGACTCACACTTGGCCGGTTTTTTTTTGTATAGCCTGCTAAGCTAAACTAAGGCTTGTTTTTGATCTGCAAACAGCTTTAAAAAAGCTGAACTGATAGTGAAAATTATAATTGATTGATGATCATTTTTATGTTGATCAGACATAGTGTACTAAGAGATTTCTTCATAGTTAATTTTAGCAAGATATTTTTTATTTATTAGACAGAGATGGATGGACAAGAAGGACAATACAATTAACTTAGTATCTAATTTCATACAATAATATTTTAATAAAATCAACACATAAATTCAAGAAATTACTCAAAAATGGTGACTTAGAAAAGTTGCTTCCAAATAAATACCCACACCTCACAGTCAACAAAAGACAATAACAATTACTACTTATAATGTCACGGGCCATTTAGCCTTGTGCTAATTGATCAATGGTCCTTACAATATCTCGCTGGTGCATGCTTTATCATCTCTAATGAATAAAGGGTTATCTCCAAGAGCATACATTTACATCACCTTTGTGAAGTGATAAACTAACATCAACACTGTAGTACACTAACATTCTAATAAGTATATTTTACTAACCATTAAGGGATTAATGAGTGACTGACAATAAACAACTTCAATTTAATTTTGCACAACATTATTTTTTACAAAAATTGATCTTATTGCCATTAGGAGCTTTTCCTGTTGTGCAAATTGGATTTGGACTCCCATATTCTTTTTTAAACCTTACTTTAGTAATTTATAAATTTTTACTGGTACACAAAAGACAAACAATGAAACATCACTGAAGCACTTTAAATCATGAATTACAAGGAAAAGTTGAGAGAATGAAAAATAAGCGGAATATGGAAAACATACAAATTAAGTAGGCAACTTTCTATAAGGATGCTGCTCAACTTTCTACACATTGATTGCTGTGGTATGCTACATACTTACCAAGATTAAGCTTATTGGAAATATGTTGTTTACAATGATCACTGATACCAAGACTTCATTTTAACCATATGTCATAGTCATATTGTCAAGGTACAGAAGCAACATAGGAACTAACTAGTTAGGGGTTCAAATAGTTACTCATTAACTGTTCACAGTCGAAGACTGACTGAAAACACTTGTACCCAAATACAACACTTCATTACTAAGCTCGCAATTGTTTAAAACCGTATTCATACTTATTTATAAAACAGAATATCAACTGTATGTACACCATGAGTGAACAGGAATTAGTGACAACACAATACCTGAAACAGGCCACCACTAACCTATAGGGTTCATTGCGCTTTTTCCGCGTGGTTATCTATGCAAAACTGTATTGGAATTACAACTAAAAGGAAAACGGGTGGGCACAAAGCCAACTTATTTTTTTATGGCAGTTGTACAATGACATCATACTTACGGGGACAGTCACAGATGTAAACACATCCCTCCGGGAGGCGGGCGAGCTATTACCGGTCACTTGTTGCAAAGAGTATCCACTGTAATACTGTTTGCTAATATTTATCAACCAAAACACAATAATAGTTCACTTTTACGAACGAATAATGGGGCACGAAATCTACTGCCTACACGAGTAACACGAATCACATCAATAACATGTCATATCCACTTTTACA
Source organism: Pyrausta nigrata (assembly GCA_949316185.1). Classification (NCBI taxonomy): domain Eukaryota; kingdom Metazoa; phylum Arthropoda; class Insecta; order Lepidoptera; family Crambidae; genus Pyrausta; species Pyrausta nigrata. The sequence continues at coordinate 18,473,168 of OX438940.1, read as the reverse complement.
CCATCTAATGAGCAGATTATTGGCACAAAAGTATATTTAACGTAATTGCGCAGTTTTATTAAACTAATACGTATAAATTGGGCTATTTTTACTAAAAAATAATTCTACAAAAGCCATGTATGACATGCATGCCATTGCCATTTTAAACCAGTGCGTTCAAGAAAAAAATTATGTTATGTCAGTTGTCAACCTACGTACGGATGCGTTCAGTCATTTTAAAATCACCGTGCTTTATGTACAAAAACCAGCAAAGTGCGAGTCGGACTCGCGCATGAAGGGTTCCGTACTATCTATACAACATTTGACACTATATTATCACCTTTTTTCAGTTTAAAAACTGCTAAAAATGTCATAGAGTCTACCTGTGACCTGTTGCCGTTATTAAAATAGAGCAAAGAGCGGCTAATATACATATACACTTCTGGACACATCTATTGGCCCACCTTAGAGTTAAGGTTTCGATGGCCCCTACCGAAATATGATTGCTAGATTAAACAAAAACTGTTGATCCAGTTTTAAACCTGATACATTTTACCATCTTTTTCGATCGTATTGTTTTAAATTTGAATTCAGTATACCATACGACATGGAGCTACGCCTAACAAGTCGGATATGCGCCTTGTTAAGGGCAATTGATTTTTGAATAAAATACATGTTTTATCAAATAAAGGTTTAATTTAATAACGCGTGTTGCCTCCATGGGCATCTACCACAGCTCTCATAAGATTAGGCATAGAGTTTATCAACCGCTCTATGAAATTTTGAGGGATCATCTCCCATTCCTCTTCTATGGCAGTTTTCAACTCCTGCATCGTCTGGGCAACTGTCTGACGAGCTCTAACACGTCTTTTTAGCTCGTCCCACATGTGCTCAATGGGGTTCATGTCTGGACTTCTGGCTGGCCAGTCCATAACTGTGATGTTCACATCCCGAAGATATTTCCTGACGATGCCGGCCGCATGGGCTCTTGCATTATCATGCATAAAAAGGAAATTTGGGCCCACATAGTCCGCGTATGGTATCACGTGAGGTTCTAAGCACTCACGAATGTACCTTTCAGCATTTAATGTTGGCAGCCATGGTCCTGTAACAACCTCAAGTTGAGTTTTGCCGCTCGCAGATATACCGCCCCAGACAGTCCATGAGCCACCGCCATAAGCAACCCTCTCTTCAAAGCAGCATTGTGCGAAACGCTCTCCCTTACGTCGGTAGACCTTCTTCCTTCCATACAATTTTAGACTCATCAGAAAAGAGTACACGGCTCCAATCTTGCTGTGTCCAATTTAAATGACTGCGTGCGAAATGAAGGCGCGCTGTTCGGTGGGCTCGCGTTAGTTTGGGCCCATTAGCTGGCTTGTGTGGTATTGGCTAGACAGTTGAAATTTTCACTGATGGTGTTTCTGTTGCCGCTATAGCAACATACTACTACTAGCAACGTACTAAAAAACAGAATATAATATTTGAGTGTGGCTCCCGTACAAAAATATTATACACTTCTGGACACATCTATTGGCCCACCTTGTATTTTTAGTTTCGTTTGCTCCTAGCTAAAACTTTATATTAGGTCGAGCAAAAAGTTTTTATGCAGTTTTGAACCTGGCACATTCACAATTTCATTCAATAGTCTTTTTTTGAATTTCGAACACAGAATTTAAAGAAACAAAAGACAATTTGGAGCCTGTTTGTTGATATCAAACAATCGAATACTAAGAAAACTTGGTTTTATTGGTTTACTTGGATTTAATTCTTGAAAAAGTGATTGATATCTTTGGTTTTGCAACAAACATTACTTATTCTTAACATTAAGGTGAGGTTCTATCAATAATCTATGGATACTTCACCTCAAGTCGCCGCCCAAGCTGTGGCACTTATTCAGGCCGGACACAGCCAACGTGAGTGCTCAACTTAATTTAAGTCGATCTGCGGTCCGAAATGTTTAGCGGAGGTACCTAGAGACTGGCGGCTTTGTTCGTCGCCAAGGAAGGCCACGATCTCGGGTCACAACTGAAAGGCAGGATCGATTCATCGTGACGACCAGCTTGAGAAATCGTCACCTTACCTCCATTGAGATACAAAACCAACTTCGCGACTTCCACGGAGTATCTGTGAGCGCTCGAACTGTTCGGAGAAGGTTAAAAGAACGCGATATGGTACTAGCCATCACGGTTCATGAGATGCAGTCTTGTGACAGACAGACAGTGGAGTCTTATTTAGTGATGGGGTCCCGGTTTACCCTTTGGTTGAGAGCCCTTTCTTTGTCCCGTCGTGGTGTACAACTCTGAACTTTGCTGCTTTTAAATTTGCTTTGCTTTTCGTATTAACAAACATGGTCTATGTAGGGAGTGTATGATATTATGACCTATACAAAAATAATTACAACAAACATCTTTGTACCAAGAACACTTTATTCATCATCATGATACAAATACACATTCCAAGCGCCCATTTAACATGTTTTGTGCACAGAATTTCACTCTTTCGAACTAGGGTGACTTAAATTACAACACTAGGAAATTAAAACTTAACTTGGTGGCGCTACTAGCGCATTTCTTCGCCGCCATTTTTACTATTAATGAAATGCGAGAGTGATTATTCACTCTTTGACTTGGGCGTCTCCTCCTTGTAGTAGAGGAAGACGAAGGAGAAGAGGAACACGCCGATCATCATCGAGAAGGCGCTCACGTAGTAGGGGTACGCGCTGGGAATGAACCGCTCGTACTGTGTGTGCTGCAGCGGGCGCACCGATACCTGTCAACAAGTTATAATCCTTACTTTAGTATTTATTTTGCAATTAATAAAAAATGGGTACATTGGTCTGAAGCAGCGCAGCTCATGTTTCTCCAGCTTCTTTACATACATTTCAATCCAAGCATACCATATTTTGAAGCATAATGTGTCTCCAAATTCTCAGCCGAATTGCAGCAAGTTTTGAAAAATTTGGTGACTTCCACATTTTTCACTTTATCTATGAGGAAGCTGCAGACATACAAGTGCGCAGCTCCTGTGGAAACAGCTTAGCGGAGCAAGAAACTCATCCCTCGATAAAGCTACGTACCCTCGCATAAATTTGGTGGAAATGCAGTCTATGGATGCGGCAAATTGGCCAAAATCATGAAAGCGTTCTCAATGTTCTTGTTCTGTTGTGTATGTCTCCAGCTTCCTCATAGACAATGAGGAGAAACTTAACTATTGATTAAACAACATCCTTTTGTATTTTTTTACAAATTGTTAGTTTGACTAACACATTTTAACTAATAGTATCTTTAACTACTGATCAAACAACAGGCCCTAAGATAGAGAGACAAAGTTTTGATAAATTTAGAGTCCGGTGCTGCAATTTGGCTGAGAAATTTGAGGTAGAATACATAGTTGATTTCTCCATTATGCTTCAAATAAGGCAAGCATAATAATGTATGTGAGAAAGCCAGAGACACACAAGTCTTGTCCTCCTCTTTGTCTATGGTTCTTCCATAGAAAACTGCAAAGAATTTTAACTTTCCTTCAGCTGCATCATGCAAAAGCTTGATGCCAGATTTACAAATGAGTGACAGCTTGTATTGAGAAGCCTCATCCTGACAATTCTGCTTCCAACAAATCGGCTTAAAGCCTAGAGCTGTCAAGAGACAATAATAAAAACTTTTCTTCAGCTATACACACCTGAGTGGAGTGATACAGGCGCGTGTACCCCACCCTGTCGTAGTCGACCTTGAACTGGTACACGCCCCACACGTCGGGCACCTTGAACACCGCCTCGTAGACGCCGCTGGGCTGTCGCTTAAGCGTCGTGCGAATGAACGGGTCGATGCGCACGAACTCCAGCTGAACGTCGTTCGCTTCGAACGGCTGCCATTTGCCGTTCTTTAGCTCTTCAATCTCGATTCTGTATATCTGGGAATTAACAAATAATATGATGGTTTTAATTTGATAAAGCTGTTTGTCGTGATGTGAATCAATAAACACTGAAATATCTATAGTCCGACCGCCTAACTGAGTCCTCGCCTGTCACATGCGACCCACTCATTGTCCCCGTTCTCGTCTACCTCCGCACCCCTGTGCCCCGTAGATGAGGACGCAGTTAGTACTCAGCACTATACCAACTTTCAGATGACTGCTCTAGTTTTGTGTGCATTGACTGTCGAGACTATCATATTCACTGGTATGTACATACTAAAGTATGTCTTATGCTTCATATTTTATAGTGTGTAAAGGATACAATTCTGCACTATTAATTTATGCATTTCTCTGTTATAAATATAATAGTCAACATAATTGCTGCTGACAACGCTGATCAGTAATAACTCTACACATTCAAAATCAAAGTCACTGAAGATTGTTATGACTTATTAAAGAGTTTAAAAAGATGCCAGTCAGCACAAATAGTACAGTTAACTTACCACAGTGTCAGTGATGGTGTAGGTGGTAGTGGGGCGCGAGTCGCCCTGGCGCTGGTGGTGCACGTTACGCACGCGCAGGCGGCCGCGCGATCCAAACGCCCACGCGCTCAGGTTGCTGGCCAGCGCCTTGTTGCCGGACGACTCCGATTTCAGCTTATCGCCCTGGGACAAATAAAAGATTGAAAGTCAAAATCACAGACTAAGCATGTAAACAAGCACTCACCAGCACATCAATACACAGTTTCGTGACATAATCGTTATAGGAATCACAACTGTATAAGACACAACATCAATGTCTTCACCTTCCTCACATAAATTCATATGCATGCCATATTTGAAGCATACTTGAAGAAATCAATACTTTTGTATTATACCTCAAAATTCTCAGCCGAATTGCAGCAATAAGCTCCAAGTTTATCAAAACTTTATCTCACTCTATGAGGTGACATACATCTTTGGTCTGTACATCAACACAAATGGTATTTGACATTGAGCTGATTCTATTGCTTGTTAAAAAAAGATAATCAAACACAATTACAATACTTATCAAAACATAGCTAAAGATACTGATTGCAAAACAGTTTACTGGATTAATAGTAAGAGTAAACTATTTCTTCTCTTCTTCTGAGTAGTAAAAAACAAACTTACATGAACTTTAGCTACAGCAGAGTTGAAGGCTTCATCAGAGAAGAAGTATAACGAGCCGCTGAAGACGATGCGCGCGTTGTTCCTGGCCTGCAGTGCGGCGATCAGCACGGTCTTGCGGCCCACGGCGTGGGGGTACTCTTTCACCTGCAATATAATTTATAACATCAAAATAGGACTGGCCATGGCTAAACAACCCAACTGGCTGCTTGTAAATATGTAGCCTATGGAATGGGATTTAGCTAATAAATTGTTTTTTAGTGATGCTGGTAGCATCACAACATTTACACGATTACATTTCCAATACTTGGGCTAAGTGTGGTGACTACTGACAAGAAAACACAGCATGCTATAAAATACCACAATAATACAATAATCTTACTAAAAGGTCTATAAAACAATGTGCCTAGGTACTAAGTAGATTGCAATTAAGACAAAAACAGTAAAATCTCAAACCAACTAGTAGTTAATCTTTGATGACTTTTTATTGATAAAAGAGCTTGCAACTTTTTAATACATACAATAAATGAAAAGTTATATTTATAAAGTTGAAAGCATTACCTACCTGGCTCTTTGGATTGTAGCTGTATGCAGTGCTGTCGGCAGTTAGGATAGGGAGCACCAGGCTATTGTCCTTATCCAGAATGAGGCCAGTGCCCTCAAAGAGTAGGGGCTGGGTGTTCTGAGTTCCCACAATGGTAGGTGCATTGATTAGGTTCTTAGGTGATACCACAATCCTGGTGTGATCGCCATCATCACTGGCATCATAGTTGAAGTGATCAATCACAGCTGCAGATTCCTCATCCATCTAAAAGTGTAAAAGGGATTGGGATAAAAGACTCATTGACTCTGATATTATTATTAACACATTTCAACGTGGTATTTCACTCCAGTATGACACTAAAATCTTCATACCAATGTTTTGTACACATACACAAGCACTGACTACACGTCCAAGTAACGTTCATACATACACAACGGCCACCACTGTACTGCCCCTCCTGTGTATGTGTATGTATGTTACTAAAACAGTCTGCGTGTACACATGTTTTTGACACTAGGAACCCAAGCCTCCTGTACAGAATGACTGCTCTCTATGAAACTATAATGTGAATTCTGACAGTTGTTGCCATAGTGATTTTTAGATAGATTTTCGTGAAAACGGCGATACCCATACTGCCTTTATATGAATTCACTTTTACTGTCTATGCCTTACCGCGTCGGATCATGTTAATAATTAATTTATTAGGATAAACAATGACCAATTGTAGTTTCTTACAGTGTATGATTAGCATAGTCTTAGTCTATTTGACACCAGCACCATTTACCACAAATTAATTTAGAAGCAATATAATTTGAGACATTGTGAAGTGTGAAACACATAATTTTCTTGGAAGTACAACTTGACACTCATCTAAACGCGCTTAATCTAATGTGAAGAACTGGATACAGGCGGCTATCAGTTGTCTCAACTGCCTGCCTGATAACTAATAATAATAAGTAAATTAAAAATTGTTTCTCTGTTTAAATCAATCAACCTAAAAGATAATTTACAGAAATAGCAAAGTACTCTAAAGAAGCAAGCTTTCTTTACAATGTATGTCAGACAATGTATTGTATGTATGTACTCCAGTTGAAATGAAAGCTAGCTTCCGATTAGAATTGTTAATGTTTGTTAAGGTTTTGATTATTGAATTCAAACTGCATGTTTTACCTCAAATCCACACTCAGACGCTATCTCCCTGTACACGTCACCTGCGGCGGCATTGCCGGCCATAAGCAAGTTGCCTCCATCGTCGATAAACTTAGTGACAGCCTCCGTGTCGATCAAACCGCCAAACTCCAGCACCGACGGAGCAAATATGATCAAATTCTTGTACAAATACTCCCCATACTTAGCGAGAACCAAGTTAGCATCATCAGCTAACTTGTAGGTGAGAGAGTAGCCTTGGTCTGGAAGTAATAACGGTAGAATAAATATACACCGCACAAATCATAGTTTTCACACTAATTGCACTTGTTTGTATATATTTTCGTTGTGCTAATAAGTTTTACGGCACCGGCTTTGCACCAAACGTCGATCAATATTTTTTTACATACCTTGAAGAGATTTGAAGAATTGTGAGTGAGTTTCCCTTATGTTCAGGTTATCTACTAAAACAAGAGTTTCTTGTTCAGCAATAGCAGCCGAAAAACACAAAAATACGCCTAAAATTAGATAGAATTTCATTTTCCTATTTGGCGATAACCTCTACAAAAATGAAATGACGTGTACCTACGAAAAGCGTAGACGAGTTTGACAGTAATGACAGTTCTACTAAGCCTTTATCTATGGTAAAACCGGTATTACCGTATTAAAAAATCACGTGATAAAAATACTAGGTCCTATTATTTAATGATAAGGTTTGTTATCTGTACATAAATTTAATGATATTTTGTCTGTGGTTAGCTTTATTGACATTGACATTTCATTTCATTCATAATTTCTCAGGAAAATGGTTTATTTTTGTATCAAATAAACTTTTATGAAGTTTTGAACTGTTTCAGTAAAACTAGCGTATCGTAACACAAACTATCGTCAAATAGAGTCTTCCAAAACCGTATTAATATGATGATATCACGTTCCAAACACCGCTCATCTGTGGAAGTTTGTGCCGATTGCGGGGCATCAGGTTGTAGCAATGTTCTAGTTTCCTTTATTGGTTTACGATGTTCTATAGTGGTACGTTGGGTTTGTAATGAGTGCTATTTTTGTGTAGATCCATCCTGGGCGTCTATCAACCGCGGGCTGTTGCTATGTGCCGAGTGTTGCAGCGTTCACCGTAGTATGGGAAGACATATCTCCCATGTTAAATCTCTCCGTCAAGGGTCTTGGCCGCCTTCCCTATTAGCGGTGAATATGCCTACCTTCGTAATACATTAAAAATACAAGTTTTCTATTATAAGTTGGTAAAGTTAATTGTTTTAACATTCAGATGGTGCAAGCATTGACAGCACAAAACGTGAACAGCATTTGGGAACACTCTTTACTCGACACTTCAGCGCCGAAGCACTTACGCAAAAAACCTCAAGCTAAAGATCCTTTACAGTAAGTGCTTAACTATTATTTGCTCTGAGATGGTGTCTCCTGTAGTTTACACCTAACAACAACTGGTACAGTTATTCTAGAAGTGGACAACCATTGGCTATTTATCATAATTATTAATGAGCTATGAGTCAAGAAAGAAATCTTGTTTTTTTTTCTCACCTAACCTAATGTGTGCCCTTTAGAATAAATAAAAAATACAATATTTTTTATTTATTCTAATGGGCACACATTTTGAGACTATTTGTATAAAATGAATGTTATGTTTTCAATGGGTTTAATTATTTAAACATTTTTATTATAGTTTCACATTAATTATACTAGGAAAGCATTTGCAGTGATGTGTGGTATTATTAAACATTATTTCAGCCCAACAAAGTCAGAATTCATACTGGCAAAACATCTGAGACTAGCCTACGTGTTGAGAGCAAGACGTGACGAGCCTCCCAGTGAACTGGGGCGACAACTGCACAGCGCAGTGAGGAGCTCTTCTCTTGACACTGCCATGAGACTGCTAGCCCAGGGAGCCGACCCTAACTATTACAACCAGGTGAGGATGTTAGTGAGGTACAACACAATTACACAAAGCACTAGCACTGCCCCTTGAATATCAGACAATATGTTGCCCCATGACAATATGTTCAGGTCCCTTAAGAGGACCTTTATGACTTAATTTTATGATGTTCTTATTTTCTGCCCTAAACTGAAATAAGTGAACAAACAGATTTATTTATTATCTTAGGGAAACAAACAGCTGTAAATGTAACCATTAGTTAACAGATAATGTATAGTTCTAAAACCTAACAAGTTTCCACTATTTGCTTATACATAATGTATGAAATGTGGATACAATCACTAATTATTTTCCTGCATAACAATGTCCCTAATTATTACAACCAAGTGCAGGGTTGAATGATGCACAAGCAATGAGTGTAAGGAATAGTTTTCCTGTATGATGTATAGCAGTGTATGTTCCTAACTGTACATGAGAGGAATGGCAATTACTACATGTAAAAGCCTCAGTATACGCTTAGCACTTGTTTATAATGATGATAACTGCAAGAAGTTTTTTTTTGTAGTTGTAAGGTGCACTGGATAATGGTACAAAAAATATTAATTCTCGTGCCTTATTGACCACCCACCCACTCACTCACTCACCCACCCAGTACCTGTCAACAGACCATCTACCACCAATCCGCTTTCACTAAGCATTTTAAAATAAGTCACGTACCTTCGTCTACCACACTTTGTCCTAGACACCTTCTATTCCCTACGTAATAAAAATAGTTTAATTTGGTAACATGCTGCCGACTGTACCAAGTGTATAAAACAAAAATTCCTCCCAGGAAAAAGGCACGTACTGCCTACACGTGGCGTGCCGCGCCGGGCAGCCGGCGCAGGCGGAGCTGCTGGCCGCGTGGGGCGCCGACCCCAACGCGCGCGACCAGGAGGGGCACACGCCCGCCGACTGCGCCAGGTGAGATAAGGCTACGTTTTCAGGAAATTGTGGTTGGTGGTGAGCCAGTTCGTGTAGTAAATGCACAATACACGATCTGTTATTCGTGACCTTTGTTCTTTATCTAAAACAGGTCTCCTCTCAATGCGATTAGGCAGAAAACATAAAGGTGCATCCACACCGGTACTCGTACGCTAGGCATGCTAATACTCGCGGTATATAATAACACGGCTGTCTAGGAGGAGGTCAGGTAGCTAGTTTGTTTAGTCAATTCAGATGCGAGTGGCAGCAGAAAAGGACATGCTATAGATTTATGAATACAACATTTGGTTTGGTTTGTAACAAATTCAAAATGCTGAAGTAGGTGTTAGTTGATTATTCCTAAGTAGCTCTAGCACCGAGTGACCCAAAAAAGCCAATTAGGTTCAGTCAGTTGTTCTTGTTCTTCTTTTGTTTATGGCGACATATTAGTGCATAGCTAAGCTACAATATGGGCCGCCGCCACTAAATTCCGCCTTGTCTGAATTGGCACAGTAGAGAAGTGGCTGCATAATTGCTCAATTACTTTACGAGCATGTGTCACAATTGGAGTCACTGAACTTATTTGAATAGTTTCATGAGTTGTAGAACTAAAGGAATAATGGAATAGATACCTACTTACCTACAATAAAGTACAATTGTCATATTTTATTTCGTAATAAAACTGTTATAGGCGCCGTCCTTAAAATTTTGAATAGAAAAATGGAAATACGCTAGCGCCTACTCTGTCTAAGCTTTTTTGGTAAGATGCTTTGCATAGTTTAATTTGTGATACGATTTAAACATTAATTAATTAAGAATAATTTCACAATTTCGTGACTGAGGCCGAGGTAAAACGACCCATTTGGACCCACCAAATGGGTCGTTTTACCTCGGCAGACAAACGTTTTAGACAAGTTGATTTTTTCAATGTTCTCAGGCTAGGCGGTCACATCGAGCTGGCCGACCGCATGACCGAGCTGGTATACGAGGCTACGGACCGCATGATATACTTCCTGACCGGTGAGAAGCCGGACCACGCCTCCGGCCGGCATTACATAGTGCCACGCGCTCATGATACGCACGAAATGACTGACGTTGCAAAAGCGGCCAGGGGGAAACTGCAGCTGGTGAGTTTTGTGTTAAGGGGAATAAGGTTAATATTTATTTGCTGACATTGAATTTTTCGCTCACAAAAATTTATCGACTGTATCATCCGGTGGGACACACACACAGTCGATTAATTTTTCTGAGCGAATTTTAATTCAATTTCGTAAAAACTTCACTCGCTCATCACAAAAACATCTGCCCCTTGCGGGTTTCGAACCCGCAACCTCTGGTTTTGTAGTCCAGAGCGCGGACCATTACACCAAGACGGTCGTCAATAGGCGTGGGTAATATCAGATTTTCACAATATCGAATCGAAACTATATATCGATATGCGATATCGGATTCTGAAATATATAAACGATGTGTTCTGAAACTGTATACTGTTATCATTACTTGATATGATATCTGGTTATGGTACTTTGGTTGTATCACAGATGTTTCGATTGTCATTATTTTAAGTTACGTACGATTGCAAGCCGAAAATGTATCATATTAAAAATGTGCCAAAATACACAAGAAAGTATTCAAATAACATTAAGGTTATTTGAATACTTTCTTGTGTATTCATCATCATTAAATTTAAGAGCTAGGCTCTTGTCGGTGGAGTTTTTTCCATTCCTCTCTGCTTTCCGCCCTTCTCTTAACCTCCTGATACGACCCGACATTTATCTTTTCTTTTATTTGCTGCATGTAGCTTATTCTTGGTCTTCCTCGCTTCCTTTTTCCTTCTATTCTTCCTTCTATTATCGTTTTAATAAAATTGTCGTGTCGAATCAGGTGGCCTAACATTCGTCCCCTCCTACACTCTATTGTTTCCATCAATTTCCTTTTTTCCCTAACCATAGACAAAACTTCTTCATTTATTTTCTTCTCCGTCCAACTTATACGCTCCATTCTCCTCCAGCACCACATCTCGAAGGCTTCCAGTCTCTCTCTGTCCCTCTTTGTCAATGTCCACGCTTCACATCCATAGTGCTATACTCCAAATGTACACTTTAACAAGTTTTTTGCGAACTTTGCTTGATATTCTGGCCTTGAGCAGGTACTTTTTTGCATTATAAGCTTGTCTCGCCATCGCTATCCTTGCTTTTATATCTGGTGTACATCTGGAGTCACTAGTTATCAAGCTTCCTAGATATTTGAAGGTTTTAACCTGTTCTATTTTTGTGTTATTTATTGAGATAGGGCTATATTTTTCCTTTTTAGAAGCAATTAGTGTTTTTGTTTTATTTATGTTAATTTTGAGACCAAATTCTTTAAAAATAGTGTCCATTTCTGTAACCAGTCTTTGTAACCAGTTTTCTTGTGTATTATGGGAATTAATTCCCATCCATTAGGGTTTGGAATCCTACAAATACCAGATTATTGCTATTTCACTCACTCACAAAATCCTTTTAGTCGGCCTGCATCGGTTCTGTTTATGTCTGTATCCAATAGCCCGTATTGCGATGCGATACGGGCTGATATCCTATATCTATAATAATTGGATATCGAGCGAGATCCGAATCGAGCCGAATCGCACCGATGCAGCAATATCGTGTTTCAAAAAATATATAGTTTTGATACGCACCGATATCGGATATTACGATATTGATATAATATACGTTTACCTTACTGTATCTATATACGATTTGTATCGGTCATCCCTAGTCGTCAATTGCTTAAGTTATAAAAATAATTATTTGCTGACAGCTTGAGATTTCATGCTGTTCCTTTTTTTGGCTTCATCAAGTTAATTAGGCCATCGGGCAAACTTAACCAAGCCAAAATAAGAAACAGCATAAAATCGTCCTGATCAATCGACGCTCCCTATACAATTTCAGGCAAGATCGCTTACGGAACCAGATTAGTACTAACTAAATAAGTATATTCCGTTTCAGCTCCCCAACCACCTTTTTGAAGAGTTAGTGATGGACATTTACGACGAAATAGATCGACGAGAAACAGAAGCGAGTAAGTCTATTATCGGTCACAGTTTACCTTAGCCCAGAAAATTTCGACTGGCTCTGCCAACGCCAGGGTGGCCGAGAGGTTAGGCAATCGCCCGGTATGCGAAGAACGCGGGTTCGATTCCCGCCTCTGGCGGTAATTTTTTCAAGTGCAAAAATATTTTTAGCCCAGATAGTTATGTTCTCAACATGAATTGTATTTACACTTAACGACACAAACTGGATTTAATGCAACATATACTTTTTTAAAAGGCAAATTTGTATTTACCTTCCCGACGTTTTGAAATTTGCCTTTTAAAAAAGCATTAGTTGCATTAAATCCCGTTTGTGTAGTTAAGTGTATGTTTGGAAATGCAACAACAAAGTTTGAAATCCTATATGAATTGTATTGTTTCTAGTATGGCAGACAAGTGCAACAGGGCTAGAGCGATGCGGCGTGGTGTTTCTGCCAGTCAACCCTGCACTATCTGCGCCTCGGAACCAGGGCAGGCAGAAGCTAGCGCGCCTGTCCACCGCTGAGATGGCAACGCTGCTGAGGGACGTTTTGGTGGACGCCACCCGCAGACAGCATATAGCCACGCTTCAGCCTAGAGGTATGAAGTAACTTAAACCAGGGCAGGCAGAAGTTAGCACGCTTAAGCCTCGAGGAAAGAAGTAACAAGAACCAGGGCAGGCAGAAGCTTGCACGCCTGTTTACCGCTGAGATGGCTACTGAGGGACGTCGCAAACGCAACCCGCAGACAGCATATAGCTACGGCTCAGCTGAGAGGTAAGAAGTCTCTAGAACCAGGGCAGGCAGAAGCTAGCGCGCCTTTTCACCGCCGAGATCGCTACGTTGTCGTGGTAGTGGATGCTACTTACAGGCAGCTTAAAACCACGCTTCAGCCTAGAGGTAAGAAGTAAAGTATTTTAAAATAAATAATTATCTTTTAAACAACACACTTAAATTAGGATCTGTAAAGAAATAATTGAATTTATCTGACAAAACGTATTGAGAAAAAACGAAGGCATTCAGTGCTAAGGGATTTTGACAGTTTTTTTTACAAAATTAATGACATTTCGTCTCTATAGGTAATGTACTCGGTGTGATCAATAAGTTATCTTAAAGTTAAGATAGTACGTATGTTTTTTTATTGCAGCGCTCACAGGTGGACTGGACGCGTTGCGGCTGAAGCGCGCGTCGCAACTGTCGGACGACGAGCCGCTGTACGACTCCGTGGCCTCCGACGACGAGTACGGCGCGCGCCCGCCGCGGCACCTCGACGTGAGTCTATACCAGAGATTCTTAAACTTATTACATCTAACGCCCACTTTGAAAATCAGTTATTTACGAGGATGCCGAGCGAACGAAGACCTTCGAGTTCGAGTAGTCTAAATGAACTTTCAACAGAATCGATCCTATTATTATTAGTTATAAAATCAATTTTGCTTTGAAGATATAGATTTAATAATTTAATTAGAACAATGGTTTTATTCTGAGCAATGCGCAAAACTATCAGGCGTTTGTGTTAAAAAATTTAAAATGTTAATATTTCAGATTTTTATATATTTTTTTATTTTAATGAATATTAAGGAGGAGGGGAGGGACACCAATACCACGTTTTCATGTAAGAATTATTGTTTCATGCGTAAAAAAAACGGTTTTAGGTATCGATAGCTATAAGTATTCATCATCCTCCTAGCGTTATCCCGGTTTTGCACTCGCACGCGAGGGCCCAGGGTCCGCTGACCATGATCCAGGATGTGGCAGACCAGGTAATTACAGTGGAGCGACTGCCATCTGACCTCCGTGACCCTGTTACCAGGGGAACCTGACCAGTTTTGGATCATGGTTACACATGCAGTCGCTTGTGCAGGTTTCCTCACGATGTTTTCCCTCACCGTAAGAGCATCGGTTAGTGAAACAACTAATGTACATAACTCAGAAAAAGTCATTGGTACATGGCGGCATATGGGATCGAACCGGTGCCTCCCGCATGAGAGGCAACCCGCTAGCCACTGCGCCACCGACGCTCCCGATAGCTATAAGTATTGCTTATTATTATTTAAATAATTTGTTCAAATTTCAACAAAATGGTGACCTTGTTTAATGATCAGGCTACATAAGATATTTTATTTATTAAACTAAGTCAGCGCAATGTACAAGTGCCTTCAAAATACGTAAATTTTCTCAATTTTGTGCAGGACCTTCTTAATAGCACATTTTATTACCTTAAACCTTTATACTAAACGAGACTTCTTATCAGAGAGAGCTATATTAATGCAACTTTAAATATTAAATCACATCAGGCGTCCCTTAATTTTCTCTGGCCCACTTACCGCCCCCTTCAAGGCCACCAGCGCCCACAAGGGGGCGTTATCGCCCTCTTTGGGAAGGACTGGTCTACACTTTAGACCGACAAGTTTGTACACGACCCCGCCAGACGTGAGGGGGGCGAGGAAGCTCCAATCGCACATTACTGTCATAGGAAATCCCTTACCTGCGACACTAGCGCCACGCAGACGTGCAGAGCTAGGCGCGAGGCAGGAGGCGAGTCCACGAACTTGTCTAGACTAGTTTCTTATATTAATTTTTCGACCTAGCATCGGATTAGCGGCCTCACTCCTTTACTTAGGCCTTCCCGCTCGTTCACGCTGTCACGCTGGGATGTGTGACAAGGCTGGCTACAGTCAAAAAATACCGACATTGTCATTTAAATTAAGACCTCAGCGTCCTTAATATTGAAAAAATCGCCTTGGACGTTTTTTGATAAAACGTTAAACATTTAATGTGAAGACTTTCTTTGCTAAACGATTTCTATTATGACAGCTATTCGATTCAATCTGTGGCTATGAGGTAGCACTGTCTTTTTTACTCTCTACCTTTCGCTCTTTCTTATCCCTCTCGCCTTCGTCAACAGTGATACTATATAGTCCTACCGCCTAACTGAGTCTTCGCTTTCGGGGAACTCTGAGTGAAGCTGCGCCATCGGAAGCTGTTTTTTTTCCATAAGGAATGATGACTTAATTAGAAACTTGTAAAGAAAAACCAATAATGTATAGGAATAAAATATATACATTTTCTTTTCTTTAGCTATCCAACATAGTTCCGCGGCCTGGCGAGACCGTGGCATCTACGTACAACCCGTCGCTGCCGATAGAACACTCGCTAAGCTCCGAACTCCGTCGCGCTCAATCTCCCAGCACATTCGCCCACGGCCTCCTGCCAGAAAAGAAGGACGAACTAGAAAACCTAAAAAAAGAACTCGACAGCAGAGATTCGACAATAACTGAACTAAAGAACCAGCTGAAAAACTTACAGACGATAGTCGAGCAACTAACGAAAGAAAATAGTGTTCTAAAAACGACTAGCAGTGTCGATGATGATCAGAGTATGACGTCCCAGGCTTCCATCAACGAAAGTTCCACGAGTTACGCGCTAGATGGCGCTAAACCCCAGGAGAGGGGTAAGAGCCTCGAGACGGAACAGCTGACGCTGACGGAGGACGACGCTGACCTGAGGCAATCGCTGAAGGGTGCGCAGCGACCGGTCAGTATGTATGAGACTAGGGAGGGACCAAAGAATAACTGGCAGGTTACTAAACATCAGGTACTAATCATATTAATTGACTAATTAATTTAATTTTGGCTCAGATCACACTCATATTAAACGAAATTAAAATATGCCTTATTTGTGTATGATAGTTTTTTAAGGTAATAATTTATTTTAGGATTTGAATAATCATCAAGTTATAATATTTGAGAGTGAACTGAAAATATGTATATTTATATTTATTAAAGTAGTGCTGAATGAAAATTGTGTTTTTGCAAGTTTTTACGAAAGTAAATACTTTTTGCGCAAAAAAAGACGGTCGGTACATTTTTAAATGCAATCAATATTTACTTTTGTTTATATTTTGTCAATAGTGACAAATACCAAATTATTAACTGAATTTTCATTCTATGCAATAATAAATATTTACTTATTATTTTCTTTCAGAAATTGGTGTGGTATTTAGTTGTAATAAATTAAGTTAGTATCAATCTGAAACTAAAATTATAGTATCGCTTCAATCAATAACCGTAAAAGTGGTAGAGTAGTCTAATGACTTTAATTGTTAGTAAAAAAATGGTTTAGTTGGTAAAAATAATTGAATTAACGTATTACGGAAATCGGTGTCTCGTAGATATAGCTAATTTTGGTAGCTAGATTGGTAAGAATATATAGTTATTTGTCTTCTACAACCCACCCTTGGACTATCAAAATATAGTCCGTCAAGATCGTGCGCGACCTTCCTGCGGTCGCCAGAGGTACGGGGGGCGAGGCGCGCTAGACGTCAATGGGTGACAGGTGATGTTAAGGGGAAGAGTTACCTCTGACAATCACGTTTGATTGGCGCTTCCTCGCTTCCCGCACGTCTTGCGAAGTGCAAGGAGAGTACTTGTCGGACTATAAAAGGGTGGGCGGAGTGGGGAATAGGGTTTTTTTTTTATAAGTAACTAAATTTAATTATTGATAAAGAGCATATATGATTACTCATCTGAGCTAATAAAGCATTTTTTTTTAAATAGGCAAGTATTGGCCGCAATGTCACCTGATGGTAAGCGACGATGCGGCCAATAATTGGTCATGTCTGACTAGTAACAACCTTTACTCTTTTCTTGAAAGTATACAGATCATAGTGTCAATAGCCGGAAACGAATTTTAGTCTCGACGTCCATGGGTTAGAGTCCAATGTCTAAGATTTGACTTGTGTCTGTTCCAAACAAACGAAAAGATACAGACTATATTAATTAAGGAGCGTTAGACTAAACAGGGGCCTTACCACAGAATACTAGTACTTCGTACAGAAGTATGACTTAGCAATTGTATTCAAGGAAATGTCTACTCAATGTCGTCAACAATATGGCGTAATTTAGTTTGCCTCAGAGTCGAGCACATTTTCGTGTACACACCTACAAAAATCCATTGCAAGATAATTTCATACTTATTGCTCTGGAATATGATTCATAATACACTAAACCTATTCAGTGACGTAATATCACGTGACGCGATAGGGTTGACTGCTACGAGAAGCTTCTAACGACATCTAGCGCCTCTTTCTAGTTCTTTATTCATTCTCGTCCAGCCAGCAACGTAGCCGCGCGGCCGCCGGTGAATAAAATGCGCGAGCGTGTCGCTGGCCGGTAGCGACACGCAACTTGTTTTAGCCCCTAAGTAGGGGCGCCGCGCGTAGGTACGTTTTCGCTACCTCCGCGGGGAGATACACAGGCCTGGCCTTCCTCCGGTTGACGATGTCCGTATTTTTTAATGTAGCCGTCCTTTTCACTCACGACAGAATGACAATGCGAACGAGCGTGATGGCTAGACTCGAAAATAGACATGCGCAAAATCGTTCACTGAAGTGAAATGAGTGATATAGTTCAGTGGGAGTTGAAGATATGTATCACTTATCTAGTTCAATTAGTTCATTTAGTTCAGCAGATCTACACTATCAAAATCTTACTCACTACTTCATTCAGTTTAAATGTATCGTGTACTACTACAGACTATTCTAATGACTAAAAATTAACATTTATAAGATTTCGGCACAAATCGGAAACAAATACTAAGTCTTATTTCATATTCATTAAAGAATATTTCCGCTTGCACTGTTTCAAATATTTATGATTCGAAAAAGGTGCGATACTAGCTTGACGTTTACCGCGGTCACACGAGCCGTGCAACTGTCTCGCTCTTGCAGTATCGACAAATATATCCGTACGTTTTACTCTCGTAACACTGAGTTACTGAACTAAATGAACTGCTTTGGACTATAGGGAGTGAGTGATATATATGAACTAGATAGGTGAAGTACTTCAATTGTGTCATTCATTCAGGAACTACCCATGTCTACTCGAAAATACGGACATCGACAACAGGAGTAGTACCTCAGCTGTCAGTTCCTAAAAAAATTATAGAAACCACAGACAATTAAGTACGGATGTTATTCGATTACCACTAAAGTTAGACGTACACACGCTTCTCTTACGCATCTCTTAATTTGATGTTTATTTATTATTGTTGACTGTCTATTTTCGTTTGTTTAGCAGAGAAAAAAAGATAGAAATTAAATTTAATCATAGATAAACATTGGAATCGAATCCCATGTGTTATCAAAAATGTATAGTGTTATTGTTACTATTTCCGCATAAATTCCACAGCTAACAACATTATCTGGCTTGGACCGGTCCTTGACGGCGGGGGTGCTGGAGGGGGGTGGGTGCGACGTCATGCCCAGCGCCGACATGGTGCACCGTCGAGCAGAGCCAGTCACTAAGGCCATACAGGTACTGTCTAGTGTCTACTGAGTAAACTCCGCAGCTATCGACGTTATCTGACTAAGGCCGGTCGCTGACGGCGGGGGTGCTGGAGGGGGGTTGCGACGTCATGCCCAGCGCCGATATGGTGGAGCGAGAGCACAGAGCGAGGCCAGTCACTAGGGCTATACAGGTATTTATAGTCCGACAAGTTTGTGTACGACCCTCCTGCACCCCGCCAGACGTGCGGGGGCCGAGGAAGTGCCAATCGCACGCAATATATAATTCTGACTCAACGACTGTGGTCTATTCTAGCGACATGTCCTGCCCATCTCCACTTTCATCGCTCTATCTCCATTACTACGTCACAGGATTCTGCCTAATCCACTCGTTCCTGACATGCTAGATGTCAGCGATGGCAGGGGTCAGGTCGTGTTTCGGGGAACGAATTTATTTATGAAGTCGCGTGCGATTCCACACGTCTGCCGGGGCGCAAGAGGGTCGCGCAAGAACTCGATTTATATAAATTAGATTACTAAGTTCAAGGCCTCCTACTTAGTTTGACAAGTTCGTGCGCGATCCTTCTTATATTCTGCAAAACGTGCGGGGGGCAAGAAAGCGCCAATTACACGCGGTCGTCAAAGCAAATCCTCTTTCCTGCAAAATCACTCGTTACCCGCTGGCATCGAACGTGTCTCGCCCCTCGCATTTCTGGCGTCCGCAGGAAAGTCGTGCAAGAACTTGTCGGACTATAAGTGTACCTCGGTGTTAGGTTAGTGACGGATAAAAATTTAAAACGAATAATCCTAGTCCTGTTCTGTCATGTGCCTAGAGAGGCAGGTCTAACCAGATAGCTAGAACAAGTCCTGTCATCTGGCGATCCAAATGGCTTACCAGAGCCTCATACTAGAATACAAGATAGTGCTAAAATTGCTATAGCACTTACTACTCCAACCCATTGGTAGCATCCTAACTATTTATAGATGGCTGGAAAAGTTGAACTAAATTATAATATTAAACACCTCGCAGGAGCTATGGGCGGCGGCGCGCGAGCAGCAGCCGCGGCTGGCAGAGCGAAGTCGCGACATCCGCCACGCCGTGCGCGCATTGCTCGCGCTCTTCCCGCAGGTACGCTAGGGATGTTGAAAAATAATCAACTAATAAAAAATCGTTTATTTAGTATAATCGATTATTTAAAATTCTATTATTTCTTTCTTACAAAATATCGATTTTTTGACTTCTATTTAGGAAAAATCGATTAATAAATTATCGATTTTTCGAATAACTTTTATTCTACAAAAAAAGTATTTGTTATATATCGACTACTTTTATGTTACGAAAAAACGATTCACTGTCGATTTTTCCCTCCACAATCCACATGAATTATAATTAAAAATCAAGAAACCCTAAATATTCTAGTAGATTATCCCGGAAACACCGAGCCTCCATTTGGATACTAGGTGTTGCCTATCGATAGTCGACTATCGCTGAACTATCGATAATCTCTCGACGCCTATATCTATAGTTTCGATAGTTGATACAGGGCAATAGTATTGATATACATCAATAGTGTTTGAGAGTGTAGGCAGTGGATTACACTTGGAGGGCGACAATGATAGGTGGAAAATTAGTCAGGTCTGAGCACTTATAGCTAGGTACTTGCCGCATCAGCTTTCAGGGGTTCAGGTATCACTTCACAGGCCACAATCACTCGAAATGTCTGTAAGGAGCTTCACAGGATACACACGCGGCAAAAGCGCTCTGGTCGGTCTAGTACATGTGTCATAGGGAACGTCTCGATGTCGACTCGATCTCCGGGGTTCTCACGGTACGTTTTAAACAAATAAAAATAAGGCAGGTATGCGTGTGAGTGTGCGCGGCGTAGTATCAATAGGGTACACAAACAAATCAAAATATTGTAGTTAAACATATCGCCCGCCCTAAACACGTCAAGTGTTTACAAGAAGGTTAGGAAGCTAAGGGAAAGGAAGTTCACTGGACAGTAAGACGAACTAATTTCGTCAAAGATCTCTTTAGGCTACCGGCAGGAGTTTTAACATCTACCACACGAACAACTTGGTCTTGGCCAGGTTATAAATTAATAATGCGTCCACGACGCCACTGCAAAGGGGGAAGGTTGTCATCTTTTATGAGTACTAGCTCACCTACTTTAGGAGGATCACAAGGAGAGGTCCATTTATTTCTAATTTGTAATGTATTTAAGTATTCTAAATGCCAGCGAGACCAAAAGTGCTGGGTAATTTGTTGGATTAGCTGGAACCGTGTAAGGCGATGCAATTTTACCTTTATAAGGGTACTCCGGAATTGCAGTTAAGGGTTGTCCAATTAAGAAATGGCCGGGAGTTAACACTTCGACATCATTAGGGTCCGGAGAAAGTGGGCACAATGGGCGTAAATTTAAAACTGCTTCAATTTTAGCAAAAACAGTGGTCAGCTCTTCAAACGTAAGGGGGGTATCGCCTACTACTCGTTTTAGGTGCGATTTCGCCGATTTAACCGCAGCTTCAAAAAGACCTCCCCAATGAGGGCAAACAGGAGGATCGAAAACCCAGGATATGTTCCGCTTTGAAAGCTCAGAACCAATAGCCGCCTGGTTTTGAGACAGGAAACACTCTAACTCTTTAAGGTAATTGTTGGCACCGATGTAATTTCGACCGCAATCAGATCGGATTAGGCGAGGTACACCACGACGCGACACGAATCGGGAAAAGGCCGCAATAAAGGCTTCAGTAGTTAGGTCCGACACAACCTCAAGGTGAACGGCTTTAGTAGAAAGGCAGACAAATACACACAGGTAACTTTTATAGGCCTGGACTTTGGTAAAAAAGGGTCCTGCAAAATCGGTACCTACACCGTCAAACGGTCTAGCAGCCGTGACGCGGTCTTTAGGTAGGTCACCCATGAAGGGTTGAGATACAGCCGCCTTGAGACGATAACAGGTAAGGCATTTAAAAATCACATGCTGAATAGCTCTGCGTGCAGACAAGATCCAAAACTCTCTATTTAACATGGCAAGAATTGCATTAACACCTGCATGAGCATTCTCGCGATGGTAATGTGAAATAAGGATGTTCACGAAATTACCATTCTTAGGCAGAAGAAGGGGATGGTGCGCATCAAAGGATAGATCGGAGTTTCGTAATCGGCCTCCAACTCGAATTAGGTCTCCGTCATCCAGAAATAAATTTAATTTTCTCAGGGAGTTAGTGATAGGATCGCCACGCCGTAAGCGATTGAGTTCATCAGAAAAGGAGGTAAGTTGAACAATTTTCACCAAAAACAAAAGGGAATCTCTCCGTTCCTCAGGGCCTGCAACGGGCCTAGGACGTGTAAGATTTAGGAAATAAAATCCGCCTTAGGTAACAAGTCACGTTTATTAGCTTGTTCAAAGAACTATACCGCTCTAATAAGAATGAGGGATCCGGGGTAGGAACATCGGCAGAGACTACTAAACAGATCACTACTTGGGTTAGGTTCCGAAATACCGGGCCAGTTGTCAGGAGACTGCGTCAACCACAAAGGCGAAAACCAAAGGGAGTGGTCGATCAGTCGGGTGACTGACATACCTCTCGATGCACAGTCACTAGGGTTCATGTAGCCTGGGACGTGCCTCCATTCACTAGCTGTAGGACTATTTTTAATCTGGGAGACACGATTAGCCTCAAAAGTCTGAAGGAGGTGAGGAGTGGTTTTTAACCAACACAACACGATTTTACTATCCGTCCAACTATGGATTGAAGTCAACACAGACGACCTTTGCAGACAAAGAGCGACGTGATGAAGTTATTTAGAGAGGAGGGTAGCTCCCAACAATTCCAACTTGGGAAATGTTAAACGGGTCCGAACAGGGGCAACTTTAGATTTAGCCATAACAAGATGGACGGAGCAAACAACAGACGGAAGTTCCGCACGTAAATAAACAGCGGCAGCATATCCCAATTCAGAAGAATCACAGAACCCATGTAGGGATAAGGAGAAGGAACCTCTGGGAAGAATATGTCGGGGAATGGCCACTTCACTAACCTTCGCTAGGTCCTGAACAAATGCAGTCCACTCTAAAGACAGGGGTTCATTTAAGGGATCATCCCAGGATAAGCCTGACATCCATAAGCGTTGGATAAATTCCTTAGCCTTAAATACGACGGGAGATATCCAGCCACAAGGGTCATACATACGGGCAATTAAAGATAAAACTTTGCGTTTTGTAATAACTGTATCACGGGTATCACAGGTATAATTGTAGGTAAATGAGTCACTCACAGGATTGTATTGCACACCTAAAATAGCGACAGTCTGAGGATTATCTGGGTCTGAGAATGAATGAGGAAGTTGCAAATGATCCGGGGGCATATCATCTAGGAGCTCGGGCCTGTTACTAATCCACTTACGAAGTTCATAACCACCAGAGGCCATTATTCCTATAAGCTCAGTTTTTAAAGCCAGGGCAGACGCAATATTATCAGCACCAGTAAGACAATCGTCGACATAAATATCTCTCTCAAGGACTTCAGCAGCTCGAGGGAAGGTAAGTCTCTCTTGTTCAGCGAGCTCAAGAAGGGCACGAATTGCAATGAATGGACTAGAACGAAGACCATAGGAAGACATTGGTATTAAGTTCATAGGCAAGAAGTGGCTGAGAGGGATCCTCACGCCAAAGCACAAGTTGGTACCTTCTATCATCAGGATGTACCCAAGTCATACGAAACATCATACGAATATCTGTTACAAACACTACCTCGTGCCTGCGGAAATTTAGGAGGATGTGAGAAATATCTCGCTGAAGCTTAGGGCCTGTATGTAAACATTGATTCAGGGACACTTTAGAGGACGTAGGACTACTACCATCGAACACAACACGTATTTTGTCACTAACAGACTTAAAAATTCTATGATGAGGGATAAAATAATGTTCCCGGGTCGAGTCATATGATGAAAGGGACATATGGTTTAGGTCAAGGTACTCACGCATAAAGGAAATATATTTCTCTCGAAATTTAGGATTGGCTTACAAACGCTTCTCAAGATTATGGAATCGCCGTAAGGCATTGGTTTTAGAATCACCGAGAGGTGGACGATCATGAAGAAAAGGGAGTCTAACCATAAATCGACCATCGCTTTCACGAGTGGTAGTTGCTTTAAAAAAGGTTTCACACTCTATATCCAAGGGGTTCGCAACTGGAGATTGGGGGGCCTCTTCAATTTTCCAGAATTTTTCAACTATTTGGGACAGCGAGACTCCAGTCATGGGGGGTTCCAAATCAGTAAATTCTCCATAAACAGGACCACACAGGACATAACCAAATATCGTCGAGATAGTAGTAAGGCCATCAGGGGACACAAACAACTCAGACCTTAAAAGGCGACCAATGACGTCAGCTCCAAGAAGTACACTTATAGTACCAGGTTTGTAAAATAAAGGGTCAGCAAGAGGAAGGTGATTAGTACAGGTAATTATACTTTTAGGTAAGTCTACCTCTGGGAGGGTACCAGCAATCACATCAACAACTATTGCACTGGTTGAGATTTCTGGAAAGGCAGAATTAACTGGCTTAAATGAAAAGGATACAATGCCCGGGGAATTAATTGCTTGAACATTACCTATTCCACGAACAGGAACTGGAGAAGGAATGATAGGTAAGTTCATGAGGTCAACAACAAGCTCAGTAGTAAGAAGGCAGCCCTGAGCACCAGTGTCACATAAGGCACGCGCTTCCACATAATATCCAGACGAGGTTTTAACATGAATCAAGGCCGTAGGTAAAAGAACGAGAGAATTGCGAGGTAAAGATGTAAAAGCGGGTATAGAAGGGGCGCTATCTAGTCAGAATTGTGGGGCCTCATTGTACTTATGATGAAATGCACGTTCATCCTGGGTTCTTTGACCTAGGGGCATTATAAGTACGGTTACCGCTGGGTGCAGGTGGGGATCGCCCGCCCGAACGGGGAGGTGATGCTCTACGGGAATCACGAGGGGGCGGGGTACGAACACGGTGCCATGCAGTACGTGGGGGTGACACACGGTCCGTTAAGTGACCTTGTGGCGATTGCCGCGGTTGGTTAGAAGCTAAGGCCGCGACGTCTCGGTATGAGCGCTCGCGATCGTAATTCACAGAAGAGGAGTCATCATAACACACTGACGTGTGATGACTGGAACGGCGGCACGTGCGACAGCGATAATCTCGCGTGCATTGGGATATGGAGTGTTAATCCAAGCATCGATAGCACAGTCGGGCTTCTTTTACAAAAGTAACACGTTGACGTGTAGGAAGGCGAATAAAATCGGGACGTTCGCGTAAGTAATGCGAAGTACTATTACAAAGGTGACATTTAGATGTCGTCGCAAAGGTAACAAAGGCTCTCGCAGGAGGCGGGGAACGCGCGTTAGGTTTAGGCAAACGAGGGGAGCTCACAGTAGGGGGGGTAGTAGTGTCAACGACAGAAGCACTACCTACATTGTCGTGGTGCCTACATTCATCCTCAAGAAAGGTAATAAGATGATCAAAAGTAGGGAGGTGATTAGGATTATCGCCATAACGACGTTCAAATCTCGATTTTAACTCTGAAGGCAGTTTAGCAAGGCATAAGTGAACTAATAGGAATGACCAATATTTAACAGGAAGTTCCAATCTCTCTAAGCATCTATAAGTCGAAAGCAGCGGGTTCAGGAACGACACACGTAACCCGGAAAGTTTAGGCGTTATAATAGGGAGCATCAATATTTGAGCTATGTGGGTATCCGCTAAAACACAAAGGTTATGGTACCTACGTTTTAGGAGGTCACGGGCCACGGTGTAATTGCCCGCCTCAATCTCGAGGTGTTGTATCAATCGACGAGGTTCATCCGATAAGGCTCCCACTAAATAGTGTAGCTTCAAAGTCGGGGTAAGGCTAGGCTGGTTGTCCACTACGCTATCAAACTGGTCTATAAAACTGATCCAACTATCGGGACGGCCATCAAACTTAGGTATAGGTAGGTCAGGTAACTTACTAGCCGGGTTATCAATAGCCAGGGATTTATTCTCCTTGAAGGGGGTGCTAGTACGGGACGTCTCAAATGGGTGAGGTCGTATTTCGTCTAACTTAATTTTTAAGTCGTCTACTTTGTCCCTTACTACGCGCATCTCGTTTTTAACTTGCACATATTCTTGTTCATAAATCGCAGGATCGAGATTACCTAACAGCTTGGAACAAGCGGCAGAAAACTTATCGCACATTAGCGGCAGGTCGGAAAGACGCGCTCGCATACGGTTGGAGGAAAAGGTCTCAAGAACTCGGTGGGAATCATCAACCCAGTCACTAATATAACGAAGTTCACCTATAGCTTCACGGTATTCAGCTGTATCTGTGTAAAGTACGGCCCTTACGGTCTCTTTGCCGGTTTCGGTATCCGACATTTTATTTACTTTAAATCGCAAGAAACAAGGTAGGTAAATTAAACTCACAAAAGATTCCAATAGAATGCGTAAAGGAACAAATAGTAAGGGACGGCGCAGATGCACCGGGTATATCAAACGTAACTCGTAAACAACTCGCACGCGGTCACGCGGTAATGGCGTGATCAATAGGGAAACAAAGCGCTCGCGCACCTCACTTGCACTCAAAGGGTAGGTAATTAACGCGCTAATCGATTTAATCGACACTTATGTAAAAGGGGTTGTACTCGAATGTTATTAAGGAATTTACTGTAAATAGGTTAGGTATATGACGAGACGTTTTGTTCAAATTACAAAGGAAAGTAGCAAATAAATAACTCTCAATTAAACAAATTACGTTACTAATAAGGGGTCCTAATAAAAAACTACGCTCTGCTACCAAAATGTTTGAGAGTGTAGGCAGTGGATTACACGTGGAGGGCGACAATGATAAGTGGAAAATTAGTCAGGTCTGAGCACTTATAGCTAGGTACTTGCCGCATCAGCTTTCAGGGGTTCTGGTATCACTTCACAGGCCACAATCACTCAAAATGTCTGTAAGGAGCTTCACAGGATACACACGCGGCGAAAGCGCTCTGGTCGGTCTAGTACATGTGTCATAGGGAACGTCTCGATGTTGACTCGATCTCCGGGGTTCTCACGGTACGTTTTAAACAAATAAAAATAAGGCAGGTATGCGTGTGAGTGTGCGCGGCGTAGTATCAATAGGGTACACAAACAAATCAAAATATTGTAGTAAACAAATAGTATCGGTACTATTGCTCCACCGTCGACTATGTCTGCGCCACGTCTGGCTTAGTCTAGAGTCAAGAGCAAACCCATTTAAAAAAAACAATATTATTAGCTAATTTCTGCTATCGATAGTATTGATATTGTTACTAGTTTTCTCGGTAAATAATTAATATCGAAACTATCGATAGTTATGCAACTCTACTGGATACCCTACATATGGTCGTTTCCCGCAGAACTGCTCAGACGAGCAGCTGAACGAGTCGCTCCGGTCGCTCCGCGGCGCGTGCTCCGACGTGTCGGTGGCGTGCGCGGGCGCCTCTCCACTACAACAAGTCCGCGCGGCCGCCTACGACCTCGCCAAGGCCACCAAGCTGCTGCTCGCCCACTTCCCGCCCTCCTAGCGACAGCCCTACTACTACACCACGGTGTAGGCGCCAACATAGGTACGCTCAGCTGTGTTTTCAACTCTCTTTTGTTTTGTATGAGTGTCTACACTCGATTTCTCGTAAATTGAAAAAAAATTACTGCTATAATCCGAAAAGTTCGTACGGTCGCAGAGATGCGGGGGCGAGCCACGATAAATGTCAGTGGGGACGGTTGAAATTTCAGAGAATTTCCTTCGTTCTTAGTATGATTGGCGCTTCGTCGCCCCTCGAACGTCTTGCGGGGCGCAAGGTCACGGCCAAACTTGTCGGACTATATTTATTGATTTAGTAGTCAATTGACAAGCGTTTGTTGAAATGGTTTGTCTTATGTTGATCATGCAAAACTCAAGTAAAAAAAAAATATTTGACTATGATTGATTCAGAAATAAGAAGCAGAAATCACCACCACTGTCAAATTCATCAAATCTTGAAACGTAAAAATAAGCCTGTTTTTAAATTCGTTCAACTGCGATGCGGTATAAACAGCTCACCATTGTGAAATCATATAAACGTATACATAATGGTATTTAATTCCTAAATGTGTATTATTTTTATTAAGTCTGTAACTTTACTTCTCCAGCTGAGTGATAATGGCGTAAAATGTAATAATGGACAATTATGTGAGTGATGTAATGTGTTCAAAGCGAAAATGTATTAGGGGTCGTCTTCCCTTATTATTAAATTAATTATAGGCGCAAATCAGCGCAATTCCACACATTAATATTTGTGTGGGCCTTGTCATCCATTAGCAATCGTTCAGACTGTTGATGACACCAAAATTGTTGGTAGAATAATAATAATTTCTTATTATTGCTAGTTAAGTAATGATTGTATGATGTCGTGAGGCTATTTTAATACTATGGAAGCACAAGAAAGTGCTCCATACCTATTATTAATTTAAAAAATAAATACTTTAAATCAGTTGATCTGATAATAAAATCATATAATAATTTGAAGTGATTTTATAACTTATGTCTACCAAGTGATTATTAACTACGATCTACTTAAATTCTGAATACAAGATTCCTTCAACCTTCTAGAAAGTTTTTTTATACATAAATACTAGTAACATAGTATATGTTATAAAGCGTGTGATTTGTTTACTAAAATAACCATCGCTTTATTTTACGTATGCAAAAGAACTAAGAAAGTTAGTATTCATTTTCGCATAGTTCTTTTGAGGTAAATGTTGCCTACATTTGACTTGGCTTTATTAGAATTTAATAAAAAAAAATACAAGGCAATGAATTAGCAAGTTGTGTGTAAAACAACGACGCAACATGATATATCTAACTAGTAAAGTGATAAATGATTGGCTTGACGCTTTTTGATGTAACTATAAACGCATTGCTGTTAGGAAACAAATTAAAAAGTTCAAATGTTTACGTAACTAATTAATCAAGTTGTGATTCAATTTTGAGTGAGTATTGGATATGTGGGTGGTATATGTTAGTGAATAATAATTATAAGCGTATTAATTTAATCGTTTCATTCTGAAAAAGTTGTACAACTCAATTAAACTGTAATTGTCTGTTACAATACGTACATAAAGGGATATATATTTAAGTAATGTAATAAATTGTACTCTTCGATGTTGTGAAATGTAATGTTTGTTGGGATATTTAATTACTCATATCTGATTACATATATTGGTGTTTATGATTATTTAATAAATCATGTATCACTCAAAACCAGATAATCTTTACAGGATTTGTAAAGAAGATACGATGTTAAGAATTTCACAATGTATTATTTACTTTAGTTGATTTATTTGAAAGATAAAGATAAACGCGTTTGTAAATTAGTTGAATTAGGTGTAATTGTATTCGTTGGTTATAGGTTCAAGTGCCATCATCTCTAAAGATTACTCGCTCACTCTTGGTGTAACCAAAGCTGTTTATCATAAATACGTACTCCTCGTCTGTCACAAATTGCATTTCTTACTTTTTCGATGAGCCTGCGTTTGACGGACTTTTAAATAGTATAATACATATTTGTCCCTTACGTTTACGCGAATAGTCCAACTTTTACGAACGGACACAATTTTACGACTTACTTTGCGATATACAGGGTGTCTTGTAAGGTGTCAAGCAGATGCTGAGTATCAATTGAATATCCACCATACCTATCAATTGGACCCCCATTAATGTTCAGCGATTTTTGGTAGTTTTCGAGATATTACTACCAAAACAATTTCACCACGCATTGGATTGACACCTTACAAGCATTACCCTATATTTAAATTTTATATAAAACCTGACGTTCGTAGTATGATGTAGTCAAAATCATATTTCCCGTGGTGATGATTTTTGGACTAATAAAAAATATGATGTCAAGTTTACATGCACTTGAACTGCACTGCATGCACTTGAAAAACATACCGCCTTATGATGATGAATGATGTTAGTCGAAAGAAAAACGTCGACTGACTTGAAATATATTTTCTGAAGGAAGAATCTTACGATTCCGTTGTTTGCTCATATCCATGTCCAAGTGTGACCCTGATTTCATAGACAATAAAAATTACGCGGTGTTTTATATAGTGTGTAATGTTATGTTAATCTTTTGACATATTGTTCTTGATAAAGTACTTTCTTAAAATATGTAGGAATGTGGTGGAAAAGCAGCCCATTTTTATGCTATTACCTGTACATGTAGAACAAAATATTTTGTTTAAAGAAATCCGTCAAATGCAGTCACTCAATATTCTTCGTCATTCCATGCGATGTGTTCTTTATTTTTATACTGTGTTGACGCTAAGTTAATTGTACTTATGAATGTAATATTTTTCAGAGACTTTAAGTAAAGTATTTTTATTTTTTACTTCAGTAGGTACTTCAACTTTTATAAGGTTCCTTTAGATGTTAAGGCCTGCCGCACACTGCAGCTTGCAACGATGGAGATACAGATTCATGTTATTAATTTTGTACTTTCGTCAGGTTTTCTGCCTAGCTCACGTTTGCGTATGTGGAAAACTTGAATGAATGTACCTAGTCTTGTGGTGCATCCACAATGCTGTTACTTTTTGTAAACAAAGAAACAATTTTCAACTCGTATATCTGCAAACGTTGAATCATTGTGGATGCAACAGATAGACCGTAAAATATACTATATCCTCGAAGGTTATAGAGTGCGGTCAGGCCCAACTTCCTGAAGGATATAGGTGCTTTTATATGTAATAGGTTTCCTATGCTGCCCAGTGCGCCTCTTGTACCCAGTACATACTGGATTTGATAAAATCGTGCCTAAAATGTTATAGTATATTCATACGTTTATTGTTAGATCGTACCTAGATAAGTTTAATACATTTACAATATTGTATCAGTTGTGTAGATTTTTATATGAGCGTTTCATAATAATCTATATGTTGATAGATACTAATTGTATAGTTAATACGATGTGAATTTTAACGTGTAGTTTATTAAAATTTGTATTAGCTTTCGTATGTGACATGTTTAGTATTATTGTACGTATTATGTGATCACTTTTTGTGCCAATGTTCGTAAAAGACGTAGGTTAGTGTATAGCACTAGCGACGAGTCCTGTTTCCCTTCGATCCGAGCTTATTCAACCCATAAATACTAGCACTGATTTTTGATATTCGAAAATTTAGAACCAACCGGTCACAATATTAAATACTCATAGTATCACGTGGTTTTAAGGTAGAACCCACTGACCTATATATTACAAGTACGCTGGACTGCATACTGTCAACCTATAAATGAAGCCATTTGATTATCGCCATTTTGGCGCTGACGGCTGTAGTGAGCGTGTGGTGACCGTCCACGAAACTAATGGGAGTTGACATAAACATATGCAAGTTACTCTATTTTAGTTTCCTGGGGACACTCGGTGGGAGCGCTTTGATTCGGCACAAAAAAAATCTATCATTTCTTAGAGTATGTTTAGTCCAGCGTACTTATATTTTAAAGAGGTCAGTGGTAGATCTGCACTAGACAGAACTGCACCGCAGCGGAACTGAGCGACACGACGCGTCAAAATATACTTAATGAAATTGTTTCCGCGCAGTTTTGCTGCAGTGTAGTTCCGCTGCCGCTTAAAGGATTGTGGGACTGCCGACTACACCGTGCCATACCCTGACCGTGCTAGGGCCGTATTAAAAGTGCACATTTAATTTCGACCTTAGCGTGAAAAGTTAAAGTTCAAAATGTTTGAGTTCGGTGTTCGTCGAGCACCGTTTGGGCATTGTCAAAACGAACACCGAGCTTATATACTTTGAACTTTAACTCCTCTGTATAGGGTTGAAAATCAAATTGGTATTTTTATACGGTCCTAGCACGGTCATGATGTGGTATGGTGTAGTGGGCACAGACTGAGTCGTCTCTTACAATTTCAAACATAAATAATATTATGACGCGTGTTGTCGCTTAGTTCCGCTGCAGTGCAGTTCCAACTAGTGAGGTGTTTAGAATAGATGTATTCAGCCGATGCAAATGGTTTTATAACATAGCTAGCTATTAAATTGTAAGCTGCGTTCTTACCTATGCTGATGAATACTGCATTCCGAGGTCCAAGATATTACTGCACCGAAACCTTAGTTAATTATAGTAAAACAATGGAAACAGGATTCCCACCGGATTCGTAAGAACTTTATTGAAATTGACATATTATATTGAAAATATTATTAATTTTGAGAAATCTACCATATTGTCTTTTATTTGTAAACATAATAAATGTATTTCGAGTGAATACAGGGGGTTAGTGTTAACAATGTTAAACCTGCAGTAGAATGCCGCGGCCTGAGTTTGTTGCCGCGACCTGTTTTGTAACTAGTATGAAAGTCTTATAGTGGTAGAGCTACGTAAATAAAAACGCAAATCGATGTGACAGGACTGAAATTTGGTACACAGGTACTTTATTTTATTTTATTTTTATTTTTATTTAAACTTTATTGCACTGTTAGTTGTACAATTGGCGGACTTAATGCCTTAGGGCATTCTCTACCAGTCAACCGCTTGGAGATTCAGAAAGTTGAATCAGTGGCGGAACATTTGCAATTAAATAAAATAAATTATAAAATGCATTAACATAAACATACATACTAATATTACACAAATAAATAAAAAGATATATAAAACAATGATAAACATACATAAAATACACAAAAATGAATTTACAATTAACGAAATTGAAGATATTGACGACATCTAGGTAAACGAAAAGAAAAGAATGAACAAAAAAAGGTTAGTTCTGAAGAGAGCCAAGGTGAAGATAGTGGGCACGGAGTGACTTTTTAAATGAAAATTTGTTTGGTGACATTCTGATCTCATTAGGTTACTTTAGGTTTATACAATCAATTTGGCTGGTAGTTCTCAAAAATATTCCCATGAGGGCGGCAATAATGATGTCATCAATTTTTTGTATGGTATTTGAACAATTTTTGGAGGAGCCCAAACTTTGTCCCAAGTTTTAAAAATATTTCTTGAATTTTTAGAAAAAATGTAGTAGTGCAGTACATTTTTAGAACCAGCTTTTATAGCCCTTGCATTTAATACCACACACAATAGGTTTCTGAACAAAAAAAAAACAAATCCCATAACAAAAAAAATTATGACTTCATTACTATCCCCTCATGGGAATATTTTTGAGAACTACCGTTCAAAATGATTGTGTTAACCTAAAGTACCTGTCTGCCAAATTTCAATCCTGTACATCGATTTGCGTTTTTCTATAATTTTTGCTTTGTAGACGTCTACTATTAGTAGGTACTATTTCAAACTCAAACCGTGTCGTTTCATACTACACATCAGGCCGCGGGCGCGTCTGTTTGGGACAGGCTTTATCCTTTTAACTATAGGGTCATGATGATCGAAATCTTTACAAAAATCTAATAAGTACTCATACAAATAATTCTGCTACCTCGGTGACAATGTATGGAGGTCCAATTTTTATTACGATATCGATGATGACTCCATGCATCCATAGTAAAAGTTGTAGGTATTTACAGCTATATCCACCCCCTAAAGGATAAGACTGTTTACACTAACACCCTGTAACAATTGGTAATTAAATTACGAGTATTTATTCAGATCTTAAATCTACTACGTCCTACCAAAAAATACCTCAGTGCTAATGATGATCCCCAATTATCGCATTTCAGCATCTTACTACAGTCCGACCGCTTATCTGAGACCTCGCCTGCGGGGTACAGGGGACGAGGGTAGACCCAGGAAGGCCTGTGTATCTTCCCGCGTAGGTAGCAAAAACGTCGCGACGCCTACGTAAGGGACTAAACAAGTTGGGTGTAGCTAGCCGGCAGCGACACGCTCCCGCGTTTTATTCACCGGCGGTGCGCGACACTAGGTTGCTGGTTGGACGAGCATGAATAAAGTTCTAGAAAGATGCGCTAGATGGCGTAAGTAGCTTTTTGTGGCAGTCAACCCTATCGCGTTGCGTCATAGTACGTCACTGAATAGGTTTAGTGTATTATGAATCATATTCCAGAGTTATAAGAATGAAATTATCTTGCAACGTATTTCTGTAGGTGTCTACACGAAAATGTGCTTGAGTCAGAGGCGAACTGAATTACACCATATCTTTAACAACATTGAGTAGATATTACTTTGAATTTCATTGCAAAGTCATACTTCTGTACGTAGTACTAGTACTTATTCTGTGACCCAGGGAGAGAAATCACCCAATCAAATCCCTGTTCTCGTCCCCCGTCCCTGTTTTCCGCAGGCGAAGTCTCAGATAAGCAGTCGGACTGTAGGAGTTACGTAAAATAAAAAGCTGTATTTGCAAACATTAGAATTTATTGTTTTATAAAATTTATCCACACCTCACAATGTGATTATAATAGTAATCTGATTTATTGACAAAATATATTAAGTTTCATTAGGAATATGGCCTCGATTTAGATTTGTATATACATTGCAGCAAAATCGAAACGTATTTTGTAGACAAATACACATAATTATCATAAAAACTTAGTGTAATTGACAAAATTGTTACAAAAACAGCATTTGCGATTGCCGTTCTCATTAAATTTCATGAGTCAGTGAACAATAGGAACTGCGACGGGCTCAAGGCGAGGCTGACTTATCCACAAAAAAAAGACATAACTAGTGTTTTTGAGAATAACACATCTACGGTTAATTGCGTATTACATTGCGGAGGTCCCTTCGACTATGAGTGGGCAGTGAAGGTCGCATTCGTATTATGAGACTGAGTGGAGATCATAGTCATTAATATTTAGCACCAGTACCTGCTTGCTACCTCTTATTCGCTCCACCAACCTCTAAAAACAATCTCAGTAGTAGGTGTAATAAATACCTAGTTCCCATATTTAATTACTGACAAACTTTAAAACGCGGCAATGTCGGCTACCGGCTACTGCTTCACATTACATTGACCCGGTTTCCTAGTTATATGCATTGCCAAGTGTGTGTAGAGTGTACACCCAAAGTTCGGTAAGTAGACAAACAGATAATCGAAAGCTAAATATTTGGAATTTGCGACTGGTTTTGTCGTCGAAAAACTTGTGTAGGTATCCCAAAACCTTATTGCGTATTATAATGCGTAGTTATACGTATCAATCGTATTTCGTATCATCTAGAAATAGACATATTTATACATAGGTATTATCTAGGCATAGGCACGTATTAGTATATGCATTCAGTCAGGGGTTGATGCGTAGGGCTTCACCCTTACAGTGCACCCCTTCTAAACATGGGGGTGGTAATCTTTACAGAGGGCTAGTCACAACAGAATCGATAGACGATTTTCATTAATATATCCGATAAACTACGTCTTTATTGTTGAAAACAGAACAGAATATCCACTGAATCCTGACTAAACACGCAAACACTTGTGAAAATCGAACAGTATGCTAACAAAATGTTTTCCTGCCTTACTGGTCAAATAGCGCTTTTTCGCGTTTATGCAACTAATGGCTGTTCTGAATTGTTTTCTAAAATAGCCCAGTCTCATGTCGTGAACCAATTTGCATGTGAAAACAAATAACTAGTAAAAACGCTTTCGTTAAACGTTTTAAAATGCCAACCATAAAGATCATACGCTAACTGATCGTTAAAATGTTGAAAGGATATTTTGTGCCATCTTTGTGGATGACAGTGAAAATAAATAAAAATATTAGATTTGTGATAATAATAAATAAATGATCGATCTACCATAAATAACTAAGTACATAATAGTAAGAATACTATTATATATAGTGATATTATCTTAAAAAAGTTTCCGCCAAGTCGATCAGTTTTTGTACCATGCTGTTCAACCATCGAACGACTGCACACTTTTTAAAAGACTAAACTAAAAGTTATTACTACCATAAAATACCACCGTGTCAATGCGAACGTCTATCACTGGCTCACGAACACTTCCAGATGCATATCGCCTGGTTCCCGCCGAAGTACATGTAGCATATCGTGGTGCACTCATATGTGATCTCGAAGCCGTAGCTCTCGCCTACAACCACGTGGAAGGCGGGCCCAAACTTCTTGTCCATGGACTCCTTGACCATCCGCGCGGCCAGCTCGTTGTTCTGCGAGAACTTCTCGCAAGCTGTAACGGAGAGCTCCATCGCCTCGGTGCGCATCTCCTCAGACATGTCCGAGTGCTATGGACACAAATACAAAAGGATATTAAACTGCTGTACTCAGAGACGTCACTTAGAGTTAATCTTTCAATAAGTTTTTTTATTTCATTATTAATTAAAAAATAAAGTGACAGAATGAGACTTATCTAAAGATTAAGTGACGACCGTAAGGCCCACTTGCGCACGTCCGGATTGGCTATTCCGGACTTTTTCGAGGCCTATTATCTGAGTTCAAAGCCCACTTGCACAAGTCTGGATTAGCTAATCCGGAAGGTCCACTTGGCTTGTTGGCTTGGCGGGCTTTCAACTCAGATAATGGCCTTGAACAAATCCAGACCTTAATAGTTAACTCTTTCTATGGTTGTGATGTAGGAAAGTGCATCCCCCTAGCTAGCCCAAGAGACATGCCATTTCCTCAATTAGTTTACGAAACAAACATAAGTGGGTATAACTAGTCAAAAGAAGTCTGTATTAACTAGGAGAGGCAGGTAGATACTTCTCATCATAAACTATGTAGACAGAATTGTACGTGTACGTCTGAGGTCTACAAATAATCTACGTGAAGTTGAGTATTAGTCCTAGAAATGATGATGTAACGTTCGAGGTGAATAATTAAATCTGAATTGTTTTTTCCGTGTGAAATAGTAAGTTGTTGTTAGCCCACACAATTGTTTTCTTAAGTCAAGGTGAAGCGGGTGAGAAACACCAAATTATGCGTGCGAAACTAAAACAAGGATTTAAAAATATTTCTTGTGTAGGTATATTGCGTAGGTGTTGTGGGACTTAATCATTGAATAGCCTCATGGATGTAAGTTAACGAATGTAAACACTCAGCCGGATTCACTTAACTGAAAGGAAATCCATCAAAAATTGCTTAACTCAATGTTTTCTTAACGGAGGAATTTCAATCGAAATGCAATGAGGAAGTTTACCGAGAATACCCAAACAAATACGTCATGACGAAGTTACGTATAAACTATGTTGATTGATATCACTATCTTGAATAGTAATAAACATCTGATTGATTTGTGGTGGTTGCTCAAACCCAGCAACGGTGGCACGTATTGGAGCCAACTGCCAAAACAAACAATATAGCAGACAACGCGCAACTGGCGATCGGTCGTTCAACTAGCTAGGGACTGTTTATTCAATTATGGCTCTGGAACCCGCAATCCTAACTTATGAAATGATGAAGGAGAATTGACGCAAGATTCGTACGTACAATTCGTGTTTATTTGCAATTTAGTGAATCTTCTATGAATATTTTTGGGATAAGACGGGAAGTTATTATCATCATATGTCGCTTATTATGATCGTTCAAATAGGTAAACACTGAATCTACTTCAATCGGTACCTAACAGCATTCTATCATTCCGCAATTAGTTATATTAAAAAACGCGCCTTCTAAAGATAGTAGGTACTAAGTATTCTCATGACTAGGTCATCATAGGCATAGTACTAGTACTATCCCTCAAAGCTTCAAGTGAAAGTGTAATAATAACCTAAAAATTTTACTTTCATTTGCGCTGTATTTCGGAATGCGCTTTGCGACGAGCACTAGCGACAAGTCATGTGACTTTGCGGTGTTACTGCGGCTAGTGTTTCTGTGCTTCTAACGGGCCCATGGGAAATCTGATAGGCTCTCTCGATCGTCTCATCGAGCCTATTTATGAGTGATGGCAGGCACCAACGACGCAGCGCGTCGCGCTACGTTGGTCGCGGAGACCGGACCTTGACGTGTCCGAAATGTAAAACCAAGCTTAGGATCACATTTCAGGGTAAACATTTTTTTTTGTGTCAGATTATTGGAACTTTCTTATAATCTTCATAGCTATCAGCCAGACTATTGACATAAAGTAGCTTAGTGTATCAGTATATAAACTAACTGTAATAGAAAACCTTATTGACCAAATGGTACATTTACCATAAAAAAAAGAAAAAACATTTACCATTTTCGAAAAGTTAGATTCTCATGTTAACACAATAAATATGTTTAAAAAGCTGCAATTTCGGGCAATCTGTTCAACATAATTAGGCGATCTCTTCCAGACAGACCTTCAATATCGTACAAACCAAATCTGGAAAATATGGAAATGGATCGCCCTATCGCACTGCGTGACATACGAAGAAAGGAACTGTATTGGATGCATGACGATGCAGCTCCTGAATTAAGTAAGTATGAAACTTTATCAGACTGAAAACCTACAGACCTATATAGTCTCGTCAGCGCAAGCTCGGCAGAGTTTAACTTTCTACAAGAAATGTGCCAAAAAGGCTAACAGATGCTTATCCTGCATTGTGTTTGTAACTAAACAATCACAAACCTAAGTTATGTAACAAAAATAAAAAGTAGTATGAACAAACATGCACTTGATTGCACTTACTCTAATGAGAGGATACGTGTGGACCACTTTCTCTGTACCAGCACCGCCTGCGCCTTCATCGGCCATCCTTCATTCACACAACCAACTCACTGGACACTACTTTTTTCGTAAATATTAAAATCGGAGAGCGATTACAAGCGTACCGCGCGTCGCGACGTCTCCCCGCTGTTTACGCGTTGCCTTGGATACCGACGGAGGCGGGAAGATGTGATTGATTTTTCTCGTCTGTGTAGGTGTAAGCGGCCAGCATCGACTATACTTATAATAAGTATAACAGCTAATGTGCGGTCAGTGCGAAATAGCCACTAGGTACTGCATGTGTAGGCAGAAGATTTAGAAATCCCCAGGATACCTATCCCATTGTTTTACGAAAACATTAATATTTCATTCATAACACTCTAAAACGCAGGGGAGGAGGGGTAGGTATTATAGCTTAATTTCGCATTGACCGCTATGTGTTAACTTTTTATTATTAACGTCATCCGCGTATTTAGTATACGCGGATGACGTTAATAATAAATATCCTGTATATCATATCATATCATATCCATAATATCCTGTGTCCGCTTACGTATAAACGCATGTCAGACTAGGTACACCACCTTGACTCTCTACTACTACTCACCTGTTTTCGTAGTTCAAATCGGTAATCTGACGTGCTGCCGACTGTACCTACTACATCACACAATGGTC
Source organism: Pyrausta nigrata (assembly GCA_949316185.1). Taxonomy (NCBI): domain Eukaryota; kingdom Metazoa; phylum Arthropoda; class Insecta; order Lepidoptera; family Crambidae; genus Pyrausta; species Pyrausta nigrata. The sequence goes on along the minus strand of OX438940.1, from coordinate 18,433,966 downwards.
CCAAATAAGTTTATTGTAATAAAAATCAGAAATAACGCCAGACCAGACACAATATGAAAAATATATAGTTTCCGGGACTGGAATCCGGGACGTCAGAGAGATGGCGACCATAAAAACTGACTTGCAGTTGCAAGCCACTTGACTCGACCACCGAGGACGGAATGCACAACAACGTTTCGTCCGCCATTTCGCCCTCTTTAAATTATCATTTTCTTAGGTCAAAAAAAACATCACCATGTTTAAAAGTCAGTTTTTTCGCGGCAAAATCATGAAAAGGTTAAGAACACTAGGTACCTACAGTTACTTTGCCGTCGAAATTGTACTAATGGCGGAAAATGCTGCACAGCCTAGACTCTGCATCGCGATGCGTTGGTCTTGTACAAGACTAAAGTCATGCTCAACGAACATAATATTATTGTCCCGGAACCGATAGCAGTCAGCGGCGAGACGCTCGAAGTTGTCCAGTAATACGTTTACCTCGGGCAAGTGTTGCACCTGGTTAGAGACAACTTCGAGCGCGAAATTGCCAGAAGGGTGCAGGGTGCAGCTAGGTTGGGCAGCATTTAGGAAGTTGCGTCACATCACATCTTCTCGTCGCCACTAGGTACCGCAATGCCTGAAGAGCAGGGTGTATAAATAACCAGTGCGTCCTACCTGTCATTTCCCGCTTAAAATTTCCTTGAGAGCATTGAAATGTGAACCATCCTCACATTTCAATGAGTTAGGTTAGGTTAGTTTGTAGTTTAGTGTAAGTGTAGTTGTATAAGCATATAAGAAGAAAAGAATAAAAATGATAAAAATACTGAAGAAGTGTTGCTTGATCCTTTGCCTACCCAGAATGAGTGAATTGAACAAAAAAAAATGGGTATTTTTCTCCAAACTGGGGAACAATATCTTTTTTTGCGATTTTGGGAAAAAAGTTTGGGGGAATGGCTAATAGCTGAATCAAAGTAATGACTTGGTACAATTGCTTAAATTATAACTCGATTTTAAAGACTTTTTCTAAACGCTTAAACCAAAATGCTATGGATCTCCTGGCTCCCTTACTTTGTTGTTAGCAATTTTTAATGACTCGAAAACCTAACATTTAAAAAATATTATAGATATAGCGATAAGTGTATAGAGCTAGCGTCCATGTCCATGTTTAGAAATGCCCTTTACAAGAGTCTGTTGTTATCATTTTCTTAAAATCAAAAAGTGTTAGTAGGCTAATATTGTCTAAATCAGCTTTAGAGACAAGAACGAATGTGCAGTGGTTTGTTGTAGTTGAATACCAAAACAATTTATAGTAAACGATGTGTTTATTTTTCTCAACTTAAAGACCACCATTTTTTTTTAGGGAAACCTATCTGAAACAGTATCTTTTTGGGGAAAATTTTCATTTGATCTGGGGAATTACATACTTCATCTGGAGTCCCTGGCTGTCAATGTCAAGAAATTGTCAAAATCAGCTGTGTGCGTATGTGGTGCCTTGGATGTGGTGTTTTTATGGTTTTATAATTTAAATTGCCCTTTAATAATCCATTATTCTACACATTTATATAGCAAAGCTATGGCTTCCAGATTTAGTGGTGCACTACAATTAACGGACCTCGACGACTTTATTACCCCTTCACAGGTAAATAACCTCTAAGCCCACAGTGTAAATAAATGGAAATATCCATTTATTACGTTACTACCTTGTACCTACACTACCTACTTGTACAAGATTTAATTAGAAAATTGCTATCGAAATATTATACTAGTCATTTACAGTTATTTGCTTATCATACTTTTAATTAAAGAACTACAAAAATAAATGTTATTATAATAATATGATAAATATGATGAGTTTACCTGTTCAATTCAATCGAGAAGCTTGACGCAAAATACAAGGGGAAATTTAAGTAATTTTAAGTATTTGTGCTTAATTTTTGGTATCATTTGAAGCCAAATATCAACTTTTGCAGGAGTGTATCAAACCTGTAAAAATAGAAAAGAAAAAAACTAAAGCTGGTGCAAAAATCAAGATAGGCGAAGATGGGTACTTTGATATCTCAAATGGTAGAGAACAAAAGCTTCAGAAAGTTGAAATCACACTAGCAGACTGCCTTGCATGCAGCGGTTGCATTACATCTGCTGAAAGTGTGCTGGTCACTCGTCAGAGTCAAGAAGAGCTCTTAAGGTAAGATACTAATAACGCCATGTTATATGTCTGATAAAAGCTGAAAGCATTAATGATACCATCCTAAAATTTTCTTAGAAATTATTAAAAACTATATATTTGTTTCATTACAGAGTATTTTCAGAAAGAAAGTACACAGATAACAAAGGAGTAACAAAAAATGTGAGCCTAGTTGTCATATCACTATCCCCACAGCCATTGTTGTCTCTGGCAGTGCGTTATAAACTTTCTCCAGAGGAAGCAACCTCAAAACTAGCGGGTATGTACAGTGGCCAGCATATCACATTATATATTTTTGTTGTACAATAACAAGCTGCCAAGCTGTTGTTTTGTTACCATAATATAAGTTTAAACCAGAAATTCCTAAACTTATTTTGTCAAACGCCCACTTTGAAATTCAGTTGTTTAGTAGCACCCCCATTTTGTTTGCCCCTCATATTACATCACATCAGCACCCCATTTTTCCTGGGCCCCTTACTGACCCCCTCAAGGGGCGTTATCACCCACTTTGGGAAAAACTGGTTTAGACTGTATAAATGTTAAAGAAACTTGCATTTAAGGAAGAAATTCTGTAATTTTTATTACTTTTAGGATATTTCAAAAGTTTAGGAGCAGATCTAGTGTTGGACATGACTATAGCTGAGGACTTGTCCCTCTTGGAAGCTCAGCAAGAGTTCTTGCAGAGATACCAGAACCAACTGAATGATCCAACATCAAAACATTTACCAATGCTGGCAAGCTCTTGCCCAGGTCAGTACATAACATTGCCTCTGTTGATAAAAATAGCACCCCAATTAAATTAAAAAACCCTAATGGATAACTATATTAGTTATCTAATTAAACTGTTTCTACTTGATACAAAACTGAACTGTTTTCATGGCTTCCTATGTGTGTTTTGATTCACTGCAGCAGCTAATGTACACACGGCCGCACGTCAGACAACCCCACTTTGACCTTGAGACTTGACACTCCCTCTATTCCCTACTTAATAAGGGCTGTTTTCGTAGTTTGTAATAGTGCTGCTGCTGTACACATGACTATTTATAGCCCGACGGCACAGAATAAGTACTAGTACTCTGTACAGAAGTATGACTTTGCTATGAAGTTCAAAGAAATATCTACTCAATGTCTTCAACGATATGGTGTAATTTAGTTCACCTCAGAGTCAAGAACATGCTCGTTTAGACACCTACAGAAATCCATTGCAAGATAATTTCATTCTTATAACTCTGGAATATGAATCATTATACACTAAACCTATTCAGTGACGTACTATGATGCGACGCAATAGGGTTGACTGCTACAATACAAGAAGCTACTTACGCCATCTAGCGCACCTTTCTAGCACTTTATTCATACTAGTCCAGCAAGCAACGTAATCACACATAGTGCCTTGCGCCACCGGTGAATAAAACGCGCTGGCGTCTCGTTGCTCGCTCGCGACACCTAACTTGATTAAGCGCCTTCCAAGGGGTCGCCGCGCGTAGGTACGTTTTTGCTACCTACGCGGGGAGTTACACAGGCCTGCCGACGGCTATTGAATCCTCAAATTTAGCTACTCATTTTAGGGTGGGTGTGCTATGCAGAGAAAACTCACGGGAACTTCATACTACCCTACATATCCACCACTAAGTCTCCACAGCAGATAATGGGCTCATTAGTCAAGCAGTACCTGTCAAAAAAGAAGGAAGTTAGTCCTGGAGAGATATACCATGTCACTTTCATGCCATGCTATGACAAGAAACTGGAGGCTTCCAGAGAAGACTTTTACAGTGAAATGCTGAACTGCCATGATGTTGATTGTGTCATCACTGCGAGTAAGTCTTCAATGAGATACCACTTTATATCTATACTAGCAGTTCCCCGCGACTTCGCCCGCGCCAAAAGTCGGATTTTCCATACAAATTTTCATCCTCCATTTCACCCCCCTGATGATTTTATATCGCAACAAAAAGTTCCCAGTGTCTCTATCTCTGTGCCAAATTTCATTTGATTCGGTCCAGTAGTTTCGGAGCCTATTCGATGCAAATAAACAAACAAACAAATCTTTCCTCTTTATAATATTAGTATAGATAGTTATACAGGGTGTCCGGGTTTCGACTAGAGATAATTTAAGGGCCTTTTATTTATCACATTTTAGAGACACAATCCTAATGAAATGTTTTGAAAACAATAAAAAAATTCTTTATGACAGTTAATAAATTTGAATTGGTCTTTATTTCACTTGATAGGAGATAGCATTACCTGTCAAATGAATCATTTTTAAAACTTTTAGGACCTCCAGATCCAACATAGTTTTTTTTTAAATAATAAAAATGGATGCCATCCTTTTCACGAGGGGGAGGGAGTTAGAACCCAAAATGTTTTTTTTTTGGCGATAACATTTGATGAACTATTTTAATAGCCCATAAATTATCGCTAGGCAAACCCGGACACACTGTATAGTCCGACAAGTACATGCGTGACTTTCCTGCACCTCCGCAAAACGTGTGACGAGTGAGGAAGCGCCAACCGCACGCGCTGCCAGTTAGCTGCCTCGCCTCCCGCTCCTAACCGCAGGAAGGTCGCGCACGAACTCGTTGAACTATAATAAAGCAACCTAAACGCTTTCAATAAATACTTTCACCTTTTCACACCTGTGATCAGTGGTGATTCTGGTAGTAACATAGGCTATATACATTTTAAAAATGGTGCCCGCAAATGGAAACAAAGGGGGGAATAGTAGATTGTTATAGAAGGGATGAAAGTGACCATTCCACTCGAGAAGTTTCTGTATATCAGAATAGTATCGATCGATAGTCTACCAACAGTAATGATAGTATCGATAGCTCCGTTAATATAAATACTATCGACACATAGTAATACTATCGTATCGATACTATCTATAGTATCAAAGTTCAATACTAAAATCACTATCAATAGCTGATACAGCTCTAACTATTGCAATAACTATCGATACTCTCGGTAGTGGCCTTTTTAGGAGTGGACTATAAAGTAGGAGGGAAAATCTATTTCCCACCCGGCTATCTACACATGAAAGTTCAACTTTCCGAACAGGTGAGATGAAAAGATTTTTTCCTTAGCAATATGGGTATCAAATGAAAGCCAGTAAAAAGACCATTTTAATTATTTTTTTTTCAGTCAGGTGTTTTTTCAATAATTATTAATCCTGTTTCTAATTTTAGTTGAAGTGGAGCAAATGCTGGGCAACAGCAACATGTCGTTATCGGACGCCCCCCCTGGCAGCCTGGACGTGGCGTGGGGGGAGGGCGAGGGTCCCCCGGGGGTGAAGGGGCGCGCGGGCTCCGGCTCCGGGGGACACGCCGACCACATCTTCCTGCACGCGGCGGAACAGCTGTTCGGAGAGACGAACGCGCAGCTGATTTATAGAAATCTTAGGTAATTTTATTGATGATGACTATAATTATTTTTTTATAACTTAAGCAATTATTTTGCAAGTTTTTACGAAATCAAATTGAATTTCGCTCACAAAAATTTATCGACTGTGTCATCCGGTGGCACTCGAACCCACGTCTATTCGCTATCCGGGCGAGTGCTCTGGTGATGTTAACACCCCCGTGCCTCGAAAAGCACGTTAAGCCGTTGGTTCTGCGTCTGATCCCTCTCCGATCACGTCGGATTGCTGTCTCACCGGATTATAAGAGTGAAGGAACACATAGTGCACCTGGGTATTACACAGTATAATATCTTCTGCGTTCCTGGTTTATGGGAGTGGCCGCGTAGCCGAAAATTTGTGAGGAGAATTAGAATATTATTGGGTTATATGATAACAACACTAGGCACCCTGCCGTGTGCAGTACCACAACTGTCAATATCGGGCGCCGCTGTCTGCGGGGAGTCTAGATCCGAAACGAATCAATGTAATTTTCTGTAAGTTTTACTTTTGTTATCGGTAATTTGGCACTATCTGTCAGCTCAGTGCTTAAAAGGAGAAAGGCAAAGTTAAAATAATGTACCTATAAGCTCAGAAGAAGCAGCTGTTATGGCCGTTGATTTATTTTAATCTTGTCAGATAAAACAGTGTTATTACCCCCTGATTTATACATACTTGTATAATAATATGTTAGTTTTTATATTTGTGGTAATTCACTGTACTTTACTGTCTAGTAATGGAGATGTTGCATGCAACAAAATAGCGCAGTACATAAAAACAATGAATATCATTCATGTATTGTGAAACTGAATGACACCACAGATGAATGCGTTTAACCTTTAATTGTTTACCATTGCAACATTAGCATTACAATTTATTTGAATAGGTACTTTTTTTATTTTGTTCTGATCATTTCTATACTGCAAACATTCTGATACTTTTACAATAATAAAAACATAGTAGGTAATACAGTTTTTAGTACATACACAAATACAGAGACAATAAAAGTAAACTTGGGCAATATTTTTGTTCTTTTCTAACAATTTCTTTATGTAATGTGATGTGGAATGCAAAATCATTGTGTAATATTTCAGGAATCCCGACTTTAGAGAAGTAACTTTGGAGAAAGATGGCAAGGAAGTTCTAAGGTTCGCGATCGCAAATGGATTCAGGAATATTCAGAACTTAGTGCAGAAATTGAAAAGAGGGAAATCTCCGTATCATTATGTGGAGGTCATGGCGTGTCCGTCAGGTAAGTTACACCATATCTCTTGTAGAATTTGTGGTAGAATGGTAGTCTGGGCCTATACTTTTCAAGCAACCTATCATCTTGATATGACATTAGTTTGATCATAGGTACCATGTCTATCCATATAATTATAATGAATAATAGTGTTTTATTGAGGCAAGGTAGAGAGAGACAAGTTACATAATCATCTAAGAGCAAGATCAAATCGTCTTATATTATGTTATGATATGACAAACGTTTCATTTACTATTTATTTTGTAAATTGCTAGCGGTTTCCCGCGACTGCGCCCGCGCAGATGTCGGTATTCCCATTTCACCCCCTTAATACTTTTATATAATAATAATAATATAATAAGTCAGCCTATTAGATCCCACTGCTGGGAAAAGGCCTCACCTCAACTATGAGGAGGAACGAGCCATACTTCACCACGCGGGCTCAGTGCGGATTGGTGGAGGGGTGTATGTAAGGCAAGTGACAAACCTTACTGTCAGAAGTTATCAAGCCGCCCTAGGGCCTCTGACTAGGCTTAACGACTAATACCACAGATATTAGCCGGGACCAACTGCTTAACGTGCCTTCCGAAGCACGGAGATGCTTGTCATGGACGTCACTTAAATGGTCGGAATGGTCACCCATCCAATCACGACCGCGCCGTGGGTTGCTTAACTTTTGGTATCACTACCAAAGCGCTGGCGCCACTGCGCCACAAGCACCTTTATTAAACAAACAAAACTACAGCGACAAAAATTGCCTATATCCAACACAGGGTCTCAAACTATCTCTATACCAAATTTCATATTAAACGGTTCAGCAGTTTAAGAGTGAAGAGGTGACAAACAAACACACTTTCGCATTTAATAATTACCGTGGATTGTGAAGAGCTTAGCAAACTTTTAGGTTTATAACGCAAGCCTTACCAACCCAATGTTTCCAGGGTGCCTCAACGGTGGGGCGCAAGTGAGGCCGGTGACAGGCGAGAGTGGGCGCGAACTAGTGCAACAGCTGGAGGCCATGTATGCGGCCCTGCCGCGCGCCGCCCCTGACTCCCGCCTCGCGAGGCGCCTCTACGCCGAGTGGCTAGATGGAAAGGACTCGGATAAAGCAAAAGCGGTGCTGCATACGGTGTACCACGCGGTCGAAAAGTCAGATATAGCGCTGAACATCAAGTGGTAATACCAAAATCGCCGATATGTAAATCTCGCGATGTAAGATTGCGGTGACCCTACAGAACCTACTAAAACAGACTTATGTTATTCATATTTTTTCTTGTTGACAGCATAATTATAACTTGATCAGTAATAAGAGACGAGCTTGGTGTGGCACATGGCATGGCCCAGACAAGAAATGTGATTGAAAAGTTAATCTCAAAAGTTTTGTTATGATCTTTTGATATTAATTTTGCAGAATGAAAGCACGAAAGTTTAAAATCCTCTTAACTAAAAAATCAGCAGCTATTAGTCGTCACCTACACAAGACATGGTAATTGATTTTACTTGTATTTGAAAGTTAGACAATGTTTTATTGACTTATTTTAGTTTCTGCCGTGTTCTACAGTACCTACTTACTGCAAGTAATCAGTATCAATTAGTGATATTATAATCGGCACCTCTGTTATGTATTGTTTTGTTATGTTTTAAATGTATATTTTGCACACATGTACATAGTATATTATAAGTGTTGGTTACAAGAGTAAGGAGCTAATAAATGAAATTTGAAAATAAATTCTGTTATTTGTATAGCAACTAAGCTCATTAGTGGGTGATGGTGAATTTATAAATATCAATGGCATTAATACAATGACGTCGATACGTACGCGATAGCTTGTGCACTGTCACCGGGAGCGGTATGTAGATTTGACGGTATCTAGAATGTTTGAGGTCACCTTATTCGTCATGCGACGTATCCGATACGATGGACTTTAAATATAAAAGTCTATCGATGCTTGGAAACGATATTTAGAAATAGCGCAAGCGCATATAAATTTGTTTGTGGGCGTGGTTAGAACGTATACTATCTCACCTAAGGGCAGCGTTAAAAGTAACTTAAATTTTTATGAAACGAAAAAGCTTTATCTCTGCCATTTCCTATTGCTTCCACCATAACTTTTTTTGAAGGACCTATACAGTTCTATTATTGTAACATTTCTGTAGATTTATATCTTCCACACGTTACACAATGAGTAATAGTTTACGAGTAGTAAAACAATGCGGTAGCAATTATTCAAAAATCGAAACACTGCTCGCATCGCGCAACTCATACGCAGCGCGCACGTGACGTGGCGTCGCGCGCTTTCTTACAATTTCTTCAGTCAGAACGACACTGAAGCTTGAACGGCCGCGAACCGCTGTTGACCAAATATGTGTTGTGTTTACAAAACAACGCTCGCGCGCTGAGTGCGGGGCGCAGTGATATGGGGGACTTCCGTGTTGCCGCCGCCAGGGCGCTGCTGCTGCTGGCCGCGTTGGTGGGGGCGTCTGCCACTGGCCTTGGGGAATGTCCCATCTACCCTCAGCTACCCAATTTTAACATCAGCAGAGTGAGTACGATTCAGAGCCTGCTTTGGTAGGTACTTAAATTCACTTCTTTCATACCAGTGACGAATGTACAGAGCATTCGTCTACTCGTCTTCTAGATGTAAGTCCGATTAGAAAAATTATTTACGTGTGTTTTTTACGTTTTTGTAATTATGGTGTTCTTGTTCGGTTCATGTGTTCAAACCTGTGTCACGGTCTTACTGACTGGTGGGCTGGCCTAATAAGGCTAATCGTAGGCCCTTTCCGTTCATTTACATTCGCGGTTTGCTGTAATATAGGGAACTGGGCACCTAGACAAGATGCAGTGCAATCTATTCTGCAGCGAATTTCGCTATGACCAACGTAATGTCAAAAAACGAGTAGGTACTTTTAATATAAGTACTCGTATGCAAAAGTCACATGGTGTTTCATACATTTTGTTAGAGATAGTGAACTTCGCTATATAATTTTTACATATGTCTATTGTATGTGTGGCCCTGTTACTTTAAATCAGTCCATGCTTGTAGTTCACTGCTGCTCTTCTGTCCCTGTCTCTTTCATCAGATTATATACATTTTTTTCCACCGTTTGTCAGTAACAAAGTTTAGATAAACTGTATACCTGCTGACCGAGAATGCATCATCATTTAATTTACTAATTGTAAATTTTGTTTATCCAGAATCAATGTTGACCAAAGTTTAATTAATTGGTTGTTTTTAAATATTGAAGGCCTGGGTCGTGCGAGTACATTTCCATGAATTATAAATTACAATCGGCAACGGTGTTACGATGCGGATTACGTGATAGCTCGCATTTCAATGCATGCCGACAAACTGAGTACGACTTCCATGTTTAGCTCCACTAGTTTTAAACAGTTTTGTAACTTCTTCAAAGTCACAAAACTCTGCTTTATCTGATCTTGGCATCATTCATTCACCCATATTTAATTACATAGGTAGCCCTGACCACTACCTTAAAACTAGGAATAAACTATGATAATGACAGTGAGATTGGATAGATATGGTCCTTCGAGCCGGATATTGACGTCATGTTAATTAACTCTTATTAAATATAATATGAATCGGATTACGGAAATAGGACTTATTTATCCCACTATGTTTGCAGAACAATATTTTTTGTTACTATGATTGCAATCCTAGGTAGCTAAGGAAGCAGTAAAGGTTAAGTTCGTAGAAAAAAACTGAATTATCTTAAGGTATAAGTTCGTAGCCGACCACACGCGGCAGCCGGCCACGACACAGCAGACGACGTGTCGATGCTACAGTGCTGGTTTGTATAAAATACATACGTATTTCTTTGAAATACCATTCGCAGCTAGCGACACGAAGCTTACATAGAAACTAGAAGTGTCGCGGCGACATGGCTGCTGCTGCCGCGTGTGCAACTTACCTATTCCTTTAGAACCCCCAACTCAATGGTATTTTCCAGCAAGTAAACATTAGTTTGAAAGATAGTGTTAATATAAGTATCAAATGGGTTTAGTTGTTGTTGGAAGGTTGGAACAGTTTATTGTAAAGTGTATGTCTATGTAGTGTGTAGCACTCGTACTCCAGTTACGGGTGTGTCCGGTGGGCGGGGCAGGGCGGGGCGGGGTCACGCAGACGCTGCGCAGCCGCGCCGGCGCTGTCGACTCATGCGCTTGCGCACGTCGCGGTGACCTTCCGCGCCCTTACTCGTACTACTTTATAAACGCGTAAAAATAAATGATACTCGCTTTGTAATTAAATTTGTGTGATTTCTGGGTTTTAGAGTTCATTTATAATTTATATGTTAGATATTAATATTGCAACTTCCATAAACATGATCTTCAATAAGATTCGAACTGAGATCTTCCACAAGACTAGGTAATCTAATTACAGTGTCTTAATTTTGTGAAGAGTCTGATACCGAATAGTAGCACCTGAAATGTTTTTGTGAAAAAAACTGGTCACAAGTCCAACTCCGCAGGATCTGTATCTACATTATAATTTTAGCGGAGTCATTATACGCATTCAATGTATGGGAACCAATATTTTTCGGATCAAAGGATGAGCCTTGGCATACTTGTTCCTTAGGTAGACTAGTGTGGAAAACGCCCGGGAGTCAGCGGCTCACACCCCGCTGGGGGGCTGGGGGAGGGGGTGAAGTTCTCTTACTCCGCACGCACTGTGACTCGTCATAACTGCTAATTTATACCTACTAGGACACGTTTTGAGCTAAATCAAAGATGGCCAATTGATTTTTGAAACAAAAACCAAGCGTTTTTATACAAAAAAAATTAATTACGGCCAAAAATAAAAAAATAAATTCAATATTTTTTTTGGTAATAGCTATAAACTTTAAACGTGTACCAATATCTGCTTTAAAAAAATATAGGTAAAAAGCCGGATTCCAAAAATATAAGCTTTGTTGAAAATATTAATAATAAAAAAGTTTAAAAAAATATTTTACTCCACGCGGCAGACACGAAAATTCTTAGAAAAATACAGGACAGCAAAAAACAACTTTTATATGTTGCTAAGGACCTGTAACTAGTGAGAATAGAATATGGTGTTTATAAAATAGAACGTTATTTTAATGCTATTTTAATAAAAATATATTGTATGAACCCTGTGTAATAATAATATTAATAATAATGTCCTCCTAGCCGAATTTCGACCACGGCGGCCTATCTCAACAGAGGTCAGCCAACTGCGCGGGACATATTATAGTGTACAAGTATGTGCGCAATACACAGGTGCACTCTCTGTTCCTTCACTATCATAATTCAGTGAGACGGAAGTCCGACATGACCGTAGAGAGATCAGGCGCAGGACCAACGTTTTAACGTGCTTTCCGAGGCACGGCGGTTTTAACACCAACAACTTCCTAACTCCGGAGCTGTGTCTCAGTTATTTCAAGGCAGAAAAACCCAACACTCCTGGCCCAACCCGGGATTCGAACCCGGGACCTCGTGGATAGTACCCAGCGTGCTAACCACTAGACCAACGAGGCAGTCAACCTGTGTATAGGTTTACCGTCGTGTTTAAAAACTTATTGCTCAACTAGATTTAGTGACAATGTCGGGTGACTTGAAGGTCTTTAATTAATCGATATACATAGATATGTGCTTAAAACGCCCACATATATTTATATACTGTCTCTTATGTACATTTGCGCTCGGAATCGCTCAACTCCGTGCACTTATGTTGCCGCTGCAAGCACCTGCATCTGTGGCCGCCACAATTCATTTTGCAAGTGCACCTGAGAATTTCAATACATACATACATACAATACATGCTTCGGCTGCCACTGACAAGGTTGTACATAACCTACATGTGTCCAGCTGTCACCGACTTTGGTCCTTCATTCGCAATTAGATGGATTTTTCGTAAATAAATGCTTTTATGCATCGTTCACCGTAGAAAATGAACAAGACCTAAAGAAAAAAGTATTTACGAATACACTAATGAGTGATTGGTTAATTACGTGATTTCATAGTGTAATACTCAATATCTACCTGTCATATAAAATGACCAAAATCTTTTCGATTATGGAAAATGCATCGCTGTTCCTGCTCACATATGCTGTCATAAGACCTTATGTGGCATTGGAGAAAGCATTCAGTGTCCACCGCAATTTTTCACCTTCACAATTGAAGCTAGAAACAGTATCACACGGTCACACACGCCCATGATGGCATAGAACAGCGAAAGAACTTTTTCGCTTTGTGGTCCTGTAAAAAATCCATATTGCCTACCAAGACGTGTTAATTAAGAGGAAAGTAAATATCCAGGTAATCGTAATAATTTTCAACAAGATTATTTCCTATCTCATGACATGGTGGTGTTCTACAGTACCTATGTGTACCCATCAGTACCCATAGCTCTTCTAGGCACTCGTTGCACAACAGCGACAGCTAGCACCACGACTTTGGTCGTCAGCGTCTACGGTTCGAAACCTGATTCGTTTACAGCCGTGGTTATTACTGCGTCAAACATGTACCATCATTCTTATCTCCACCACTTCATAGTTACATGGAGCTCATCTTTGCGTATTCGGAGTGCGTTTTGATAGTAGGTATATCGGATGAGTCTGTGTCATACACGTCCTTATTTAGGCCAAAATTGTATGAATAGCAAAAAGTAGAGAGCTAATGAAATTTCTTCTTTCGAAGTAAGTAGTACCTGGGTTATATAGGTATATAGGTACCTACACGTAGATACTGGAAAACACCACCAGTACCAACCTTAATATGTGGTAGCAAATACTTTTGAATTTACACGTCCAGTAGTCAACAAAGATCTTTTCCTTTTTACAGAACAACAAAAAGTAATTCCTTCCGCTGTTCCATGCCTTAATGGGGCAAATGTGATACTGCTTCCATCTTCAATTGTAAAGGTAAAAAAATGCGATGGACTCTGAATGCTTTCCCCAATGCCACAGAAGGTGTTATGACAGCTTATATGAGCAGGAACAGCGCTGCATTTTCCATAATCGAAAAGATTGTGGTCGTTTTATATGACAGGTAGATATTGAGTATTAACAATATGAAATCACGTAATTAACCAATCACTCAATAGTGTATTCATATCAGCCTAGACATAGGCCTCTTCAAGACTGTGCCAACTTTCACGGTCCTCCGCTTCTCGTATCCAGCCACCACCGGCCCCCTTCCTCAGGTCATCGGTCCACCTAGCAGGGAGGCGTCCAACACTACACTACGTTTTCCGAGACGTGGTCTCCATTCGAAAACCTTCCTACTCCAACGCCCGTTGGTTTGCGACAGACATGACCAGCCCACTGCCACTTCAGCTTACTGCACCTCTGAACGATATCTATGACTTTAGTCTTTTGCCGGATGATCTCGTTCTGGATTCTATTCCTTAGCGAAATCCCCAGCATAGATCGTTGCATAGCTCGCTGAGCGACATGCAGTCGGTGGGCCAGCTTGACTGTCAAGTTCCACGTCTTGGCCCCGTAGGTCATGACAGGTAGGATGCACTGGGTATACACCCAGCTCTTCAGGCATTGCGTCGCCACGACGAGAAGATATGACGCAACTTTCCAAATGCTGCCCAAACTAGCTGCACCCTTTTGGCGATTACGCACTCGAAGTTGTCTCTACCCAGTTGCAACACTTGCCCGAGGTAAACGTATTCCTGGACGACTTCGAGCGTCTCGCCGCTGACTGCTATCGGTTCCGGGAATAGTGTATTCGTAAATACTTTTTTCTTTAGGTCTTGTTCATTTTCTACGGTGTACGATGCATAAAAGCATTTATTTACGAAAAATCCATCTAATTGCGAATAAAGGAACAAAGTCGGTGACAGGTGGACACATGTAGGTTATGTACAGACTTGTCAGTGGCAGCTGAAGCATGTATTGTATGTATGTATGTATTGAAATTCTCAGGTGCACTTGCAAAATGAATTGTGGCGGCCACAGATGCAGGTGCTTGCAGCGGCAACATAAGTGCACGGAGTTGAGCGATTCCGAGCGCAAATGCACATAAGAGACAGTATATAAATATATGTGGCCGTTTTAAGCACATATCTATGTAGATCAATTAATTAAAGACCTTCAAGTCACCTGACATTGTTACTAAATCTAGTTGAGCAATAAGTTTTCAAATACGACGGTAAACCTATACACAGGGTTCATACAATAGATTTATATCAAAATTGCAATAAAATTACGTCCTATTCTATAAACACTATATTCTATTCACACAAGTTACAGGTCCTTAGCAACATATAAAAGTTGTTTTTTGCTGTCCTGTATTTTTCTAAGAATTTTCGTGTTTGCCGCGTGGAGTTAAATATTTTTTAAACATTTTTATTATTAATATTTTTACAAAGCTTATATTTTTGGAATCTGTATGAATCCGGCTATTTACCTATATTTTTTTAAAGCAGATATTGGTACACGTTTAAAGTTTATGGCCATTACCAAAAAAAATATTGAATTTAATTTTTAATTTTTGGCCGTAATTTCATTTTTTTGCATGAAAATGCTTGGTTTTTGTTTCAAAAATCAATTGGAAATCTTTGATTTAGCTGAAAACGATACCAAACTTGCCCTAGTACGTATAAATTAGCAGTTATGACGAGTCACAGTGCGTGCGGGGTAAGAGAACATCACCCCCTCCCCCAGCCCCCCAGCGGGGCGTGAGCCGCTGACTCCCAGGCGTTTTCCACACTAGTCTACCTAAGGAACAAGTATGCCAAGGCTCATGCTTTGATCCGAAAAATATTGGTGTTGGCGTATAACAACCCAACTATTTGTCTATTTTTATCTTTTGGTCAAAAGACTTAAAATTAGGTACCTTATTTTTACTTAATTTAATGTATGTAAGACTACATTCTTGGCTACACCTGCATGGCTCGACAATACATATGTAGCTCTGGCTTAACTAAGCAGTTTGCTATCAGCTATACTTACCGGTTTCGCAAAGGTCGCGTAGTATAGTCGAAGAGTTATTCTATTATTATTCTGTTGTTTGAAATGTCCTAAATTAAGTTAAAAGCGAACAATTGCAGATGACAGGCACATGGTTTGAGGTGGAGCGCTCGTTCTACCTGATGGAGCTGTCGGCCAGCTGCACCGAGCTCAACGTGACTCTCAGCGAGCGGGGCTACTTCTACATCAGCATTGGTACAGTTAATAGATGGTGAGTCTCATGGTTTCGCCTGGTCCTCAGAGTTCTCTAAGCTTTCGATAGAACAATAACCAATTCTGGGGACTTGCCCCGTTACCGTAGATAGATTATTTTATTGTGTGATTTGTGTTTGCTATACAACTTTTATCTCCATTGAAGTGTATACTTATTTCTGACAACCCCCGTGAGCTGCGTAGTAATCTCCCTTGAAACGATATTCTTCTACAAGCTTCGAAATGTATTGTATTGTAGTATTCCTAATGTGCTTTTACTTTTTTAGGACTGGAACGCCCAGCATCACGTACGCGATTGGCGTCCCGAGTCACGCAGGCTCGTCCACGTTCCGGTACAAAGTGAACAACCGCATGCCGTACCTCATAGGACGACTGCTGCCGGGCGCTGGGCTCTACAACGTGCTGTTCACCGACTACGAGCGATTCGCCCTCGTGTGGTCCTGCTCCAGCGTCAGCGTCGCGCACTCGGGTGAGCAAGACAGAGTATGTCTATACAGCATGCGTCGGGCGCCTATCAGCGGTAACTCACCACCACTGACAGATGTAACACAAATAGTGTTTAATCAGCGTACGGAAATCTGGCCATGAGATCTAGATATTATCTCCGGTCTGGGTACTGTGGTACCGCCACCATGTTTCTGATTTACATAACACAAGTGCTACTTACTTTGGGATCAGAGCAATGTATGTAATGTTGTCAAAACAAAAAACCGGCAAGTGCGAGTCGGACTCGAGCACGAAGGGTTCCGTACCATTAACTTACAACATTAGATAGTATAGGCAAAAAAAACTTTTTAAGTTTATACAGTTCTTTTGAAAAAAAAGTATATATTTTTATTTTATTTATAATTTCAAAAGTATTCATCACAGGATACCCGTAACAATTTTAAATAAGAGTTTCCGCGCCCGTTTCTTTACCTGAGTGATTTGAAGTTTATAGGTCCAAGACTTTAGTGCCAAGTTCCAAGACGTGTAAACGACTTTGGCGGGCTATATCTCGCAAATGGTAAAGCTGATAAAAAAGTGTTGTATGGAAACCCTACCTTATTTTTATAGTCCTTTTCAACGATACCCCACACAAGGGGGTGCACTCAAAAATATAATTCACCCCCCCTTTAAATGTATGGGGAGGTACCCTTAAAAAGGGGTAATTTTATTTTTTTTGTATTTTTAAAAATGAGATCTATATGTGAAGTATCCTCGAACCAAGTTACATGCAAATCAGTCCATAAACGTAGAAGATATTCTGCTGTGACAGACTAGGACGGACGGACTGCACGATCTTATAAATCGAACGCCGGCTCACTGGCGTAGCAAGCACTTTCAAAAATTAGTCGGCTGACTAACGTCCTCCGTAGCTTAGTTGGTAAGAGCACTCGCCCGGATAGCGAAGGAACGTGGGTTCGAGTCCCACGGGATGACACAGTCGATTAATTTTTGTGAGCGAAATTCAATTTGATCTTATAAGGGTTCCTTGTCTGACTACGGAACCCTAAAAATGGCAAAAGGGTTGATGAGAAAGGGACTTAAGTAAGGATTAAGGATATATCGTTAAGCTTTCATGCATTACTTTTGTTGACTGTCTTGTAAGACTAGTGGTCGGTACGCTGGCTTTTGCTCGCGAAGTTCCGGGTTCGAACCCTGAGTCGGGTCGAAATGGGTTTTTCTGTCTTGAAATAACCATAAACAGCTGCGGAGTCAGGACTTCAGTGGTGGTGTTGACACCACTTTGCCTCTGAAAGCATGTTATCCCGAACCCGTTGCGTTGGTTCTGCTGCGCATTTTATCTCTCTGGTCATATCGAATTGCAGCCGCATCGCCGAACTAAGAGTGAACAGTGTACATATCTGTATATTGCACACACACTTGTATGCATTATAATAAGTATCTCCTTTGAACTCCATTGGGATTGGCTTGGCCGCCGTAACCGAAATTCGGTAGGAGGAAATTACTTGTAACTAACGTAACGACCCCAATAATGGACATGTTAAGATTATTTTTTCTGTTTTTTGTAAATTTCTCGTTGGTTTTTTAAAGCTTTTTAGATATTGTTTAGTTAAATGTTTAGTTCAGTGTTAGTTTAATGTAACTGACGATAAAAGAAAGGTAAAAATGCTTATCTCTTGAAATAGTTCATAAATTAAAAAAAAAAATTTTTTGTCCAGTAATGGACAGAAAAAATCTATTACTGGACACCCAATGTTGGACAACATCCAGTTTTAAACACCCATTTATGGACAGTACCCAATGTTGAACCTCCAGTTTTGTACCTGTATAAGTAGAAGACTTGTTAGTTATCAATACAATGCTGATAATGAAGTCGTAAATTAAATGAAACGGTGATGTATATATATTGAAACAAAGTATTTATTAATTATTTTGCATGTACTTATATTAATTTCGGACTAAATCGACGAAATCAAGCAATATAATACTTTTTGTACGCGTCTCCACTTATTTATTAACAAAGCACCAAATTATGTATTCGCAACTGCTGCCGGAATACGTTCGTAACTATACACGACCATGGGTGGAGCTAACTGACCTGCTGCGTTCCCAGTTACAAGAACCGTGAGGTTAACTTTTCATCTCCTGAAGAGCTTCTTGTGTATGCCACACACTACTGGAGTGAGGCAATCGAGAGGCATGGCGAAGCTATGGCTGTCTCTTGACAGGGTTTGGCACGCAAGCCTCATAAGCAAGCTTCCCTCTTATGGCATTCCTGCTGGCCTCTGCGCATGGATTTCTGACTTCCTGAGCGAGCGATCAATGCTAGTAGTCCTAGAAGGATACTCGTCGGATATTCAGGACATTGATGCCGGGGTTCCTCAGGGGTCAGTGCTATCGGCAACCCTCTTCTTGTTGCATATCAATGATCTGCTTGTGCCTGGTATCGTTGTGTATGCAGACGATAGCACAGTTGTCGATAGGTATTTCGCTAGAGCGGGTGCCAGCAGTGATGAGATCCGGTCTTGTCGAGAGTCCATGGTAGAACGTTTAAGCGATGGTCTCGAGGCAATATCCGTTTGGGGTGATGCCAATCTAGTGACGTTTAATGCTACCAAAACGCAGGCATGTTTGTTCTCCACAAAACGGAGCCATTTTGATCTGGCTCCGACTTTTCGGGGTGTGACTGTCTCCGTCACCGATAACATACAGCTCCTAGGTATCCAGTTGTCATCCAATTTGAATTTTGGCCAGTACATCGAGTCAATAGCCCAAACTGCAGCTAGAAAGCTTGGAGTTCAGCAGCTTCTACAACTATACCAAGCTCAAGTTAGATCTTGTATGGAGTACTGCTGCCACCTTTGGGATGGATCTGCCAAATACCAACTGGCTGCATTAGACTTAATGGAAAAAAGAGCAATGCGAATTATTGGAGACACTGAACTTTGTGAAACTAAGCTGCAAAGCCTCGAACATAGGCGTTAGTTGGCGTGCCTTTCAGTGTTCTACAGGCTACATTTCGGCGAGGGTGCGAAGGAATTGCACGAATTGATTCCACCGGCCCCTTTCTACTATCGGGACATAAAACGCAGGCGGGAGTTCTACCCTTATGTCGTTGACATACCACTAATAAGCACCAAACGTTTTAAATCTTCGTTCCTCTTACGTACGGCTAGAGAGAGGAATTCGTTGCCAGCTGAAGTGTTCCCTAAACACTACGATTTGGATTCCTTTAAGAAAAGAGTGAATAGGCTGCGCCTAGACAGACATGTCCCATCATCGGCCGCATCGTCGCTTTCCATCAGGTGAGATTGCGGCCAAATGTCTGCCCATTAAATTTAAAAAAAAAGAGCTGTAAACATGCTTCTGCAAGTACTTTACCTGGCTTTTTTTGAACGCTATCTAACATTTCTTCTTTAGTTATAGGAACATGTTTTTCACTCATCATAAGAACCCACTGTTCTAATAAATATTCTTCATCTTGAGACAGATAAGTAGTTGGACCCATTGAGCAGACCTTAGGGCTTTTGCCAGATACTTTATTGTGTGAAGTTATTCTGGGCACTCCAAATTTTTCAGCAACTTTTGCTATGGTTTCACCACTGCCAACGGCATTTATTGCATTAGCCATTTGTTCAAGAGTATAATTTTTTTAGGCGCCATTCTGGAAACAATAAATTCCATTGTCCATTATAGGAAACTGAGGCGAATCCAATCATGGACAATCGTTGTCCATTACTGGCACCCTATCTTTGAAGTGATCGTGATAGGTATATTATTAAACAGAAAGAAAAGCTAATACAAGAAAGAGTCATCATCAAATTTAAGAGCTA
Organism: Pyrausta nigrata; assembly: GCA_949316185.1. Taxonomy (NCBI): domain Eukaryota; kingdom Metazoa; phylum Arthropoda; class Insecta; order Lepidoptera; family Crambidae; genus Pyrausta; species Pyrausta nigrata. Next base: position 18,413,711 of record OX438940.1, on the reverse strand, counting down.
GGCTCTTGTCGGTGGAGTTTCTTCCATTCCTCTCTGCTTTCCGCCCTTCTCTTAACCTCCTGATACGACCCGACATTTATCTTTTCTTTTATTTGCTGCATGTAGCTTATTCTTGGTCTTCCTCGCTTCCTTTTTCCTTCTATTCTTCCTTCTATTATCGTTTTAATAAAATTGTCGTGTCGAATCAGGTGGCCTAACATTCGTCCCCTCCTACACTCTATTGTTTCCATCAATCTCCTTTTTCCCTAACCATAGACAAAACTTCTTCATTTGTTTTCTTCTCCGTCCAACTTATACGCTCCATTCTCCTCCAGCACCACATCTCGAAGGCTTCCAGTCTCTCTCTGTCCCTCTTTGTCAATGTCCACGCTTCACATCCATAGAGTGCTATACTCCAAATGTATACTTTAACAAGTTTTTTGCGAACTTTGCTTGATATTCTGGCCTTGAGCAGGTGCTTTTTTGCATTATAGGCTTGTCTCGCCATCGCTATCCTTGCTTTTATATCTGGTGTACATCTGGATATGTACAAGAAAGAGTATGCCATCAAAATCTTTGAAAAAAGTTTAATTTCGACATTTGTCCATAAATGGCATCACCTTAAAATAAAATCCAGTTATGGACACTTACAGATTATAATTCAAACAACATTACCTATCACGACACAAAGCTGTAAGATATTTCGCACATTTAACCCTTAAAACATAAAATAATATCAAACTTTGCTGAGATTATAACTAAATTACTTGAAAAACAAATTTGTGTACTCACATCCTTACCGATTTCCTTTATAAAAACGGATTTTTCAGAAACGAGCCGGAGCACTAAGGGGTATTTGAGGCAAAAATCCGGTCAAAATTATTTAGGGGCCTATATTATCTCAAAACGTAATGAAAAACAATTTTTGATCAAATTATCGATTTAATATTAAATAAACATAAGAAAAACGTATAAGTACATTTTTTTTTCAATGGTTTCAAACAAATTGAATTTTGTTTAAAATCATATGCAATCTTATTCGCTGATGACATCAGAATCTTCCCCTATATCACCATCTTCGACAGTATTGTCATCAGACTTGTTTAAGTTCGGTGTTGCTGCAATTAAAATCGTCTTTGCTTCGTTGGAAAATGGCAAGATTTTCTTCTTATTCTTTGGCCGACTACAGCTGATGAGAGGATCGGATGTCAGAAGTAATCTATTTAAAACGTCTCTGTTACATTCAGTTCTCGAAAATTTCCGTGCATAGTCCACCCGATATTTGCGCAAATGCTTATTTCGTGCTTCAGCGGCCTCCTCAGACAATTGTCCTATTGGAAGAATTGCCTCTTCCATCACCTGCGCTCCATGTATTAGAATTTTGTGGACTGTAGGCGACATTGGATGCCAGCCGTACAATTGCACATATAGTTTGGCAGTGTCTTGAGCATAATCATCGAATTTTTGGTAATCAATGTTAAAACCACTTGATATTACCTCAAGAATCACTTTAAGCCTAGTAATTAATTCCCTGTTGATGCCGGTGATGCGAGAAGAGCATTCTGCGTTTTGAAAAAATCTCCTAGACGTATTCACATCATTACTATTTCCATAGCCAGCTTTGGGAACATCGACAAGCAGACCCATTTCAGCTCTAAAACATTTCTGTATTTTCTCTTTTGTTTCTTCAACAATTTTTTTCTCTTCTGGTGTACGGGCTTGCCACTTTTTAATGGGTTCTTTATATGCTAAATGCAACAATAACTCAAAAAAGCGTATTCTGGCATGGAGTACTGAGAGCCCGAACCTTAGAGCTTCTTTTTTTATGGCATTTTTTATTTATTTATTAAAGTCTTTTGATGTTTGACCGCATATTTTGATGCAGTGTCCGTTGCGGAGTTGCAGACCTTTCCGTCTACCATTGTCAGCATAATATTGTGAGTGATTTGCACTGATGTTTCACTTTCTTTACTTTTTATCAGATCTTTGGCTTGATTTTCGATGTAGTTTATTTCTTCCTTAGTGACATCTTTCGTTTCATGTACAAATCGAGGTCTGATCGGTCTGCAAAATCTCACCGAAGAAGGAGTAGGGTCCTGCCAAATGGTTTTTATTGTTTGACCATCAATAGAAACAACCAACCTCACCGGAACAATCGAGCTCACAAATATATTTGAATCATCATCTGTGACACTTTCAAATTTTTGCTTAAATGGAGTTTGGTGAGATCCATCACATCCCTATTTTGATATCAAGAGTAAGTGCTGCTTTTCATTGCCAGTTAACGTATCTATAACTTCTTTTAAATATTGAATGAGGCGCAAAGACGTATGATCGAGCAAAGCTTGAAGTTCAACATTAAAACTGGTCTCTGTAACAGTTATTTTGTCATCATCTGGGTAGCACTCTTTTTTCGCCTTTTGCAGCAAAGAGTAACAAGGGTAGATATCTTTGCGTCCACCTTGTAATAAATTCCACTGGCTTCTTGTGAAATTACCTTCAACAAATAATGATAACGCTTCCCGTGGGGTATATTTCATCTTCACGTGGTCTTTTTTAGATGAAATTAATCTTCTGATCTTCTTGGCTCTTGTCGGCGTTAAAGTTATTTCTTTGATCATCATCGAAGTATCATTTTTCCCTGAAGTGCCCTGACTAACACACGCAGCGAAAGTCAACTCCTCAACTGGCACGTGAGCCCGTAATTCTTCAGTTTTCCGCCGCTTGCTCCTTTCACTCAACTCGTGAAAATGTTTAACTGGGCGACCGCTCTTGTGTGACGACCACAAAGGAAGCTCTAGTGATGTTTTAAGCCATTCCTCATTATTTTTCAAAAATCGTTCATCTGTGTAACTAGCTGCCGTCCATTTCTGCTTAAAACTTGTCTTGAAATGCCTCAAACAACGAGACAACACATTTCTATTTTTTGTCGCGCAAAAAGTCAGCTCGGCAAGCCTATCTTCTAACAAGTTAAGTTTCTCATCGATTCTTTTTCGTTTAAATTCCTTTAGGATATCATAAAGTTCCCGCCTAGTCATAGTTTTCACCATTTGCGGAGTACCTGAGAACAAATGTACATACATTGTATTATTTTTTTTAATTACACCTACAAACTTATATAATATTTTAAAAAAAGGAGGGACGTTGGGGGACAATTTTATTTCTGTTTTGGCGAGGAGAAGGTTAACGCTTTATTATCATAATAAAAATGTTGCACGACAAAGCCCGACACATAAACAAAAACACTAATGTTATAAAATTTTAGGAAAAATAGCACGTTATGGAATGGCAATATAAGATTAAATGTAAAGTGTAAATGTAAAGTATTAAAATATAAAGTACATACCTTCAGCTTCCATATTCAATAACTAATTTTACCACACACACACATATAAGCACCAAAAAAATTTAAGTTATCCAGAGCGCCGAGAAAAAAGACATGCGTTTTACACAATGGCTGAGTTCCGACTGATTCTGTGGTGAGAGCGCAGGTAGAAAACGGGAAAAAGTGGCCGAATATAATGAAGTGTCACATTTTGACAGCTTATGAATCAAAGATTTTTTTAAGTGTTGCCAGATCACATAACGACATTATTGGCCTTATTTTCGAAATCTAATGTTTTTTTGTCCATAACTGGGTGCTTGTCCATGACTGGTGCCGTTACGTTATTGTAATTGTTTCCAGACCGCATGTGGGTACTGGGGCGGCAGCGCGAGATGGACGCGGGGCTGCGCGCGCAGGTGTACGCCATCATGCTAGAGCTGCGCCTCGACCCCGACCGCCTGCTCGTCTCCAAGAACTCCAACTGCACCGACAAGCCATACTGAATCTAATACTACTACATACGAAAACACCATGTGGAATTTTATTTGCAATCTTCTATTATTCATAGGTCTTAGGCTCCGCGTAGATGGGCCACAGACCATTGCCACCGGGGGCTGTCGCGCGTCACGCGCTTTGGTCCCGCGCAAACGATAGTGGTCGGTGACGACCACTATAATTTGAGACACACTTGCTAGATTCCTTTGACAGATGTTTTGTCAAAATGGCGAGTGTCACTCGCCATTCAAAACGTATTAAAAACAATGTCGCTAGCCACCGGAGTACTAGTACTTATTCTGTGCCACCGGTGACTGGTTGGTGGCCGATTTGCGCGGAGCCTTATAGATTGCTTCATTGTCGTCGTCTTAGCTTGCGGGAGTAAAACGAGTACGGGGTGCGGGCGGGGCGGGCGCTTGTGGTTTTAATTTTGAAAAGTGGCGGCCTACCGTCTGCTCCTCTCGCAGTCCCCCGTCTCGTCCTAATTAAGCGGTTAACACATGGAATAACATCGGTGCTACGGCGCACTTTGCTTCCAGAACTGCTAAGACGATGTGAAGTAAAGTTTATAACAAACAATCAACATAATGTAGAAAATTCATAGTCATGTTTCTAAAGTATTATGTCCGCGAATGTCAGTCGAACCACACTGAGCTATAAAGTGGCGGAAAAGCTGCTGCAAAATCGTAACAAAAAAATAAAACAAATTACGTAAGTTAATCACACTTTCTATTTTTTGAAAAAATATTTTCTATATAGTACAGTTAATAAAGAATTAATGTTAAAAACAGGAAGTCTCGTTTTGTTCGCCTAAGGAATGCATCGTGTGATGTTCAATAAACGTGAGAACGTGAACAAAACAAATAATAGTGTTAACTAACAACAACTAAATAAAAATAACAGTGAACCCTTAAATAGAAACAAATATAATTTGTATACCTAAATCATTGTGCTCATAAAGCTCAGTTTAGTAGGATTGGTAGGATTATTATTATGTGCCCAGTAGTAAGTAATCACTATTTAGTTATTATTATGCAACTTATGTGTAGGTAATTGCTGTTTGGTATAACATTTGGCGCGCCGCCGAGCGTCAGCTCATCCATATGTACAGGTCAATACTGATTTCATTATTATAGTATAGGCTATAGCTACTTTATTAGTATCATCATAAACATTATTATTTAAACTCGAAACTGAGCTCGAGACAAGATTAAAAAAAACTTAAAATTTATAAGGTAGATTCAAACATTTGGCAATAATCACATCTTGTGATACCATTATTGATCAATAACTATCAATGTACAATATATTGTAAAACATTATGATCTAAAAAATATAACAATAGGCCATAATCTTAGTTGCTATCTTAATAGACACACCTAAAACTTTAAAAAATCAACAAAACTATTACAAATCAAAGATCAATAGTGCAAAACAAAAATTAATGTGCCAAAAAGGACATTACATAAATAAATTAATTACATTAAAAATTATTGCTGTTTGTTAAGTACCTAAGTAGTTACGTTCACAGAACAACCAGAATGGCATACAATACAATCGGTAGACCAACACCTACTCGACTCATAAAAACAGACAGCTTACAAAATACTTGTAAACACACAACACGCACACTTACAATCAAAATAGAGTGAACACATAAAAATTACGTTGTGATCACAAAGTTTGTGGGGGAGGATTGGAAATGTTATACTTGGAGATTGCTTTCTAGTGTGACGGCACAGTTTCTGACATCTGTTAAGTGTAGGCACTCAGCATCACGGTTCCCGTAGTCGTAGGGCGATATGGAGGAGACGCTGTCGGGCGGGCTGTCGCGGTGGTGCTGGGCGGGGTCCGGCCGCGCCGCCAGCGTGTACTGGTGCATCCACAGCTGCTTCTCTTCCACCTCCTTGCTCACCACCACAAACAGCTCCTTCTCCTTGCTGTCAAGTTGCTCCTTCAAGTATGCTATTAGGTCTGTACTCTGAAATTCAAAAACGTTTTTTTTAATTTACACTAGTTACAGGTTGGCAATTTAGTAAACTTTTCTTATCTTCACTGTAAAGGTGCAGTAGCATTTATCAAAGCAAAATTTTGATTGAAAATGACTAGGAAGGAATAAAACAAATAGCAACTAAAGTCCACTGAGAAAACCCAATGAAATTTCCCACATGATATGGAATAACCATTTGATTTCCTGATCAACTTTTAAAATAATATAAAAGTAGGCATATATGTATAACAACACTTATAAGGAAAATGGGATTAAGTAAACTATTTCAGAAACTACTCCATTTAAAAATGAATATCTACCCGTCCTATCAGCTGAGGTGCATCTAGTTTTGAGTCAAGGTTGTAGAAGTTGCCTTGTATCTGTCTGATTGTAATCCAGTGCCTCCGCCGCAGTGGCAGCATTACAAAACCCAATTTGTAGTCTGATGGCACATTCAGTATGAATCCACAAATGTTTGATAAATCTAAACAGCCAGGGTCTCTGAAAAGAAGCCACAATGCAAGCATCAATTAACACTGTCTCTGCGATTAACACAGTATAAAATGTTATACTTTAAAAGAAAAACAAATTATCAGTAAGTGTATTTTTGCCTATTACATTTACTTACTTTCTCTTATCAAACCACACAGCTTCACAACCCTTCTTCTGCAGAGCTGCCATTATTACATTTATGTCATAGTTGCCAAGCCCTAGCATGGAGCGGTGAGGGTTAATCCACACATTTGGTGACAACTGGCTGCATATCACATCTAACTCTGACTTAGAAAACGTTCCACGGGTCTGTAATTTATTAAAGGTTCATGTGATCAGAGCAAATAAACAGTAACCCTCTTTGTTTATGTAAACAAGGCTGTATTCATGTGACATTAATGGCAGTCCCAGAACTTAAACTTGAATTGAAACATTTTTATTTAATATATAAGCACGTGCAAATCTTACCTGGAATAAATTATTGAGCGCGTGCAAAGCACACAGCTCTTTAACTTGTTTTTCATGATATATTGTAGGTTTTGAATTCATTTCGTTTGAATTTCATTTATAGTGAAACTACCATTTTATTGATTGGTAAAATTCTAAATTAAGAGTAAGCATGTATTATTTAATTCGACAGAAATATTGAAGAATTGTATTTATTAACTGTATTTTTGGAAAAAATATCACGAAACGGCTATGTACCTCACATTTACTTGACAATTTTGACAAGTGAGTGAGCGTTAGTGCTGTCGCTGTGTGTTGCCTATCGATATTCAACTTTCTCTAAACTATCGATAGTTGACGTCATATTAAATAATATCAATAGTGTGATACAGGGCATTAGTATTGATAACCATCAAAAGTATTGAAAGTGTGTCTTAGCTCAATTACTATAGCTACCTACTATCGATAGTTTAAACTATCAATGGTGTCGATACTCTAGTGTGTGTTTTGTCCTCTAGCTAGCCTTTCAGGATTATCATTGTTTATAACAGTAAAACATTTACGTTAAATTGAGTAACATGATTTACAATGATACAGCGAATGGGTGACTTGTCTAAAATGAATCGCTACAGCGTTAAAAATAAGTATCACTTCTCGGAGATCATGAGAATTGCGTACAAAATCACCAATCGATAAATTACACCGACGTAGCTAGTCGTTGGTCTATTTAAGTTGGGCTTGATGGTGAATCGTGATACGTAGCATGCTTCCGACCTTGGAAGGATCATTTCCATACTGAGGAGTAGGTCAGGATCAGTTCTCCTCAGCATCCACTGATTCTACTGGTAATGGACAGATCTTGCAACAGGTTGGATTATGGGTTAGGCGCAACTGGATTAGGAAGGCAAAGGGAAGCATTTCCTACTGACCGGTTGGTATGGTTGGGGACCAAGGTCCAATGGTCACCGTCTTGGTTTAGCTATATGAAGTCAAGCTCGTGCTAAATCTTACATATCGCGGTTTGTGTTGTATGGAGCAGGCTAACAGTGCCATCTAGCCTGTAGGAGCCGAGTTAGGGCGTCGCGTCTAGAAGTTGCTTGCTAGTGTGGGCAGGCCTGTGTATCTCCCCGCGGAGGTAGCAAAAACGTTCCTACTCGCACTAAATTACGCCATATTGTTGACGACATTGAGTAGACATTTCTTTGAATACAATTGCTAAATCATACTTCTGTACGAAGTACTAGTACTTATTCTGTGGTGTGGGCGACAGTGGTAAGATGTCCCCACATGGGAATGGTCATGCAAGAACCTGTCGGACGGACTACAGTAAAGTATTCTAAGGTCATCTATCGACAGCGAAATTTTTGATAGCTAAGCAACTCTAGTGGAGTGAGCGTAAAGCCATGGTATGGAGTATTGTAAATATAACAAGCATAGAGTTTTTTATGTTCAATTCACCCATTCTGGGTAGGCAAAGGATCAAGTCCATACAGCCTCGTTTTCAGTAGTTTATTTGTATCTTTATTTTCTTTAGTATATGTACTTCTTCATAAATACTAACTAACACAACTAAACTACAAACTAACCTAACCTAACCTATCATTGAAATGTTTGCGAGGATAGGTACCTAGTTCACATTTCAATGCTGTAGGAAGATTAGTCGAAATAATCAAATGAATTAAAGGCCATCTTTCTTTACTCCTCGCCTCTTGCACATAACTCCAACTCTCATTAGCTAGATCCTGAGAAAATTGATCTTTTGCTTCATAAATTAAACGAAAAAAAAGTAAAGCTGACCGTCAGTGACAGACTTTAGACATATGCTATCAAATATGGAAAAAAGCGCGGGAACCTTGATAGTGAAAGGCGCCCAATTTTATAAAATTTAAAGTTTTTTATAATTAGTGTACATTTTTTGTTTGTATCGTTGTAAATAGATAGTAAATAGTTTGTTTTATATGTGAAAGTGTTGGAGTCATGGGGGGTAGCAAGAAGCGGAAAAAGGCTGACCCTCCTGACGGGCCTCCGCCAAGTGACTCTTCATCTGACGAAGAAGATGCTTCGTCTAAGTATCAAATTTATAAGGTACCAGGGTACTCTAGAAAGTACCCTGAAAATTGCAAAAAAACAATATATAGTTTTCATATCCCACAAAGAAGAAAAGCCATTCACCGACAAAGACCGACTTGCCATTTCTCACGCTATACGCAAGTATTGCGTGACTGGTATACTCCATCTTAAATCTATCTACAAGTACAAAATTGGTATAACTTTTGACTTATCAAACAATGCAAATGTCTTTTTACAGAACAGGAACCTTACATCGGAAACAATGCAATCGCTAAACCAGGATAGTTCCTATAATTCGTACCATGAGCCCGAAAATTAGCAGGCCCGCAGCGAGGAAGTTAGTTTATCCTGTCACCTTTTTTTTGTATGCAATTTCGTACTATGACACTCCATCTGAAATCAATCTAGTGTCAGTTTGCCCGCTTTAAATGTCATGTTACTCATCGAGTAGCTTTTTCAAAATTGTTATGATTAAATCTTGTTTCATAATTTAATTTTAGGGTCCATTTACGAAATGTGAAATGTTAACAATACAACGAATTAACTAATGTGAGATTTTTGAATGCAAAATTGAGGAAATATCTACGAGATGTGAACATTAATTTAATGAAGTCAGATTTCTTGATTTCTCCGTAGAAGCCTGATGACTATTTTAAAATTATTTTTGATGACTTCATTGTGTAATTATAGGTAAAATTTTATAACGCAGGTACGTAAATTGCAATAAAACCATTATATAGGCTACACCTGCAGCCTTAGGTTCTAAGATGTGAATATTCATTTTCCTAGAGAGTAACTACCAATTTCCTTATGCAAGAACTTTGTCCCAACGAGCAGAGATTATTACTGATCAAACTTTCAATCTATCCACAAATTCAATAATTTAGGTTTTTATTGCATCAGTACACATATCTTGTCTTTGCTAACCTACCTACCTACACATATTTAGGTATTTCATAATAATTTCATGTATATAATTCTTCTTACGACTTTAGTGTAGGATTTCATCTACCTAATGTATGTACCAAGTTAATAATTCCTTTTTCCTTTCTTCCTAATGCTATAGAACTATTTTATTCGCATGAAAAACCAGCAAAGTATATACTGTTTCCAAGTAGAATGTATTGTATGTATTGGTTGCACTATTTAAAAGTACTTACCGACATTAAATATGTCAAGAAAGTTTTTATTGGAGGAAGGCTAAAAAATTAACAAGAAACACCTACCTAGCTACCTAGTTTTTGCTAGGTAATCAGTAGGTAGGTAAATTAACAAAGTATCTACCAAATTGTTGTATATTTTTTCAGGATAAGAAAACATATTTTGCACTAAAGAAAACATATATAACACGTGTGAAGATCTTGATTTTCGCCTGTGAGAGTTCAGAAGATTCTGTAATATTGTCTATTTTTATTTTCATAATTAAATATAGCTTATTGTTGAACATTCAGTCAGCCTTTTTTAATTTTCCCTCTCAAAATTACTACTATACGTTTCACATGAGATAGATATACCTACCTTCTTCTCCCTCAAAAATATTTTTTTTTCATCCACCTTCTAGGTCGGCAAAGAAATCAAGAATAAACAGCCACGACTAATTTAGTTCTACTTTTCTTCTTTTTGTACAATAGCTCTTAAAAACCGGCCAAGTGCAAGTCGGATTCGCGCACGAAGGGTTCCGTACCATTATCTACTTCATCTTAGTGACTTTAAAGAATTTGTAAGAATTTTGTAATTGGTACAACATTATTCAACACCCAAGTTCTACCAATATTACTGCTACACTAATAGAGTTATCTTAACCGCTATAGTTTTCCTTTAAAGTTTCTGAAATGCACTATCATCTAGATTTTTTATTTAATTTTTTAGACCAGCAGTTTTAAGCTTTTAGAGGAAGAACGCGCACTTTAAAGTTTAATATTTCGTAAATAGAGCAATAAATCAAAAAAAATGTTGTAGAAACCCCTAAATCATTTTAAAAGACATACTCAACGATACCCCACACGGTGGGTAGATGACGAAAAAAATCATTCCCTATTTTTATTACTTATCATTTTATTCTTAAGTGCAAAAAATATATATTTTAGACCTACTTACTTACCTACATCTAATAAATAATTATTATCTGTGTCTCTACGTTTGACATCTTAACAATCAAACGAAATAGACATATGTTAATGTATAGCTCCATCTCGATCTTTCATCCTGTCACCGTGAGGCCTTTTCTTAAGAGCTCATGGTACGAGTTTAAGCCATCCTTAAGCAGGATGTTTTTCGGATTGTTAGCAATTCGAAGGATAGTTATTTTGCTGATAGTACGGGCCCAGAAAACTTTTAGATGATCTTGCTCTCAAAGCTTCAATTCCGGCGAGTGACACAGAAGTGACTGGGGTTCTTACCTCAGTACCCACTGATTTATCGAATAAAAAGATTTCAACTTTAATTGGCAGCTCACGTAATGTCATTCAAGTCCGGCGTTTCATGCGACGAGTGCGGAGTGAGGGTGGTGCGGTCACGTACCAGCCCACGCAGACTGTCGCGGTGACAATCGCCTCTACAGAGCTCCCGCAGTACGTATACCTTGACTCGTGGAGACATGAGGTAAGTATGTACGTACCGCCGGTGAAGCAGTGTTTGCGCTGTTTGAAGTTCGGACATATTGCACAATATTGCAAAAATTCTGAAGTATGTTCCATATGCTCAGGTGCACATAATTTTAAATCTTGTACAGTTGACCAAAAAGATGCCTGTTTGAGAGTTTAGGCAGTGGATTACACGTGGAGGGCGACAATGATAGGTGGAAAATTGTTATGTCTTGGCGCTTATAGCTAGGTACTTGCCACATCAGCTTTCGGGTATAACTTCACAGGCCACAATCACTCGAAATGTCTGTAAGGAGCTTCACAGGATACACACGCGGCGAAAGCGCTCTGGTCGGTCTAGTACATGTGTCATAGGTAACGTCTCGTCGTCGACTGGGGGCTCCGAGGTTCTTACGGTACGTTTTAAACAAATAAAAAAAAAAGGCAGGCACGCGTGCGAGTGCGCGCGGCGTAGTATCAATAGGGTACACAAACAAATCAAAATATTGTAGTAAACATATCGCCCGCCCTAAACACGTAAAGTGTTTACGAGAAGGTTAGGAAGCTAAGGAAAGGAAGTTCACGGGACAGGAAGACGAACTAATTTCGTCAAAGATCTCTTTAGGCTACCGGTAGGAGTCTTAACATCTACCACACGAACAACTTGGTCTTGGCCAGGGTATAAATTAATAATGCGTCCACGACGCCACTGCAAAGGGGGAAGGTTGTCATCTTTAAAGAGTACTAGCTTACCCACTTTTGGAGGATCACGAGGAGAGGTCCATTTATTTCTAATTTGTAATGTATTTAAGTATTCTAAATGCCAGCGAGACCAAAAGTGCTGGGTAATTTGTTGAATTAGCTGAAACCGTGTAAGGCGATGCAATTTTACGTCTTTATAAGGGTACTCCGGAAGTGCAGTTAAGGGTTGTCCAATTAAGAAATGGCCGGAAGTTAACACTTCGACATCATTAGGGTCCGGAGAAAGTGGGCACAATGGGCGTGAATTTAAAACTGCTTCAATTTTAGCAAAAACAGTGGTCAGCTCTTCAAACGTAAGGGGGGTATCGCCTACTACTCGTTTTAGGTGCGATTTCGCCGATTTAACCGCAGCTTCAAAAAGACCTCCCCAATGAGGGCAAACAGGAGGATCGAAAACCCAGGATATGTTCCGCTTTGAAAGCTCAGAACCAATAGCCGCCTGGTTTTGAGACAGGAAACACTCTAACTCTTTAAGGTAATTGTTGGCACCGATGTAATTTCGACCGCAATCGGATCGGATTAGGCGAGGTACACCACGACGCGACACGAATCGGGAAAAGGCCGCAATAAAGGCTTCAGTAGTTAGGTCCGACACAACCTCAAGGTGAACGGCTTTAGTAGAAAGGCAAACAAATACACACAGGTAACTTTTCACTAACCTTTTGTTCCTATAGGCCTGGACTTTGGTAAAAATGGGTCCTGCAAAATCGGTACCTACACCGTCAAACGGTCTAGCAGCCGTGACGCGGTCTTTAGGTAGGTCACCCATGAAGGGTTGAGATACAGCCGCTTTGAGACGATTACAGGGAACGCATTTAAAAATCACATGCTGAATAGCTCTGCGTGCCGACAAGATCCAAAACTCTCTATTTAACATGGCAAGAATTGCATTAACACCAGCATGAGCATTCTCGCGATGGTAATGTGAAATAAGGATGTTCACGAAATTACCATTCTTAGGCAGAAGAAGGGGATGGCGCGCATCAAAGGATAGATCGGAGTTTCGTAATCGACCTCCAACTCGAATCAGGCCTCTGTCATCTAGAAATAAATTCAACTTTCTAAGGGAGTTAGTGATAGGATCGCCACGCCGTAAGCGATCAAGTTCATCAGAAAAGGAGGTAAATTGAACGATTTTCACTAAAAACAAAAGGGAATCTCTCCGTTCCTCAGGGCTCAGGTAGGACAAGTAAGATTTAGGAAATAAAAACCGCCTTAGGTAACAAGTCACGTTTATTAGCTTGTTTAAAGAACTATACCGCTCTAATAAGAATGAGGGATCCGGGGTAAGAACATCGGCAGAGACTACTAAACAACGTAGTCCAGGGAGATCACTACTTGGGTTAGGTTCCGAAATACCGGGCCAGTTGTCAGGAGACTGCGTCAACCACAAAGGTGAAAACCAAAGGGAGTGGTCGATCAGTCGGGTGACTGACATACCTCTCGATGCACAGTCACTAGGGTTCATGTAGCCTGGGACGTGCCTCCATTCACTAGATGTAGGACTATTATTAATCTGGGAGACACGATTAGCCTCAAAAGTCTGAAGGAGGTGAGGAGTGGTTTTTAACCAACACAACACAATTTTACTATCCGTCCAACTATGGATTGAAGTCAACACAGACGACCTTTGCAAACAAAGAGCGACGTGATAAAGTAATTTAGAGAGAAGGGTAGCTCCCAACAATTCCAACTTGGGAATTGTTAAACGGATCCGAACAGGGGCAACTTTAGATTTAGCCATAACAAGATGGACGGAGCAAACACCAGACGGAAGTTCCGCACGTAAATAAACAGCGGCAGCATATCCCAATTCAGAAGCATCACAGAACCCATGTAGGGATAAGGAGGAGGAACCTCTGGGAAGAATATGTCGCGGAATGGCCACTTCACTAACCTTCGCTAGGTCCTGAACAAATGCAGTCCACTCTAAAGACAGGGGTTCATTTAAGGGATCATCCCAGGATAAGCCTGACATCCATAAGCGTTGGATTAATTCCTTAGCCTTAAATACGACGGGAGATATCCAGCCACAAGGGTCATACATACGGGCAATCAAAGATAAAACTTTGCGTTTTGTAATAACTGCATCACGGGTATCACAGGTATAATTGTAGGTAAATGAGTCACTCACAGGATTGTACTGCACACCTAAAATAGCGACAGTCTGAGGATTATCTGGGTCTGAGAATTAATGAGGAAGTTGCAAATGATCCGGGGGCATATCCTCCAGGAGCTCGGGCCTGTTACTAATCCACTTACGAAGTTCATGACCACCAGAGGCCATTATTCCTATAAGCTCAGTTTTCAAGGCCCGGGCAGACGCAATAGTATCAGCACCAGTAAGACAATCGTCGACATAAATATCTCTCTCAAGGACTTCAGCAGCTCGAGGGAAGGTAAGTCTCTCTTGTTCAGCGAGCTCAAGAAGGGCACGAATTGCAATGAATGGACTGGAACGAAGACCATAGGTATTGGTATTAAGTTCATAGGCAAGAAGTGGCTGATTGGGATCCTCACGCCAAAGCACAAGTTGGTACCTTCTATCATCAGGATGTACCCAAGTCATACGAAACATCATACGAATATCTGTTACAAACACTACCTCGTGCCTGCGGTAATTTAGGAGGATGTGAGAAATATCTCGCTGAAGCTTAGGGCCTGTATGTAAACATTGATTCAGGGACACTTTAGAGGACGTAGGACTACTACCATCGAACACAACACGTATTTTGTCACTAACAAACTTAAAAATTCCATGATGAGGGATAAAATAATGTTCCCGGGTCGAGTCATATGAAGAAAGGGACATATGGTTTAGGTCAAGGTACTCACGCATAAAGGAAATATATTTCTCTCGAAAATTAGGATTGGCTTGCAAACGCTTCTCAAGATTATGGAATCGCCGTAAGGCATTGGTTTTAGAATCACCGAGAGGTGGACGATCATGAAGAAAAGGGAGTCTAACCATAAATCTACCATCGCTTTCACGAGTGGTAGTAGCTTTAAAAAAGGTTTCACACTCTATATCCAAGGGGTTCGCAACTGGAGATTGGGGGGGCTCTTCGATTTTCCTGAATTTTTCAACTATTTGGGACAGCGAGACTCCAGTTATGGGGGGTTCCAAATCAGTAAATCCTCCATAAACAGGACCACACAGGACATAACCAAATATCGTCGAGATAGCAGTAAGGCCATCAGGGGACACAAACAACTCGGACCTTAAAAGGCGACCAATGACGTCAGCTCCAAGAAGTACACTTATAGTACCAGGTTTGTAAAATAAAGGGTCAGCAAGAGGGAGGTGCTTAGTACAGGTAATTACACTTTTAGGTAAGTCTACCTCTGGGAGGGTACCAGCAATCACATCAACAACTATTGCACTGGTAGAGATTTCTGGAAAGGCAGAATTAACTGGCTTAAATGAAAAGGATACAATGCCCGGGGAATTAATTGCTTGAACATTACCTATTCCACGAACAGGAACTCAGCTCAACAAGCTCAGTAGTAAGAAGGCAGCCCTGAGCACCAGTGTCACATAAGGCACGCGCTTCCACATAATATCCAGACGAGGTTTTAACATGAATCAAGGCCGTAGGTAAAAGAACGAGAGAATTGCGAGGTAAAGATGTAAAAGCGGGTATAGAAGGGGCGCTATCTAGTCAGAATTGTGGGGCCTCATTGTACTTATGATGAAATGCACGTTCACCCTGGGTTCTTTGACCTAGAGGGGCATTATAAGTACGGTTACCGTTGGGTGCAGGTGGGGATCGCCCGCCCGAACGGGGAGGTGATGCTCTACGGGAATCACGAGGGGGCGGGGTACGAACACGGTGCCATTCAGTACGTGGGGGTGACACACGGTCCGTTAAGTGACTTTGTGGGGATTGCCGCGGTTGGTTGGAAGCTAAGGCCGGGACGTCTCGGTATGAGCGCTCGCGATTGTAATTCACAGGAGAGGAGTCATTATAACACAGTGATGTGTGATGACTGGGACGGCGGCACGTGCGACAGCGATAATCTCGCGTGCATTGGGATATGGAGTGTCTATCCAGGCATCGATAGCACAGTCGGGCTTCTTTTACAAAGGTAACACGTTGACGTGTAGGAAGGCGAATAAAATCGGGACACTCGCGTAAGTAATGCGAAGTACTATTACAAAGGTGACATTTAGATGTCGTTGCAAAGGTAACAAAGGCTCTCGCAGGAGGTGTGGAACGCGCGTTAGGTTTAGGCAAACGAGGGGAGCTCACAGTAGGGGGGGTAGTAGTGTCAACGACAGAAGCACTACCTACATTGTCGTGGTGCCTACATTCATCCTCAAGAAAGATAATAAGATGATCAAAAGTAGGGAGGTGATTAGGATTATCGCCATAACGACGTTCAAATCTCGATTTTAACTCTGAAGGCAGTTTAGCAAGGCATAAGTGAACTAATAGGTATGACCAATGTTTAACAGGAAGTTCCAATCTTTCTAAGCATCGATAAGTCGAAAGCAGGGGGTTCAGGAACGACACACGTAACCCGGAAAGTTTAGGCGTTATAGTAGGGAGCATCATTATTTGAGCAATGTGGGTATCCGCTAAAACACGCAGGTTATGGTACCTACGTTTTAGGAGGTCACGGGCCACGGTGTAATTGCCCGCCTTAATCTTGAGATGTTGTATCAATCGACGAGGTTCATCCGATAAGGCTCCCACTAAATAGTGTAGCTTCAAAGTTGGGGTAAGGGTAGGCTGGTTGTCCACCACGCTATCAAACTGGTCTATAAAACTGATCCAACTATCGGGACGGCCATCAAACTTAGGTATAGGTAGGTCAGGTAATTTACTAGCCGGGTTATCAATAGCCAGGGATTTATTCTCCTTGAAGGGGGTGCTAGTATGGGACGTCTCAAATTGGTGAGGTCGTATTTCGTCTTACTTAATTTTTAAGTCGTCTACTTTGTCCCGTACTACGCGTATCTCGTTCTTAACTTGCACATATTCTTGTTCATAAATAGCAGGATCGAGATTACCTAACAGCTTGGAACAAGCGGCGGAAAACTTGTCGCACATAAGTGGCAAGTCGGAAAGACGCGCTCGCATACGATTGGAGGAAAAGGTCTCAAGAACTCGGTGGGAATGACCAACCCAGTCACTAATATAACGGAGTTCACCAATAGCTTCACGGTATTCAGCTGTATCCGTGTAAAGTACGGCCCTTACGGTCTCGTTGCCGGTTTCGGTATCCGACATTTTATTTACTTTAAATCGCAAGAAACAAGGTAGGTAAATTAAACTCACAAAAGATTTCAATACGATGCGTAAAGGAACAAATAGTAAGGGACGGCACCGGGTATGGCAAACGTAACTCGTAAACAACTTGCACGCGATCACGCGGTAATGGCGTGATCAATAGGGAAACAAAGCGCTCGCGCACCTCACTTGCACTCAAAGGGTAGGTAATTAACGCGCTAATCGATTTAATCGACACTTATGTAAAAGGGGTTGTACTCGAATGTTATTAAGGAATTTACTGTAAATAGGTTAGGTATATGACGAGACGTTTTCTTCAAATTACAAAGGAAGGTAGCAAATAAATAACTCTCAATTAAACAAATTACGTTACTAATAAGGGGTCCTAATAAAAACTACGCTCTGCTACCAAAATGTTTGAGAGTTTAGGCAGTGGATTACACGTGGAGGGCGACAATGATAGGTGGAAAATTGTTATGTCTTGGCGCTTATAGCTAGGTACTTGCCACATCAGCTTTCGGGTATAACTTCACAGGCCACAATCACTCGAAATGTCTGTAAGGAGCTTCACAGGATACACACGCGGCGAAAGCGCTCTGGTCGGTCTAGTACATGTGTCATAGGTAACGTCTCGTCGTCGACTGGGGGCTCCGGGGTTCTCACGGTACGTTTTAAACAAATAAAAAAAAGGCAGGCACGCGTGCGAGTGCGCGCGGCGCAGTATCAATAGGGTACACAAACAAATCAAAATATTGTAGTAAACAATGCCAAATGTATAAATGTGTGGCAACCACGTTGCTATTTCTAATTCTTGTCCACAAAAGAAAGACAAACTTGAAGAAAATAAAATAAAATCCAGAGCTACCACATATTCAGAACTTTTTAAAGAAAATACTTTCCCTCAATTATCAATGAGAAATATTGAAACTCAATTGGAAAACCTAACAAAATCTGATTTTTTTACGAACATTTTAACTAACGCTGTCACCAAATTAATATTGAACCAAAAAGACATAAACTCTACCTCAATTAAAGAAACTTTACACCTTACTCTCCGAAACAGCTCTTCTTTTCCAGTAAATGGATCTTAACATTCTGCAATGGAATGCCCAGAGTATAAATAGCAATAAGATTTTACTTTCAAAATTTTTATATGATAATAACATTCACATAGCAATAATCTCTGAAACTTGGCTTACGCCTATTAAAACTTTTAATATTAAAGGATATATAACTGAAAGAAATGATTTAGGCAACCAACACAATGGAGTAGCTATTTTAATTCACAATAGTATAGATTACAGGAAAATTAATACTTATTCTGATGATTCTTTACAAAACATTTGTGTTAGAATAACTGTACTAATGTAGAAATAAGTATTGTTAGTTTTTATTGCCCATCGAATTCTACACCATCTTTTGATAAACTTAAATTTCAATTTTTAATAGATTCAATACCTGAACCAATGATTTTCGCCGGTGATTTTAACGCTCATCACACTCATATTTTTTTTTAATTGTTCCAACAAACACACCAATTACCTAGCCTCATACTAAGCGTGAGCTTGTGCTATGATGACTAGGATAACGGATAGACATACTTAAATACTTTTATAAACAGCCATGACTTAGGTACAAATGCTCGAGCTCATCACACAAACATTTGCCCCTTGCGGGATTCGAACCCGCAACCGCCTGGTTTAGAAGTCCGTGGCGCGAACCACTACACCAAGACGGTCGTCAACTTCATTGGGGATGTCACACAATAGATTCGAGAGGCAGAGACATTTTAGATATAATTGACAATAGTGATTTGGTATTATTAAATAATGGTCATGTAACAACTGTTGGATCTCTGTCATGGCGTTCAAATGCTTTGGATTTATCATTAGTTTCCTCATCTTTAGCCCTTTCTTGTAACTGGTCCGTCCATAACGATCTTCTTGGCAGCAGCTATCATCTTCCTGTAATAATAAAAGTTTTTGTAAAAAATAATAATGTAAATAGGGATGTGTTGTATAATAATGGTATCATACATTCTCCAATTTATCCTAACTTTAAAAGTGTGGATTGGAAAATGTATGAGCGAATTGTTGATTTGGAGCTGTCTGACTTTGAAATCGAAAATTATTCTCCTCTAGATGCTTACTCCACTTTCATTAAAATTTTGCACACTGCTATAAATAAGTGCCTTCCAAACCACTATTTATCTGTGTCTTGCCCTACTACTATTAATAGTAGTAGCACTACTACTGGTGCTACTACTACTAATAGTACACCTCATAGGAAATTCAAAAATCCTCCTCTTCCTTGGTGGAACAAAGCATGTACAGATGCTGTTCAAAATTCTAAATCTGCATATATTAACTTCAAAATCAGTCCCTCGGATGAAACATATATTGAATTTAAGCGTTTGCAAGCTTTAAAAAAACTTACCTTGAAAACGGTTAGATCCAATAGCTGGATAGAATTGTGCAACTCCTTTAATCGATGTACTCCCTTGTCGACAATCTGGAATTTTATGAGAAAATTCAATAAAACATATTCCTGGGCAAATATTGATGATAGTTGGGTTTTAGATTTTCTTCGTAAGTACACTCCTGATTATGTAAATAACAAAACAAATTTTCCTTCCGTTAGTGATACAAATTCTGTAAATAGTTTCTTGACTGATGCCTTCACAAAAAATGAGTTAATTGCTGCCCTATATTCTAGAAAGGATAGTGCTTTTGGTCTTGATGGTGTTCCTTATATGATGTTGAAAAAGCTTAGCTGTATGGGATTGGACATGTTTCTATTAATATTAAATAATATTTGGCTAGCTAATGATATACCACATTCTTGGAAGTCTGATTGTATAGTTCCCATATTAAAACCAGATAAGCCGCGATCTAGTCCAGACTCTTATCGCCCTATCGCACTAACATCTTGTGTAGGAAAAGTATTTGAACAGCTATTGAAGCAGACTAGAATTTTATATTTAAAAAAAAAATAACCTTTTACCCTCTAATCAATACGGCTTTCGTAGGGGTATGTCTGCTCGTGAAAGTATTTGTTAATTACAGCTTGATATTCAAAGTAGTTTAAATAATAATTATTTTTTGATGTCTGTGTTCTTTGATGTTTCTGGAGCTTTTTATAATGTTAATGTTGATATTTTGGGCAATGAACTACTTTCTATTGGGATTCCAACCAAAGTGGTTCATTGGGTTCAAAAATTTTTAACAGAAAGGGAAATGTTTGTTAAATATAATGGTTTGTTATATGGTCCAAGATTTGCTTCAGTTGGTACAAACCAAGGTGGTATTTTATCTCCCTTAATTTTTATTCTTTATATTCGCCGTTTGAACTTGGTCTTGGGTTCTGATGTTAAAAATCTTCAATTTGCTGATGACTTAGTAGTTTACACATCTGGTAAAAGTTTGGCTCATGTTACAACTCTTATTAATAAGTCGTTGGAAGGTTTGTTTTCTTATTTCTCATACTTAAATCTTAAAGTTAATGCTTCAAAATCAAAACTGTTAGTATTCGAAAATGTTTGCAGTTCTACCCCTGTTATTGTCTACAATGAAGTTCCTATTCCTGTCTCTTATGAAGTTAAGTTTTTAGGTGTAACTTTCACTCAAAACCTTTCCTGGAAAAAATATATTGATTTAATAGCTTCTAGAGCTAATAAAGCCTTCAATATTTTGAAATCATTATGTAGAACATCTTGGGGAGCCGATCCCAAGGTAATGTTGATGTTGTACAAATCTTTAATTCGAAGTCATTTTGAATATGGTTTCCTTTGTTTTGCTAATGACAGTAGGCTGGTTAATGTCTTAGAAAAAATTAAAAATAAAGCTTGACACTCATAACTGGAGCATTTAAAAGCACTCCCATAAATGCAATGCAAGTTGAATGTAGACTTCCTCCCTTAAGTATAAGGTTCTCATATTTAAAAGAGAGATTCATATTGAAATTATACAGTAAAATTAATACTCACCTGTTTCTAAACTTAAAACTTGCTCCACCTCCTCCCATACGTAATTCTCTTTACATATTGCAGGGCTTGATACAATTCATAAATTTTCTTAAAACTTTGCAAATACATAGGTCTTCTGTTCTTCCATGTGATGTAGGAGTCTTTCAAAGTCACTTTCCTGCAATCAACATTATTATTGATCAAATTTGTTCTCAAAAAAAGATGTTTATAGTAAATTCTCTGAATTTGATGATTGTAGATTTCTATTTACTGATGGGTCCAAAAATGAGTCTGCTGTTTCTTTTGCTGTTTTTGATAGTTTGTTAAATACTGTAACTGGTTATAAAATTAATTCAAACACAAGCATATTCACAGCTGAGGCTGTGGCTATTCTTGCCGCTTTGAAACACATAAAACACAAAAATAGTGGTAGTCTTAAATGGGTAATAGTCAGTGATAGTATGAGTGTTTTGGAAAATCTTAAAAATAATAAATTTAATGCTAACACTAACTATTTGATTGTTGCAATCAAACAGTTATGGTTGGAATTAATATTAATAAATAATTTCAATATTTCTTTTATGTGGGTACCGTCTCATGTTGGTGTCATAGGTAATGAGAGAGCTGACTTTTTAGCTAGAACTATAACAAATTGTGCTACAGTAGTCCCCGATTCTAGCAGTAGTCTATATGTCCATGTACCTTGTTCTGATATTGTGATGTTGCGGTAGAGCAAACTCTATCACACATATTCTTTGTTTGCTCGGCCTTTGGCATTCAGCGCCTTGTGCTTATGGACGAGCTGATTGAAATTTATGGCAAGCCTGATTTGGTGCCGCGCTCCATTCAAGCTCTTCTTGTAAATAGCCTGACTTACATACCTCTCTACAAATTTGTTCTCTGTATGGTTTGCAGAATCTAATGTTTTTTTTGTAAATATGTATAAATCTAGGTGTTGTGCAATCGTTGTAAATACTTTGAATTGGTCAATGGTGTATATAACTTTCTTGCTTATTGTTTTTTGTAATCGCTTGTGCTTGTTGATAACACTGTTGATAATTTTTGAATTTGACATTGACGTTTGATCTAAGCGTTTGATACGTTGCTTTGTTCCTGCTATGATTTATTGATTCCACATGGATTTTTTGTACTTGTGCTCTATTGGAAGTTGATATTATATTAAAAAAAATGGATTTAAGTATCTGAAAAATGACTGAATTCTCGGATTAAGACATGCTTACAATACTAAAGACTTAATTTTCCCTAAATGTACTAGAAAAATTATAATAAACCTATGACATTGTACTCTTACTGGATTTTACGTGTATTTTGTTATAGTTCACAAGATGAACTTATAATTACATTCGTAATGATTAAAACCATGGATTTAAGACATTAAAAATACTGAAGACAAATTTCCCTAAATTGACTAAAGAAATGAAAAACTTATGACAAGGCAGCATGGTCATTGACCTTAGCCTGTTCCAAACGGAACAAAAATAACAAAAAAAAAAGCTATCTAATTTGTGCCACAAATTATAAAGAGTATGCCTTTGTGCAGCTGATTTTGCTTTGCTTTTTGCCGGCCAAACTGCAAAAATGAAATTTTTAGAGACTACTACATAAAGATAAGAATTTTGAATATTGAGCGGATTGTTTAATTTAAACATTGTATTTAAATAATGGATGAAATGGATAAAACTGCGTTAGTCATGAAGGAAGACACTTATGAAGATCATTTTTCAATTGTGAATAAAGCTTCATTAGACCATTATAAATGCTCCTTGATAAGGTTTGGCTATTTTGATTTACTAACTGGTAAAAATATTAATCTTGCTCTAACAAACACGTTTCGTTTTTGACGCTTGTAGTCGTTATTTTGTGATATACAGTGTAAACTCTACGAACTCGAAACTTAATCACTCATATGGAGTGAACAAAAAAACAACCAAATTAACAAGATTTTTTAATATGTATGTCTTAGATAATAAATGGTAGCAACAGTGGATTGACTTAGTTTAAAACGCTTTTCAACATCACTTTTCTTTTCTCCCTTTTTAATCGCACATATCACACAAACTTCTTCGTCAACACTAATCGCTTTCAGTTCAGTTTACTGGCCATGTTAACAGTTTCAAAGTATGTAGGTTTACGACTGATAATAATGTTTCGGAGCTTGAACGTCTTTTGTTACCTGATAACATAACATAAACAATAATACGGTAATAAATTTTTACTGTCTACAAATATGAACACATTTCTTTGTAATAGAGAATAGCGTATCGCTATAAAGAGTGTTTCAATATGTGGGTTTTAACATAAACCAACCAAGTTGGGCTGACTTCAACGTTACAGAGAGTTTATTGTTGTAAAGGATAACGTTATAAAGAGTTTACTCTGTATTTAATATCATTATCATGCAAATACTGACATCTCAAAGTGTAACCCTTACAAGCATTTTTTGAGCAATAGAGTAGTCAAAGCATGGAAAGGGCTTCCAGAAGATTATTATTATTATTTATTATTATTAGTTATCAGGCAGGCAGTTAAGACAACTGCTAGCCGCCTGTATCCAGTTCTTCACATTAGGTTAAGCGAGTTTAGATGAGTGTCAAGTCGGTTTTTTAATTGATTGATATTTTGGGCAGAGATCACATCTTCTGGAAGCCTTCGAAT
Organism: Pyrausta nigrata; assembly: GCA_949316185.1. Taxonomy (NCBI): domain Eukaryota; kingdom Metazoa; phylum Arthropoda; class Insecta; order Lepidoptera; family Crambidae; genus Pyrausta; species Pyrausta nigrata. The sequence goes on along the minus strand of OX438940.1, from coordinate 18,389,692 downwards.
AGGCTTCGACTACTCTATTGCTCAAAAAATGCTTGTAAGGGTTACACTTTGAGATATCGATACAGAGTCTGAGATGGTGGCCTCTTAGGTGGTCATTTTTGTTATGCATGAATAGTTGGTCAAAGTTTTGAAGATCGTAATGACCATGTAGGATCTTGTATGTCTCAATCAGGTCTCCACGATCTCTGCGGTCCTTTAGTTTTGTTAGCTTCAAAATATCTAAGCGTTCCTCATATGGTCTTCTTTTTAGTAGTCGTGGTACTTTTGTGAATCTGCGCTGTACTTTCTCTAAGCAGTCTATGTCCTTGACAAAGTAGGGGTTCCACGCTTGAAAACCATACTCCAGAATAGGTCTTACAAATGTTTTGTGGATCTGGAGCATCATTTCTGGCGTCTGGGTACCAAAGGCTTTTCTAATGAGGTAAATCAGACTGTTAGCTTTCTTGGTAATTGTTGCTATGTGTTCTTCCCATTTAAGGTTCTCTGTAATTTTTACTCCCAAGTCTATCTGTACCCCAACCTCCTGCAACTGGGTATCGCCCAATTTGTAACATAGACGTGGGTTTTGTTTGCCTATGTGCAATACTGTACATTTTAATTCATTTAGGTTTATGAGCCATTCCTTAGACCAGTTGGCAATTTTATTAAGGTGTTTTTGAAGTTTATCGTAGTCTGTCAAAGGGTTAGCAAATACTTTGGTGTCATCGGCAAAGGCGCTGACGTTGCACTGGAGGCAATGGGGTAGGTCAAATGTGTATAAAATATACAATACAGGACCGAGAACTGAACCCTGCGGCACTCCACTGTGTATTTCTAAGTGGTCCGATTTCACATCACCCACTCTCACCTGCAGTGTTCTTTGTTGTAGGAATGCTTCTATCCAAGTGAGTAGTTTTCTACGTATTCCAACAAATTCCAACTTTTGTAGTAGTAGATGTAATCTCTGCCCAAAATATCAATCAATTCAAAAACCGACTTGACACTTATCTAAACTCGCTTAACCTAATGTGAAAAACTGGATACAGGCGGCTATCAGTTGTCTCAACTGCCTGCCTGATAACTAATAATAATAATAAACCCCACAGGGCAGCTTTGTGGCGAGCTGTGGTGAGTAGCGACACCACGGGGTCAGTCGTTAATCCGAGTGCTCCTGAGAGTCGATCTAGACCCTCGTCTTCGGCTTGCCGAAGTGGAACCCAAGGGGGTCTGCAGGACTCTCACCTCTGGCTTGCCTTAACCGGCCGGCCAGAGTGGAGTCGCGAGAGCGTGATGCTTGAAGGGTGGATGTGGTTGCGTAAGTGGCGAGGGGGCAAGTGATGCTGGACCCTCAGGGAGCGCGTGATCGTCGTTTAAAGTCCAGGGCCACCTCTCCACCCTTAGCTGGCAACGCCAATGTTGCCCCTCAGTCCGGTCTATACGACCCACGACGCCAGGGGGGGGGCCCATTCAGTTGCTGGCGAGTCACCGCCTGCCAATTTATTCAGCATTAGGCTATGATCTAGGCAGGTGTCCCGTAGTCTCTCCCTCCATAGTCCTAATTACCCGGTCCACCTAGCACCCATACCCATAACTCAGAATTGTTTCCATCCATATTCTGCAATAGTCCTACACGAGCCGGGGATTGTCCTTGGGTGTACTTTTATAGTACATGCAGGGATAGTCGCCGGCTAGTGTCACAAAGCTTTTAGATTAATGTTGTCAAACAGGCCTCTGCGTGTTGGCTTCGGCCCCATGTACGCCTTCCAAAGGTCCGGGACCCCATGGCCCCGAGATAGGAAAAGACACAACATACTAATAATAATTAATTAATTTAATTAATTTTTATTCTCCCGATAGTGATATCTTCCACTGGATTAATACCGCATAGCTTCGATAGGAACCTTGAAGTTCTTGGCATACCATGCAACATCGTATACACCCTACAAAAAGCCACAATATTAAACACATTCAGAATAACCCGGAAATTCATGTCCTCTGATTTAACGCCTACAGGAATACAACACCCTATCACGCTTGACTGAGGTCCGCGTAATAGGTAACTTAACCCAGAATTTTTGGTAACAAGAAGGATGGAGACAAATGTATAACAAAAAATAATAATAATAAATAAATAAGAGCCGTGTTCTCTTGCAGTGAAACCAATCTGTCTTCAATAACATTGATGAATGAAGTTTTTCAACACAGCAATCAATTACTAAACAATAACTTCAATGAAATCTTGAAGTCTGTGAAAACTTTATCAAAAAACGCAGATACAAGCCATATGACATCATGGAAAAGTTCTCTAAAGTAAGTGTTGCCTGAATATTATTTTCAGGGAGTTGTATCTGCATCTGCCTTAGTGTGCGGATGCCTTTTCAGTATATCACACTTTATTTATACTTAATGTTTTTTTACCTACTTGTAACCAATCTCCATATAAACACTTTTTCTTTCTTTCAAGTGCCCCCTCTTTCACCCTGTTTCCGGCGCTAATTGCCAGAATTATTATTGTGCAACTATGTTTGACTATTTGTTTAGCTTCGGTAATTCATACTTAATTATCCTCTGATATATTTTACAGTAACTTTGATGACCCCATTTCCATATTCGAGGAATCTATTAAAAAATGTACTAAGTGTACATTAAACTCTATTACAACACTTAGTTTAGACCAGTTTCAAAGCAACCAATGTACTTGCCACCTAGACCTGCCAGAGTCAATAAATACAGCTCGCAGAGTTAAGAACAACAAGCAGGACAATCAAGTACTATCTAGTTTTGTAAAAACTTTGCATTCTGATAGTTCTAATAATGAATCCAAGTCTAGTGAAGATCAAAGGCAGCTGTCAAAACCAACATTTGGGCGGCAACGATTTTTGCCTAAAACAAACCAAGCATCTTCTAAATGTACTCCAATATACCCAGACGTTGATTTGGATAAGGAAGAAGAAATGAAGGCCCATAAGAGTAATGTGGCCAAGGTGACATTTAAAACAGCTAAGGAGCAGTTGTTGGCATCAAATCCAGCAGCTAAGAGAACACTTGGAACTTCCAGGAAAGCTCAGGCTAAATTTGTTTCCCCCATGATTGGAGCTCAGTAAGTTTTCAAGTAAAACCTCGCTATGATTAATGGATAAACATTAATTCTAGCATAAGTATAGCATTACCTATTGTTTTTTATCTTTTTAGAGAGAAACAGGATACAGCTGAACCTGAAATAACAGATGAAAGACTCAAGCATATAGATCCTAAGATGATTGAGCTGATTGAGAGTGAAATTATTGACAAAGGCGCCCCAATAGGTATAACCATGTGTACAGTAATGGGTAGTAGTTAGGGGTAATCCTTTTAGCTACTGATTAGGCTAAAATGATAAGACATTTATTAAAAAAAATGGCATATGACAGGGCATGATATAACTCATCTGTAATTGAAGGATTATCCTGCATTGACGGGACACCCTGTATATTTGTGGAATCAAAAGTTTCTGTAAAAGTTAGCCACGATGCTAGTCATCTATATCACTGGCATTCTTAACTCAGTTTAAATCAGTGAATGGGTAAATTAAAATTATAGGTATATTTTTTATGGCTACAGGATGGGACGATATTGCGGGACTTCAGTTGGCCAAATCAGTGATCCAGGAAGCGGTGGTGTGGCCTCTGCTGAGACCAGATATCTTCACTGGTCTGAGGAGGCCCCCTAAAGGCATCCTGCTTTTTGGCCCACCAGGAACAGGGAAAACATTAATCGGTAAGAAAAAGATAAACATAGATTTATAATATTCATTCATCTAGTCACTACATCTCTCTCATCTCATCTACTAGTGTCACATTGAAGGGTATTAAGACCCAATTACGCAAAAGAATAGTTCCCATAAGTAGTTATTTGACCCTCCTACCACCACCAAGCAGCTTGCTGTGTTATCGGTGAGTAGGAGTGCCAGAACTTTTTGGTGAGCTTGCTCCACCGTCGACTCTGTCTCTGTCAAAAGCAAAACCATTTCAAATTAAAAAAAAAACTTGAACGTTATTATGCAGCGAAACCAGCGCTACTAGCGGCTAAAATTGGCAATTGTCTTTTAGGTAAGTGTGTGGCGGCGCAGTGCAACGCAACATTCTTCAGCATCTCGGCGTCCTCGCTGACGTCCAAGTGGATCGGCGACGGCGAGAAGATGGTCCGCGCGCTGTTCGCCGTCGCACGCTGCCACCAGCCCGCGGTGAGTGCAGTCGGCAGTACGTCAGATTACCCTGGATTTAAATACCATATTCCTATCATTGCATATAAGCTACGTACAGAAGCTTTACTTTGCAATGGTATTTAAAGAAATGTCTACCCGATATCTACAACAGTATGGTGTAATATAGCTCGCCTCAGATTCAAGCACCTCTTCGTTTAGACACCTACAGAAATTAATTGCAAGATAATTTAATTCTTATAACTCTGGAACATGATTCATAATACACTAAACCTATTTCGTGACGTTCTATCATGCGACGCGATAGGGTTGACTGCTACAAGAAGCTTCTAACGCCATCTAGCGCAACTTTCACGCACTTTACTCATGCTCGTCCAGCCAGCAACGTAGTGCTCGCCGCCGGTCAATAAAACGCGCGCGCGCGTGTCGCTGCTCGTTCGCTTCTTTCGCGAATTCGTTCGCGACACCCAAGTTGATTAGCCCACCACGGTGGGTCACCGCGCGCAGGTACGTTTTGCTACCTACGAGGGGAGTAACATAGGCCGGGTATGGGGGCTTGCATTTCATAGGCAGTTACTTCATGCTACTCCTTTTTACCCGACTGCGGAAGGAGTGTTATGTTTTTCGAGAGTATGTATGTATGTATGTATAATTGTTTGGCACGCTCTACAGCCCAAACGGCCGGACAGTTTTTGACATGTGAGATGTGATGTCAACATTGTGAGAGTGATATATATATACATTTAAATAATGGCGCCCGCAAATGGAAATAAAGGGGGAGGGGGGATCGATTTTTTTCCTTACCATAGCAATATGAGTATCATACAAAAACTAGTGAAAAGACCATTTCAAAACTGTTATCTTTTATGCAGTCGGGTATATTGTTTTTAAAAAATTTAGGCGTTACTTGTTTATTAAAACATTTCTTGACTTCTCTTATAATCTTCCAGGTGATATTCATAGACGAAATAGACTCACTACTAACACAGAGGAACGACACTGAACACGAAGCCACAAGGAGAATCAAGACTGAATTTTTAGTGCAGTTTGATGGTGCAGCAACAGGTAATCGTTTGAACTTAACACTGAGACGTCTAGAAGTTAGTATGTAGTTGGTGCCAAAAAATGTAAGTTATCCTCAATTCCATATTTTTAAAGGTAACAGAAAAAATGTAGTTGTAGAAGACTCACTCCGCTAATTTATATAAATAAATAGCTACTCTTGCTACGACATAATTAAAATAAAAATTGTTTCAAAAAACACCATTACCTACCCCCAAAGGCAGTTGCCTTACATACTGCATTATGTAGTTACATATAAGCGTGAGAAATTAGTACTATGGCGAATTGGCAACTAGGATAACGGATAGACATACTTATTTACGTTTATAAACATCAATGACTTAAATACAAATGCTCGTGCCCACCACACAAATATTTGCCCCTTTCGGGATTTGATCGAACTATCAACCGTTGATTGTGTAGTCCGTAGCGCCAACCAATACACCAAGACGGTCGTCGGTCACAGTATAAAGTGCCACTTTAAAATCGCTTCTTTGCTGCGTTCGTTACCAACTTATCTTACCCGACCGCGTAGGGTCCATCATGTACGTTGTTACCTTAGGCCCTTTCCTGACTTGTCGGTGCGGTAGCGGCGCGGCATTGGTATGCTCTGTCCCGAAACTAAACTGTATCGCTTTCATCTACGAACCTATCGGTATATTCTCGGTGTAAAATCCTGCAGTACTGCTTGTGTCGTCGCGAGATAATGTCGTCTTCGAGTGATGATGATATTTTAGCATGTTATGTTTATCTCCGTTTACGTAAAAAAAAGAAAGCGCTACTGGCGTTATCCTTATATTGAAAATAATATTAACTGTCGACTATTTGTTGCGGCTAAAGAACTTTCGCAAGATGATACAAAAAATGTATCTATGTATAGAATGTCAAAAGAAACATATCAGCAGTTTTTGAATCATATTGCTCCTGCAATAACAAAAAAAGTTAAATGTATGTCCGCCATTTTGACGTGCGCTGTTGTAAATCCCGAGCGGCGACTGGGGACGAGCGTACCAACCGAGACGCGGTAAACCGAACCGATCCCTCCCCGCTCCCGCACATACCGCGCCAATCAGGAAACGCTTATTGAAATATAGGCGATCGGTAAGTTTTCTGTACCGCGTATACAGAGCATACCGATGCTGCGCCGCTACCGCACCGACAAGTCAGGTAACAGCCTTCTCACCCGACCGCGTAGGGTTGACCGACGCGACGTCGAACGCAATTCAACACAATATTTTCGATTTCTACAGGCGAGGAAGACCGCCTGCTGATCGTAGGCGCCACAAACCGGCCGCAGGAACTGGATGAAGCCGCGCGCCGTCGCCTCGTCAAGCGCCTCTACATACCGTTACCTGACCAGCAAGTGAGTACTGGTACCCTCACCCTTGCGCCTACCTGCATAACTATAATAGGAACAGAATTCGAAATATGATCTAAAAAGACTCTAGATCATATTTCTACCTCTGTTCTGACATTTTCTGCGCGCTCTCTCTCTTTTTCGCGCGTCGCGTGAAAATTTAAGAATTTGTAATATTATATAACACTAAAGTTTATTTTTTGGCCTGAATGGAGAGTCTGAGAACAGACACTCCACCTGAATACGGTCGATTTTTTTTACTTTGCTTTACTATTGCTCAAGTTATTAAACAATCTGTTACAATAAATAATTTTGATAAATTCCAGGCCCGCGAGCAAATTATAAAGAACTTACTCCGGAACGAGCCCCACGACCTGACCCCTGAACAGGTGAACAATATATAATTTATTTATTTGGCACAGCAGTCAGTAATTTATCTAAAGTAGATTATACAAAAAATATTGTAAAAATTGGTTTCATGCTCGAGTTTTCACTAAGTTCAATGTGCTTTTCACACACACAACTTTGGGCTAGTTTTGACGAAATTAGTTTCCCGCTACACAATTTTTCTAATATTTTTTTATTTATTTTATATTGTAACATTTAACTGGTCAAATCCTTAATACCAAGTTAAAAATATGTGCGAATTTGTTTTTTGTGTAAATTCACGCCCGTATAAATCTTAAAGATGCATGAATTCGGTAAAACGGCACTCCGACATGACCGCAGAGAGATCAGGCACAGGACCAAAACGGCTTAACATGCTTACCGAGGCACGAAGGTGTTAACACCACCAACTTCTTGACTCCGGAGCTGCATAAATAACGAGTCAACGAGCATGACAAGTAAAAATAACGGCGTACAGCTAGAGAGTGGAATTCGTTGCCGGCTGAGATTTGGATTGCTTTAAGAAAAGAGTGAATAGGCTGATTCTAGACATACATGTAACATCCTCGGCCGCATCGTCGCTCACCATCAGGTGAGATTGCGGTCAAATGTCTGCCTATTAAATAAAAAATTTAAAAAAATACGTGAACATGTAGGTTGGTAGCGTGGCGGCGCTGGCGGAGGGCCAGTCGGGCGCGGACGTGCGCTCGCTCTGCGCCGAGGCCGCCATGGGGCCCGTCCGCGCGGTGCCGCTCGCGCAGATCGCCACCATACAGAGGGACAAGGTACGCTAGCATGCGCCGACTTATACTACGCGTTCATTTCAAGTTGGCCTTTACCTCCCTTCCCACTTCTCTCATTCCCCGTTCCGCTCTCGATCTTAAGATCCCTGTTCTCTTCTTACCCCGACGACCTTGTACCCCGCAAGTGAGGACGCAATTAGGCAGTCTACCTATAGTGGTGACCTAGAATAGAAAGAAGAGATATGAAATGGAGATGGTTCCCGCGCGAACGCGACATGGCCAAAACGAACTATCGATCTCAGCGGCGGATTGATCACATATCTCAGCCATTTTTGTGTGTTCACTGCGCGCCAATGAGCGTCGTGAATGGAATTACTATGTTCCATGTGTAATAGAGGCGATCTTTCTATAGTTATCTAATGTGGGATATTTTTACAACGTCCGCGCAACAAATAAGTAACGACAATCAAAGCCTCCGCTGCGTAAAGTGGACGCCCGCGCCGCGCAATACGTTTACGAACGTTGGCCAGTTTGAACAAATTATTCGCGCTTGTCACAAACTTTCATAAACTTAGATTTCAATAAGAGGCAAAACTCAAGGATGGACGAATTTACCCTATGACAGACTTCCCCGCATTGACCATACATACTTAATTTATTTTATTTTCCAGGTGCGACCGGTAAACTTCCAAGATTTCAAAAACGCCTTGCAGAGAGTCAGACCGAGCGTATCTCAAGATGATTTAGGGCAATATGATAAGTGGAATAAAACGTATGGTCAAGGTTTTTAATAAACTTTACTTGGTAAAACCATCAGAATATATTTTATTGTGGCTAACTACCGACCTACCCTAAATTCCTTAATGTGAAATTACAAAAAAGGCATAAAGAAGATGCCTACATACAAGGGTATATTATAGTACGTGGAACTTTCTGTTTCGAACTTGATGGTAGATCTAAATTTTCCTTGAAAACTGCACGTAAGAAGACGAGGCGAATTCATGACGAAACAAGACGCAAAAAGTTAAAAGTAAAAATTAATTAGGAATAATGCTTCGACTCCTTTGCTAGTTTTCTGAAGCCAGCTAAAAAAAAACCAGCCGAGTGCGAGTCGGACTTGAGCACGAAGGGTTCCGTACCTATAGAACTTAGTTTTAAAATAGTAAAAAAAACACGTTTGTATGGGAATTAATTGCATATTTTATCTTTATTTGAATTTAATTATATATTTTTTTTAAAGTTGTAAAGAAAGACAACTCAATATTTTGTGAATAGGTATTTCAAATGTCTGCCTGTTGCCGTTATAAATATAGAGCAAAAGCCCCCCTTAAATATTATTATTATTGTTTTTAGTTTTGTTGTTATGGCGGCAACAGAGTATTTCTGTTGTGTATCATCTGTAAATATTTCAACTGTCTAGCTATTGCGGTTCATGAGATACAGCCTGGTGGCAGACAGACAGCGAAGGCTTACTGAGTGATAGGGTCCCGTTTTCAAACGGAACCCTAAAAAGACATGCTCATTGCTCAGCTGATTGTCATTTTGACATGTCCGTCAATGTCAAATAGTTCAAAAATCTCGCCGCGCAAATTCACTGTTTATTTCTAAGCTAATTAATTACTTTTAATGAAATAACATGAATTAGAAGCTATATTTATCAGCTTGTAAAAAATACTTAGCAAACCGATCTGTGAAATATAAAACTTAGTAAAATGGCGCAAGAGAACCGTGTTGTTGTGCTGATTGATATGGATTGTTTTTATTGCCAAGTGGAGGAGAAACTGAACCCAGTGCTGGCAGGGAAACCTATAGCAGTCGTGCAATACAACCCTTGGAAGGGCGGCGGGTAAAGTATTCTAAAGACACATTTTTGTTATTGTAAAAACATAGGTAACCTAACCTCAAAGTTCTTATTCTAATTTTAGAAATTTTTCACAACCGATTTTTTACGCAGATATTTTTTTCCAGAATCATAGCAGTAAACTATGTGGCCCGGGCTATGGGAGTGACAAGACACATGAGGGGCGACGAGGCTAAGGAGATGTGCCCAGAGATCCAACTGCCTTCAGTACCCTGCCAAAGAGGGAAAGCTGATATTTCAAAGTAAGAGTTGCACTTTATGTAACAAAATAAATTCAATAAACGTAACATTGTATTATACTTGTAGCAGATCGACGACGTTGCGTGGATAGAGTATAATTTTTTTCACTTTCAGTTTTTGTCACTTTAACAAATCTTCTGTTTTCAGATATCGGGATGCTGGAAAAGATGTAGCTAAAGTTTTGCAAATGTTTACACCTCTACTAGAGAGAGCGTCAATAGATGAAGCATATTTAGATATCACAGCCCCTGTATGTAAACCTTGTCTACATTTCGGCAGGCCTGCCGCCTAATCTGCTTTTAAAACTGTCAAGTGTAATCTCATTTTTTTAGGCGTCCGAGTGAAAGCTTTTTTGGTGGCAATTGAATTAGGTGGTTGGCTGCTGATTCCGTGGTTTGTTAATTATGTGCATAAAATAATCTCATTTCATTTTTTAGGTGCAAGAGAGATTGAAAACAATGAATGTAAATTCAGTAACAACAGACCAAATCCCAAACACATATGCACTGGGATATGACAATGTGGACCAGTTCATAGCGGACGTCCACAGCTATGGATCTGACTCCATGGACTTTGACTATGAGCATGCTAAGGAACTGCTAGTAGGTGCAGTAATAGTAAGCGAAATTCGAGCTGCTGTTTATGAAGAAACTGGTAGTTAACTTTACATTTTAAACTAATCTTAGATAGCTCAATAATAAAGTACAAAATAATCAACTCTACAATTTTCAGGTTACAGATGTTCGGCAGGAATAGCCCACAATAAAATCTTAGCAAAGCTTGTCTGTGGTATGAATAAGCCTAACAAGCAAACTGTTTTACCAAAACATTCCATTGACATGCTATACAGGTAATTATGTCGGATTTTGCACTACTGTTTATCATGTCATTATAGTTTTTTAATATAAAAGAACACTTTCATTGATTTTTCCAGTACCCTATCAGTGAAGAAGGTAAAACACCTTGGAGGCAAGTTTGGAGATACTGTTTGTGAAGTTTTAAAAATAAAAAACATGAGTGAATTGCAGGTATTCACAGAAAAAGACCTTCAAACTAAGTTTGATGAAAAGAATGGGTATGTAAATCAGTCATGAATTTATATTATTTGATATAAAAATATGGGCCTAATTCATTCGGCGCCTTCACCTTTTTTTTACAGAACATGGCTCTACAACATAGCCCGCGGCATTGATTTAGAGCCAGTACAAGCAAGATTCAACCCAAAAAGTATAGGATGTTGCAAGCAGTTCAAAGGGAAAACTGCTCTTCTTGATTTAGAGAGTTTAAAAAAGTGGCTCACTGATTTGGGCGACGAGATTGAAGACCGACTAGAGAAGGATGCTCTGGAAAACAACAGGACTCCCAAGCAAATGGTTGTGAGCTTTTCCACATACTTGCCTGATGGGAGAGATGTCAGCAGCTCCAGATCATATAACTTCATTGCTGATGATGATTTGTGTGGAGAGCTATTTACTAAAAAAGCATTGGAGTTAGTTATGGACACTACAGAAGGAATAAAGATAAAAGGTACTGGGAAATTTTGCCATTTGGTATTTGACATCCCACTTAGTAAATTCTATATCTCCATTGGTGGCCATTGAATTTATTTAAATTTCTGTTTGTTGCAGATGATGAAGAAAATCGAAGACTAAAAGCACCAATCAAATTTTTAGGCATCAGTGTTGGAAAATTTGAGGATAATACAGAGAGTAAGAAAACGAAGAGAATAGTTGACTACTTTTGTGCTGGCCCTTCAAAAGTAGCCACTGCCAAGCCCAAAGAAACTGACAATATGGATGATAAAGCTTTAATAGCTGATAATAAAAAGAGAACTGAAAGTGAAGGTAAAGAATATATTTTACGTAAATTTTTCCAAGTTTCAAATAAAGCATCAGAGACTAAACCAACTAAAGATTTAGCTGAAGTAAACAAAAGTGAAGAAGTTGTTGTTGAATCACCACTAGACAAGCAAGAATCATTTTTTGCTAAGTTTCTAAACAAAAATACAGCTCAATTCACAGAAGAACCTGGATCTTCAGAAATTATTTCTGATAAAGCGATTCACCCTCCAACCCCTGTTTGCGATGTAATAAAATATGGCGAAGATACGAACGACACGGAATATTCCGGATCAACAATCAATGACGAAATAAACAAAAGTGTTGCTTTGTTCGAAGACGATCCTAGCGATGTCAATCGCGTCAGCAACATGAGGCAGCTATTGAAATCGACAATGATGTCGAATGTATTGGAAACAAATGAAGCACCTAACAACACTGAAACTGAAGATTGTCTAGTTGTGAATTCTGACGAAAATAATACAGAATCAGCTATTATAATGGAAACCATTGTATGTCCTGAATGTAGCAAAACTATCAAAATTAATGAAGTCGATATGCATGCCGATTATCACGTTGCACTTAGGCTACGAGATGAAGAGAGGCAACAAGCACGTTTGGAGCGCAAAGTTAATAAAACAGTCACAGTCAATCACAATGATGAAACTAAAAGCAAGAAACCTACAGATCAAACAAATGATAAAAACGAGGCACCATCAATAGCAAGCTTTCTTGTAAAGATTGATGATGCAACTCCTACTGAGAAATGTTCAGAATGCAGGAAACGAGTGCCTATAGAAAAATTTGCAGAACATCTAGATTTCCATGAAGCGCAAAGACTAAGTCGAGAACTCAATAAAAAACCCAAACCTACAGAAATAACTAGGAGTGGTGTTAAAAGAAAACGGAAATCTGCATCTCCAGTTAAAAAGCCTAAAGTACCTTGTAAATCTATAGCTTCGTTTTTTAGTAGATAATAATAATAAGTACAAAAATGATATTACTACATAGCACTGTTTTGTTATTGCCATATAATAGGCTACTCGCTCTATGTATACACTGATGTCGTGCGTGACATGGATTTTTTGTTAGGAAATTCGTAAGCCCCGTTATTGTTTAGTTAAAAACATATAAGCACATACAGCAAGCACATATTTGCTGAAACCGGGGTCTTAAGTGTGCGTCAGCTTTATATCCTCAAAGAAGAATTTTGAATTTTCAAAACACAAGCGGTCGCCGCCCGCACCGCTCAGAAACCCCCGTTCTCGTCAATACCCGCACCCCGCAGGCGATGTCTCAGATAACCGGTCGAACTATAGCTAATTATAGAATCCATAGACAATTGAGAAATGCCAGAACTCATCTTCAGAAACATCAAATTTGATGTTTCTATTGTACCTAGTCTCTTTCTTTCGTTTGTGTAGCGCAGAGAGGTATAGGCTAAACTCAGGGTGAATTTGAAACCCATTGGCTCTATCACAATATAGGAAGGGCACAGTGACTGTCAAAGAAAATTGTACTTTATTTCATAGCAACAAGTTTCATAGACTCAAAGCTTGTTGTCTTTGAACAAAGTTTAATTTTGAAAGACACTTGTCACCATAGCGCATAGCCATCCTATGTCGACCGCCTCCTACCTACCTACACCATGCCATGAGCTTGGTTCTTCTACTATACATGTAATCTATATGTAAGTAAGCTTATTACCCCATGAGTAATAAATGAATACAGGTTTGAATGAAATAAAAGAAAGTTGTAAAAGTTTAGTGTATATTCAAGTTACAAGCTGTACAGCTCTGTTTGCACCTTGCGCCAGGCGTCGAGCGGGCCGTGCTCTGGGCGGTACTTGACGTTGCAGCCGTCGTTGGCGAGCCGGTTCTCCTCGCGAAGCTTCTCGTACTCCTCGCGGTCGTACTTGGTGAAGCCCCACTTCTTGGAGACGTAGATCTGGCGATGGAAAATTATTTATGTTAGCTATGGTTCAGTAGCAAACTTGGTCAGGTTGTTAGGCATCTGGTCCAAGTGAGTCCAGTCAGTCAGATAACTTCACTCTGGTAAAATCTTAAATACTTACTATATAGAGATTATAATATATAGACTATTTGAATTATTGGCTATTAATTTAAATTTCCTCAAGTCCTACAATGACTGAATTCAAAACTATATTTAGGTATCAGCCTACATTATATATCATATTAGCTATATCAAATCAGTGGATTGGCAACAGATTTATCCAAATAAAAGTTATGTCCTTAACCCAAAAGTTGTCTTGAAAAAAGTACATACTTTGTTATTACTTTTACGATTTGCAATAAAGATTTATCTATGTCTCACCTTCTGGCGACCAGGGAACTTGAACTTGGCACGACGCAGAGCCTCAATGACGGCCGCCTTCCAGCGGTCGCTGGAGCGCACCGACATGATGGGCTGGCCAATGCGCACTCGCGCTACTGTGCCTTGCGGTTTGCCGAAAGCACCACGCATCCCAGTCTGGAGCCTGGAAGATTTCATAACACATTGAAATAAGTTGGGAAAATTTAATTTGGTTGTGTATGTAGTATGTTCTGCAGTAATTAACAAAAACAATCAGTCCAATTAAATTTATGACAATATCTTTATTTTTTTAGGCAGCAGGAATATATACATAATAGCAATCATCATAGTTTCAACACAATGAAAATCTATTAATAATTTCCTATGACTTTACTTATTGTAAAAATGTAAAATTAAATACCCTTTCTTATTAATTTTTGAGGCAGGCATGATATTTTAAATAATAATTGGATTAAAGTGTAAGACCTAAATAATTTTTATGATGACCCAAATAGTAGATCTCGCCTATAAAATCAAGGCAAATGCACAATCAAACAAAATAGGGGGAAAATAAAATTATTTTGTCAGAATTAACGCAACTCAACGCAGCTACAGTTTGTGTGGTGTTGGTGCCTGCGCTAGCGTCTCTTAGCGGCAATTTAAAGCAAATAATTGTACTTTTCCCACATAAATATGGATTTCTGCAAAGTAACGCCTGATTCCATCAATTATTAATGCACAAGCAATTATTATTTTTAGGCAGAGAGGCAATTAAAATAACTGATAACAGTCTGCATCTCATCTATCACAGCTTAGCCTTTCTTTCATATTTGTCAAGCTGTAATTTGCTGAAAAACCTAGAGGTTGCAATACATATTTGATAGAAACCACTTGGTATAATGTGGAACTAGCATCCACTACCTACTAATAATACATGAAGTGAAGTAATGAAATTACAACCAATTCATCATTGTTTAAAGTTAGTACCTATGTATTGGGCAGTGGGCACTAATGACTAATTTCTAAATAACTATGACAGATAATAATGCTACAAATTGCACAACATTTTTCTTGTAATTAAAATCACTTTAATCCCATTAATCATCATATATATCTGATGTATCATAAGAAATACTTCCATCTATTTAAATATTTGCAGATCTCAATATATTCATGGAAATCAGACACAAATTGTTACCAATATAACTCATTCACATTCCATAAAAAAAGGTACTGTACATACTATAGAAGTATAGTAATATTATTCACAATTAAAATCAATAATAATAGTAATGTTTATGAATAAAGTCACATACCTATCAGCTCCAGCGCACGATAACATTTTGTTGATGCGGATCACATGGAATGGATGCAACCTGATGCGAATGTGGAACTGATCTTTGCCGCAGTTCTTCACGAGGTACTTGTTGCAGCAGATACGGCCGGCCTCCAGGGCCTCCGAGCTCAGCTGCTCGTACTCATCAGACACCAAGTGTACACATAGCGGGAAGTCATCCACCGCAGCTTTCTTCTTACCCAAGTCGAAGATACGGATCTTGGGGTCCGGTACACCACGGCAAAACCGTGATTTGGGGTAAGGTTTATTTTTACAATACCGGTAACTGAAATGAAAGAAGCAATTTGTTAGAGTATTCCATTAGACGATGACATACAAATATGACGATGAGGTTGTAAGCTTACCATCTCGCTGGCCGGCGCCCCATTGTGACCTGAAATAAATATAAAATACAAACTTAGTAACTAGCACACGCTGTTTATGCACTAAAATATACAGAAATATAAAATACTAGTACAGATTCAACTTGATTTTAACACAGAAAAATATCAGCACCTTCACAAAGTGACACCTTTTCGCTGAAGAAAGAGACAACAAAAATTCACTTCCATAGACTATTTGACAGTGACATTTAAACTTTTTAATTTAGCCCTGAGGGCAAAGTGTGAGTTTTTTCACGCGCTCGTCCGTGTAGTGACTACAGAGGCACGGTATGCCGGGCAGTGAGTCACAGATTATATAACAGGTACAACAGAAAGGGCTTGGTGCGAGTTTTCATTTGTCAGTCACACACGCTTACGATCAACTGTGTGTCGGAAACATGAATAAACTCGCACTAGGCCCTCAGCAAAAAATAACTACCCAAGTTTAAGATGGCTAAAACTTGTACTATGAACGTTCGCAAGGTGAAAGGTTTATAGAATAAAAGACCGAGATGGGACTATACATTCACATACAGTCGAAACCGATTATAACGACATCGTTTAGAACGACCGATCGGTTATTACAGCCTGATTGTATAGTCCCGCCCGAATCTCTAGTACACTATTCAGCAAACATACCGCCTATAACAACATCGGATATAGCGACATATCGCTTACAACGACAAAACTTTATCGATATTCATCGACTATAACGACCAACCGCTTCTTGTCCCAGCAAAACAAAACAATACGGACGATTTTAAATCTTATTGATAAGCATTGAAGGAATATTTAGGCACGTATTATTTCCTACGCACTTTCTCCCACCTCATCCGAACCTCTTCCCGGCCACTTGACCGCGCATATTTTACACCAATTGTTTAGTGCGCTAAATGACTGCGTGAGCGACAACTTGATTTATAAGTGTTGGTTTTGATTACACCGTGTATTTAGCCTAGACCTAGATAGATATGTACCTATAATAAATAATATAACTACACAACTAATATAACTATGTATGTATGTGTATTGCTTATAATCGGATATAACGTAGGCAACTATATGGTCCCTCCAATGTCGCTATATCAAGTTTTGACTGTAGTTACCATTTTGAAAAAAAACATATATAGTTGCGCGTTGCGGGCCTGCTAAATTGATTCATACAGAATCAATCAATCAAATATCAATGGAACTTACCTAGTTTAAAACTGCATCATTTTTGATGGTAAGGGGGCAGTAGTAGTCATAATATGTAAGACTTTTGCCTAGATCATACCAACTTAAAAACAAGTCACTGACAGAAACACAGCTGTCAAACGGTTCAAAGAAAATCATTTTGTTTTTCTTGTGCTCCACGTAAAAATATTTTGTAATTTGTGTAAACCGACCCAATATTCTACAATTGTTGCTGAAATACAACAGTTACAATGGGTGCTTTAACTAGTAGACAAAATGCGGGCGTGGAAGAAGCAGATGTCGTTTCTAATCATGCGTACAAATATCCACCAAGATCAGGTTTGTGCTATTTGTATTGGTATTTTCCTATATCACCTCTATAAAAAGCAATTTTCTTATTAGCCATCGCGAAGTTCACGAACTCAATAAAGTGATAAATACGTATTTATTTCCTGAAATATTTTCTGCTGGCCTATTTAAGTGATTGCCCTATTTTTGATTATATTTCTGCAGGGAATTACTTTGGAAGCCACTTCATTATGGGTGGGGAAAGATTCGATACTCCTCAACCAGAAGCCTACTTGTTTGGAGAAAATGCAGATCTGAATTTCCTCGGTAGTAGGCCTACCCCTGTGAGTTGAAATGCTGTTCCTTACGTTTAATGTTAATTTAGTGCAGTTTTAATATTGGATTTCCTTTATTTTAGTTTCCATACCCCCCTCCTCAGTCAAATGAGCCCACTAAAACGTTAAAAAGTTTGATAAACATCCGAAAAGAATCTCTAAGATTTGTTCGCTGTCCTGAACCAGTGGGCAAGATTGTGGAGTCCAACAAAATAGGGGATGGAGTGCTGAAGTCCGCTGACAACAATGGGAAGGGTACTTATTACAATATTGAGTTCACTTTTGACTGTGATGCCAGATGTGCCATTACTGTGTTTTACTTCTGCACTGAAGAGGTGACTCCTGCTGGTGTTGTGTGAGTAATTTTGAATTTTTTACAAAATCTTTAAGTTCATACTAACTACATATTGGAAATATTACTTTGCTTTATTATAATATGAATGTTTTTGTGTGTGTTTTTATAGATACTACCCTCGTGACGCCTCTATGACCTCCCAGACGTACCACTACAAGAAAGGAGCCAACCAGCAGTTCTGCCAGATCTCACATGTGTTCGACCCCTCTAAGTATCCAGAGGAAGACCTCTCTTACAACGCCGACCGGGAGATCATACCTATTGCTATTTACTGTGTTGTTGATGAAGGACAGGAAGGTAGTTAAATTCATTATTTATTTTACCACTGTTATGTCCACAAACTGTTTTGCTGTAAGTTTTGCAAGTTAAAAAATTTAAGATAGATATTGAAAAATATCTTGATTAGTTTATTCTAAGTAGACTTTTCTGCATATTCTTAGTGACCAACACAGGGTGCAGGCACTTAGGAATAATGTACTTGTTGCAAAAAAATCTAAATCAGTTCAGTAGTTCCAGAGATTACTACCTACTATAAACAATCTTTGATTACCTCTTTATAATATTAGTATAGATTATTATAATAACTTATTTACATTTTTTTTTTGTACTGTGGAAGAACTGACTTATTGTGACCATTATTTTAGAAATTCGCCAATCCCACACTACCATAGCAGTGGTGGAAAAGCACTCAGATGGGACTTATGTCTTAAAGGCGTTGAAACAGAAGCTGTTTGTGGATGGCTTGTGCTATCTACTGCAGGAAATATATGGCATAGAGAACAAGAATCTTGATACAAAGGTAAGTCTTAGCATTTTAGATAGCAGCAGCAATGAGAAAGACAAAAGTGAAATAATTTATAACTTAACAATGAAATGCACAATGCAATTTTCCAATTTAGAGGCTAGGTGTAAGAAAATCTCCATCCAAACTAACTACTACTCAACTAAGTCAACTAGACAATTGTTAAATGACTTACAACGATAAATACAAAATAAATTACTGAAGGTAATTAAAAAGCAATATTGTTACAATTTAGAGGAATTGCCTAAGCTTATTTTATCACCATTGCTTTATAATTTCCAATGGTATTCTCGTTGTATTCGTCGTCAAAACTTGTATGACAGTTGTCTGGTTGGCTTGGTCGGGTAGTAACTAGTTTTTTTAAAAATAGTTCTCATTTTGTCAAGATGTGAATAGGATTTTTAACTGCTCTACGATAAATATTATTAGTTCACAACAGTTTCATATTTATATTTGTGGTGCAAGCCTACGTCAGATGAGGAGACAGAGGACGGCGGCTCCGAGTGCGTGATCTGCATGTGCGACGTCCGCGACACGCTGATCCTGCCGTGCCGGCACCTGTGCCTGTGCAACTCGTGCGCGGACTCGCTGCGCTACCAGGCCAACAACTGCCCCATATGCCGCGCGCCATTCCGAGCACTGCTGCAGATACGCGCGCTGCAACGTGTGTCTGCATCGCCAGCACTGCTGCCGCCCGCGGCTAGTCCGCCCACTGTGAGTGTTGCTCGTCCAAGGTGCGTGTAGCCCGCATGCGGCGAGTGTAGTTCGCCCACGGTAAGTGTAGCCCGCCCGCGGTGAGTGTAGCTCGTCCACGGTGAGTGTAGTTCATCCAAGGTGAGAATAGGCCAACAACAGCTATCTCTTTAGCGCGCTGCTGCACTTACGCGCGTTGCAGCGTAGGGAAGGTTTAATCATTTATGGCAATAACTTCGACGGTGCGATAAAATCTTTTTAATCGCATATAAATAATAATGTCCTTCTAGCCGAATTTCGACTGCAGCGGCCAATCTCAACAGAGATTACCCAACTGCGCAATACCACAGAATAAGTACTAGTACTCCGTACAGAAGTTTGACTTTGCAATGTAATTCAAAGAAATATCTACTCAATGTCGTCAACGATATGGTGTAATTTAGTTCGCCTCAGAGTCAAGCACATTCTCGTTTAGACACCTACAGAAATCCATTGCAAGATAATTTCATTCTTATAAGTCTGGAATATGAATCATAATACACTAAACTTATTTAGAGACGTAATATCATGCAACGCGATAGGGTTGACTGCTACAAGAAGCTACTTACGCCATCTAGCACACCTTTCTAGCACTTTATTCATGCTCGTCCAGCCAGCAACGTAATCAGACCATAAGTGCCGTGCGCCGCCGGTGAATAAAACGCGCGGTCGTCTCGTTGCTCGCTCGCGACACCCAACTTGGTTTAGCGCATTTCAAGGGGTCGCCGCGCGTAGGTACGTTTTTGCTACCTACGCGGGGAGTTACACAGGCCTGGCAATACACACGTGCATTTTTTTTTCCTTCACTCTCATATTTTGGTGATACGGCAATCCGACATGAACGTTGCGCTAGACCAACGACTTACCTTGCTTAAGAAATGACAAAGTTGCCAATAGTCAATTGCCTCTTTACTCAACTACGCGTCATTGATCTAAATAAAAGTTTAGTCTTTGAAATCAAAGTGCGTATTGTCCAATCATACCAGGTGCAATTCTTGACGATGTTACTATGACTGCCAACAATATTGAATTGGAATCGTCGATTGGTTGGCACCTGATCCTTAAACTGGTTTTGACCCCACAGGGCAGCATGGAAAACATCCCCGCAGGCTACGAGCCCGTGTCGCTGCTGGAGGCGCTGAACGGACCGCACCCCGCGCGCCAGCTGCCCCCGCCCCGCCCCGCGCCCGCCATCGCCAGCCCCGACACCGACACCGCCTCGCAGGTGACTAGCCCTAGCTACACTCATACAGGGCAGCGTGGAGAACATCCCCGCGGGCTACGAGCCCGTGTCGCTGCTGGAGGCGCTGAACGGACCGCACCCCGCGCGCCAGCTGCCCCCGGCAAAACTCGACATTCTCACTTACAGTCGTGTGTCGTGTACGTTTGATAACAGATTAACCCCATGAGGATCATAAGACGGCCGGCCGGCGGTCGGATTACAATTGGTTATCTATTGTGTCTGAAAACATGATTCCTGAGTGATTAACTATAATTATTTTATACTTACGCTAGTTATCAAGAATATCGCCAAGAACTAAATAGTAAAATAAAATAAATATGGCATAAATTTTGTGGGAAACAGGACTCGCTTCTAGACATGCGCAAAATCGTTCACTAACGTGAAAGGAGTGATATAGTTCAGTGGGAGCTAAAGATATGTATCACTCATTTAGTTCAATTAGTTCATTTAGTTCAGCAGATCTACTATCAAAATCTCACTCACTACTTCATTCGGTTTAAATGTATCGTGTACTACAGAGATTTTAATGACTAAAAAATAACATTTATAATATTTAGGCAGTCCAGAACTACGAATTAAAAAAAATCATTAATTTCGAAGATATGGTTACATTAATGCGTGTAACCATATCTTCGAAATTAATGAAAATGTTTTTAATTCAAAGGATGTAAAGTGTTATTTAAGTACGTAATATACGTACGTTACGTATTAATTAATACCGAAAATTTTACATAGAAAACTGCAGTGCAGTAGCAGAATACTGCAGTCTCGCTCTTGCAGAATTAATAAATATATCCGTACGTTTTACTCTTATATCACTGAGTTACTGAACTAAATGACTGCTTTGGACTATAGTGAGTGAGTGATACATATGAACTAGATAGGTGAAGCAGTTCAATTGTATCATTCATTCAGGAACTACACATGTCTACTCGCTTCTCGCTCGTATCATGAAACCGATTTATTGTGAAGACTATACGGTGGGTGTTCGGGTGATATGCATACACACACTACAAGACCGTTTATGCTTATTCTATTGATGTTCTTTGGGTTATTAGTTACACAGTTTTTAATTGCGAGTATCATGTCGTAACAGGTATAGTTATACTTAAGGCAAAGTGTGAGAGATATACAGATCTCTTTATGGGAACATACTGCAGCTCTTGTTTTTCAGACCACCGCGAAATGTCATAATTTTCGTATCGTATTAAAAAAACACGAGCTTCCTAATTCCTAACAACGCACCGTTAACGAAGCCAACTTACACACTGCAATAACCGCATGGGACCCCAGGCGGCGGAGATCCTGAACCGGTGCAACCTGGAGCGCAGCTCGTCGACCAGTCTCGGCAGCAGCGGCAGCCGCAAGGCCAAGAGCGGCTCCAAGGACGACGTCAAGAGCGTCCGCGATAGGGCCATGGCGCAGACTGTAACCCCCGAGGTATGTTTCGCATGATCCATTCATTTATTAATGTTATGATTGTTATCCTGTGCACCATTGAATGAGTCTTATTTTATCATCTTGATATAAGCCCATGGAAATCTAATTACTAAAACGACGTGGCATACATAATGTTCTCCTAGCCGAATTTCGACTACAGCGGCCTATCTCAACAGAGATAAGAGTTTGCGCGGGAGATATTATAGTGCACAAGTGTGTGCAATACACAAGCACTCTCTATTCCTTCACTCTTTATAATTCGGTGAGACGGCAGTCCGACATGACCGTAGGGAGATCAGGCGCAGGACAAACGGCTTAACGTGCTCTCCGAGGCACGGGGGTGTTACACCACCAACTTCCTGACTCAATATTATGAGAAGGCATACATTCAAATTAGGCGTCTCATAATTATACAAACTTTCATCCCCCTATTCACTCACCGAAGAGTAAATTTCTGGTATAAAACATCCTATACCTAAGTTGGTTCAGCGTTGAAACTTATTTCTTTGCCAATGAGCAACAACCTCTAATTGTGCTGGCTGTAAAAGAGCTATTATTACCCTATTTTATTTGAACTCTAAAAGCCGTCTCCACACTTGCTCGCGATTCTTGCGGTGAATACACGTCTCGAATCGATACTAAACCGTGCACTCGCGTATCGCGGCATTCGCGCGCGTTCGTGGCTCGAGTGTAAATCCAACATGTGGATGTCATTTCTGTTCAGTTCCGCATGTCGGTGCTGCTGGCCCGCGAAGAGCAGGCCAAGGCGGCGGAAGAGAAGGCGGCGCACAGTCCGCTGCTCTGCAACCACAACGGGGTCGCCGAGAAACTCAACAAGGTGAGTGAGACCCAAGGTGCATGTGGTTAAAAGTGGGCCCCCTTTGAGTCTAACTTGGACGTTAATTAGTCTTGCAGCGTTCTTGCTCTATGTGTTGGAGTAATAGACATAACAATCAAAGTATAGATGAACTCAAACGTCATGCACTCTTTGGTATATTTAAAATTCCGCTATGGTTATTTTTATAACTTAGCAATCATTTTGCAAGTTTTAACGAAATTCAATTTGATTCCACTATGGCTAGTGATTTCACAAGCAAAGTATATATTTTTTTAGGGTTTCGTAAAGATAAAAAGGAACCTTAAAAGGATCGCTTTGTTTTACGTCTGTCTGTCTGTCAATAATACTTATAGCTGCGGTACGTTGAAGCTGTGAACAAATCGAGCTTCTATCGAAAACACGCAAAAACATGTGAAAATACCTTAAAAATAGTATCACTTAATTTGTCGTTTCTTAATTATTGTTGTCTCTTTTTGTTTGTTCAGCACAGACAGAATGAATCTCATGCCTCTTTTCGAACCTTTGCGCTATTGTTGCAGTCCACCCTGAGTCTGGAGTATCCGCGCGAGAGACAATCTACGCACTCGGCGTCCAACTCGGAGGACGAGGGCTCGGGCGAGCCGCGCGACGAGCCGCTCGACGAGCCCGCCGCTGAGCCTGACGCGGAGCCTGATAGTGACGCCGAGCGACTGTCGCCGCTGTTGACGCAGCCGCAGACTAACGGGGTAAGAGCTGAGACAGGGACCGACACACTCGGAGGACGAGGGCTCGGGCGAGCCGCGCGACGAGCCGCTCGCCGAGCCTGACGCGTATCACGGGTATACAGGGTGGCCCGAAAGGTGACACTAATTTTTTTTTTGATTCCTGACATCTAGGTGTACCCGAAAATACCCCATGTATGTTCCGCGATTATTTGTAGTTTTCGAGCTATGATTTTTTTAAATTAAATTTGGGAATTTTTGACTGAACCCACATAATTGTTTTTTTTTCGGAAAGTATGTAAATTTTTTAATATTTTTTTTTGTAGCATAGACCTCATGACTTGTACTTTCACCCATAAAATACCCAGCTTCCTGCCATTAATGTAAGGTAAAAAAATATTTACCGAAAGTAAAAAAAAATTGTGAAAGCAAGTCACAGTTAAATTTTAAACTTTGAATTAAAAATAAAAAAAAATAGTTCCATGACTTTTAGGTAATTTTAAAAACTGCTCAAGACCCTAAGTTTTAATCCAAAAAACGTGGTGCTCAATAGGCCTATTTTAACCGAAACTTACCTTCAAATGTACAAAGGTGAATTTTCTTGGCTTTTTTATTAGCTATCTTATCGTTCATAAGATTATTTTTATCAAAATTAACAGAACAATGATACCGTTTATTGAATAAAGAATTAAAAATAACTTTTACAAGCATGCCATTACAGAGTGGTAACATCGATATTTTTGTTATTTTGGTTTTTTCAAGGATCTTTATTCATAATAAATAAAACAATAACTGCAAAATTAACAAAGTTATTTTTATAATAAGTTTTCAAAATGTCTCCCGGGAGGGAGGAAGCGGGAGCTTCAATGCATAAATGGCAACGCCTTAAAAAGTTTTGTTTCAAATTTCGGAAAGCATCAGAATTTTCTTTGATTTTTATTTCTGCTTGCCTTAGTTTTTCACGCAGCTCTGCTTTGGTGTTTGATTCTTTTGCATAAACCATCTCTTTGTAATAACCCCAGAGAAAAAAATCAATGGGGTTAAGGTCCGGTGAACGCGCAGGCCAAGAAATAGGGCCGCCACGTCCAATCCACCGTCTTGGGAATGTCTCATTAAGGTGCCTCTCATACGTCTCGTGCAAAGTGGCACGGAGCACCATCATTTTGAAATACCATTCTTCTTCTTATTAATAAGTTCACATCCCGCAATAACTCATTCAAGTTAGTTCGCAGAAACTCCAAATATTGCGCTTCGTTTAACCTAGCCTACCTACCTACTATAAATTCCCCATTGACAATTCCCGATCACAAATTCACACTAAATCTTGTTTGAAAACTTTTTAAGCCGTTGCCATTTATGCATTGAAGCGGGAGGGAGACATTTTGAAAACTTATCTATACATATAATAAAACTGTAAAACCGATTCGTCTGTACATTAAGTATTTTTCCCAAAAACTTATTGAGGGTGATGTTAAAATAGTAACAGAATAGGAATCTACAACTTTTATTTTTTTTGTCTGTTTGTACACGCTAATCTCCAGAACTACTGAACGGATTTTAATGAAACTTTTTTCATTGTGTAGCTATTGAGTCTGGGCAAATACTAGGCTATAACTTATTTTGAAGATCGAAGTACCTGACGTGGAACTTTAGCAGTACACTTAAACTAAGAGAGGTATGAAAGCAGCGCCTTAAGAAAAGTTATTTAGCGTGATTAGCATTTTCTATTGACGTACACAAATTGAAGGTCTGGAGCAACTGATAAAGAACCCTAGCAGTTCAGCTCAACTATAAGAGATATGATTAGAGCGCTTTAAGGAACATTGTTCAGCGTGATAAGCATTTTCTATTGATTTACACAAAGTGAAGGTCTGGAGCAATTGATATGGTAAATTACTTTATATTGATTTTCAAACTCCCTAGGTAATCCTACTGTCTTTAAGTTACGGAAACCTGGAGAAATCCGAAGAATCCTTCAGATTTTATAGACATGTAGGTATACCATTTATGCTACAGCATCAATTTAGGTATTTAAGCGTTTACATTCAGAAGTCATAATTTGATGGTGCTGACCTTAACGCTAAGTAGTTGATGGATACTTTCACCACAGACTGTTTGTCGAAATTTTGTTGAATTACTGTATTATTAATGAAAGATCAAAGTCAATTGGCACTATTTTTTATACTACTTATCACTAACTAACGGAAATTAAACTACGAGTATAAGAATAGTCTTACTTACTTTACGTTATTGGAGAAAGGGTAGGGAGGCCTTTGCCCTGCAGTGGGACACGACAGGTTCCTAATAATAATAATAACTTTACGATAGTAGTAACTTACAAACCGACCTTTGAGTAGGCTAGGGACACAATAAATAAATGCTAAACCGCATTCTATTGCGGTAGGGAGGTTTTTTGACTCTGACTTTTTTCTAAACACTAAAACTAAAGTTGCCTATTTTTTCTTTGCAAACGAATAAAACTGCCTTCAATGAACTAAACTAAAATAATAAAAAAAAACCTTTACACTTTTACTAAGAAAGATATACGACAAAATTTAGTTTTAGAGTCGGTGTCACTGCCATGCGAAATTTTTTTACCAGAGAAAGATAGCGAGGTGATAGTAACCTATCTAAAAAAAGTGTGCCGATTGACATTGATTTTTCATTCCTCTCTTCTCCTTACGACATGGTAGACTAAGAGATCATGATAGCTGGATGGCGACGGGAGTATAAAATATTTTGTATCATCGAGGTCACGCGTACGAAGTCGCGGGCAACAGCTAGTTATAAAATAAACTTTGTTAAATTTGTAGTTATTGTTTCATTTATTATGAATAATGATCCTTGAAAAAACCAAAATAACAAAAATATCGATGTTACCACTCTGTAATAACATGCTTGTAAAAGTTATTTTTAATTCTTTATTCAATAAACGGTATCATTGTTCTGTTAATTTTGATAAAAATAATCTTATGAACGATAAGATAGCTAATAAAAAAGGTAAGAAAATTCACCTTTGTACATTTGAAGGTATATAAGTCAGCCTATTAGATCCCACTGCTGGGAAAAGGCCTCACCTCAACTATGAGGAGGAACGAGCCATACTTCACCACGCGGGCTCAGTGCGGATTGGTGGAGGGGTGTATGTAAGGCAAGTGACAAACCTTACTGTCAGAAGTTATCAAGCCGCCCTAGGGCCTCTGACTAGGCTTAACGACTAATACCACAGATATTAGCCGGGACCAACTGCTTAACGTGCCTTCCGAAGCACGGAGATGCTTGTCATGGACGTCACGTAAATGGTCGGAATGGTCACCCATCCAATCACGACCGCGCCGTGGGTTGCTTAACTTTTGGTATCACTACCAAAGCGCTGCCGCCACTGCGCCACAAGCACCTCTCAATTTTTGAAGGTAAGTTTCGGTTAAAATAGGCCTATTGAGCACCACGTTTTTTGAATTATAATTAAAACTTAGGGTCTTGAGCAGTTTTTAAAATTACCTAAAAGTCATGGAACTATTTTTTTTAATTTTTAATTCAAAGTTTAAAATTTAACTGTGACTTGCTTTCACAATTTTTTTTTACTTTCGGTAAATATTTTTGTACCTTACATTAATAGCAGGAAGCTGGGTATTTTATGGGTGAAAGAACAAGTCATGAGGTCTATGCTACAAAAAAAATATTTAAAAAGGTGCATACTTTCCGAAAAAAAAAAACTATTATGTGGGTTCAGTCGAAAATTCCCAAATTTAATTTAAACAAATCATAGCTCAAAAACTACAAAAAAATCGCGGAACATACATGGGGTACGATAAATTAGTTGAGGGTGTAATCCCAATAACATTGATGAAAGCAACGCGGCATTACAGCGTTAAGAAGCACTTGAAAATTTGACAGGCTCTGCCAACGCCAGGGTGGCCGAGGAGTTAGGCAATCGCCCGGCATGCGAGGAACGCGGGTTCGATTCCCGCCTCTGGCGGTCAATTTTTTCAAGTGCAATAATATATATACATGGGGTATTTTCGGGTACACCTAGATGTCAGGAATCCAAAAAATTTTTTTTAGTGTCACCTTTCGGGCCACCCTGTATACACGGGTTGACCGATGGACATGTCGTCCTTAGGATATTACACACGTCGGCCGCACGGCATGTATCGACGACTCGAGGCGTTTGACGTCGCGTTGGTCGATCCGACGCTGTGCGGTAAGCTAAGGTTACGCAACAGAAAGAGAATTAAATTGAGGATTAGAGCTCTTATTCACAAACGGCAAATTTCCGACAACCTCCTCTTTTAGTTGATATTCTTATAACTTGAAACTTTTTAAGGTGCGTGTTTACTACAATATTTTGATTTGTTTGTGTACCCTATTGATACTACGCCGCACACTCACACGCATACCTGCCTTATTTTTATTTGTTTAAAACGTACCGTGAGAACCCCGGAGATCGTGTCGACATCGAGACGTTCCCTATGACACATGTACTAGACCGACCAGAGCGCTTTCGCCGCGTGTGTATCCTGTGAAGCTCCTTACAGACATTTCGAGTGATTGTGGCCTGTGAAGTGATACCTGAACCCCTGAAAGCGAGATGTGGCAAGTACCTAGCTATAAGTGCTCAGACCTGACTAATTTTCCACCTATTATTGTCGCCCTCCACGTGTAATCCACTGCCTAAACTCTAAAACAGTGCGTGTAAATAGGCTTTTCTTGGGCAAGCTCCCTCCACCGTAGACCTTACTTAGCTCTCGGACAGGCCTGGTTCACTCCGCTTTTTAGCTTAAAGCTACAAGTACATGCGTGGATAGACCGGTCGGCGTTTGGTCGGAATGGATGTCACAAGCCGGCCGCAACGCATACAAGATACACGACTCAGGCGCGCGTTTGGCGTCGCGTTGGTCGACCGTACGTTGTTCGTTGAAATGAGGTTACGCGAGAGAAAGGGAGGTAAATGTGTAGATGCTTATAGCAGTAGGCTATTGGCGTGCTGCGATCTCAATTTGCACATTGTGTAGTAGCAAAAGACGCTATTTACTTAAATAACTTTGCAGAGTGGTTCTTCTGTACAAAGAGATAATATTTTTGCAGACTAGTGTTTTGTTTTGAATAATAAAACTAAATAAAAAATAAAACATATACTCTTCAAAATCTCTTCGGCAAAAATGACCACAAATGTGGTGCCATCTCCGACCTGAAACACACCATTTATTCCATTAGCAATGTATATTCTGTTTTAGGCGGAGGACGATCAAGAGTTAGCCCATGACTTATTAAATTGTCTTTATCGGTGTTTACCACCGCGCAGGTGTCGTGCGGCGAGTGCGGCTCGTGCGACGCGGGCGACGCGCTGCGGCTGGCGGCGCCGGCGCTCGCGCACATCGACGACACCGATACCGACGAGCCCGACCACCACCACTGTACGTACATTTACACGCATAATTCATCTTTGTTTTCAACGAATTGCGTATTTACGCCGCAGCGCGTTCTGTTCAGCCGATCGATAAAAGCTAAACTTTTTAAAGTTTATTTTGTTTATACAGGGACGGTTTATTTTATTTATTTATTGGAAAAAAAATTGCATTCATTACAAAAGTATCAAATAAAAACACATATGCCCTTTAAAAGTTTTTACTTCTTCAGAAATTTAAAATAAGTAATAGTAGATATAAAAAAGTGCAATCAAATATGCGAAGACGTTAGTGATGGGCAGTGGATAAATACTCTAAAGAGTAAATACTCGGATATTTATCCAAAATGGATAAATACTCGTTTTTATCCATTTTTATCGGAAATTCCTCGAAATGGTGTATAAAAATAACTAATTGGGCCTGGGCCCTACTTTACCAAGCGCGACAGGTGCGATACCTGTCATTTAAGTTTTTAACCGGTTTCAAAAAGGAAGGAAGTTCTATGTTCCACCATATGTAATTTTTTTCGTTTTGTTTTATCTACGTTCACAGAGTTCTTCGTTTGTTGTAGACTTATTTTCATAATTCATTGTTTTTCTCATTTAAAGAGCATACTTTTGAGGTTATCTCAGTGTCACCAAGTCAGGATCTAATGCTGAAACCCAGAGAAAATTAATGTTCGCGCTTGCTCCGTTTACGCCTTTTTAAACATTCTACTGTACTGAGACTGCCTGTTGATTTAGTTTTCAGCACGCTGGCTTCTATCCAAAAGGCCCCGGGTTCAAGCCCCGGTTCGAGCCGATTTCTGGGTTTTACTGTTTTAAAATAACTCAGAAACAGCTCGAAGTCAGGAAATTGGTTATCCATCCCATCTCATCGAACTATGAGAGTAAAAGATCAGATAACTGCACTAATGGATTGTGTACACTATAATACCTCCAGCGCAGTTGGCTAATCTCTGTTGATTGGTTACTGTATTTGAAATTCGGCTATATAGCAGACTATAATTTTTAGTTTTAGTGTACTAACAGGTTTGAAAGGTAGTTCCTTTGACAGAAGACAACCTTAGTCAGACTATAGGTATATAGAGGTGTTAGATTATCTGTACAACAATGCCACCACGTCGGTCCATGAACAGAAGCGGAGCTCGAAGGCCATTCCACTGCGGAGAGGTGTGAGATAGGGAGACGAATATCTTTTAAACTGTTTACGTAGCGACATTAGAAGACGCCTTCAAGCTTCCGGAATGGATTTGGATCAACGTCAACGGCGAATACATTACATACCTCCGACTTGCCACGCTGGAGGAGCTTGGAACTATGCTCGAAGACCTCAACCGAATCTCCCAACAAGTGGGTCTTGCAATGAACATGGACAAGTCAAAAGTAATGTCTAACTCTAGCTCCAGAGTGGTACCCACACCAGTATCTGTTGAGAAGTCAACTCTCAAAGTTGTTGACAAGTACGTCTACCTAAAACAAGTAGTTACTTGCATTGGTACGTTGTGGTTCAACTAGGTAGTAGTTGGATATGGTCCCACTAGGTAGTAGTTGAACCATTAGGTAGGTCCAACTTCGAGAAAAGAGGTCTGTCGACGAATCCGATTTGGCTGGGCAGCGTTTGGGAAACTACGCAAGAGCACCTTCTCGTCTCAAGTACCTCAGTGCCTTAAGACGAGTCTTTAAATAATGTGTGCTGCCAGTGATCACATACGAATCTGAATCATGATCTCTACTATGGGCCTCATAAAAAAGCTTAAGTTTATGCAATGGCGAGGGCTACGCTCGGTGTTTCTCTACGAGATCGAATCAGAAATGAGGGAATATGTAGAAAAACTAAGGTAAAGCACATAAACCTGCGAATCAGTAAGCTCAAGTGGCAATGGACAGGGCACATAGCGCGAAGACCTGATAGCCGTTGGGGCAGAAAAGTTCTAGATTGGAGATCCTTTGATCAAAGGCTCAGCGTAGGACGGACTTCCTACGGCAAGATGTACAGACAGACGACCTTGTAAAGATTGCAGGATCACACTTAACTTAATGCAGGCCGCTTGCAATCGATCGTTGTGGAAAACCATGGGGTAGTCCTATGTTCAGCAGTGGACACCCTACGGCAGCATCAACATAATTTTCAGTCGAAACCGAAATCTTGGTCATTAAATCGATTATTTTTGTTTATAGCTAATTATATGGAACTAGCTGTTGATACAAAATATTTTTTACTCTCGTCGCGCCATCCAGCTATCATGCTCTCTAAGTCTACCATTTCGTATGGAGAACAGAGGAATGAAAAATCGAAGTCAATAGGCACTCTCTTTGGATAGGTTAGGGCTCATTCACACGGGATCCGTCTTTGACGATTCGTCAAAATACAGGATAACGTCATGACGGATGGATGTTCACATTGCATACGGAATCGTGTTTTTTCACGATCCGTCAAAATATCCGAATTGAATTTAGGTATTGTATGGACTATTAGATACGGCGGCCACTCATTGGGTATATGTACTCCATCTATTGTCAACATTTAGAACTAAAAATTATTTTGTTCGTCTTAATTTATTCGTTCCATTAGGTAAGTACTAATAGGTTCAAACTAATACATTTACATCCTCCATCATCCCTTATTTTATCCCCATGGGGGTTGAATTTACAAAATCCTATTTAAGCGGACGCCTTCATCATAGTAGCTCCAATCTTTAATATCAGTTCAATCAGTCGAAAATCTAAGAGAAGATTTATACAAACTTTCATCCCCTATTTTATCCTATTAGGGGTGGAAAATACTAAAATCCTTTCTTAGGGGATGCCTACGTGATAGTATCTTTATGCATGCAAAGTCTCATCCCGATCGGTTTTAAATTGACAAAGTTTCATACAAACTTTCATCCCCTATTTTATCCCCTTGGGGGCAGAATTGATCAAAATCCTTTCTTAGTGGATACCTATGTCATAACGTCTACCTGCATGCCAAATTTCAGCCCGATCCGTCCAGTGGTTTGGGCTGTGCGTTGATAGATCACTATGTAAGTCAGTCAGTCACCTTTGAGTTATATTTATTATATATTATTTAGACTCAAAAACTCTTTAGCACTTGTTTTGGTTGAAACTACTAACTTACTATTATAATAATCATAAATTTGCGTGTTATAGCAAAAAACATGTTTATAAAATATTTATCCGTCTTTTTGGATAAATACTCGAGTAAAATTGATATTTATGAGTATTTATCCATTTTGAGTATTTATTCGGATAAAAACCCATCACTAGAAGACGTACCGCCAAACTCAATTACTGAAAACAGTTATAGCTTTCAAGAAAGCAATAATAGCTTTTATACTGACATCTGGAATAGAATAACTTTTAGCGATCAAAATATATAATTAAGAATATCAATTCATATCTTTGTTTGAAAATGCAATCCTAATCACAATAGCTTTCAAATTAAGCGGTAAGTTTGCGGGTTTTGAAAAACTACGATAAACCCGTCTTATTGAGAGAAGCCATGCATCGACTTTACTAGAAAAGTATCGAGATAATATTAAAATGGTGCTTGGTTTAATGTTACTAGCTTAGAGGAAGCGGTTGTGTTGTTAAGAAATCAGCTTTGCAATTTCTCTAGTTAATTATGTCATTTGTCAATTCTGTGTATGTTTTCGTGTGTCCAAATCGTGGAAACTTGTCTAATACTTGGTACTATGTATATATTTAATGCTTGCATTATGACACCTTAAAAAAACAGCCAAGTGCGAGTCGGACTCGCGCACGAAGGGTTCCGTACCATACTTACAACATTAGACAGTATAGGCAAAAAAAAACATGTTTGTATGGGCGCCGCCCTTAAATGTTTATTTTATTCTGTTTTTAGTTTTTATAGCGGCAACAGAAATACATCATCTGTAAAAATTTCAACTGTCTAGCTATCACGGTTCATGAGATACAGCCTGGTGACAGACAGACAGTGGAGGCTTAGTAATAGGGTCCCGTTTTTTCCCTTCGGGTACGGAACCATAAAAATATTATAAAATTATGAATCATACAATTAATTTGATCTAGAAGATAACTAAATTACAACGTTAGCAGCAACACTCACCTTAAACAATCTTATTCATAAGTAGTCAGTCATGCATTTACAGTTACCTAGTATATTTATTTTAATTTAAAATGCCGACAAAAGTCGCTTAGCCTATATCGCTAATTTTATATATTTTATCGTTTTTGCGACTATCCTTTTTTGCGGTCCATATTCCATTGATTAGTTTAGTTAGTGTTAGCAAAACTGTGGGAAACTAGCTAGAGAAATGTCACTTTTCGAAGTCCCCATAAATTGACTTAATTATTTTGGGATCGTTCGGTGGCGCCATTATCCAAATCCAAAGTTCCATCCTACTCCTGTCTATACCAGATCGATATCCAACGGTACCAAACGTATAGCGTTTACCATAGATAACGTGGTATGTACCTCTTAGCAAGCGGCAGCCAGTCGCCCAAACGCACAGTAGCTATTACCATAGGTAACGTGGTATGTATGTACCTCTTAGCAAACGGCAGTCAGTCGCCCAAACGCACAGTAGATTTTAGTTTACGTGGTATGTGTACCTCTAAGTGAGTGGCAGCCAGTCAGCCAAACGCACAGTAGCTATTACCATAGGTCTCATGGTATGTACCTCCAAGCGAGCGGCAGCCAGTCGCCATAACGCACAGTGGCTTTGACCATATGTAACCCTAGAAGTAGGCGTCATCTAGTCGCCAAACGTACAGTAGCTATTACCATAGGTCACATGGTATGTACCTCCAAGCGAGCGGCAGCCAGTCGCCCAAACGCACTGTAGCTAACGCCATAGGTAACGTGGTATGTACCTCTAAGCTAGCGACATCCTCGCCAAACGCACAGTAGCTGTTACCATAGGTCACATGGTATGAACCTCTTATCAAGCGGCAGCCAGTCGCCCAAACGCACAGTAGCTTATGCCATAGGTAACGTGGTATGTACCTCTAAGCTAGCGACATCCAGTCGCCAAACGCACAGTAGCTGTTACCATAGGTCACATGGTATGAACCTCTTAGCAAGCCAGTCGCCCAAACGCACAGTAGTTTATGCCATAGGTAACGTGGTATGTACCTCTTAGCGAGCGGCAGCCAGTCGCGCGACGAGGCGGGGTCGCCGGCGGTGGGCGAGGACTCGGACTACTTCACACCCGAAGACACCGCCACCACTATACTGACGGTACCGAGCGCGAAGCCCAAGATCGCCGTAAGTCGCCGCCATCTCATCCTGACGTCATCGGCTTGCGATATTGTGTTTTTATATTTTTTTATTTTAGTTGCGAAATATTTTTTGAAGACATTCAGGGGGGAAAAGCACTTAAATAAATCACAGCACCTATTATAAACTCCTTTCGACGTCTTTTTGCGATATTTTAGTTTAGTTACATTATGTATATTTTTATAGGCTCCGGTACATCGATAAACGACATAGTTTCTTAATATTTTTTAAGGATTTCAAAGCTGCGTCGTTACAGGCTTGATGTTAGTTTTGCTACAGCCCAAGCCTTCAAAATAATTTTGCCGATGGAGAATGAAAATGAAAGTTATATTATTTTTCTATAACTGTCTCGACACGGCATAGAGAAATAGATATTAAAATATAAAATGGATACGAATTTTAGAAAACAGATCTCAAGATTTTATCCAGATTCGCAGTTTCTAGACGACATTAACGTTAACTTTTAGTTTCTCTCATTTTGAAGACTTTGTAGCTTTGTATGTTGTTTTTAATTTGCGCATGCATCTCATGTAACGTTCATTTTGTGTTTGTGTTGCCGGGTGATAGATATTGTGGCATCAATTTGTGTAGATCGCACCACACCCCGCTAGGAGAGGATAGTAAAAAAATATAATATTCTGTTGCAGGAGACGCCTAACAACGTGGCCGGGGAGTGCACTCCCCAGCGCTGGGCTTTGCCGCATCACGTCACATCTCTACCAGGTATAGTTGGAATACGAACTGTTTATCATATTTGCTTTGCAGATCATAAAATCGAGGCTACACCTTTAGATTTTAAAATTAATGAAGTTATAAAATCGTATAAATTCGATTCCAGGCACACCCCTCAGCCAGTCGAGCGTGCGCTCGTCGGGCGACTCGTACAGCTCGACGTCGTCGACGCGTCAGCTGCTGGCGCCGGTGGGCGGGGCCCCGCTGGCCACCGACACGCCCTGCTAGCGCCGCGCCCCATCCCTGCGACCCGCCCTCCCCCTCCCCCTTACCCGCACCGCGCCGCCGCTCACGCGCAACGACGTGCGGTACCGCATACCGCCCTATTAGACGCGGATAACTAACGCAAGGGCTTATGGCGTGTTCACATAGCAGACTAATTTTGGAGTTTTGAAGTATTTTATCGGCTTGTTATCTAGTTGATACCCATACTAAAGGAATAGGGTAACCGGCAAGAGATAATTTTTGATTCTGAACTCTTTATTGCACACAATAAAAGAAATAAAAAAGACACTGAGGTGCTTGTGGCGCAGTGGCGGCAGCGCTTTGGTAGTGATACCAAAGTTAAGCAACCCACGGCGCAGTCGTGATTGGATGGGTGACCATTCCGACCATTTAAGTGACGTCCATGACAAGCATCTACGTGTTTCGGAAGGCGATCGGAGTTGCTTAATGACTATCTGCGTGACGCCAGCAAAACCGTTTATATAAACTCGCTCACATTATTATGTGTACAATATTCCATATGCCGCGTAAATATCGAGTTATGTATTTC
The DNA here is from genome assembly GCA_949316185.1 of Pyrausta nigrata. NCBI lineage: Eukaryota > Metazoa > Arthropoda > Insecta > Lepidoptera > Crambidae > Pyrausta > Pyrausta nigrata. Next base: position 18,353,902 of record OX438940.1, on the reverse strand, counting down.
TATAATAATAATTAATCAGCTGTTTTGTGACTCTTTAGTCTTTACGCTATCTGAACACGCCCTTACACCGCAGCGATGGGGCTGAGTAGCGGTCGATGCGAACGGCACCGCAGGCGGCCTTATAAAACCGACGTACCTACTCCTTCATTGTATAACTGACTGTGTAGGTTATATCATTACATGTGTTATACAAATTCACTGCTACATCTTAAATATTCTCTTGATGTATCATAATGGGGTGTTGTATCACCAGAGATCGGATACTTGTATACATCTAAGCATATTAACCTAAACATCTGTACCCTGAGCCTGAAGTACCGGCACGCAGCTGATTCCTTTGTTCCCGCGCTTTTATGTCCATGCCCACTCCCGATTCGGTGGGAATAGTGTAAGTAAATGTGCATCCGAAAATCCAATACCTAGTCATTACACCCCTCTCGCACCGCCTAACTATAGCAGTAATAGAATTCGATTAGCGGTACAGCTGACGCATGTAGTAAATCGTAAACGGAAAACAAAGACTACTTTTTGTAGGCTGTTCACTTGTATACATTCCTGAATTACGATTAGGTAGTATTATTACAAGTTAAGTAATAGGTTTAAACTTAATACTTCAAGATTTTAGAGCTGTAAAGCATTACCTATCTCTATAAACATATAGGTAAAAGCAAACATTTTTATCATCAATAATCATTTCTCACTCTCATCTCAGTAAAATCATGTATTTATTTAATTAAATTCATTGAAATGAAATATGTACATTCTGTGAAAAATATGCCTGATTTATTGAAAGTATATTATAGGTGTGATCATCTGAGTTATTTATTAATTTTGTTGTAAGTTGAATAATTCTAAGCTAGCTATTTTAGTGAATTTGTAACAGTCAACTTATGAGGATAGTACAAATTCTTTATTTAACATAATATTCTCATGAATAATCTCATAATTCATGATAAATAATTAATGATATTTAAATAAATAATTTAATTGTATGCAAGCTATAATTAAAAAAAAATAAACTTACATTGAGGATAACGTTATGTCAGTATTTGGCAGTGGTATTAAGTTTTATTGTGTAAATAATAACATAAGTAATATGTATCTAAGATTGGCCTTTTACTTTTTGTTTTTTAAAATTTAAAGATAGATGATTTTTCTTTAGTCATTATTTTTATTCAAATAGTCTCATCACTCAAGAAATACATTGTTTCACATTTAAAAGTATGTATTTATTGAGAGATGGGAAAGATGTAACTATGGAATCTCATCTAATAGATTTTACAAAATATATTTCCTATGGCTACTGTATATTTGTTTCCTTATCTTTAAAATCCTTTCTCTTTGTGACAAATAAATAAAAAACTAACCAATTAGGGGTGTAAACAGGTGTTAAGGATGTAAGTATGACAAGAGGATTAAATCTTAGTTTACATTTTTAGTAAAATAAAGTATAATAATACATTTTATATTTATAAACTTTAAAGTTACAATTGTGTATAAGTACAAATAATTAAAATGCTTTATATACTACCTAGTCTACTTGACAAGTTGAATAGTCAAAACACATGTATAATAATAACTGAAGACTGTTATCAATACCAAAGTTAATGTTCTGCACATACACAAAATCTCCATAAAAATATCATTGAAAAAATAAAATTCACACTCATTTACATTATTGCAGATCAGATTTTAACACAAGGACAGTGTAAAGGAGAAGATCCTCAACTTTAGCTTGAGTTGGTAGCTGAAGAAGGATTAATATTTGCCTTTTGGGAAACAAGTAAATCAATTTTCTGTGCTTGCAACAACTTATTTCTTTTAGCAGAGTAGGCCTGCATTCTTGCGAGGCGCATCTGCCTTTGTTCTGGGGTTTCCTGAGCCAGCCGCCGAGCTGCATATGCAGACATCTTCGCCAGACGAGCAGCCCTCTGCTCTGAAGTCTCCTGAGCAAGCTTACGTGCTGAATATTCGGACATTCGTTTGAGTCTAGCTGCCCTTTGCTCAGGGGTTTCTTTAGCAAGCTTTCTTGCGGCATATGCAGACATTTTAGCCAATCTATTTTTCCGCTCTGCAGGTGTTTCAACCTTAGGTCCCGACCCTTTTCGCCGCCTTCGAGGTTCACACATGATTAGTAGAGGATCCATCTCCTGCATCATAGTTTCCATCTCTTGCCCTTGGCTATGTTGACTGTCATATTCAGATTTGACGGCGGCGAAGTTTCCACCATGCTCACCATCAGAACTTGTGTATGAAGTATTTACGGAATCGTCCGTATCGAAATGTTCTTGTTTAACGGTAGATACCCATTCGTTGTTTGTTTTAGCAATAACAATCTTTTTCCAGGAACAATCTGATGAATTTATGTCACCCATATTGATTGTTCATTGATTGAGATATCCATAAAACCATATTATGTTAAGAAATTACGAGAGATGTACTTGGAAAGTACGGATATAGTTTTCATCGTTTTTTATGCACAAAATTGTTACAAAATTATTACAGGCACAATGCACAGTTGAACAAACGCAAACAAATATTTCATCAAGGCAAGAAATGACAGTTGATTGACAGACAGGACAGCGGGGATCGAATGCGGAATGTGGATCGAAGAGCTTGGTGAGAGTTTTTTCACGCGCTCACCTTCTTTTACGTTAGCGAAACCTGATTTTTTTTTAATTTTCGTCACTTTTTCGAGTGAACGCGCTCATTTAACCAAGTATAAGTAGCTGTCAAATGAAAAGAAATTGGTCATGAGCGCACCCCTAGCGGTTGGAGGAACCTGTTTTTTTCTATAGAAATTTCCGACCCTCGGTCGATCGTGAGCGCGTGTGACTGACAAATGAAAACTCGCACTAAGCCCTCGGACACAAACTTTAAAAAAACTTCACGTTCTCTATGACTTGGCTGAGTTGTCAAAATGTTGGCATAAGTTCCATCTGTTTTATTTTGCTGAAATCTATTTTTCATAACATAAATTCCTTATCAAAGTGGTATTCAGTAAGTTTTTATCTGTTAGAATTATAAGTTACTTTACGTATTCTCATGTACATGTGCGGTGTTGCGTTTTTTGAAAAATTATCTGCGTATCATTTGCATCTTGTTTTGTTGCCCCTGAAACTGTAAAATTCTGTTTCATGAATGCTTGGATAAGATAAAACCCTTCACTGTATTTACGAAATAGTTAATTTCCATGCTGCATTACAGTCTTAACTATCATTCTAGGAGGTGGAACAGAAGTTACCTTACTTAGTATTATGATGATGACATAATGTGTAATTATTGGATTGTGCATTGAAAAAAAACTAATCATTTAAAAATGGACACACTGCTTGAATCACCTGTGAAGATGAGCCCCTCAGGGGAGGCTGAGGGATATGTTGAAAGTGAGACGGATTACTCCAGCATCAGGGGAAAGGTATGAATGGTCACAATACACTTTCTCAGTAAAGTTACAGTAAAAATAAAGGTAGGTACCTTACCAGGTATCTAATGACTCAAATATTTCTTTGCATGGTTGTTTATAGTTTATTTAATTTATATTTAAATAATTAACTGCATTAAGTTGGTATAATTAGGTATATCATTTCAAAAGTATAGTGCTAAATATTCATGGATGACTAACATCTGTGGTTATGCATGTTGCATATTGTGCAATAGTAACCCTGTTGTATCATTTATTTATATTTTTGCTTAAAAACTTAAAATAAATTTAATAAAAAGATAGGTTGGTTGCTTGCTTCTTATTATTATTATTATTCATTTATTTCAACATAATTAAGTCATACATACAATTTATAATTATAACATGAATAAATTAACTTATAATAAATTGTTGTGTGTTATGTATGTTATATGTTTTTAATTTATTTTATGAAATAAATATGGATTATATGGGAAAAACAAACACTTAATATCCATATAAATATGTATCTATGACATAAAAGTATCATGTAAAGTTGTATGAGTATGATGTAACATTGTATTTATCATGTTGTTAACATACACATTAATTTCCTGGTACTGTTTATACCTTAACCAATAAGTATATAAAAAGTTATGACTCGCCATTTCTTCGAAATATTATATAATTATATTTTAATATCTGAAATAAAAAAATTGCAGATGATTTTGGTCAGCCCCAATGCTGATGAATATGAATTGCTCAGAAAACAGCTGATGGAGAGGCTAGAAGCTGGCAATGGAGAAATAATATATGACATTGGACAGGGTGAAGGTAAGAGTAAAGCAGATTGTTTGCAATAAGCATTTTGACTTACAATTTGTTGAGTTACAAACATAGCCTTTTTTATGTTAGTAACTCAATACTGCAATTGATTGATTGTGGTTAGCATAGGAAATACCCATATCATGTCTTATCTTTGTCTAATAAATTATTGCACAATTTCTTTATTATAAAATTATCTTTAAACTATGACACAAGACATAGAGTTGCTTAATATTATCATCATCAAATTTAAGAGCTAGGCTCTTGTCGGTGGTTTTTTCCATTCCTCTCTGCTTTCCGCCCTTCTCTTAACCTCCTGATACGACCCGACATTTGCTTAATATTATACATGTTGCTTAATATCTTGATAATTGCTTTCTTTGAAATTGCATATACAGTACAGTTAGCAGCACATTAAGTTAATACATTTTAACTACAAAACAGCTTTATTATGTAGGGAATAGAGGCGATCTCAAGGTCAACTTAACATGTTAGTCTCACTTGTAGTTGTGTGTACAGTAGCCAGCACATTAGACTACCCATTTATGGTATAAAAGCACTCCTATTATCCACAGTGTCACCTGTTTGTATTTGTCCAATATTTTATTTGCACATCTGTCTGTATTTGTTTTGTGCCCAAGCTGGTTTCATCACTTTGCCCTGTATCAAGTCCAAAATCAAATAATGTTCACATTTCTAATTTAAAACTAGCAATATGCCTTTTTATTTTTAAGACCTATTCCCAATTAGGGAAAAAGACTTTAATCAGGTTTCGCAACAAAAGTTATCTATCCATACTAATTATAAAGGCAAAAGTGTGTCGTGATCCATCAAGGGGGTGAAAAGGGGGTGGAAGTTTGTACAGGAAATCTGACAATTTCGCGGAAGCAGTCGCGGGGTCGCGTCTTAAATTAAAGAGGCCAAGTCCTTCCAATGGGAGTACTACATGTTTTTTTTTAATATTCTCTTAGCAGCTATTTGACTGATTACAGTGGTGTAACAGTCTAGGGTTCATATCTGCCTTCTAGTAAAAAGTTTCTTTTTTACCCAAGTCTAAGGAGTATAAGTGCTTTAGGCTTCGCGCAGCGCAGATGGACCACCGACCACCGCCATCGGTGGTTGTCGCGTGCCCTTTGGTCCCGCGTAAACGAAGGTGGTCGGTGGCCGCTGCAATTGACACTCATCTGCTAGATCCTTTGACAGATGTTTTGTCAAAATAGAGAGTAGCGGCCACCGGTGGACTGTCGCGAACACTGAGTCGAGATTGGCTGCCACTAAAATAGCTTAACGTGTGCGGCGACGTATTTAAAATAATGTTAACAGCACGTCGCTAGCCACCGGTGGCTGTGGTCGGTGGCCCATCTGCGCGAAGACTTAAGCACTTATTACACTATATCCTATTATTATCCTATTTGTGTAGCATCCTACTTGTGGAATAGGAAGATGTAATCGCAGTTCACTACTTAGGTTCCTACCTAGACGTGAGCTTCCTTACTAGAAAGGTGACTGGGGCCCCACTATGTAAGACGATATCCGTAGTTTGGGCTTTTGCCGTCCCTGTCACTAATGCTAGCATGTCAGCGCGAGCGAGCGCGACGGCTAGAAGCGAAAACACGGACAATACGTTATCAGAGTAGAAAAGCTGCCTATCCATCCAACTTTCCTAGTTAGGATCTTAAGTAGGATCCTACAAATAGGATGGTGTTATAAGTGCTCACCTGTTCGCCTGTTTGCAGACGGGCGGGGGCTGACAGAGGACGAGTACAGTGCGTCGGTGGCGACGCTGCAGTCGCTTGTTAGCGGCGAGCGCGTGTCGTGCGTGGAGCTGCGCCGCTGGGAGTGCGGCAGTGGCCTCACTGGCCAGTACCTACTCCGCACCGAGCTTGAGCACACGGACTTTATGGAGATCAGGTGAGAGCAGACTCGGTGAGCGCAAAATACGTACTAGTACTACGTACAGAAGCTAGACTTTACAATGGTATTCAAAGAAATGAAGAAAATAAGCATATGGTGTAAATTTAGTTCGCCTCAAATTCAACCACATTTGCCTTTAGATACCTACAGATATCTTTGCAATATTTTTTTTTTATAACTCTGGAATAGAATTCTTAATACACCTAAACCTATTCAGTGACGTCTTAACATGCGGCGCGCTATGGTCGACCGCTACAAGAAGCTACTACCGCCATTTAGCACTTTAATTATGCTCGTCCAGCCAGCAACGTAATGCCGCGCGCCGCCGGTAAATAAAACGCGCGCGCGTGTCACTGCTCGCTCGTGAGTTCCAACTTGATTAGCCCATTACGTTGGGTCGCCGCGCATGCGTACGGTTTTACTACCTACGCGGGGAGTTAGGCTTAGTGGGGGTAACTGCAGTTCCCAGTGACATGTGGGCGCAGTGGCACGCCTGGCTCATTCCGCAGTATAGGTATGAACCTAAAAGTAATATGCGTGGGCCGACTGTTCGGTAGCGGTTAGCGCTCGACGTAATGCGTGAATGTTAATGTAAGTTTACGCGATAGAGAGATTGAGGCAAATAATTAGGTACACGTACGTATATCAGTATGCGATTGGTGATTGCATATTGTATCTCAGAAAGCGTATTTTTTACTCACTATTTATTTAAATTATTTTGCTAATGATTCTGTATTCTTACTTTCATTAATACTGTAGCAAAGGGAGAAGTAAGTAAATAAAAATGCAGATAAAAAAATCTTCACAGTCTAAGCACGTCTAAACTGATAAATGATATGTACTTGCATGTTAAATTCAAACGCACTCGTGTATCAAAAATCGTAATCGTGACTGTGTTTGATGTCATCACTTCTGAATTAGATTAGTATTTGTAGTACGTGTCTACAAACAAGGGCATTGCATTTGATACGCAATCGGACTAACGCGTTGTAAATAAACGTATGCGAGTCATGTACTTACGTTGATATCTAGATTACATGCCGATTGACACTTCAAGTTCTTGCAGTGTGAAAATAAAAAGCAGATGTGCTTTTTGTTTATTTATGTTGTTTCATATGTGTTGTTTTAAGGTCAAAAAAAGTATTTCACCTGTCAGCAAACAAAAAAAAACAATGGAAAACGTCCTGCATATATTTTGCGGGCGTTGGGTTTACCGTTAACCGCAATGAAACTCAAACCGTATCGGACTAGTGCACGGCGCACGCCCGCTATTTAAAAAAGAAACAAAGGGACGGCATAAAAAATGAATATTTAGGCCACTAAAAAGTTAAGCGCTATGCCCGGCGTCCCGATGAGTGTCAATGGTGTTACCAACCCGAGTAACATAGCTAGCATACCCAAACTTAAGCAAATAAATGCATTTGTATTTTTTGTATTTGTATGTTTTAAAGTCACTTTCAGATGGAATCCCTATCTAAAGATGACGTGACTGGGGTGGTGGAGGCCGTAGTATCAGGGGTGCCCCATCGGGTCACAGCGAAACAAGTTGCTTTAATAATAAAAAGTATGACTCGTGGTAAGTCACCTGGACACGATTGGTCGAGCATTTCCAGTACGTGGGGCATATCTCGAGGCTGTTGGGTTTGCTTTTCACTGAAACTGATGCTGGACAGTGGTAGTGCCAATAGTTAAAAAATTTGTTCATTATTTATTTATAAACTTGAAATTAGTCATAAAGAGGGCTGTCTGTAACCAAGGCTCAAAAATAAAAATATCGAATGATTTTATTTGCAGAGTGGCGGTAGTAGGCAATGTAGACGCCGGCAAGTCCACGCTGCTAGGGGTCCTAACGCACGGAGAGCTCGACAACGGGCGAGGGTACGCGCGCCAGAGGCTGTTCCGCCACAAGCATGAAGTGGAGAGCGGCCGTACCAGTTCCGTGGGAAACGATATCTTAGGGTTCGATAGTATGGGTGAGTTTGCAGTAAACCTTAACCTAATAAGAGCAGGAGTTTTTGGCTCATGAACTGTTTTTTACAACAAGCACAGGGAAGATACATGATCTGTCGAAAAAAACCTGCAGAAAGTGGCATTTGCATTTCAGCTTTCTTATCAAATATGACTACAAACTAACTTCCTTTTTAATTTCTTGTGGTGACAGGGCCCTTAGACAGGATGGAATCTACAGCGAAGTTTGCTGCCGCTAATAAAATGTATATGTGTATAAATGACGTAAATTATCAAAATAATTATCGAATGTGACTTTTTCATATTTTGACATTTGATTGGTGATAGCGAACTTCACTGTAGGATAGATTGCATATGGTCTAGGGGCCCAGAAGTGCCTTTTGTTACAAAATAAGTACTCGTACTACGTACAGAAGCAAGCAGCCAGCAACGTAGTGCCGCGCGCCGCCGATATATGTACGCGCGCGCGTGTCACTGCTCGCTCGCAAGTCCCAACTTGATTAGCCCACGCTTTTGCTACCGACGCGGGGAGTTAGACAGGCCTGCTTTGGTGTAAGACTAAGTGGAAAAACGAAAGACGGTTTTTTCATTTGAGCCTTTGTGTTCAGGCAACGTGGTGAATAAGCCAGACCACGGGACGCTAGACTGGGTGAAGATCTGCGAGAAGTCGTCCAAGGTGATCACGTTCATCGACCTGGCGGGCCACGAAAGGTACCTCAAGACCACGGTCTTCGGCATGACCGGACACGCGCCGGACTTTGGAATGCTTATGGTGAGTGGGTGGAGCTTGTGTATGGCGTGGGGGGAGACTATCTTGGTGATAGATGAGTGGAAACTGGTAAACTTTAGCCATGAAGGAGACTATAATCCGGCAAGTTCGAGCGCAACCTTCCTGCGGTTGCTATAGGTGCGGGGGGCGAGCTACGCTAGACGTCATCGGGTGACAATTGCGCGTGATTGGCGCTTCCTCGCGTCCCGCCCCCGGGTGCAAGGAGGGTCGCACAAGAACTTGTCGTAGTGTGTTATTATAAATGACGGATAATTTACTTAAAAGATACTTGAGCACGGTTTGTCATGACAATATATTTAGACGTCAAAGTTAAGTTCTAAACTCAGATACGGTCAGGACCATATCTGAGTTTAGAACATTGATCGATCACTCTTCAATAACAATGAGAATGAAGTGGGATTCAGTAAATTATGTGCATTTTATTTGCGTAATTGCGTCTGCTTGTAATGAATGTAAGATAAAACTTCTGGCTTGACATCAAGCTTTTAGACCCGAGTATACCAATTTTTAAACAGGGTAAACGTAAGTTGACGGTTAATTTAGAAGAATTCCCTTTCAAAATATGTCAATATGTCAAATAAAATTAAAACTGCTGTTTTAAAATTAAACATGTGTTGGTAAACTAGACCCTTAGTTGGTTACGTTTTCTGTTCAGAAATCCCCTTTTCCACAACACCACCTATCCCCACTCCCCACTGAAAACTTGTATGCCTCTTTCGCCACACGTCTGGCGCTTGGCAGGACGGTCGGCGGTCGCGTCTAAATTAGCGGACTATATAATAAAGTTTGTTGTCATCAAACAGATAGGGGCGAACGCAGGAATAGTGGGCATGACAAAAGAGCACCTAGGTCTGGCGCTGGCCCTCTCAGTGCCGGTCTTCGTGGTGGTCACCAAGATCGACATGTGCCCGCCCAACGTGCTGCAGGATAACCTCAAGCTGCTGGTGCGAGTGCTCAAGTCTTCGGGCTGCAGGAAGGTGCCGGTTATGGTGAAGAATAAGGACGACGTCATCGTCAGTGCGACCAACTTCGTATCTCAGAGGTGAGGAGGTTGATTTTGCGATTATAGGTAGTGTAACGACATACAATGTCGCCTTCACTAGCAACTTTAACAGCGACTAGCAACGCTCTGACTCGGCTCTCACAGGCTAGATGGCGCTGTTAGCCGATCTATTGCAAAAAGTGTCGTCCAATTTTTTTTAATCCTTACATCGAGAGCTATATTATATCCAAACATACCCTTTGTATATTCTCCAATTTATAGTAGTTTTCGAGAAATATATTTTTAATGAAATGTTGAGATTTTTTTGTTTAATTAGCTTGAATAAATATTTTTTTCACTACATGGTTCATATTGTGTATAAGCTTGACTCCGTTTGTACCTTTTCTCTCCTGATCTCGTAAGTTTGCCTCTTCTCGCCAACAATCTTTAAAACCTCATCATTGGTCTTCTTCCCTATCCCGCTAATCGTCCCCTCTATCCTCCGTCAACACCATATTTGAAAGGATTCTCTCCTAAAATAAGATGCTTAGCAAGTTGTTTACATTATTCGTCAAACAGACAAATCTACATGGTGTTTAGTAGGGGGTTGGATATAGGTGAACTGCGGATAGAAGGGGTCATTTACAACTTACTCAGGATAACTGACTTGACTGCCTCGTTGGTCTAGTGGTCAGCACGCTGGGTATCTACGGGGTCCAGGGTTTGAATCCCGGGTCGGGCCGAAAAGTGTTAGGTTTTTATGTCTTGAAATAACTGAGACACAGTCCGGAGTCAGGAAGCAGTTGGTCCTGCGCCTGATCTCTCTACGGTCATGTCGGACTGCTGTCTCACCGAATTATGAGAGTGAAGGAACAGAGAGTGTACCTGTGCATTGTCTCCCGCCGAGTCAATAATCTAAGGCTAATCTCTGTTGAAATTGGCCACTGTAGTCGAAATTCGGCTAGGTCCTCATCATCATCATCACTCAGGATAAATTAAACCAATTGGGCAATTGTGTAACACTACCAAGGGTTTGTTTGTTACCAGGCTATGCCCAATCTTCCAAGTGTCGAACGTGACGGGCGAGAACCTGGAGCTGCTGACGATGTTCCTCAACCTGCTGAAGACACGGATGCCCTCGCAGGACGACAAGCCCGCTGAGTTCCAGATCGACGACACCTACTCAGTACCGGTAATCACCTCTCTAATCTGTCGCACTTGATGTTTTAATTATTTATATTGGGTCTACCTCTTTATTTTGAATCGATTTATTTCATGTGTCAACGCAGACTAAAGTTCGCTGTGTGCTTTGAGTCACGTTAAGACCTGTGCAAACGACGTGCAACAGAGGACTTTAAGCAGGCCTGTGTATCTCCCCGCGTAAGTAGCAAAAACGTACCTACGCGCGGCGCCCCTACTTAGGGGCTAAAACAAATTGCGTGTCGCTACCGGCCAGCGACACGCTCGCGCGTTTTATTCACCGGCGGCCGCGCGGCTACGTTGCTGGCTGGACGAGAATGAATAAAGTACTAGAAAGAGGCGCTAGATGGCGTTAGAAGCTTCTCGTAGCAGTCAACCCTATCGCGTCGCGTGATATTACGTCACTGAATAGGTTTAGTGTATTATGAATCATATTCCAGAGCAATAAGTATGAAATTATATTGCAATGGATTTTTGTAGGTGTCTACACGAAACTGTGCTTGACTCTGAGGCGAACTAAATTACGCCATATTGTTGACGACATTGAGTAGACATTTCTTTGGATACAATTGCTAAGTCATACTTCTGTACGAAGTACTAGTATTCTGTGCTTTAAGTCTGCGGCACGATTCTAATTTAAACGCAATAGGGTTGAACTCAGGTCGCGTATATCCATAAAAAGAACGTCATTGTGGTGTAATCATGTTCAACCTTTTGCTCTTAACCCGTGGAGCGATCGGCCTCGCGGTGAGCAAAAGCGCTGCGCGATCGCGATGTTTCCAAAATGAAGTTTTTTTTAGGACCACGGAGTTTAACAAAAGTACCTCCACAAAAGTATTGTAAGCTAGATTTCGGCTTTCTATAATAAGAAATAGGTATTTTTCTTTAAAATTGTAATGATCCGCGTTACGCACTCATGGTGTGCCTAGGACGCTGGATGGGTTAATAATAAGATTGTGCCGCGAACTAACAGTCCTCTGTTGTACGTCGGTAACGCAGGCCTTTAGTTTTTATTTTTTTCGGGGACTCTCCCGTACGTTTGTTCAGTCCCTCTGCGCCGTCGGTTATTTAGGGGATTTTTTGTCGGGGTACTTTTAGTTCTCTGTGTACGATATTCGATACAGTTTATAAGGGATCTGTTTTGATAGACAAAAAAGTACCCCGTAGATAGTAAGGACGCACTAATGATTTCTTTGTGCAAAAACTATTTTTTTCTCAATTTGTCATTAATGTTCTTTGAAGACGTTTTTATTTTTTAATGTGTATGCTTGTGTTAATTTTGAACCAAGATTTTTCTTCGCCAGGGTGTAGGCACAGTGGTATCAGGCACGACGCTAGCGGGCGTGATCAGGCTAAACGACACGTTACTACTAGGCCCTGACCCTCTGGGACGCTTCCAGCCAATCACGGTGAAGAGCATCCATCGCAAGCGCATGGCTGTACCAGAAGTACGCGGTGGACAGACCGCTAGCTTCGCACTCAAAAAGGTGAATATTCACCTCTAGCTCACTCTGTATAGTGTGCAAGTAAGAAGTCGGCGCGTACTCGTCCTTCGATATGATGGTGGTGCGAACACAATGTTTTATCATCATCAAAAAGTCCACTGGCTGGACAAAGGTCTCTCTACCCAATATTTTTCTAAGCTTATCCAGGCCGCCCTCCATAGATCGTCACTCCACTTAGCCAGGAGGGCCACACTACACATGCTTATTTGAGGTCTCCACTACAAAACCCGTTTACTCTATGTCTTCTGTTCTCTATCTCTATGTCTGTCTGTCTTCTCATTGGGCCTGATTTCCGACAACCCTCTCTAAGACTATTTTAAATTCATACCGCCTCTTTCCCTGCTAACTAAACGAAAGGAGACACGCTACAAAAATTAAGTAACGTCAATATTGGTGTAGCATTTGCTTCAACAGCTGTCAGTATCTAAGAATATTATACAAATTCATAAACATCTATGTAGAGACACCAATCTATCCCGACTAAGATAAGACAAAAACACGCGAAATCTTGAAAAAAAACCATGAGAAAAGGCAACACTCAATTTGACGCTTTAAAATTCTTTTTTTTTTCGTTTAGCTTGCATTATAAATTCTTGTAGTCTTAGTCCTATTTATATACTTATAATAATGTTTGCACAATGTATCACGTTATACTTACAGATAAAGCGGTCGCAGATCCGCAAGGGCATGGTGATGGTGTCGCCGGCGCTGAACCCGCAGGCGTGCTGGCAGTTCGAGGGCGAGATCCTCGTGCTGCACCACCCCACCACCATCTCCTCGCGGTACCAGGCTATGGGTATGTTTTCATATAGCTCTCCCGCTCACTCTCCGCAAGCGCGCACTGTTAGAGCAGGACGGAGACTGTCAAACTCAAGTAACTTTGAGCCCAGATTGAACAAAATTTTTATTCTACACGGTGTTGTTTGCAAATATACCTAGCTGTCAAATGTCATAATTGAACGATTTCCGGTTCGTTTCATTTACCATAAACTAGAGTATTGTAAGACTTTATTGATATTTCGAGCTTTACAACAATGCAGCATGGTTAAAAATCCTTTGTCGGTGAGAGATATCTTTACGAACCGTATGCAAAGCGATTCGTTTTTCATGCAGGAGGAGGGAACGAGGTAGGGGTACGGAAAAGTGCCAACAAAAGGTGCTTTTTATAACTCGCACTTAATAAGTTTTTTGCTTATGGCCTTATCAAAAATTCTATGTAACATTTTTCAACTATTCTGTTGCGGTTACTGACTTTGTTGGGACGTAATAAACCATTTGTGTACAAATTGGGTTTTAAATTGACCCTCGATTCCAACTTTAATCTCATCGGAGTTATACATGGTCCTCCGAGCCAGATAAGAAATGCTTACGTGTAATTAGGAAGTGGGGATGCATTTTGTAAAATTAGGGGTTTCGATTATCGATATATGGACTAGATATGAGCGCCGTGGGCCAATTCCACGGCGGCGGCGTGACCTAAAAATTTACGCGGCGACGGCGGCGCGCCGGCGCGGTTTGTATTTATATGAGGGGGGGTTAGAATCAAAAACAAAACATATTGTAGGTTCAAACTATATATTTTAATAAAGGAACAGAAGATATATTCGTTAAGATTACATATATCACTTTTTTGATGATAAAAAACTAACTAGTGTTAAACCGGATTTTGAACGAAACGTCGTACGGCCAAATAATGCGGCTCATTGGCATATGTCAACCGCGGATTGACGTGAGCTGTCAATTGAAGAGACGCTGCGCGAGATGGCGTACGCGCCTTTATTGTATTATTGTGTAAACCTCGTAATTGTAAGGAATATCGCTTAAATTGTATTACTGTAAATCACCAAGATTTGGATAAAGATGAGTATATTGATATAAATGTGTTTATTTTATGATCGCCGTCCTGACTGCCCACTAGCAATCAGCTAGTTAGAATCTTTTTCGAAAATATGTTCCATTTTCAAAATATCCCTCTACATTTTTTGCGAGCCAATTCAAAGTATCGTGTCCGACTGAAAAATGAATCTGCGCCGGGAATATTTTAGAGCTATGATTTTTTACAATTTCAATTGTCGCCTGAAACCGGAAGAATCGTTCGATAGACTTCAAATGGCATTTATGTATAAAGGCCCCTCCAAGGCCACCGTGTATCGTTGGTATAACGAATTCAAGCGCGGTCGACCAACCTTGGGGGATGAAGAACGAAGCGGTCGCTTTGACGGCTATTACGAAAGAAAACGTGCTAGCAGTGAAAAATTTAAATTACCAAATGTTTACCAGAAGTTTTATCTGTTGTGAGCAACAAGCGACCAAACACTCTGGGCTCCGCGGACTACTGCTTCACCACGACAATGCGGACAGCACGCCAGTCAAACTCCTGGGTCACCCTCCTTACAGCCCTGATCTAGCACCGTGTGACTTTTTTTTATTTCCAAAAATAAAAAATCTGCTCAAAGAGATACAAATTTTCGTCGCCGGAAGATGCTCTGGCTGCGTTCGGGCAGGCTGTAAACGAGGTGTCTGCGGTGGACTGAAAAAAGTGTTTTGAAAACTGGTTCAGACGCATGAATCTTTTTATTGAGGCTGGTGGAGAGTAAGATTTAATAAAAATATGTGTACCTGTAGAACTGTTTACTGTTTTTTGTGTCGCAAAACTTTCGGAGTGTCCCACGTATTTTGTAGGGAGATTCTTAAGGCGGTCCTGTACGAAATTGAGAAAATTACCGTATTTCTAAGTCACTTGTACGATGAGCTGAATTAGTTGAATACATTAAACCAACTTATTTACGTTAGCGTAATCATTGCACAAGGTTATGGTCTTGTTTAAATTTGAAAATTCTTTAGAATATAATAAAAATGACTTGTAGCTAATGATATCTAAGAGCATTTTTTTCGGAAAATTGGTGATTTTTACGCATAAAACAATAATTTGTACGTAAAAATGATTGTATTGATATTCCGCAGGTCCCCTCCTTTTTATTATTACACGAATGACATGTTAATATTACACAATGAACACTTTTCAATTTTTTACACAAATGTCTGATGGTTTTGCGCATTGCGCAGAATCAAACCATTGTTCCAATTAAATCATAAAGTCTAAAACGGCGAATGGATCTAACTACTAATATAAATAAGTTAGATTCTGTTTGAAGATCGTTTAGACTTACTCGACTTACTTCGCGATGCACCCCCTTAAGTGGTGTTTTAAAAATGGCTTTTATTTTCTTTTTATAAACATCAACACTAGTCGAAGACACTGCCGCCATTTACATTTATACGTTCGTAACGGGGAAATATTTGACACGACTAAGCGAGCGCAGGCCGGTTTGGTCATGACACAGGCTCGCGTTTAGTCACGGCGACGGCGGCGCGCCGGCGCGGCGCTCATATCTTATATGGACTATACCTCGGTACCCGACGATTATGGTCGCGATTACCACATTACAAATTATGATCTCTTTGAATTAGGTCTTAATTTTCAAGAAGTTAATAATAAGTTAAAATTATAAACAAATGTGTTCGCAGTCCACTGCGGCAGCATCCGGCAGACTGCGTCGATCCTGTCGATGTCGCGCGACTGCCTGCGCACGGGCGACAAGGCGCTCGTGCGCTTCCGCTTCATCAAGCACCCCGAGTACCTCAGGCGCGGCCAGCGGATGGTGAGTCCGTGCGTCAGTGACGTCACGTCGATCCTGTCGATGTCGCGCGACTGCCTGACTCACTAGAGTTTATGCGTCATTGACATAGCGTGAGGGTGGTATTGTAAAAAAGACGCCTTCACATACGATATTTATCGACATTACATGGCGGATCTCACGATTTTTTATGATCCCTTGGTCTCGATGTATGAAAATGTTAGATATTGAACATATTGTATTGAATGCAGGTGTTCCGCGAGGGCCGCACGAAAGCGGTGGGCAACGTGCTGCGGCCCGAGCCGCACGCCGGCAAGCCGCCCGCGCGGCGACACCACCCGCCCAGCCTCGCCGCGCAGGGACAGGGACAGGGACAGCAGGGACAGGACACGACGGTAAATATTTTATGTAAAAAAGGTATCATTAGACTATCTCAGACTTTTTTACGTTCATGCCCTCTTTTGCTGTGTTAAAGAAACGAAAAGAGACATAGTACCTACTACAATAATTTAACAGCTGTCAGTTGACAAGGAAATTATAGAACCCATTGAAAAATTAGTAGACATATCTATCGATCATGACAAAAGCACGCGAAATCTAGAATAAAATAATTACAAATGGTAACACTTTTTTTTTATTTACCAAATAAAAAAGACATCGGAGGAAGCTTCTACGTTCTCTAACCCCCGACTACGTTTTAAACTCTCCACCCAATTTCAAATCCAAAAATGATCTTTTGGAATCTGACTTCACACTCCAGGAATTTAACAGTTGCTTAAAAAGAAAAGATTCGGCACCTGGGAATGATAACATTTCCTATTCAATGGTCTATTACATACCTGACAGGATTAAACTTTTCCTATTAAATTTATATAATAAAATATACACTGAAGGAAAGATACCGAAGCAATGGAGAAATATTAACATTATCCCAATTCCTAAAGCTAATAATGCATCAAATGACATCAACTTTCAATTAAAATTAAAGCCTATCTCGCTACTTTCTTGTCTGTGCAAAATTTTTCACTTAATGATCTTAAAACGATTAGAATGGTACATTGAAAAAAACCAGATCCACTCACCATCCACAGTAGGGTTCAGAAAAGCTCAATCCTGTTTAGACGCACTTACACGGTTGGTAAATCATATTCAGCTTGACTTCACAAAAAATATACCAACTGTCGCCTGTTTCTTGGACATTGAAAATGCCTATAATAATGTTTCCATCGATGTTGCTGTAAAAATACTTGCTGATCTTAATGTTGGTTCCAAACTCTGTACATACCTCTGGGCTTTTCTCAGCGAAAGACATTTACGAATTAATTTAGACAACAAGGACAATATTATAAGATGTACAAATATGGGCTTGACTCAAGGAGACCCCCTTTCACCTCTTATATTTAATGTAATTACTCATAAAATTGAGAGAGGTGCTTGTGGCGCAGTGGCGGCAGCGCTTTGGTAGTGATACCAAAAGTTAAGCAACCCACGGCGCGGTCGTGATTGGATGGGTGACCATTCCGACCATGTAAGTGACGTCCATGACAAGCATCTCCGTGCTTCGGAAGGCACGTTAAGCAGTTGGTCCCGGCTAATATCTGTGGTATTAGTCGTTAAACCTAGTCAGAGGCCCTAGGGCGGCTTGATAACTTCTGACAGTAAGGTTTGTCACTTGCCTTACATACACCCCTCCACCAATCCGCACTGAGCCCGCGTGGTGAAGTATGGCTCGTTCCTCCTCATAGTTGAGGTGAGGCCTTTTCCCAGCAGTGGGATCTAATAGGCTGACTTATTATATATTATACTCATAAAATTTGTCATGGACTGCAAAATGTACTGGTATCACAATATGCCGACGACTTTGTCCTTTTTGTAAGTAACAAAGATATTAAAAAATGTGAACAGTACGTTCAAACTGCACTATACACTGTTGTTAATCTATTAGATGAACTTGGGCTATCACTGTCGGCAAATAAAACTAACTTTTGTGTATTTAGCAGAGGACGGCGAAAAATTAAGCCAACTATTAAAATCTATGGCCAAGAATTAACTTCGACGGAATGTGTTAAGTACTTGGGTCTATGGTGAGACAGGAGCCTTTTATGGAGAAAACATGTTAATGAAGTTATGGACAAGTGTTCAAAATTTATGAATATAATGAAAATGCTAGCAGGAAGCTCTTGGGGAATGCATACCAAACATATCCGTCGACTATATATCGCACTTATTAGAAGCAGAATAGACTATGGCTCCTTCTTATATGATTGCAGTGCCAACTGTCATGTTTCTAAACTTGACAAACTTCAAAATCAAGCTTTAAGAGTAATAGGAGGGTTCATAAAAAGCACACCAATTCATGTTATGCAAAGTGAATTGAGTATACCACCATTATTCATTCGCAGGCTATATCTAGCCTACAAGTTTTAGATATGTCAGTACTTAGTAGTTTGTGTGATCAAAACAATTACTGGCAAAACAAGAAAAAACCTCTCCTTACAAGAGTGTACAGCGAAATTTGTCACTTAGATTATGCTTCTTCTGAAGTTCTTAATATGTTTAACTTGGACATCTGAGTCACCGGTATCGAATTTTATAAGATTGTAAAATTTAATCTAAGCAGTATTCTAGAACCTAAAAAATCATACGAACCTAATTTATTAAAAAACAGAGTTATTAGAGAAATTTATAAGAAATATGAAGGCTGGCATAAAATTTATACTGATGGTTCAAAGAGTCCTCAAGGTTCGGGTGCTGGTTTTTTTGATCAAAACATGAACTTGTCAGCTGGTTTTAAAATTTCAGCACATGTGTCCATTATGACGCTGGAACTTATTGCAATATTTAAAGCCTTAACATATGCGATCAATAAAAACATTAATAAATTTGTTATTCTTTCTTTGCTGTCTGCAGCAAAAGCGCTTTGCAGCATCTGGCTCGCTGCGCCTCTGGTTTCAGAGGTGTGACGATAGCCTATAATATTCTTAAAGTTATTAATAGTGTAAAAAATACAAATATTGAGCTGATGTTGCAATGGGTTCCAGCTCATATTGGTCTTTTAGGCAACGAGAAGGCGGACCTTGTGTCAAAAGAGGCCTTTTGAATATTTGCCTGACTATTCTGAATATGTGCCTAGGTATAAAAATATATGCTTTCAAAAATGGAAGCAGCATTTTGATACAGTTTCTATTGACAAGGGGATATGGTATAAATCCATACAAGGAGAACCTAATCGTGTGCCTTGGTTTGATGACAGTAACTTGAATAGAAACTATATCAAAATGGCACTGCGTCTTCGGTCGGGACACTATCCATCGGCAAAGTTCGCATATTTAATGAAAAAAACTGATTCACCTAATTGCAGCGCTTGTGATAAAATTAAAGATGCACAACATTTGCTGATGGAACCGAGCGGAAAGGGAATCACTGTTTGAAGAATTTAAATTAAATATTCGAGATGTAGGAATAGTGCAAAACATTCTAGCAGAACCAAAGTCAGAAGCAGCTAAAAAATTATGTAAATTAGTAAAACTGACCGAACAGTGATTCCCTCTTGTTGATACCTAAGCTAATTAGCATTGAGTAACTAAGCATTTACTTTGATTTATTGTTATTTCCTCTTCGTATTAATAACACTTTCAAATTTATGTTTTGTTCCTAACCAAATCTGTAATAGCGAAGATACAATGGGACTGGCGTATCCATGTGGATAAAAGCCCCAAATTATATTAAGAATAAAAAAAATAAAAAAAAGACATAATACAAGATAACTCAAATGACAGCGACTAAAAACCACTAGGGTTTATAATTGTGCTATCATGAGCTTGTATTTTATGAGTAGACTTAGATAGGTACCTAATGTTCTATACATTGAGATTGAACCAAAACTATCCTTATGGACCAATTTGTCACTTCAAAATTATAGTAGTAGTCTGCCTCTTCTTGTTTCGTTAGCAATAAAAAGCAGATTATATGTTTATCTTACTTATTATTAGCCTGGGTCCTTAGACAAGACGCAACCTATTAGCGAACTATGCTAACTCAACGAAATGTTACAATATGTATGCAAAAGTCACGTGATGTTTCCATGGCTTATGTCAGTTTCATATATACTTGTCAAAACAAAATAAGGGCCACGAGGTATTTTTTCATTTTGGTGTAAATTATTAAACATTTTCATATTAAAAGTAGTAAAATATTGAGTATACAAACTCTTTGATACCTAAACTTTTTAATATTGTAGTATTCATCTAATGCTGGCAACAATTTTAAATAAAATTTAATTTAAAATTCTTTTTGAAAAATTTATTTCCATTTTCTTTGACGTTTTGCTTTCCTTAGCTTCTTGGTTTATTAGAAATTATCAGAGTTCATTGATATCTCGAGTCAGAAACATCTTTTGCAATATGCCACAAGCACGCAGGCGTCATATGGACTCGCTGACAGCAACCAGAGCCGTTACAATGATTGAAAAAGGTCATTCGCAGCGATCTGTGGGTTTGCAATTGGGATTTTCTCGAAGAGCTATTCAAAATCTATGGAATCGTTTCCAAGAGACCGGCAGTATTAGAAGAAGACCTGGTTCGGGCAGAGTTCGCATTACAACAGCTCAAGAGGATCGTTACATTCGATTAAGTGCGCGCCGAGATCGCACAACGACGGCCCGCAAGCTGCAAAATCGTTTACGGCTCACAACGGGTACTCGTGTCAGTGACTAAACTATTCGTAATCGATTGCATGAAGACCAGCAGGCATCAAGAAGGCGAGTTGTCCGTGTTCCATTAACCTGAAATCATCGTGCAAATCGTTTAAGATTTTCCCGTCAACATTTGGACTGGGACATAAACCAATGGGGCATGGTGCTCTTCACAGACGAATGCAAAGTTAAATTTTTAACGACGATTGGCGTATTAGAGTATGGAGAAGACGCGGCGAGAGATTTTCAGAAGCCTGCATCCATGAAGTCGATCGTTTTGGTGGTCCAAATGTAATGATTTGGGGCGGGATAAGCTTACACGGCAAAACTGAGCTCGCTATTTTAAATGAGGGTACTGTTACTGCTCAGCGGTATATTGAGGAAGTTGTCAGACCACATGTGATCCCATTTGCCCAGCGAGCGGGTCCTGGATTCATCTTGATGCAAGACAATGCTCGTGCACACACGGCTCAAGCGACTCGGTTTGTACTGGAAGCCTCTCAAATTCAAGTCTTGCCGTGGCCGGCGAACAGTCCGGACTTAAATCCAATAGAGCACATGTGGGATCAGTTGAAACGAAGAGTTAGAGACGGTGATCAGGAAATCCACAACTCATCAACGCTGTTAAAAGGGCCTGGGAAGAGATTCCAATGGAAAATGTCAGGCATTTGATTGAGAGCATGCACTCCAGGCTTCAGGAGTGCGTAGCGAAACGAGGGGGGCATACCCGTTACTAAAAGATGAGCATGGAGTATTTTCTTTTGTTTTCAGTAACTTTACATTTTTTTTATTTTTAACCTTAAATGAGTTTTTTCTTTCAAAAGCAAATAAACTTTTTAATCATTATTATTGGAATAAATTTATTGGTCTACACGTTAAAAACAACATTAGTTTTCGTTATGGAGACAAAAAAATATATATTGGTATTATTATTTTAATGGTACAAAATACCTCGTGGCCCTTATTTTGTTTTGAGTAGTATATTTTGGTAGCGATAAAGAACTTCGCTTAAGAATTAAATAGATAGCATCTCGTCTACGGGCCCTGTTGTTTTTAAGTTTTATTTTTCTATCCAAAACGTGTAACAATGCCTACGCTATCACCAATCACACCAAAACTTCCAAGTATTCGTTGAGAAATTAACAGATTATCTCCTCCAGCAACAGCAGGAGGCGGACCCGACGTCAGCGGAGCCCCCGTTCGCGTCGGGCCCCCCGGGCCGGCCGCGACGTCCCCGCAAGCGCCACGACAAGCCGCCCGCCGCCTCGCAGCCGCAGCCACTGCCCGCCGCCAACTAGATCTACCCTCCATACACTGGCGACTCGGACACATCACTACTTCTATGAAACGACGAATCTATTTTGACAAATATTATAATAAGTTTTCAACGTACTATTGCCTACCACTCAGAATCACATACAGGCTAAAAGTCACTTTGGCGGACTCCTATCGGGCAATATATGAAATCGAAACTAGTCATAAGCTGGCTTATGAGTAGATAAGTTTATAGTTGGGTTGCCCAGTGCGAGAGGAGCCTAATGAATGAAATGTGACGTCAGTTTAGTCGTCGTGTGCAATCTCGTCGCTGTTGACTTTGAATGTTTCTTAATATTCGCTCCTTCAGAAGTACATTTAGATTAGGTACAAATCTTCCCTAGTACATATGTCGACTAGAGTCCGTAGCGCGGTTAGATCTCCACAGAGCGGGATTCCGACTGGAAATAACTGAGATATACATACTGGTACAGGATTTAAGCCCATTTCATGAATCAAGAGAACATATTTTTAATAGAAATTTTAATTCAGTGAGGGCTATGAATTTTTATACATCTCTAGTTAAATATCAGACTTTATGGTTCACATTGTAGTATGAATTTCTAAAATATGAAAATAGTTTCTGTAAAAGTTATGTCAGTCAATCTACCTTGCTTTTGATTTAACAATAATGTGAGGAGTTCTAACTTAAGATGACAATATAAATAATATCATAATTTACTATTTAGGAGTTTGCTCATTTGACTAATGTTACATTACATTTTATATGTAACATTTGATTCATACTCGAGTGTATGTAGTAAACTGTTACGATTTTTATGCCTATGCAATAATCACAAAGGATTAAACGCAATAATATTTTTATAAAGGCCAAAAAAAAAATCAATAATAATGCAATTTGCATAAAATACACAAAAACATGTCTTTTTATTCATATTGCTTTGATTGTGATGGATATACCTTTTTGTTTAGAAATATAATCTTATTTTTGAACAGTGATGGTTTTAATTTCGTTATTAGAAAAAGAAAGTTTTGGTGTTAAATTGTCAATAATTTATTATTTTTGTAACAGCATAATCCCTTTTTCATAATAACAAAATAAAATGTATGACTCAAACTTAAAATACTTAGAAGCACATAGTGAGGCTAGCTGCTTTTCATATCATATATTTTCAGTATTTCACGTTATTTACGATACAATTAGAATGTGATTTTTCCTAGTTTAAGTAAGAGGATATTTTTATTGATTTGTTCAAGAGTGAGAGAAATTAAACTAACTCAAATTATTGATGAGTACTTATTTATTATCCCAAAAATGGCAATTTACAAATATTTAGCTAGACTATGACTGAAAATAGCAATGGTCTCATTTCTTTAGTTGTTTTTTGGCATCAGCAATCCCTTCTTTCATGTTTTCACTGAATTTCTTTAAAAAAGACATAAATCTATTGACCTGCTGAGGATCTATGTCTGACAGTTTCTCTTTGCCTCTGTAAAATACGGAGACTGCAAGTTGGGCTGCTCGTCTAACAGGATATGACTCTGCGAGCCTCTGGACGAGGTGCTCATTGTTTGCCAGGTACCTGAGCAAAGCACGAAGCGGCATGATTACAACTCACTTGAATGTTGATGTTTCAAATGAGCACATATTACGGTATTTCTGTAACAGTTCACGCTTCAGCCTCAACTGGGTTCGGAGAATCTCAAACTGTTTCAATTGGTCTTGTTTGTTGTAGTCAATACCAGGCAATCGCTTGATCTGAAAAGAATTAATGAAATAAAAATATACATGAAGTTTATCTGAATATAAGTAACAAATTTACTTATTCTAATCTGTACTATGTATTAACAGTAATGCGTCACCTGTGAGCGTGCTACATCAAACTTCTTTTGCAGTTCCAAGACCTTTTGGCTGCAATCCTGAGACTCCCGAGCCTTAGCGGTGTTGTCGTGAAAGTCACGTTCTACACTGAAAATATAGACTTATAAGCATTTTGTCACACACAGAATGATAAGGTGATAGTCTATAAATAGATGATTGGCAATACCTTCGAATTATTTCGTATACAATGGGCAAAAAATCTACATCTACTTCTTGCACTGATAAAGGGCTAAAGTTATTTTGTTCGGAATGGTCTGTGTTATTCTCCATTATATGAGAAACTAAACTGGACTAAACAAACACAAATGATTACACAATTCACTTGCCTAAAATGATATCTTCAAAAGTAAAATGAAAGAAAGAAAGCCAAAAATTGTTGACATAAATTATTGACTGACACAGATTCAGGATTGAGACAATGGGCTCAATTCCAATGTGCCCTGTCTAAGATTAAAGACAGATTATAGTAAAACAACGAAACGAAAAGAGACAGAGGGCTCGATTCCAATGCGCCCTGTCTAAGATTAAATTTAAGATCAGTCTCTCTCTTTCACTGTCAAACAAACGAAAAGAGACAGACTATATTAATTTAGAAACGTCAGACCAAACAGCTGTCCGTTGCTAAGGAAATTAGAGAACCCATAGACAATTTAGTAAGGATGTCATTCGATGACGACTAAAGTTAGACGAAAACACGAATAAACTTGTAAAATACGTAAGCTATAGCATCTAGCGATGGGCAAGGGAAAGAAAAAATTGGGATGGAAAAGAAAAATACGGGAAAGTATGGAAAAAAACGGAAAGATTGGGAAATATTCCAATTCGGCGGGAAAATACTCAAAAGTGGACTTAAATTAATAAAATGCGAGAATTTAACTACTGTAACAATGGTTTTACGCCTGTGGCACACCCTTACATAAAACCACAACAGCGGGGCAACGCTAGTTTTGCCTGTTTGTCAGTTTTATTATACCAAACGTAAACTGCATGTTCTAATTCTTAGATTTATCTGAGTCTTTTTTTGAGATTCGACGATCCTGTAATATACTTCCTATTACTGTGCCCACGATGTCGCGAATGGGTGCAGAAATGTAGACGTTTGAGAAGGATTGGAGAAATCTCGACGTAAAGAAACACACAAAGTCCCGAATGTGGTAAGTGAGCTACCGACGGAATAGTGAAAGAAAGGCAGTTCGATTGTTTTTCCATGTAAAAAGGCTTTTAGTTATAGCTTACGCTCATTCAGAAATCTGATTTAGTCAATTTTGACGGATATTTAATATTTTTTCGCAAAAAGTTGTGATTGAAAAAATGCCAAGAGGATTAGAAAGAAAGAAAATACATTTATTAATGAATGGACATCACATAACACACGAAAACAGACAACGTAACGGTTATAAAACAAGAAACACAACAAAATTACAATTTATGTGGGTAAGCCAGTCGGACTGTGCAGTTGTGCGCCTGTGATGTCCATATTAAAAGGGCCCCACTCAGCTTAAGTCGTGACCCGCTAGGGGCCCCGACGCTGGTTTTCAGAAGACCCTAGCCGAGTGAGGTCACGGACTGATACGCCAAACATTATTAAAAATAACAATACCTATTATTAATAAACAGTAAAAAACTAAATTATTGTCCAATATATATATAATGTGTATAAGTGTAAAACAATAAATACAGCACGGACAGATATTCGGATCACTAACTCACGCAAAACGTAATTATTGCTACGCTCATTATACTTCGTAGTTCGTACCTACAAAACAAGATTCAAGAATCGCTGCAAGATTATCAGAAGTTCTACGAGCAGGAATAGTAACTTTGAGGGAAGAAGGATACAGCACGGGAGATATAGCACGCAGACTTGCTATATCCCAATCCTGTGTCGTGAGCACGTTGCAGAGGTACCACGGGATGGGTAATTTAGCTGACCGACCCCACAGTGGTCGCCCAACTGTTTTGACTGCTGCCCAAAAGCGCTTTATTAGATTGCTGGCATCCCGTAACCCAACAATAAACGCTACTACAATAAAAGCAGAAATTCGGGCCGCCTCTGGGCTTGCAATTAGCACTCAGACTATTTGGAATTGCTTGCACCAGGCTGGAGCACGGAGGTCTTAGCGAGCGCCTCTGAACTCCCGGCAACGTCAACGACAGAGATTGGAGTGGGCTAGGCTTCGGCAGAATGAAGAAGATGAAGAAGAAAACATTTAGCAATACTGTCTCTTCGTTGATGTATCGCGAATCAGTACTCATCTAGATATCCGACGTGTTTGTGTCTGGAGAAGACCAGGAGACCGTGAAAGGCAAAGAACTGCCACAGGAACAGTTCAGCAAGGCGGGAAATCGGTGTCCTTTTGAGGGTGGTATTGTGGATGGTTATTAGAGCTAAAACACTTTTGATCCTGTACCGAGGTTTTATGACAGCAGAAATGTATAAAGCAGTTGCTATTGTTGGAATTGTCAGACCATTCCGAGTAAACCATGGGCACCAATTTGTACTGGTCGATGATAATGCGCCCGCACATCAAACTCAACGAGTCAATGCTGCTCTCCGAGAATACGACATCACAAGGTTAGACTGGCCTACCCGCTCGCCTGACTTAAACCCAATAGAGCACGCGTGGTATGCTCTTAAACGAGCTGTTTGGAACCGTCAGCCACGTCTCCAGACACTGCCAGACCTCAGGGAAGCCGCTATTCAAGAATTGGACAGGTTACCCCAAGAAATGCTGGATAACTTGATCCTCAGCATGCCCAGGAGGATCTCCGCATGTGTTCGAGCCAGGGGAGGAGTTATATTATATTAAATAAAAAAATTTATTTATAAATTGTGGTTAAGTTTGGTTAATATTTTCCTTTTTATCGAATTTCTCCTACAATTACATTATGGTTAATTACTCAATTTTTGTTATTAAAAAAATTAAATTAGTTTTTTTTCTTAATTTCTAAGGGTTTTTTTGATTAAAGAAAACACACAACAAAACATTTTTCTTGATAAAGTTAAATTTAAAGAATTATATTAGTTTATGCTAGTGATCTCAAACTTTTTTTGATGTTATTCATACAAACGCTAAAAAAAAACCTTACAATTCTCTTTAATTAAATCTATTACATGTGCAAAGTCGCCTTTATTTGTTTTAAACATTAAATTAGTATTGCGCGATTTGTCCGCATATGGAATTAAGTTTTTGAACTTGTTAATAAATCAGATACTTTGTAATATCTGGTTCACTTTTGGACCTATAGAAAAATAATCTAAATGAATGTGTCTTAAAATATAACAAGCAGTTTTCAAGTTTACAAGCAAAAAAGTATAAAAAATGAGGCGCCTTTCTTTTACTATTCCGTTGATAGCTCACTAACCACAATCGGGACTTTAAGTATGTTAACCTAGACACCTCGAAAAAAACAAACCTACCCGTTTTGTTTTTTGAATTTCTTGTTTTTAATAAAGAATAATAAAGAACTTTATTATCACTTATCTCAAATATTCAAACTTAACAGAAGCCAAACTGCCATTTTTAATGTAGAGATTTTACTTTGACCCTGTTTGTTTATGTCAAGATTTCTCCAATTCTTCTAAAATGTCTAAATTTCTGCACCAATTCGCGACATCATGGACACAGTAGTAGGAAGTATACTACAGAATCGTCGAATCTCAAAGAAAGAGAGACTCAGATAAACCTAAGCATTAGAACATGCCGTTTACGTTTGGTGTAATAAAACTGACAAACAGGCAAAGCTAGCGTGGTTCCGCTGTTATGGTTTTATGTGAAGGTGTGCTACAGGTGTAAAACCATTGTCAAAATAGCAAAATTTTCGCATTTTATTACTTTAAGTACACTTTTGAGTATTTTCCCTATTTTCCCGACGAATTGGAAATATTCCGCATACTTTCCCCGAATTTGGGAATAAACCCAACAGTTGGAAATATTCCGGGGAGTAAACCCAACGCTAAGCATCACTTAATTTGACGTTTCTAAATTATTCGACTAGAATAGAAATAGAAACGTCAGACTAAACAGCTGTCCGTTGCTAAGGAAATTAGAGAACCCATAGACAATTTACTAGGAATGTCATTCGATGACGACTAAAGTTTTACTTCATTTGACGTTTCTAATTTATAGTAGTCTGTCTCTTTTCGTTTGTTTGATAGTGAAAGAGAGAGACTGAACCTAAATTTAATCTTAGACAGGGCGCATTGGAATCGAGCCTATTCAGTTGGATTGAAAGCGAAGCGACAGATGACGTGACAACTACGGATTTACTATTTTAACGCTTGCTTTCTTCGAACACAATGATTATGTGTTCTTTTGCCTGCCAATGCCTAATTTATAAGTACTAATGTCAATATTAGTTAAATGTCAAAAGTGTTTTGTACGATGAGTGTTGGTGACTGTGATGGTATTTTTATTGAATTTGTTGAAATACATCCATAAAAATGGATGAAGTTGCTAAATTAGAACATCTTTCGTTGGTGTCCAAAATATGCACGGAGCTAGACAACCATTTGGGACTGAATGACAAAGATTTGGGTTAGTATTTCCTACAATCAATATGGTACTTTCAATGTTGCTGAATGTTTGTATAATTTTACCTTTTAAATAGCCCTTATACTTAATTTCGTAATTGTATACTTGAAAGTCTACTTAATTTAACATGTAAGACATTTCTTATTATAAATAAAAATTCAAATTTAGTAATTTTACCATGTTTGTTTCAGCTGAATTCATAATTGATTTGGCAGACAAAAATCCAACCTTTGATGAATTTAAGAAAGTCCTAATAGAAAATGGAGCCGAATTTTCTGATTCCTTTATGACAAACTTACTTCGAATCATACAGCACATGAAACCTGCAAAGACTGATGCACAACAGAATGACACTCAGACAAGTAGCAAGAACCCTTTAGCTACTAAATTTCCTGGGCTTGCTATCCCTAATGAAAAGCCACCAATTTTCTCTTCTGATGAAGATGACAGTGAAGATGAAAAAAAGGTTAAAAGGATAACATCTAAAGATATATTCAAAGATGAAAATAAACCTAAAAGTGATAACATTGTTGACCAGGCTATGGCTGAATTAGAAGCTCTTGCTCCATCTAACTCTGGCCAGAAAGCTGAGTCTAAAGAAATTAAGAAAATTGAGGCAAGTGTTGCAAAAGAGAGTAAAGACAATAGGTCAAGAAAAAGAGAAAAGTCTAGAGATAGAAGTAGGCGCAGCAGAAGTAGAGATAAGAGAAGTCATAGTAGAGATCGCAGGAGTAGGAGTAGAGATAGAGACAGAAAGAGGAGATCTAGGAGCCGGCATCGTCACAGGTCACGGTCTAGAGATAGACATAGATCGAGATCTAAAAATAGACAGAAGTCAAGGTCTAAGGAAAGACACAGGAGGTCAAGGTCACGAGGGAGGAGGTCAAGATCAAGAAAGAGGTCACATTCTCGGGAGAGAGAAGACAAGGGCAGATATGTAGATGTGGTAAAGAAACCCAGAAAGAGAAGTCCTGATGTTGAAATAAGTGATGATCCAGAACCAGGAAAGGTATGCTTGTTATGAATCATTATAATTATAATTTCTCTATTATTGTTTTTAACAAAATTCTATATTAGTGTTAAATGATTTTCTAGTTTGATTTTAACATTATGATACTGAGCAGGGACCTTCATTTGTGTTAAAAAATCATTCAATGAACTAATAGTAATATATATACAACTTATTAATAAAAATTATGATAAATAATAATTATTATTATTAATAATAATTATTATTATTATTAATTATATAATAATAATTAATAATAATAATTATTATTATATAATTAATAATAATAATAATAATTATTATTTAAAACAATAGAAAAAACAAATATAAAAAAGGTCCTTTTGGTAAGGTTCCCAGGATGCTGGCAGCATTTTTGTTTATATTTTAGTGTGTTAATTTTATTTTATGATGATTCAATAAAGGGGCTTGAAACGTTTTGTAGATTCGCATTGTCGGAGGCTTAGAAAAAACACATGTTACAAGGTTATCGAGCTATTTGTGTTCTGTTAAGTGTTTATATTGTTCTTTTACTAATATTTTTTTTGTGCACGTCTCTGGTAACAGGTGAGTGTTATGCATCCGTCACCCCCTGATCCTCCGGATCCCTCAGATGGGGTTATAGACGTCTTGCAAGACAATGTCGATTCCTCTCCTCCCTTGTTTTCGCAATCGGGTACTAAGTGCAGATTGGTCCCTGATACCGAAGCGGAACCCGCAAAGAGGGCTGTTTTTGACTCTTTGCTAAGCAACTCTGGGATCTTTACTCACCCATCTCTTGTAATTTCCCCAAAATGCTATGGTCCCGAGGACAGCGGTCCATTCATCATCCACGTGTCTCGCATGGAGTCTGAGTCTCCTTCTGCAACATACATTCATCCCTTGAAGTTCGGCCAACTTATAATGATAAACAAGGTTTGTGGTATTGTTAAGGATGGCATCAAGAAGATAGGTAGGAACTGTGTGTCTGTAGAACTGAAATCAGCTGCTGATGCAAATAGCTTCTTAAACAACAATTTACTCAGCTCCCACCAATACGTAGTAGTACAGTACTTCCATCCCCACATTTAACATTACCCGAATGGGTATCATTAAGGACATTCCAGTCGACTGGTCAATGAGTGAACTAGCCGAATCTATTGAGACCCCAGAAGGTTGCGGCATCCTTCTCAAAGCGAGACGTCTCAATAGAAAAATGATTATAGACGGCACAGCATCGTGGACCCCCACCAAAGCTGTTGTTTTAACCTTTAAGGGACAGGTTCTCCCCGCACGCATTTATTGCTGTCACACCTCAATTCCAGTGGACACCTACCAGCTCCCCACAATCCAATGTCTCAGCTGTTGCCGTTTTGGACATGTAAAGGCACAGTGTAGATCTCAACCGCGCTGTTTCCGATGCACACAACCTCACCCCGGAGCAAACTGCGAGGTCACCGAATCAAACTCCACCTGCATCCTTTGTTTAGGATCTCACTCGGCACTCAACAAATCCTGCCCTGAGCACTCACGCCAAAAATCTATTAAATTTGCCATGTCCCAAGAGAATATCTTTTACTCCGAAGCATCCTCTCAGTTTCCTTCAGTGCGCAAATCATATGCTGACACTGCTAAAACCCCAATCTCACAGTCATTGTTGACTCCCCAGCCAGCCCCCAATAAAACACCTATTTCTTCAGTCTCTTACAGGAAGACAATCACCCGTCCATCTCGTCCCCATGCTCCCCTAGGTAAGGGCTATGACAGACAAGCCCATCAGTCCATTATTGGCAATTGTTCCTCATCCCTCCCTAATGGATGTGCACTGTCAAACAAAGATAATAATGAACAAGATAAAAACCCCGCGCCAACATCAACTAAAAATATTTTAGATTACCTTTTGTCCATGCTGCTCTGTCTGCTATCTTCTAATACTAACCTACCGCCCAACGTCGCCCAAAAACTAACCCAAATCGGCAGTCTAGCTATTCCTCATGGCTCCTACGGCGGTTCTGCAATGGAACTGTAAAAGTATCCATAGGAGAAAACATGAAGTGTTATATATCATAAGGAAGCACTCCCCATCCATCCTTGCGGTCTCTCCGAGACTTGGCTAGTCCCAGATTCACATTTTCGTGTTATTCATGTCTCCGAGATGACAGGGATGATGGTTATGCAGGAAGTGCCCTATTAGTAAGGCGCTCCCTTACATTTTCTCAACTTACACTCCCGCCCCATAGCCAGAACTTAAATGTTGTGGCTATACGGGCCCTTAATATTTCTTTTCTTTCTGTTTACATCCCCCGACCAAACTCTTCTATTCTATCTGAACTCCGCTCTATAATTTATTCCCTACCTCCACCTGTTTTAGTCATGGGAGACCTAAATTGTCACCATACCACCTGGGGCTGTCACCTCACAAATTCTCCTGGCACATCCCTCCATCAACTTCTAGATGACTTAAACCTCTGCCTACTTAACGACGGTTCTATAACTAGAAGGTGCTCTCCATCTCAAAATCCGGCTTCAGCAGTTGATGTCTCATTTTGCAATCCAAATTTATCATCAATTTTATCTTGGAAGGTTCTTGATACCTTTCATAGCGATCATTTCCCAATTTTAATTAACTTTTCAGATTCCTCGTCAACTAGTACTCCCCCTCCCCCTCCCTTATTAAAATACAAATTAAATCAGGCCGACTGGGCAACCTTCTCTGCGTTAGTTGAAGAGAGAACTAAAGCCCTTCCAATTATAAACCCGAACAACTCTTCCTCTTGTTACACGGAATTTGTTGAAGTGCTGACTTCCGCTGCTGATGCTTCCATTCCTGTCAAGAAACCGCTTAGGAAAACCCCCTCTCCACCATGGTGGGATTCGGAATGCACGAATGCTATCCGCAAGCGGAAAGAAGCTGAGAAAACCTACAGTCGTGCTATGACTGTTGACAACTATCTAGAATATAAACGCATAGCCGCTCAGACCCAAAGAATTTTATCACAAAAAAAGAAACTAGGGTGGATAAAATTTTGTGAGACTATGTCCCCTAGGACTCCTTCATCCGTAGTCTGGCAACAAATAAAACGATTTAGACATTCAGTAAATTCCGCTAACATTTCGGCCAATGATCCATCCACCTGGCTTCCGGATTTTATCAATAAATTAGCTCCCCCTTTCGTCCCAATAATCGACAGTTTCCCGTATGATGTTAACACTACTTATTCCTCTACTAGTAAATTAAATCAACCTTTTTGTCTTGACGAACTCCTATGTGCCCTGACCGGTCTTTCCGACTCCTCCCCAGGTATTGACGGCGTGCCTTACTTATTCTTATGTAGAGCCTCTTCTAGTGCCAAAACCTACTTTCTTCACCTAGTAAATTGCTTTTTTGGTAGTGATTCTTTACCAGAGGCATGGAAACAGCAAATAGTCATTCCGATTCCTAAGCCAGGCAAAAACCCATTGGATCACAACTCCTACAGGCCAATTGCCCTATCCGCTGTGTTTTTGAAAGTTACAGAGCATATGATTAAGAACCGCCTTGAATGGTTTGTAGAGTCCAATAGAATCATTTCTAAGTCGCAGTTTGGCTTCAGAAATGGCCTCAGCACCCTGGATAGTCTCAGTATCCTGACTACTGAAATTCGCTTGGCCTTCAAAAACAAAGAATACCTTGTGGGTGCCTTCCTAGATGTCTCTGCAGCATATGATAACGTTCTCCTACCTCTTCTCTACAAACTTTGACTCACTTATTTTCAAACCCAACGCAATTCTGAATTTGGGTATTCCAAAAAACTCTCCTTCAGCCCCTCAAGTTTTCTTGGACTTACTCTCAAAGCACTGGCCAGATTGGAACCACTTCTACACCGATTCTACGAAACTCTCGGATGGTGGGTGCGTAGGCTCTGCCGTCTGGTTCCCGAAATTCAAAATTGCCTTATTATCTAAATGTCCCCCTTCAACCTCTATTTTCACTGGCGAATCTCTAGCGATCCTCTAAGCCGTAACCTACATAGAATCTCACAACCTTAATAATTCAATTGTCTTTTCCGACTCATTAAGTTGCCTTCAATCTTTATTATCCAATCAGTTTAAATCAAAAACAAAATTCCCGTATATCCTCAAAATTCGTGAAACCCTCTTCAGTTGCAAACAAAAAAACCTCAATATTGTTTTGGCCTGGATTCCTAGTCATAGTGGTATTCAGGGCAATGAGACGGTAGACTCTTACGCTAAGAACGCCATCTCCACCGGCACTCTAGAACATTATAAACATTTTAACATGACCTTTCTAGCTTGGCTCGCACTCACCTTTATATCTCGTGGAACACTGATTGGCGAAACACTAGGTTACTGGCAGGCAAGTTCTATTTCAACCACCAGAAGGAAATCCCTCAAAAACCCTGGTTCTTTAGATATCCTACCCTCCCCAAACCTGTTGTCTCTACGATATGCAGGTTGCGTCTAGGACACTGTTGCACTCCAGTCCACCTTGCCAAGATAAGAGTCAAAGACAGCTCTCTTTGCAAATGTGGCCTAGACGAAGGTTCCACAGACCACATATTTTTTAATTGTACCAATATCGGATCCTCACTATATGATGTTCTACCTAACATTCCCCGCCCCTGTAACTTTGACTCTCTGTTGAGTCAAGTTAACTCTCCTTTTATCGAAATTCTAGCTATATTTATCTTGACCAACAAAATTACACTTTAATTACTCATTCTTCCACTTTATCTTGTTTCCCTACCTATACTCTTTCAGCCTTTATACTTCCTGCTTATTTGTGCATTCCTTTATTTTATTTTATAATACATATATACTTATATATTTTTTACATGTATTCATTGTGACGTATATTTTTTGTGTTTGTTTTAGAAACTAACAAGTAATACAGAATTACAGTGACTTATTCCCCACAAACAGTGTATAAAACTATAATCACGTGACATTGGCGAA
Organism: Pyrausta nigrata; assembly: GCA_949316185.1. NCBI lineage: Eukaryota > Metazoa > Arthropoda > Insecta > Lepidoptera > Crambidae > Pyrausta > Pyrausta nigrata. Next base: position 18,319,351 of record OX438940.1, on the reverse strand, counting down.
TGTGACAGCACAGATTAGCCATAAAATAGAAGAAGAAGAAGAAGAAGAAACTTTTTGTATGAAAGCTGGCATATCAACCCCCTATCACCATTTGAATTATATTTTATTTTTTTACAAAATCGTGGCGCATAATAAGAATAAATGGATAGAAGGAGGACGCATAGAGGAATAAAAAATGTCAAGTAACATGGTAACCTAACTAATGTATCACTTTGCCAAAATATTTAAAGGCAAAGATTGAATTATGATTTACAATGATGGTGTTGTACTCATTTGTCACTCTTCATCTTCAAATATCTCGGTATAGTGACACTAAGGTACCATGTTACTTGTATTTTTTTGTTTCTCTATGTGTCCTCTATCCATACATATTGCTTTTGTTGTATGTTGCAATAAATCAAAATGGCAGTGGGGTCAATATGTCGGATAGTTTAAATATCCTTTCTTTCTATGTATTCCAGAGGAACTTACTGATAATAAGCCAAATAAACTAATGATGAACAAGTTTAATATTATATTATAAAGGAACACACTTAGCTGCTTTGGACTTCAGTCCTAAATTATATCAAATTAATACAAATTCTTCACTATAAAACTTATTTATCAAACTGCCAACCACTCATTATTTTTAAGGTACTCAATGTCTTATGTCATTTTCAGATCTACAACGGGCGGGTAGCGAACATAGTTCCGTTTGGCTGTTTCGTCCAAATCGAAGGGGTGAGGAAGAGGTGGGAAGGGCTGGTGCACATCTCACAGCTTCGCTCAGAGGGCCGGGTCACCAACGTCTCTGACGTCGTATCCAGGGGGGACAAAGTCAAGGTAAAGTATAACTTTCTAAAACTTCTTTGTTTTGGAATAATTTACAGATTAGTTATTTGTGAATAATCTCACACAATTTTCTTGTCATACTGTTAATAATGCTAATTTAGATTTATTTTGGTGTAAATTTTTAAGGTTTCTATCCCAAAAAAAAAAACAATTAACAATTAGCTTGTATTCGCAAATAGTATTGAAAATCAGAACTTATTAAGACAATGTTTTTACAGGTGAAAGTGTTGTCATTGACGGGACAAAAGGTGTCTTTGACCATGAAAGATGTTTGTCAAGAAACTGGAAAAGATCTGAATCCGACTTCACATGCCCATTTGGAGGTAAGTTTGGAAATTGTAATGTCGTTTACTATTTGAAACATCTCGATTTCTATTTTTATTTTCCACTATAGCGGTTCCCCGCGAAGGCGCCCTTGCAAATGACAGATTTCCCATATAAACTTTCAAGGACAGGTAGGAAGGACATGGGCTCAAACTATGTCTAACTATATACTAAATTCCATCTAAATCGGTTCAGCGGTTTAAGCGTGAACTCTTTATTGACTTTTATATTGTTTTGTCCCACAACAATTATCCCTAAGCAGTGATAGCATCAGTATTGCGTCGGTTATAATTGCTCGTTAGGTCTGTATGTAAAAATAAATGTAATTTCCTTGATCCGCAGGCGGAACGCGAGGGCCGCAACCCCGACCGGCCGGCGCCCGCGGCGACGGTGCTGGCGGGGCTGCAGGGCGCGCTGGAGCCCGACGAGGACTCCAGCCGCAAGCGCGTCACCAGGATCTCCAGCCCCGAGCGCTGGGAGATCAAGCAGGTACGCTTAGGATTACGAGTTCATTTCAATTTTATAATCTAAATTTTATGCTTTTATCCCAAAAGTGCAGTAAATAAACTTGTCCGTTATCGCCCGACATTAATAACAAATCTGTAATCTAAGATTCTGGGCCGGGTATTCTGAATGGTACCCCAGAAATGGAAAGAGAAGCAGAGGACTGCCAAACAAATGTGAGGACGAAATTAACCTACTGGGGCAACTCGGGGAGAGTTGCCAGACACAGTGAGCAATGGAAGCCGTTAGAGAAGGCCTCTGCCATAAGGCGCACAGGCAAAGAGTCCAGGAAGGCTAATGGCTGCCAGGGTCAAAATAAGTGTTCAATGGTACGCAAACAACACTGACTTAAATTTTCGTTCCAGGTCAGTTATTCATTTACATGTAACACTGTTTTACGATATGTCGCTCGCTGGTTTGGTAGTTTTGTTATTAAATTAAATCTTTTACAAATCTGACAAACCCTGAGACATGTATTTCGCCTCAGAAACCGCACTTTTCGGTGGCTAATTCGGTACTGTACCAACACCCTGATCCACTAACACTCGAAAAGTTTCCGTGTCGGAGCCTTTCCAAATTCGAATGTCAAACATTCTTTCCGCACGAAGTTTTCGAAAGCTAATGTCATTTAATGGAAACGTCAAAGCTTTCGACTCCGCCGTTTAAAGGTATAAGTTCGTAGCCGACCACACGTCGCGGCGTCAAACCACGTGTCGACGCGACACTACTTTCGCGGTTTCTATGTATTTCTATGAAATACCATTCGTAGCTCGCGACATGAAGCTAGCGACACGTCGTCAAGCGGTAGACCACACTGGCGCTCGACCGCAGATCAGTACTCATATTCTTTCTAATTTGTGGATCTGATGTGTCGCCGACATCTGTCACACCAAATCCATACTAATATTTTAAATACGAAAGTGTGTTTGTCTGTTAGCTTTTCACGTCACGCTTAAACCGCTAAACCGATGCAGACAAAATTTAGTATTGAGATAGTTTGAGTCCCGAAAAATGACATAAATAAGATTGACATTTTTATCCCAGAAATCATATTTTATGGGGGTAAAAACTTGTATGGTAAATTCGACCTTTGCGCAGACAAAGTCGCGGGAAACCGCTAGTCATATTTAATGCACGAATTTTTTGTCATCATTTCTCTAATAATATTAGGTTTTTACCAAAGACTAAAATATAAGCTATGAGCTCACATGCCAGCGTAATGCAGCCCTAAATTCTCTATGCCCGTTGTCTATGACTATTTAACATCTGGGCCCGTACAACCAACAAAATAACTATCCAGATTCAAATCCAAATTAAATTGCCACCAATCATAAAACTACCCAACTTTAAGATAGCTAGAACTCTTACTATGAGCGTACACAAGGTGATACGTTCACAAGATAAAAGAGCGAGATGGGGCTATACATCCACATATATTTATTTCATTTTTTTCGATTGGTGACAGGTTAACACAATCTGCCCCACTTCGGGCCTGCTAATTCAAGGATCATGGTACGAATACTGGAACATGGCTGGTTTAGAAACTGCATTGTTTCTGATTGTAAGGTGGCTGGTATTATTTTTTCTTTGGCTGACATTAATCGTTTGTCATGATGGCTACAGTCCTTGTTTGACGAACAAAGGCAGACAAAATCTAAACCACTGAACCGATTTAGAGGAAAGAAGAACGGCAAAGTAGTTATATAGATAGACTTTATTGCACATCACACTGTGTGATACTGTGTATCAATTTACATAAATGTTCATAGAGAATGGTACAATATAGGCGGTCTTATTGCTGAAAGCAATTTCTTCCAGACAACCTTCGCGTAGAAGAAAGTCGAAAATTGAATTGGGTCGGCGCTGAAAACTATCAGAATAAGGGGAAATGGGTAAAGAATAAAAAAAAGAAAAAGACACGATATAAGGATACATATAAATAAATTACTAAGGCTATTAAATGTTAATAATACTAATAAATATTCTAAATTACATAAACATACAATAATAATTATGCATACAAATTATAATGATACTATATACATACTTAAAATATACATACTATATACTAAACATAACATAAGTTATATATAAAGATGTGCGCGACTTGAACAAGATTTAAAGGAGAAGGTAAGAATTGAAAGAAAACTAGAGGCGTGAGAGGAAGTAAGTTTTTAGTTTGCGTTTAAAGATAGAAAAAGATTCAGACTGCCTGATAGACAGTAGAAGGGAGTTCTTTGATGCTCAGCCCCGAATGCTCGCATGTTTTAGTATTTGGTGAAAAGCCTAAAACTGTATAGAAAAAAAAATATATAACTTACATTAAACGACATTTTATTTGGTGTTCAAATATTTCATATATTGGTGGTTATACTTCATGTATGAATGACACGTCAAAGTTCACATCGTTCGTTTTTTTTGCATCCTTGAAGACGTTTAGTTGTTGTTAATACTTTAGTACATTCTAAAATTATTTTTAATTTTAATTCCCTGCTTTTTAAATTACCATAAAATCATATAAAAGCCTGCTAATAAAGTGATATTTATAATTCTCACTCACTTAGTACGGTGTCTCTATCTATTGGGTCGATTTATGCCAATCTTATTTGATATAGAGATAGTTAGATAGAGGTATAGACAAAAAGTTGCCTTTTTCCTTCCTAGGATCTCACCTAGGAAGGAAAAACGCAACTTTATGTAGCCATGTATTATGTAAAACATCTTATATGGGTTGGTAACGAATGTTTATGTGAGCCGCAGTCGCAGGAAACCGCTAGTTCTAATATTATATTTAAATCTAAAAGAGGCCCATTTAAAGGCTTTTCCAGTATGTCCGATAGGGTGGCGCTGTGGGCCTGTGGGCGAACGCAATCATTATATGCATTATTATATGGTATCGAGTACTTAAGTAGTCGATAAAGTAATTGAATGTTCGAGTACTTTTATATCGAGCTCATTGCGTAGGTGACCGACTCTGTGGAGTGAGTGGCGCTGCGGTCTGTCATTTGCTGTGGTCGGGCTTGTAATCATGACTGAAGCGACACGACGTCGCTACGTGTAGTTGCGACATGACGCGTCGACACGTGGTCCGGCGCTGGCGACGTGTGGTCGGCTACGAACTTATACCTTAAGAATCGCATTTTTTTGACGTCTTCGGAAACCTGCTTCTCGGATTCGAAATCTGTAATCTCCGACGTTTCTAAATAAGGGTGCAGTTCTCCTTATAAATATTCGCAATACCAAATTTTGTTTTTATTCCGCAGATGATATCATCAGGAGTCATAGACAAGAGCGAATTGCCAGACTTCGACGAAGAGACCGGTCTGCTTCCGAAAGACGAAGACGGCGAGGCTGACATCGAAATAGAACTTGTTGAAGAAGAGCCGCCGTTCTTACAAGGTCACGGGCGCGCGTTACACGAGCTGTCTCCTGTCAGAATTGTCAAAAACCCTGACGGTTCGCTAGCGCAAGCGGCGATGATGCAGTCGGCTTTGGCTAAGGAGAGAAGAGAGCAGAAGATGATTCAGAGGGAGCAAGAGATGGAGAGTTTGCCGACAGGCTTGAATAAAAACTGGATAGATCCGTTACCGGAGTCTGACGGTAGAGCGCTCGCGGCAAATATGAGGGGCACGGGTATCACGCCTCAAGATCTTCCCGAGTGGAAGAAGCACGTGATCGGAGGGAAGAAGTCGTCGTTCGGTAAGAAGACGAATTTGTCGCTGCTCGAACAGAGGCAGTCGTTGCCGATTTACAAGCTCAGGGATGAACTGACTAAGGTGAGTTAAGAATACACCCTTCCTTTGCTATGTTATGCTTTATTTGGCAATGCATTATTAGTAATTTAGAATCAATTGACACTCCTAGGGAAGGAAGTCTTCTCTGTTTATGAACTTATTCCAAAAACAATGCTGCCTAACTGTACGGACTAGGACGCGCTTTTACGTTTCACTTTGGCTCTAAGTTTTTATGTTGTCTACTGTGCATAATTTATGTAAAGGCTCAGCACGTTGTTGTATTGTCGCTCCCAGAAAAACTAAGAAATATCTAGTAAAAAATTATAAGGTATCTACGAGGGGCACTCAATAATTACTTAGCCTCGCCGCCCGATGGCGCTGTTGTTACAAAAGAGTTTTACTATCGTGCAGTAAATACTTTTTGAAGTCTACTATGTAGTTTTCAGTCTTTTCCCTTCATTTATTTTGTTTTGACAGCCTTTGGAAGCGAGCGTGTCGGTCGGTTTGACAAAAAATGAAAAAGAACAATATCGTTCAGTGATAAGATTCTTGTTTTTGGAAGGGAAAACGCGCAGCGAAATCAAAGAGCGGTTGGATGCTGTGTACGGTGACTCTTCTCCTTCGATGGCGACCATCAAAAATTGGTTTAACGAGTTTGCTTGTGGCCGCACGTCGGTTTTTGATGAGCCACGCCCAGGTGCACCAAAAACGGCTACTACGGAGGTTAACGTAAAAAAAATCCACGATCTCGTTGACAGACCGGCGATTGAAGTTTCGCGAGATAGCTGTAGGCATCGCAGAAGGGACAGTGCATCATATTCTGCACGAAGAACTGGGTATGAAAAAGTTATCGGCGCGATGGGTGCCGCGTTTGCTCACACCAGACAACAAGCGCAACCGTGAGACCACATCGGCGACATGTTTGGCACTGTTTCAACGCAATCCAGCAGAGTTTTTGCGTCGTTTTGTGACCGGCGACGAAACATGGGTTCACTGGTACACACCAGAGACCAAGGAACAGTCGAAACAGTGGACTTACCCGGCGAACGTGCTCCAAAGAAGGCGAAGACTGTTCAATCGGCCGGAAAGGTGATCGCCAGTGTTTTTTGGGGCTCGCAAGGTGTGATCTACATCGATTACCTTGAGAGGGGTAAAACAATCACGGGGCTCTACTATTCTGACTTATTGGGCCGATTCGATGCCGAATTGAACAAAAAACGGCCCCATTCGGCAAAGAAAAAAGTGCTGTTCCACCACGACAACGCGCCGGCTAACACCTCCGCCGTCGTCATGGCCAAATTGGTCGAATTGCGCTACGAATTGCTGCCCCATCCACCGTATTCTCCAGATTTGGCTCCCTGTGACTTCTTCTTGTTCCCAAATCTGAAAAAGTCACTGGCCGGCAAAAGATTTGGGTCGAATGATGAATGGTCATCGCCGCCACAGAGGTCTATTTTGAAGACCTCGGGAAATCGTATTTTTTGGACGGGTTGAAAAAGTTGGAGGATCGCTGGGCCAAGTGTGTTGAATTGAAAGGAGACTATGTTGAAAAATAAATCTCTACTTTCTCAAAATTTTCTTTTTTCTTTTGTAGGCTAAGTATTTATTGAATGGCCCTCGTATTTACTAACGACCTGGAAGAAATTCGTATTGACGACTTCCCCTTATGAACGTAATCCCAAAATATTTTTCAATCCGAGAATATTTCAACATAAAGATGTTATTTGAAAAATGTATTCGAAATATTCATTGAATTAAAAATACATGCGATTATATTTCGTACATATTTAGGACGTAATTTTTCCCTATTTGTTTTGTATTCAAAACTAAATCATTCATAATGCGATTTAAATCTCAGTGTCTTACAGCGTCGTTCGGAAGCTTTCACGTACATTTCGGCTATTCATATTTATCTCTATGGAAGATCTAACGTCTATTCATAAAATTAGTTAATACAATGTCTTTTTATCACAGGCCGTAGCCGACAACCAGATCCTAATCGTCATAGGGGAAACAGGTTCCGGTAAAACGACGCAGATCACCCAGTACCTGGCGGAGTGCGGGCTGACCGCGCGCGGCAAGATCGCCTGCACGCAACCGCGGCGAGTGGCCGCCATGTCGGTCGCCAAGCGCGTGGCCGAGGAGTTTGGTTGTAGGCTCGGGCAGGAGGTCGGGTACACCATCCGGTTTGAAGACTGCACCAGCCCGGAGACTGTTATCAAGTAAGTTTACTTGTAGAATCAGAAAGCTAGTTATAAACACCTACATAACGCAGTACCTTGCAAAGTGTGGGCTGACCGCTCGCTCCAAGATCACGCGGCTTGATTAACCAGCCCGGAGACTGTTATCAAAAAAGTTTTTCTGGATTAAGAGCGTCTTCACATTAGGTGGCTAGCAGTGTGACAGTAGAGCGACAGGAGCAGGTGACTTTTTATTACTATTACAGCCACGCGACTTATTTAAACTAGGGTGGCCCTTCATGCCAAAAATGGATTCCTACGAAGAAACATCATTGTGGCTTTTGCTTTTGATGCTTCTCCTTTTGACACTTTGCCCGCGACTCAATGTAAAGTAGCCCTTATACCTGGTAGAGTGCGGTCTGATCGCTTGCACGCAACCGCGGCGAGTGGCCGCCATGTCGGTCGCCAAGCGCGTGGCCGAGGAGTTTGGTTGCCGGCTCGGCAGGAGGTCGCGTACACCATCCGGTTGAACACGAGCCCGGAGACTGTTATCAAGTTATTGTGAATTTAGAGCACATTATGTGGCAAGCAGTGCAACAGGAGCTGGTGATTTTTTACTACTATTACAGCCGCGCGACTTGTTTAAATTAGGGTGGCAGATTTCATGCCAGTCATGGATTCCAACGATGAAACATCAGTGTTTCTCCTGATTTTGTTGGTGTTCCTCCTGTCGCACGACCCGATCTAAAGGAAAGGCTCACTCAGGAAATCGAGTATACTATTTGGTTTGAAGACAACACCAGTCCGTGAACTGACATCAAATAAGTTTTTGTAATTTATAGAACATTATATTTGAAATTTATAGAATGAAAGCGAATGACTGCATTTAGCCGAACGCAGTTGCTCTTTTGTTTGCTGAATTGTTCCTAATTGATCACACTTTTTTGTGGGATCTTTATTTTGATAACAGTAGTAGTTTGAATATTTTCGCAAAGTTTTATTATACTCTAAAGAACGCGAAACCTCAATGCAGTGATCATTTTACGGAAGCCCAGGGCTCCGATAGTACAACTTGGAAACGCTGTAGTAGACGTTAAGTACACGATATTCTTCACGTATCGTCAAGGACGTTATCATTCCACTAACACCCTTTCTTCTTTCCAGGTACATGACAGACGGTATGTTGCTCCGCGAGTGCCTCATGGATCTAGACCTCAAGTCGTACTCCGTCATTATGTTGGACGAAGCGCACGAGCGCACCATCCATACTGACGTGCTCTTCGGTTTACTCAAGCAAGCGGTCCAGAAACGACCAGAACTAAAACTGATTGTCACCTCCGCCACCCTAGACGCCGTGAAATTCTCGCAGTACTTCTTCGAAGCACCTATCTTCACTATCCCTGGACGAACCTTCCCTGTCGAAGTCTTATACACCAAAGAACCAGAAACGGACTATCTAGATGCGTCACTGATCACAGTCATGCAGATTCACCTACGAGAGCCGCCCGGAGACATCTTATTATTCTTGACTGGTCAAGAAGAGATTGACACAGCGTGTGAGATACTATACGAGAGAATGAAGTCATTAGGTCCCGATGTGCCTGAGCTAATAATCCTGCCCGTATACTCCGCGCTGCCCTCGGAGATGCAAACCAGGATCTTCGAGCCAGCGCCGCCTGGGTCCAGGAAGGTGGTGATAGCGACCAACATTGCGGAGACGTCGCTGACGATAGATGGCATATACTACGTGGTGGATCCCGGATTTGTGAAGCAGAAGGTGTACAACTCGAAGACTGGGATGGACTCGTTAGTGGTCACTCCGATTTCACAGGTAAGATTTATTTCATGCAGAATGTAATTATTTTCGTATTTATCTTGAAATTAAATGAAATACAGTATGATCCTCCCATACATACACAACACGCTACTATAAGTACTAACATGTCTGATAGAATTAAGAGACACCAAAACCATTGAAATAAAAAGTGCTCATGGGGTAGTAGAGATCTTAAGGTATGAGTTCGTAGCCTGCCACACCCGGCAGCAGCAGACGACGTGTCGACGCGACACTACTGGTTTGTATTTATTTCTATGAAATGCCATTTGCAGCTAGCGACACGAAGCTTACATACAAATACATAGAAACCAGAAGTGTCGCGACGACATGTCGTTTGCTGCTGCCGCGTGTGGTCAGCTACGAACTTATACCATTACGACTTCACAGTTGAACCTCTGTGCTCTGAAAACGCCATTATCCATTTTACGTTTTAACTTATAACCCCATTTATTCTCTTTGGCTTTGATAATATAATTCCGAAGTATCGATGGTAGTTAATCTTCTTTATTGAAAAATATTTGTGTTCACCATCACCAGGCAGCGGCGAAGCAGCGAGCCGGTCGCGCGGGCCGCACAGGGCCGGGCAAGTGCTACAGGCTGTACACGGAGCGCGCCTACCGCGACGAGATGCTGCCCACGCCCGTGCCGGAGATACAGCGGACCAACCTTGCCACCACGGTATGTTGTTTTTTAATTATTTTCGCGTTATGAGTTCCACTGCTGGACGTGTAGGCTATAGCCAGGCCTGTGTATCTCCCCGCGTAGGTAGCAAAAACGTACCTACGCGCGGCGACACTTACTTAGGGGCTAAAACAAGTTGCGTGTCGCTACCGGCCAGCGACACGCTCGCGCGTTTTATTCACCGGCGGTCGCGCGGCTACGTTGCTGGCTGGACGAGAATGAATAAAGTACTAGAAAGAGGCGCTAGATGGCGTTAGAAGCTTCTCGTAGCAGTCAACCCTATCGCGTCGCGTGATATTACATCACTGAATAGGTTTAGTGTATTATGAATAATATTCCAGAGCAATAAGTATGAAATTATCTTGCAATGGATTTTTGTAGGTGTCTACACGAAAATGTGCTTGACTCTGACGCGGACTAAATTACGCCATATTGTTGACGACATTGAGTAGACATTCTGTACGAAGTACTAGTACTTATTCTGTGCTATAGCGCTTGATATATGCCTGCACTATCGGCTATCGATTCTTTGGCAAAAATTGACAGATTGGCCAGCCAATTGCTTGCCCATTCAAGTACACATTTATTGCCAAAAAACTTCGTGTGAGCAATCCATGACAAGAAAAAATGAACTGTTATTATTTTTATTTTTAGTCTTAATTTTTTTTAAATCATCGGGTTTTTTTGTAATGCAATATTTGTTTTTTATTGTTTTAATGTACGTTAATTTGCGCTAAGAAGTTGTGTGGAATCTCTATAGACCGAACAATTACATTCTATGGTAGTTTCGCAAATGAATGAATACTATGTATTTGTGATCTAAAAGTTTTAGTTCCATTACTCATCCATAAGGTCGTGAGTACGATCCCCGACTTGTACCGTACCTTTTAGTCTATACAAAAATTAAGTACAGTCTTTATCGAAGATATCGCTGCCTAACGGTAAAGGAAAACATTGCGAGGAAACCTGCAGTAGTGTTGGATGTTAGCTAGTGTATGAAATACAGAAGGGAAAGGCAAACGCCAAAGATCAAACTCAAATTTTCTCAAAAATGATTAAAATTCCCAAGAAAGTAGTTGTGTGATCACGACCGTCATCGCGTCAGTCAGACCAAGAGAGGAGTGATCTAACCTACGTAATCTTATCATCAACAGGTGCTCCAACTGAAAACGATGGGCATCAACGACCTCCTCCACTTCGACTTCATGGACGCGCCGCCCGTCGAGTCGCTCATCATGGCGCTGGAGCAACTTCACTCGCTGTCCGCGCTCGACTCCGAAGGGCTTCTTACGCGGCTTGGACGCAGGGTAAGCTTCTGACATGGACATGTAGGATATTACAGGGAGCAAATTTCGGACCTATATTGTTCCTATCCATCTCTTTCAAGTGTGCAAATCGCAGGGATCACACCTAAGGGATTTATGAAAAGTCGCTTGGGCGCAGTGTAAGTATAATATGGAACATCTCAGGGATCACACCTTGGTCTTTTAGTGGAAGCGCTCATCATACGCTGGAGCAGCTTCGCTCGCTGTCCACGCTCCGAGGGGCTTTTCACGCGGCTCGGACGTAGGGTAAGTTTCTGTTACGGATCGCTTCTTATAATGTAGAATACTTCAGGGAGCAAATCTTAGACCTACACAGTTCCCAATAATCTACTATGTCAGGTCTGCGTACCGCAGCCTTTATCACACTTAAGACCTTGCCTAAAGTGGCTCTGGTGCAGTGTAAGTATAATATGGGACACCTTAGGGATCACACCTCAGACTTTTAATCAAATCGCTCATCATGGCGCTAGAGCAGCTTCACTCGCTGTCCGCGCTCGACTCCGAGGGGCTTCTTACGCGGCTAGAAGCAGGGTAAGTTTCTAATAGGGACAAGTTGGATACTACAGAAAGCAAAAAATAAGTCATAAATATATTTTTTTAAGTAACTTTTTTTAAGTAACTAACCTATGTTAGTTGTAAATATTTTAAGCTTTTACCACTTTTACTAATAATTTCCAAAGGATTTAGATACAAAAAAAATCCAAAACTTTTTCAAGTGCAAAAATATAGTTAAAAATAGTTTGGTTCGTTAAATAAGTCATTTATTTTTAAGTTTTAGGTTAGTTTACTAGTGCATTTGGTTCTTGTTTCTAATTGAGGAACTTTTTTAATTATTTTTTTACAGATGGCCGAGTTCCCCCTAGAGCCGAACCTGTCGAAGATCCTGATAATGTCGGTGGCGCTGCAGTGCTCCGACGAGATCCTCACCATCGTATCTATGCTCAGCGTTCAGAACGTGTTCTACAGGCCGAAGGACAAACAGGCGCTTGCGGATCAGAAGAAGGTATGTAAATATGTTAGAAAGGTATGCTTGTTTATTGTTTTTGCCTATTCTAGTTTCTAATCAAACTGAAAACAGCAGAATAAATAGTGATGTAAGTTCTAAATATCAGCATATCATCCGAAATCCGTTATAATGTTAATTCAGGGTTAAAAACATTTTATAAAACAAACAGTTCAAAATGTTTTAAAAAAGGGTTTTTGTGTTTTTTTTCTTTTTAGGTTAATATTATATCTATACCAATATTATAGAGTACATCCTCCAGAAGATTGTTCCATGTTTTGACTACTCTATTGCTCCGAAAGTGCTTGTGAGGGTTACAGTTTGAGATGTTGGTGGTGCAGTCTGAGATGGTGACATCTTAGATTTATATTTTTGTTCGTCGTTTGTCCAAATTTTGAAGGTCGTAATGTCAATGAAAGATCTTGTATGTCTCAATATTTTGTTTTTTTGCGATGTCTGTAGTTATTTATTATTATTATTATTAATTTTGTTAGTTTATTAACCCGTATAACTGTCCTCAGGCGAAGTTTAACCAGCCGGAGGGCGACCACCTGACGCTGCTGGCCGTGTACAACAGCTGGCGCAACAACAAGTTCTCGAACGCGTGGTGCTACGAGAACTTCGTGCAGATCCGCACTCTGAAGCGCGCGCAGGACGTGCGCAAGCAACTGCTGGGAATCATGGACAGGTATAGACAAATTTCAGGTTTCCACCTCAAAAGGAAATATCGGCCATGTGCGTGTCGGACTCGCGCACTAAGGGTTCCGTGCCAACTTTAACTGAATTAGGATCCACTTACTTTCACTTTACCAAAATACCACAATATTTTGTTGACAGCAAATATAACTTTGTTTTTCATAGTGTTTGTATGAAGAACAAAGTTATGTTTGTGGTTGTTGAAAATGTGCTATATCTCAAAAACTACTAGTTCGATCTCGATCAAACCAATTTTCGTTAAAATAATTTGTTACGATCTACATCATGTATTTTATTCAAAGGGAAATGCCCAAAGTCCATAGTGAGTTTGGCCTAGAGTGCACACTTATGATTTAATGTGTAAAGTATAATATTAATTGCCTATTGTGCAAGAAAAGGAATTGGTTAAATAAACCTTCGGATTTTGAAGAAATATTTTTTATTCCAAGCAAGACTGGCACACGAAATGTTCACTTGTTACATGTACCTAATTAATAAAAATCATACAATTACTAACAAAATCACTATGCATTCAATTTTTTTATGACGTAAAGTAAATAATATATTTTGTTAACCTGCTGTGGTTCAATCCATCTTTGTACAAGACGTCGTACCTCTGCGATAACCAACGGATGTCTTCGCATGTCTTCGCATTCTAGATATATTTACATCACATTTCACACAGTGCAGCGCAAAGAAATGCTTCGATGCGTTGTTGATGCTTGCGAAGAACTCTATTGTCCTGTGTCAATTCCAGGGTGATCATCAAGGTTATCTATCAAGTCCGTGTTTGCGCGAGGGTTTTCGGAAGAAGTGGAAACGGTATCCGTATTCATGCCAAGGTCAATAGAGTTGAAGAATCATCGGGGTCCATTTTAATGCCAATTCGTTTACTAATTATTCCAGAAAAACAAGACGAATGCACACGAAAGAAAAGCAATTGACTCAGACGTAACGATTGACAATTGTGACATTTCTTTTTTTATCATGGTGATTGCCAGTGCAATGAATAAAAAATCGTTCAATCGATGAAAATCGATTATTACTATTGAAACATCTTATTTTCTAAATCATGTAAAAGGTGTAATAAAACTCAGATTATACTTTAAAAATGCTACCAAAGCACCTGCTTAATAATAAATATTAATTAAAATATGGTTCAGCCCGCTCTCTGCTACTTTCTTCAGGTTACATAAATCGATAAATCGTTTCAGATATTTTCCAAATTCAAAAATGGCGACACTGCCCTGCTGGTTTTTTGTAACAATGATTTTATTCATTGCAAAACTTATTAAATAAGCTTATTAATCCCTAACTTTTACCGTGAATTGAATTAATGGTTAGTGCAAATTAAAATAAGACGGTTTTTTTAATATAAATATTTTTCGTGTGCCTTTTTGGCCAAATCCGAGCGATTCCCTTTACACTTGCTTAGTTCAAAAGATAGATGGAGGGGGGGGGACGGGGGAAGTGGCTGTGACATTCGGACGGAAGGCTTGACGAAACTAAGGGTTCCGTTTTTTGCCATTCGGCTACGGAACCCTAGGAACACTTTATTGTCCGTCTGTCTATCAAGACCCTCTTTCTCAGGAATGAGTGGAGGTACCTGTCAATATCAATCTCCACATAGATGTGGTTTTATGGCACCACACCCGTGTGGAGCTCGATGTTGACAGGTTAAGTTTAAATTTGCATCAAATACCTATGTCGCATCGAAGTCACGCTATTCGAAGATACGACCCTATTTGAGCATTATTTTCTAAGATTTCGCAGAGAAATCGAAACTTATAGGGTACTCCCATAGCCTGAAATATGATTAAACTACAAGACAAGGTCCTGCAGCACAAGTTAAGGAAACAATCCGAAAACCGCTTGTTTCTACATCATAGGAAAGAAACCCTTTTGTTGTTATTACACAACTTTTTACGGAACCCGCACTTGCCCCGTTTTTTTGTTTAAGATTAATGTGAGGCCAAGTTATGTCCTTATGTTATATTATTATACAGTTTATTCTGTTCTTATTCTTATTCTATGTTCTCAATCCCACAGGCACAAACTGGACGTGGTGTCAGCGGGCAAGAACACAGTGCGCATCCAGAAGACGATATGCTCCGGCTTCTTCCGGAACGCGGCCAAGAAGGACCCGCAGGAGGGGTACCGCACGCTCGTGGACAGCCAGGTCGTCTACATACACCCGTCCAGTGCGCTGTTCAACAGGCAACCTGAGTGGTAAGTAGCTGACAAACAATCCAACTTTGTGCTCAGACCGAGCATTTTAATGATTGCAGCTAAAATATTGAAAACTTAAGGAAAGCCTTGCTTTCCTTAAGTTTTCAATATTTTAGACCAGAGATTGCCAAACTTTTAGTCTAACACCCACTTTGAAAATCAGTTATTTTGTAGCGCCCCCATTTTTTTTCACCTTAAAATCCTCAATAACATATTAGTCTCACCTGGAGGTTAATTCAACCTTTATTTTAAACAAGACTTTTCTTACCAGAGAAAGCAATAATAATGCAACTTAAACACATAAAGCATTGCAATATTGTGCATGTACAGTCGGCAGCACGTCAGATTACCTAATAGAACTACGAAAAGAGCTTTTATTACGTAGTGAATAGAGGCGAATCTCAAGGACAAAGTGGGGTAGTCTGACATGCAGCCGTGTGTACAATATTAAGAGTATTCTTTATTATTCAAAATTATCAATTATCAACATTGAGCAAAAAAAATTTTCTGGGCCCTTTTTCCGCTCCGCTCTAGGCTTTTAGCGCCCACAAGGGGTTATTATCACCCACTTTGAGAAAGACTGCTGTAAACGAAGGAATAGACTCTTAACTACATTTCGGCTTACTATATATGGCTAATAAATAAGCTATCCACATACACAATTTCACTAAGATGCTATCGGAATTAGAACACAAACAAGCGGTGTGTAAAACCAACTGATATTTCCTGAATTGACCTACTTTATGTCACTTCAGTTATGTCAAATTATTAGGCTGCGTTTCCACAAGAACCAAAAGAATCGTTTATTTACCTAGCCTCGCTCAGCGCAGCTCTTGTGGAAATTAGAGGAACGAGGGTTATCTACTCTTGCTCGCTCGCTATGAAGCGATTTTATTGGCTCTTAACACATTCCTCGCTACGCATCCTCGCACATTTGTAATTGTAACTCAGGCTTACCGTCCTAGTTATCTTTGTGTTCATATTCTGATTGATCGTTCCTACCAATGTATAATACAAACACCTAATGTGGAATAACATTTCAGGGTGATCTACCACGAGCTGGTGCAGACGACGAAGGAGTACATGCGCGAGGTGACCACCATCGACCCCAAGTGGTTGGTGGAGTTCGCGCCCGCCTTTTTCAAGTTCTCCGACCCCACGAAACTGTCCAAGTTCAAGAAGAACCAGCGCCTTGAACCACTCTACAACAAGTACGAGGAACCCAACGCGTGGAGAATATCGAGAGTGCGGAGAAGGAGGAATTAAGGATTGGAGAAATAAAGTTTTTATTTATAGTTGTATTGTATTCTTTTTATTCACGTTCAACCTGATTAACCTTTGACCATGGAAGATAGCGCGTCTACTATACTTCATGCCTTTGACGCAGAAAATAGAAGCATCCGTGAATACAACCATCCAGCTTTAGCAACAAAACATTGTTGAAATAATTTCATAATCAGCTAGCCGATCGTATAATCAGGAATTTTTTTCTTTTTTAATAAAGTTTTCTGAAAATAGTGGTAAAATGTGCGTTTCATTGTGACATGTACATATAATCTGTGCATGTACTTCAAACTCATCATGAATGGCTTGTAAGGGTTAATTTTCAAGTGATATCAAAACGCGCTCTGCCATTAGTGTCAAAAAAAAAAATTGAACTACCTTCGAAAAATGAAACTATTCAAGATCTGGCTGTATGGCTATGTACCATTGCCTTTCCCCCGGTGGATAAATACTACTACTACTACTGTCAAAAATTTGAGCTCGGCATTTGACAGATCGTGATTTTTGGTAAAAATTACACAATTATTTTGTGAGAAAAAAATGAACATAACTGGATGAGAATATACGTAAATTACAAGAAATGCACTGTAAAATTTGCTGTTAGTTAAATAAGTTTTATGAAGGACAATGGATTTCTTTTCGGAGATAATCGGAGAGACGGTGATTTTGGGGATAGATTCTCTTATTCTCGGCTTCTGCGTGAGACAGCTGAGCAAATGTAAACATATTCTGAATGCGCTACAGGTACCAACTAATTCTATTTACTGTACAGTGTAAAGAAAGTGATTTAGGTTAGTTATAATGATACAGTTATTCAGTAACCTACCCTACTTAACTGAAGTATTTATTTTCCAACTAGACTGCCCCTG
Source organism: Pyrausta nigrata (assembly GCA_949316185.1). Taxonomy (NCBI): domain Eukaryota; kingdom Metazoa; phylum Arthropoda; class Insecta; order Lepidoptera; family Crambidae; genus Pyrausta; species Pyrausta nigrata. The sequence goes on along the minus strand of OX438940.1, from coordinate 18,301,854 downwards.
TACTAGACATTGATAATACCCTAAACAGGGAGATAAATAAGTACCCCAACAACACAATCCCATATGTGGTGATCAGAGGGCTCGTCAAGCCACTGGGCAACCCCATCACCAGCAACTACAACAATTCTGTCACAGGAGTAGTGCAAAGGTTAGTATTAAATGTATAATTACATTTCAACATGTGCTAAAGTTATAAAAAATTTGTGAAACTTGTCTATATTGTAACTTTTAGCTTTACTAACATTTTCATGATAGCCAGTCAGTAAAGATCAAGTTGAGCCATAATAATGTTTTAAAAACAAATGATTCTTAAATTATTATAGTATCTAAATGCAGCACCTTTGTATTTGAAACAAAGTTTATTAGCTAAATACCTCAAATTGCTTCCAGGTTAACAATAAAAGAACATGTAATAGCTCGGACATCGGCCGGCTTCTGGTCAGACCAAACACGCACAATACATGAGGTCTGCAACTCAACACCGTTTGTCCTCAGGAATGGAAAGCACAGCATTGAGGTGGTTGATGCACTTGCTGCAGAGTTACTTGGTAACATTTAAATTTTAAAGATTAATAATAGATTTACACCAAAATTAAAGACATACCATCTCTTCATAAAGTCATTCATAAACTGCCATTACAAACATATCTATCAAAAACCGACTTGACACTCAACTTAATATGAAAAACTGGATACAGTATCACTTAGTATGTATCAGCTGCCTGCCTAATAATAATAATAAACATTTTGGTAGGAAAATTTTCCTATTCCAATTGCATAAGATGCCATAGTGTGTAGTTTGACATGCTTTTATCCATACTTACATACATACATACTTTTTATGCTTCCAGATATGGATGTCATATCTGACAAGTTTGAGCCCATGTCCCCTGGAGTCATTGACCATGTGTGGGGCTTCTTCTCCGGAGTTAGACAGCGGGGCCTGCAGACTATGGAGGAAATGCTCCGTGACGGCTCCTACATAACTGCCATTGGAGAACTGAGCAGAAGTAAAACTGGGGCCTTAAAAATTCAGCCACCAAAAGATAGCTTGCCCTTGTACTTGACTACTGCTACTAAATCCAGCTTGCTGAAAAGACTAGCAAGTTCTAGAGATTTTCTAAGGTTTGTTTCTAGTTCATTGTTTTATTTACTGGCTTATTTTTAGTGTATCAATCAGTACACTATTGACTAATATTGGTTTGAATTGAAACATCAGTATGAATGCACCTACATAATGAGTACAACGAGTTATTGGTTGTTTCATCTGTATGTAGAGCACAGGCTTCGCCAGTTGTTTGTGTCAATCAATCAAGAGCAGGTTTAATTGATCGCTAAGGAGGACCAGACAAGTATCACTTTGCAAATGTTCCTGGGCACAATGTCAGTGTTGTTTTGTTATCAGCATTGAATATCAGTGCACAATTATTAGTATAGCATTTTTTGTTCATTAAGATAAGTTATAATATAATAAACCCATTCAAGTGTTGTAAGTTTGAAAAAGTGTTTTAAAACTTTTGGTGTGGTTTATAAAGGAGAGAGATGCATAATATATGATGCGTAAAGTCCGACAAGTTCATCCGCGACCCTCTTTGTACTCCGCAAGACGTGCGGGGGGCGAGGAAGCGCCAGTAATTCGCGATTGTCAAAGCAAATCCATTGCCCGCAACATCACCTGTCACCTGCTAACATCTAGGTGCTCCCCGCACTTGTGGTTACCGCAGGAAGGTCGCGCAGGTCGCGAAGGTCTTGACGGACTATAGCACCCGCGATTGCGCAGTGCAGCGCAGACATCACAGATTATGTATCTCAATTCTGCGTGCGTCATCCGCTCGACTCTTAAAACACCTTAAAGGATGTGGTTTAGATTATGATTTAAGATGTAAATTATTTTTAAATTTTGATTTTTACTACTCTTTAGGTGTACTTGTAGCTCAGATTATATAATAGTTCTTGTAGTAAGATACTGACCGAGCCGCAGACATATGTTTTAGGATAACATTTAGTCATATTATTTACTAAATACTGCTTTGTTAATGTTCTGCTGTTGTGTTCCAAATAAATAAATAAAAGAAATCTCAGACATCTGCTTTTCACATAAGGTCAATTCAAAATCTTGTTCTAGAGTCCTGCTAGTAGTGTTCGGGTCAGTGGCCGCGGTGGCTTCATGCCGCATAGCGTACAAGTACATCAAGCGGCGGCGGCGGCGCGCGATGGAGGAAACCGTCAAGAAGCAGCTCGCCCTCGGCCGGCGGGAGCGCCGCGCGCACGCGAGGGACAAGAACCTCACTGACGTGCAGCTGTGCGTCGTGTGCACGGAGAACCCTAAAGAGGTTAGTGTTTAGCCAGGGACCGTCGGAAGCGTCGGTGGTCTGGAGGAGCCGGGTTCGATCTCACGTGCCGCCATGTACCAATGACTTTTTCGGAGTTATGTACAATAGTTGATTCACTAACCAATGCTTTGACGGTGAGGGACAACATCGTAATGAAACCTGTACATTCAGCTAACTGAATGTGTAGCCATGTTCAAAAACTGGTCCCGTTACCAGGGTCACGGAGGTCAGATGGCATTCGCTCCATTGTAATTACCTGGTCTGCCAAATCCTGGATTATGGTCAGCGGACCCTGGGCCCTTGCGTGCGTGCTCTTTAGTACCCCTCTCCCCCACCTTGTTGCAAGAAATCTGTATGGTGGATGTGAGTTCCGGTTTCGGACGAAACTGAGACGAACGCCAAACCTTTGGTTTCGGCTGAAAATCGTGATTTGGTCAGACACTAATAATAACTAACAAAAATATATCGAGGAGAACTCCAAAATAGTGGGGTATATTTTTTGACTAATCTAGGACCAGACTTTACTAATGTTGTAGCGAGGCACATCACATGACGTACGCGTCATATAGCTTCCTTGACTCGCATTTCATGTAAAGAAAGAGCATACACGCCGCACAATGTAATATTTAGTTATAACAGAGATTCCGGCTTTACTCTGAAGGCGCTGCTTGAAGGCATGCTTGGCGTGCCTCAAGGCTTCACTTGTGGTCCACTATCTTTCATAAAGTATTAATCTGCCTGATCAACCTAATGATGGGTGTTTTAAATTGAGCAAACTTATCTATTTTGCCCTGCGAGTAGTGTTCGGCAACACTGCGGGCCTGACGCGGTCGCGAATTATCAAACATATGAAAAGCGCCTTGACCATAGTGGCGAAGACGCGCGCGCGACAATAATGTGGCGTTTTCATGTATGACATGTCGCGCCCGCAATTATTATTATTTATTTTGGCTATTTCAGATAATCCTGCTTCCTTGTGGGCACGTGTGCCTGTGCGAGGACTGCTCTGACAACATCACCGACCACTGCCCCATCTGCCGCGAGCGGATAGAGTCGCGCGCGCCCGCCTTCATCACCTGAACCAGCTTCTGTCGCTTTAGGCTAAATATTTATTTTATAATACAATTCATGTTAGAGAACTGTAATTTATTGATACACATGAAATGTGCAACACAGTAATTGTTGCACCAAATGAGTATTGTAAATCAAAATATGGTGGTAAACTCTCCTTCACTCATTTACTTTTACAGTTGCACAATATATGTTGAATTAACACCAGCAATCAAACAACATACTTTTATACAAATGAACTAGATGAATGCATTAATTATTGTTGGTATTTATTGGTCACCATAAGCCTTTCTATGTTTGATTATTAGTTTCCTTTCAGCTATCTGATCTGAAGGCTTAGTTTCGAAATTATACATAAACCTTAGTAAGTAATTAGTGTTAACAAATGAATAAAGTACATAATGATTGGTGTAAATAGATTTATTATTTATCAAAAACCTATCTGCAAGGAATCCATTTTTCCACATGCTCCAGCACATGAGTTTTCATCATCTTGATCTAATAAAACTGCTCCATCATCATCTGAATTGTCAAGAATATCACCATTACGTGTATTAGGTTTCTGGTCATGACTTTCCTGGCCATTACGTACATTTTGTGCTTCATTTATACAATATTCTTCTAGCAATAAATTTATTTTTGAGTTTCCTTTAACATCATTTACCCGATTACTCTTACTTTTTCCTGAACAACATTCCTTACTACTACACTTATTATTTACAATGTTATCATCTACTTTGTTATTGCTCTTACATGAACCTGACCTGCAGGTTTTAACTTTCATCATCTTATATCTCTCTTCTATTACATTTGTACTATCCTCTAAATCATTAACAGCTTGTTCTAACAACCCTTTCTCCTCTTGTTTAGCATTGTACTCGGCTAGCATTTTCTTAGCTTTGGAACTTTTTCCAACACCAAGTCTCGGCAATCCCTTATTTAGGCCTTCCAACAGGACACAAGCTTTGCAGACCTGTTGTGATGAGACAAATTTGCATCGCACACAAATCCCTTGTTTTGGAAGAGTTACATCTTCCTTTACTGCCATAGTTTCTCCTGAAAAAGATAGCATATATACATGTTTTGTTGTTTTGAAAATATTCTTATGAAGTCCTAAGGTTCTTCTTACCAGAATAAATAATATCCATAATGCAAGATGGTCGAATTTTTTCCAAATCCTTCAAAAGTGCCCTAGCATGCCCCCTGTAGGCATTGGGTGCGAACACACACTCTGTTGAGAAGTATATTAACTTCTTGTAATGTGCATACATTACTATTTCCTTCTCATATGTGTACTTGAGTGGCTTCACTCTTGGTATTGTGCCTTCACTGCCCTGAAGACAAAAATATGTTCCAGAATTTTGTAAATAAGGATGTATGTATAACACTCAAAATTAAATATATTTTAAATATGTATAACATGTACCGTAGAGATAGCTGTACACCTTTTTAACCGGGCTATATCTCCTCTTAGCACATTCATGAGCACTGTTTCTGCAATGTCATCTGCATTATGTCCAGTTGCTATGCATTTGACATTAAGCAAGGCCGCTCCTCTGTCTAAGGCTTGCCTTCTGAACACACCGCAAAATGTGCAGTTGTTCTTTCTACCAATCTGAGCAACAATTTCATCCATAGTCCAACCATACAAATCTTTATAAGAAAGAATTTTAAGAGGCATTTCATAGTCATCCCGATTTTGTTTTACAGTTTCAAGGCTATCATCTCTGTAACCTGTAATGCCTTCATCAATAGAGAGGAGCATGAGGTTCAACCCATAGTCGTGTCGCTGGTTCAGAGTTTTCAGCACATGCGCCAGGACGGTGGAGTCCTTCCCCCCAGAGGCTGCTATTGCAACAGAGTCTCCTCTGTTGAATAATTCACCTTTGGTGATGGTGTAATGAATTTCTGCTTCAAAAGCCCAGTAAAAACATTCTTTACATAAAGCGTCACCTGTCTTTGGTCTCTGAAAAATAAAGTAGAAATTGTTTCAACCTTTAACCATAGGTATTATACCATTGGTAAATAAATCAATGGAAAATTAAAAGCTTATTTGAAGCTGATCATAGAACTAACCTTCAAAACTGCGTTTCTACCACATCCAGTTTTACACGATATAGGCATTTTCGACGTTTAGTATCTATTTATATAATATACATTTCCGAGTGCATGGGCTTAATTAATAATACAATACACATTTAATTTAAATTTAACCTTTTGTGGCGATGCGATGTGGTCTACAACAAACGAAATGTCAAAAAAAACATATTCGTACGTCATCTGCTGTGCTGCTGTCAAACCTACCAACCAAAGAATAGTGACGTTCAAAGCCTTTGTTACACCTACGAGAAGGCTACCTATCGGATTTTTATAAAAATAATATGAGCTTGTAACTGCCTCGTTGGTCTAGTGGTCAGCACGCTGGGTACGAGGTCCCGGGTTCGAATCCCGGGTCGGGCCGAGATTGTTTGGGTTTTTCTGTCTTGAAATTACTCAGACACAGCTCCGGAGTCAGGAAATTGGTGGTGTTTACACCCCCGTGCCTCGGAAAGCACGTTAAGCCATTGCCATTGGTCCTGCGCCTGATCTCTCTACGATCATGTCGGACTACCGTCTCACCGAATAATGAGAGTGAAGGAACAGAAAGTGCACCTGTGTATTGCGCACACACTTGTGCACTATAATATGTCCCGCGCAGTTGGCTAATCTTTGTTGAGATATGCCACCGTAGTCGAAATGCGGCTAGGAGGACATTATGAGCTTGTGAAATATAGAAGATGAAGAAGCTAGCGCCCCTTTTGTAGATTATGTCTTCATGGCGGGCGTCACTGGCTTAGCCAATATCTATTATAGCCTGACCAGGAACATATGGGACCTCGCCATATTGCGGAAAACAACAAGAACTAATTTCTTTTACAGGCAACAGAAACCTCAAATCGTCATCAACATCAATGATTAGTGTCAAAGTGGACGCGTAATCTAATTTTCGACCAAGTGAAAGTTTTATGTGATAAAAATATCGAGAACTATTAGTTTTCGTAGAAGAAAAGTGGTTTAACATGTGCTGTAGTATTTTTCGACTAGAAAGTCTATGTGATCACGACGGTTTCTTTAAATTAATTACTGATGTAGTTGTCATCACGAGTTTTTGGTATGTCATATAGTGCGAATAGTGAAAATTGGTTATTGGGGGCTGCGAAGAATATTTTAATAACGATTTTGAAAAATGATTATAATAAATACTTGTTTTGAGTTTTATTTTCTTTATTTTAACATTACTTAGGAAATGTTGGAAAACTACGACCTATTTTAGTTGTAGTACTAAAATAGGTCGTAGTTTTCAATCATTTCCTCTACATTATTAAAAATTATGATAACATTATTAATAATATCATTTAGGAACACAATGGAGTAATGTTTTTTTTACCTGTTAGTGGTTTTGCAAAAACAATTATCTTTTGGTCCAAAAGAGCTACTGAAATTAATAAGTACTCAATTTGCAAGTGTTCTCTCGTGTTTTTTTTATCGTAGAATCTGTTATCATTAGGCAGCAGGCTTAAAAAAACGAATGTAAATTTATCAAAATATGTTCTTTTTGGTCCGTTGCCAATCTACGCTGGTATGATTATACCGTGTGTTGTCATATAAAGTGGATTCGAAGCGCCCTTAATTCAGGTCTCATATATTCCTGGTCAGGCTATAATTAAAGTTATTGAGAAATAAAGAAATTTAGTCGCTTATATTTACTGAACCCTCACAAATATTCTTTTATTAGTAGTTAGTCATAGAAATATATCGAGATGTTTGTCCATTCTTTCGATTGTCATTATTATATTATAAGTACTACGGGGCACTTAGCAGTACTTAGCAATACTTTTCTACGAAGTGTTTTTTTATATTTCTGGTCAAGCTATAGTTAGGCAAATAGAATAATTTCTCTTGCAGGTGTAATTTCTCATATCATTAGCCAATAGCCAATCGTAGCTATGCATCAGTAAGATAACCAACGCTGAGTGGTTGGTTTACGATTACGACACAAATCAGACATAACGACATAACATATCCACTTTTTTTAAAAATATCAGTTTAACGGCTTCTAGAAATATCCATTCAGCCAACCTCTTAGCACTGGAGCAAGTATAGCCTGACCAGGAATATATGGGACCTGAATTAAGGGCGCTTCGAATCGTCTTTATATGACAACACTCGGTATAATCATACCAGCGTAGATTGGCAACTGAACATAAAAAAACATGTTTTTATATATTTATAGTCTGAACAGGAATATATGGGACCTCGCCATGTTGCGGAAAACAACTGGAACTAATTTCTTTTACTGGCAACAGAAACCTCAAATCGTCATTGACATGTCATTAATTGTCATAATGATTAGTGTCAAAGTGGACGCGTAATCTAATTTTCGACCAAGTGCAATTTTTATGTGATAAAAATACCGAGAACTATTCGTTTTCGTAAATAAAAGTGGTTTAATATGATGTTGTAGTGTTTTTCGATAATAAAGTCTATGTGATCACCACAGTTTCTTTAAATTAATTACTGACATAGTTGTCATAACGAATTTTTGGTACGTCATATAGTGCGAATAGTGAAAATTGGCTACTGGTGGATACGGAGAATATTTTAATAACGATTTTGAAAAATGATTTTAATGAATATTTATTTTGAGTTTTATTTGTTTATTTCAAACCTACTTGGACATTTTAACTAAAATAGTTCGTAGTTGTCCATAGTTTTCTATACATTACTTAAATTTTATAATAAAATTATACATATTATCATTTAGAAAGACAATGGATTAATGTTTCTTGTACTCGTTAGTGGTTTGCAAAAGTTATTGTGTTTTGATCCAAAATTTTAGGCCAATATTACAAAGAGTTACTGAATTTTATAGTAATCAATTTGCGGGTGTTATGTCATGTACTTTTATCGTATAACCTGTTATATTTAGGCAACAGGCTTAAAAAAATAACATGAATGTAAACATATAAAAAGTATGTTTTTTATGTTCAGTTGCCAATCTTTGCTGGTATGATTATACAAAGTGTTGTCATATAAATTAGATTCGAAGCGCCCTTAATTCAGGTCCCATATATTTCTGGTCAGGCTATACATTCATGTTAATTCTTTCAGCATGCTGCCTAATAATAACAGACTCTACGATAAAATAACACGACAGAACACTTGCAAATTGCGTAGGTACTTATTAAAGTCAGTAGCGCTTTGTAATATTGGTCACTAACGGGTAAAATAAACATCAATCCATTGTTTTTCTAAATCAAATTATTTAAAATGTTAATTAAAAAATAGTAATTGTTGACATGTCAATGACGATTGAGGTTTCTGTTGCCAGTAAAAGAAATTAGTTCCAGTTGTTTTCCGCAACATGGCGAGGTCCCATATATTATTGGTCAGGCTATATATACAGGGCAACCTAATAAGGCTATGTGACATGAATAGAAAGTTTTATACTTATTGTCGTTATGTTATGTTATTATACCTGTTCGGCCGGTCAAAATTAAACACGTCGCTGATCTATGGCTCTCCGACGAGCTGAAATTGTTGAGAGATAGGAAGAATACCGCTAAAACGAAGTTCAAACTGGACCCGTCCGACAAAAACCGCGTAAAATATAAGACCCTTCGGAATCGCTGCAATACTTTGTGTAGAGACGCTCAAAGACGCCATATTCATGAATCTGTACAAAATGGAGATCCAGCTAAAGTCTGGAAATTTCTTAGATCCATTGGAGTTGGAAAACCTCGTAATGTTTCTACTTCGAACGATATTGATATGGATATCCTAAACAAGCATTTCTCCGCATCGGCTGGTGCTGATAGTACTATCAAAAATAATACGTTAAGTCAACTTTCATCTCTTCCAACCCCTAACCATCCACCTTTCAATTTTCGTCAAGTATCTGATTGTGATGTTGAGAAGAACATTAAATCCATAGCCTCTAATGCCGTCGGAACCGACTGCATTAGTCGTCGTATGATATTTCCCCTTATAGATATCCTTACCCCAATAATCTCCTATATCCTCAATCAATCCTTGTCGTCGAGTGTTTTTCCGTCCATGTGGAAAGACGCTCAAATAACTCCTCTCCCGAAAAAGTCAAATCCTTCTTCCATCTCCGACTATCGCCCTATATCCATACTACCATTTCTTTCCAAGGTGATGAACCGCATTGTTGATCACCAACTAAGTACCTTCCTTTGCGAAAACCACCTCCTTAATCCTTTTCAATCCGGTTTCCGCCCCGGTCATAGTACGACGACCGCTTTGGTCAAAATTACTGATGACATCCGGCGTGGCATGGACAACAGGAAACTCACCGTCCTAGCTCTGCTGGATTTTAGCAACGCATTCAATACAGTAGACTTTGACATTTTACTTGGTTTGCTTTGTTCTCTCAACATATCTCCAACAGTGCTTGACTGGTTTCGTAGTTACTTGCATGGACGCCGGCAGCGCATCCGTTTGGAGGACTCATTCTCTACATGGTGCGACATAAGTGCTGGCGTGCGTACTGTCTCCTCTCTTATTTTCAATTTTCATTAATTCTATAACTTGTAATCTATCATCTTCCTTCCACTTATATGCAGACGATCTCCAAATATATTCACAAGGATTCCTTGAAGACCTTCCTAGTGTTGTAAGGGTGGTTAACACCGATTTAAGTCGTATTCTTGACTGGAGCAAATCCTTCGGTCTCAAGGTTAACTCTACCAAAACGCAGGTTATAATCGTGGGAGGTTCTTGACAAATTGCTAGAATTGACTGGCTGGCCATGCAACCTATCACATTTGACGGTGTCCAAATTCCTTTTAGCGAGTCCTTTAAGAACTTGGGTATCTACATCGACTGTTCACTTTCTTGGGTGAAACAAATCGCAGAAGTAAGCCGAAAATTGTTCGCCGCAGCAGCTTCTCTAAACAGACTCCGGAATTTCCTACCAATACCCACCAAAATTGCACTTGTTCAGGCTCTTTTGTTTCCGATTCTCGATTATGCAGACTGCTGCTACTTAGGCCTGAACGAAAACCTACTCAATAAGCTTGAACGCTTACAAAATTTCTGCATACGGATAATCTTTGGTCTTCGAAAGTATGATCATATTTCTGAATACCGTGCTCGACTCAAGTGGCTCCCTATTAAACTTCGGCGAAACTCCCACATTCTGTCTTTGCTGTTTACAATACTTTTCAACCCAAAATCCCTACCATATTTAAAAGAGCGTTTCCAATTTCTGCAGCCGGCACGAGGTCACGACTTGCGGGCATCCAGAAAACTCCACCTCCAAATCCCCTCTTATTCCTCTAAATGTTATTCAGATTCGTTCACTGTTCAATCTGTGCGCTTGTGGAACTCTCTACCCTTAGCTATCAGACAATCCGATTCTCTTTTTATATTCAAAAATCGACTTAAGGAACATTTTCTTTCACTGTAAATTAATTACACTGCCATTGGTTGAGTACTTGTCATATTGGTATATAATACGTATATTATGTATGATTTATATGTAGGTATATTAATATATATTTTTTTATGTATATATAGTATGTGTAGTATATTATAGTGATAGTATATAATATGTGTATGTATGTGTATGTATGTCTGTTTCGTACCTATTATTTTATAATATTTCTTTTGCACCAATCACCCCCTTCCTGTGATTAAGTATTTCCTATACCCAAAGGTTGTCTGGAAGAGATCGCTCTTAGCGATAAGACCGCCTAATTTGTACATCTTTCTATGTAAATTGTATTGTTGTTACTTTTATGGTGTGCAATAAAGAGTTATCTATCTATACTTATATGTATATTGTACTTTAAATATTGCAGATAGAATATATTGCTAAGTGGAGAACTTATGAGCCTGTGTATGTTGAAGGCTCGTTGAAGGAGACTTTAATGTGCTGCGTAGAAACTCTGCATTCAAAGATTTTCAAAAAGTTAGGTACCGTACTTACTTCGCCTGGGTCTAGGAATCGAACTGACTTATTATGAAAAAAACACTTCGTAGAAAAGTATTGCTAAGTACTGCTAAGTGCCCCGTAGTACTTATAATAATGACAATCGAAAGAATGGACAAACATCTCGATATATTTCTATGACTAACTACTAGTAACAGAATATTTGTGAGGGTTCAGTAAATATAAGCGACTAAATTTTTTTATTTCTCAATAACTTTAATTATAGCCTGACCAGTAATATATGAGACCTGAATTAAGGGCGCTTCGAATCCACTTTATATGACAACACTTTGTATAATCATACCAGCGTAGATTGGCAACTGAACGTAAACAACATATTTTTTATAAGTTTACATTCATGTTATTTTTTAAGTCTGCTGCCTAATGATAACAGATTATACTATCAAAACACGACAGAGCACTCACAAATTGAGTACTTATTAAATTCAGTAACTCTTTGTAATATTGACCTTGAATTTTGGCCAATAACTTTTGCAAAACCACTAACGGGCAAAAGAAGCATTAATCCATTGTTTTTCTTAATTATATTATTTATAATATTAAAATAGTGTATAGGAAATCATGGAAAACTCTACGAACTATTTAAGTTGAAATATAGAAAAAAAAATTAAGACAAGAACTTATTTATTATAAACATTTTCCAAAATCTTTATTAAAATATTCTCCGTATCCATCAGTAGCCAATTTTCACAATTCGCACTATATGACATACCAAAAATTCGTAATGACAACTATATCAGTAATTAATTTAAACAAACCGTAGTGATCACTTAGACTTTCTTGTCGAAAAACACTACTACACCATGTTAAACCACTTTTCTTTACGAAAACGAATACTTCTCGGTATTTTTATCACATAACAATTGCACTTGGTCGGAAATTCGATTAGGCGTCCACTTTGACACTAATCATTATGACATGTCAATGACGATTTGAGGTTTCTGTTGCCAGTAAAAGAAATTAGTTCCAGTTGTTTTCCGCAACATGGCGAGGTCCCATATATTTTTGGTCAGGCTATACTAATCACATCATACTACGTTGAAGAATAGGCATTTTCAAACTAGCCGTTTTCAAAATCGTGAACGTAGATTCTACCAACCTGACCTAAAGAAAATTACACCAAAAGAAAATTTGGGATTTGTCAGGCCTGTGTAACTCCCCGCGTAGGTAGCAAAAACGTACCTACGCGCGGCGACCCGTTGTACCCGTTGACCCGTGTAAGGGGCTAAACAAGCCGGCAGTGACACGCTCGCGCGTTTTATTTACCGGAGGTGCGCGGCACTAAGTTGCTGGTTGGATAAGCATGAATAAAGTCCTAGAAAGATGCGCTAGATGGCGTAAGTAGCTTCTTGTGGCAGTCAAACCTATCGCGTTGCGTGATAGTACGTCACTGAATAGGTTTAGTGTATTATGAATCATATTCCAGAGTTATAAGAATGAAATTATCTTGAAATGTATTTCTGTAGGTGTCTACACGAAAATGTGCCTAAGTCTGAGGCGAACTGAATTACACCATATGGTTGATAACATTGAGTAGATATTTCTTTAAATTTCATTGCAAAGACATACTTCTGTACGGAGTACTATTACTTATTCTGTGGATTTGTCAAAACAATAGTGATGTTCCTCGTCAACTTAAATGTGATATCGACAAAAAAGATTTTCTGTACTGTAGGTAGGAAGCTCTTATGAATTTCTTCTATTTGATTTTTGAAATTAAAAGCAGGCGACAAATACTAACAGCTCGTCATATTGAATTGTAAATATAAAATAATCTTAAATTTATCTCCAGATAACAGCTATATAGCTGTTATCTGTGTTTAAAAATCGGCTATAGTCTATATAGACTATAGCCGACTTTTTTTAAAAAAAAACTGCTAATATCACTCATTTATTTATGTACAGCAGTATAATTTATCATTTTTTTAAATGTTAATGCATGCCCGTATATTAAACCGCATAACATGCAATTATCTATGGGCACCTCACTATTAATGGCAATATTTTTTAATATCTGCAATTTTCTTAGATAATTTGGCTGTTCTATCCAAGTGCACCATAATTTGCGTACATTTATTAAGGTATTATGTAAAATTGCTAATTTACATACCTGTTGGGCTGTGGGCTTCAGTGGAAACCTGACTAAGAAAATGCAGATGTACATTTTATTACTTACCTAACACCACAGATTCCACACTTTTTTAAGGACTTTCCTCCCATTTCTTGCAGTAATGCATAATTCACTCATAGTCCTGTTGAAATATAATTATTTATTACAATAATAACACACAAATGCTCGGTATTTTGAGTACAGAGACACGATATCTCGGAACGGTTCGGAATCGGAACAGTACGAGCGCGTGTGCACGTTCCGCTTGACACATGCGTCTGTGAACTTTTTTGTGAAAAAAATGAGTAACAAAAAGAAGTTATGATAACTGTTCAGTGGATGGTTGCTTTAATTCATCAAGAAACTGTATATAGTCGTTTTGTAAGCTACTTGTTGTTTCAGGGAGGTAAGTTGGTATTTTCTATTGTAAATTTATCACACGTTAAAATATAATAATAATGCATTTCACCAATTTTAAGATGTTTTTTATGACTTCACTTATAGTGTTTCACTCTCAACAATAAATCAAACAAATAGATACGAGTGCCACTTCTACCACGATAGTTTCTTTGTCCATAAGCAAAAGTTGACAGCCCTAGTACGAGTGCCGAACGTAGGTATGAAAAGTTAGTACATTACATACATACAGGTGTTTGTCTTCTGTACTCTCGGTATTTTGTGTGTGCAATGTCGTCGGCCTGACCCACAGATGAGCTAAGCACATGAGCTACAGCTCATAATTTTGACAGTTCTATTACCTACCTACGTTCCCGTGTTTCTAGTTTGGTTCTACTTTTCCAAAAGGTTTTGAATTATATTTGCATCGAATGCACTTGTAAATACTTACTCTGAGATACCATTAAGTATATTGTTAAACGATTATGTGCTAAATGAAGACTAGGTTTGCAGTGATCGAAGTCCGGTCTTTGCCCTTTACAATGATGTGTTGATGTGTCCACTCAAGTGTCTAGTAAATTTTGGATGGAATAGCGGATGATTGTGTGATGTTTACACTTATGTTACAAATTTTCTTATAAAAATGCATGAACTGCTAAAGCACGTCTTAAATGAGAGAGACCTGACACGGGCAGGCGATATTTTTGCCATACCGGACTCAGAAATTGTGGATGACCTGAATGAAGTGGTAAGTTACATGTAAACACTTTGCCGATACGCATTTTTAACGCTATTTCTACGTAATCTCGATTAAAGATATATGAGGTATGTTTGCATCTTATCTTTTAAACTATCAATCTTAAACTACTGTATCTTATTTTCGCTTTAGAACTGATAAACCTATTAATCTTACTTGCATAAATAAATCCCACTTGAGTTTTATAACACATACATCTTTACGGAGTATTATTGTCTAAAGAGAAAAACCAGTGTGAAATAATGTTATATTCTGTTGATACATTCATAGAATGACAGTGACTTGCGTAACCTGTTTGTTTACTGTTTATCATTTGAGTGTTTGTGTGGCACATCACATCTCAGCACATGATATTTGCTCATTGTTTGAATTTGTGTGTGACTCTATTTCTTACATGCATACAACTTACAGAAAACAAACTATTACTAGTAAATATACATGATAGATAATATTCATAATTAATTTATCATAAAAAAATTGTTGCACTTAAAAACAAATAATTCAGAAGATTTACTAATCATACAATATGTCCGGTAAATAAAGGATATCCCTATACTAACTGTTAAGCTATACCTATTACCTATGCTTACTTTTTTTCAAGTAGGTAGAAGTTTTACCATTTTTTAGAACTGGAACTTATTTTTGTTATTTTTGTGAGCTTATTAATTAACATTTTTAGTAAAGAAAGAGTATTTATTTTGGTGTCAAGTATTTTAGATAGTGAAAAGTCCTTCCTTACTGGACATTTCCTGTAGGTATATCCCAATTGCCTAAAATCTGCACGTTAGAGATGTAAATAATATGACATTTTTACCTATTCAGTAAATAAAAAAATAAAACCGGCCAAGTGCGAGTCGGACTCGCGCACGAAGTGTTCCGTACCATTAACATAAAACATTAGACAGTATAGGCAAAAAAACGTATATATTATTATTTTATTTGTGATTTCAAAAGTATTCATCACAGGATACCCGAAACAATTTTAAATAAAAGTTTACGCGCCTGTGTCTTTATGTGAGTGATTTGAAGTTTATAGGTCCAAGACTTTAGAAATTACAGGGGGGGGGACACCGTGTAAACAACTCTGGCGGGCTATATCTCGCAAATGGTAAAGCTGATAAAAAAGTTTTGTATGGAAACCCTACCTTATTTTCATAGTCCTTTTCAACGATACCCCAAAAAAGGGGGTGCACTCAAAAAAATAATTCACCCCCCTTTACATGTATAGGGAGGTACCCTTTAAAAGGGGTAATTTAAATTTTTTGTATTTTCAAAAATGAGATCTATATGTGAAGTATCCTCGAACCAAGTTACATGCAAATCAGTCCATAAACTGTTATGACAGGTAAGACATATATTCTGCTGTGACAGACTAGGAAGGACGGACTGAACGATCTTATAAGGGTTCCCTGTCGGACTACTTATTACTTTTCGTACAGTTGAAATCAAAAATAGTATGTTTACCTTGGTTGAACCAGCACCAATTCCACACTCGAGCTAGGCTCTATTAAAATGGGTTGCTTTCTCCCCTTGTATAACAATCTACTATTCATTACAAACTTTCTCATTGTACGTCAGCACCATTTACAAACCTTCTTTGCCTGGAAAACTTATGATGTAAATATGGTCCATTTTCAGCTTAAACAAATAACTGAAATTTCATCAAGACCAGACTACTGCCGCAATGACCGTGACCAGGCTTTGATAGAAATCTGCGTAACAAGAGTCACATCATGTATCAAAGAAACGGGGACATTGGAAAAGTACTGCGGTGCTCTGGTGTCGCTCCTAGAATCATGTTTGCACCACAACCTGATGCCTCTAGGGCATTTGAGAGATGATGATCCTCCACACGCCAAAATTGCGTCGGACATTATTGCTTGTATTGTTTTGGTAAGAATGAAAAGTTTTTTATTTCCTCTTGTTTTTTCATGAATCCAGTGTTGCCAACTCTAAAATTTGTCGGATGGTAGAACTCTTCGAAAAATGCGGTAGATTTTCCAAAATGATGTTGTAATTTATATTTGTAATACGGTAGAATTACCTTGCCCATTTATTTTTTTTATTTTTTTTTAGAATTGAAATAAAACTCATATTTTTATTCAGAATCAGATAGTATTATTGTTTTAATATTTTTGTAGATATCAATATTATGTTTCTCAATCATATCTTTAGTGGGATTAAAATCAATATAATTTTTTCCCTGTCGCTGTATGGCCTGCTGCGTTAAAAAGTTTCCCCTGATGGTTTTCGTAAGGAGTTTACTCCGTTTTCTCGTTTTGATGTCGTTGACTTTGCTGAAGACTCTTTCGCATTCAGCATTCGAGTGTGGTAGGGACAAAATGACCAACATAAACTTTGGCAAATGTTTGAAATGGGTTGATTGGGCATCCTCTTCACTAACCCGCATTTGTCCTACCTGAGAAAAAAATATATGATTAGGGTCCCATTGCTATAACAATAGAAACCAATATGAATCAAGCTTACTTGGAAACTTACCTGGTGCCAAAACACGTCAGGAGGTTGACTTAAATCCAAATCTTTGTGGTAAAGGGGCAACTTCCGCCACTCATCATCTATGTGTAGTTGTTGATCTTGGATTGAAGTTGGGGAAATTGGGGAAAGGAAATTAAAAAAAAACTCAGATAATCGATCACCACAACACAATAAACTACGCGTGCGCTCTATGGGAGATGAATGATTTAAAACAATTTCAATTCAGATACTAATAAACCAGGTAAATTAAAAAGGTTTAAGTTCAAATAAAGAGCAATGCAATCGACATACCTCCCATATTCGTGTGCATAATACGTAACACGCTATTGGGGGGAAAAGTATGCGCGAAGCGTAAGCAGTGTTGTCGTTAAATAAATTGCAAAATAACCAAAAGTGATAAAGAAAATAACAATTTAATATCTCGAAATTATTTTAGTTGAGATACACTTATCAAAATTATATACTAGATTTAAAAAATAAGATTCATTCAAAACTTTAAATGGGTATTACGGTGTTTTTTGCTACCGTAATTAGTTTGCTACGGTAGGTGGTAGATTGAGGCTGATTACAGTGTTTCTACCGTAATTACGGTGCAGTTGGCAACACTGCATGAATCAAAAAGTAAAGAATTGTGTTGCATTTTTAAAAAGTATGTAGTAAACAGAATTATGGAAAAAAGTATCAGGAAAGTTTGAAGTAAACATATATTGAAATATTTAAAAAAACAAGATACAAAGAAAACTGTTTTATTAGTCTCAAAATAAATAAATTGACATTTTTAATGACAGCTCTTCTAACCCTGTTATCTGCCAACAGGTCTCATTCCCGGTACAAGGGGAAAAAGAGAACAATGGCAACAAAAATGTCATGGAGCTGTTCCTGCCTGTTGCTGTACAGTTTCTGCACAAAGGCAACCGCGAGATATCGCGGCACATGGCGCGGTACTTGTCGCTGGCAGCGGGGCACCATGCAGGGCTGCTCAAGCCTCATGTGCAGACCATTATGGACTCTATTATGTCTGGTAATTGAACACATTATTAATTTTATTTTATTTTATTTGTATTACAAAATCTTAATATGATAACATAAAATACAGACATGTAAGACTTACAGCCAATGACGGATTTACATTTTATATACTATATTTTAAGTAACGGTCATCAGATAACATCACGTGTATAATTTCTCTCACTGTGTGTGTGTGTATGTGTGTGTGTGTGTGTGTGTGTGTGTGTATGTATGTATGTGTGTGTGTGTGTATGTGTGTGTGTGTTTGTGTGTGTGCGTGTTAGATATTACTTTCACCGATTATCCTAAGTACATCTTTTCGGAAGCCACTTTTTGTAGAGTGAAATAAATCTGTCGAGTGGAATTTTTGACGAGTGAGTTTTGTGCGTAATTTGTGAGTGTTTTAGTAACTGCAAATAACTTTGTATGCCTTGTACGCTTTTTTGGACAACAGAAACTCAAAATTTTGGATGCAAGTACAGGGCAATCAAAAATACATGACTGCAAAGTTTTTAATAATATTTACATTTTTACCAACCCATTGAGAGCCATATTAAAATCGTCACTAGGCCATTACTTATTTCAGTAGATATCTGTATGTCCACATAGATTTTTATTTTTATTTTAGGGCAGTAGACCTTTTTTGTGAGCTTTGTTTTACTTTAGGATACATTTTGTCCAAACTGTATTGTGTTGTAATTTGTTATGATGGCATACACACACTGGGTTCACTTCGGGCGCGCTTTCGTTCGTTGCGAATTTTACTCGTGTACACACGTAAGTACTATTGTAGTGCTCATACTTGGTGCGAATTATTCATACATATTTATACGTGTAGTTTAGTAACGACGTCCGAAAACAATTCAAACTTGTTGGGACATTCGTTTCTGCGATAGCAAAGGCCGGGCTTACATTGGACCCGAATTTGTATCGTACGTACGTAAACGTATGAACGTGGTCGTACGAAATAAGTAAGACTAAGCACACTGAATACGTATTTCTCCGTCAATTAGGTAGTATTGACAACATTTCAAAAGAGCTTAAGTACAAGGGTAAGGATGTGACGACTTCACGCCTTTGCCATATTTTAAATTTAAAAAAAAATAACTGATGTCTATAGTGTTGTATTTTGTAGCAGTAAGATGAAGAAGTAAATAATCTTAGTGACTATTTTTATCCAAACACAACCTAACTAACAAAAGCTTATGTAACAATTATCGTTACTTAATTTTTTATGGTTTTTAAAATCAAATGAAACATGAATAATATGAATAAAGTAACTTTCATGGTTTCGTCAGCATACTAGATAAGCATTTAATGCATGTGTATATTTAGAAATCCTAAACATACTATACTTAAACTATCGACAACTAGACGGAGTTCACTTCTATAGAACAACACTACCATTATCTCTTGTCTCACTCACTCATCATAGTGTCAGTGTCTAATGTCAATGACAAAAGACAGCTAGTTTGTATGTATGGTAAAATACTTTTTTAAGTCGGACCAGATAACCAAGCAAAGGCATTCAGGCAAAGGCAAGCAAAAGGCCCCTTATAATGCCTTTATCATAGTACCTTTCAGTTGTTTTTTTCAAATATCTCTGAATTCATAGCGTAAAAAAATGTTAAAATATTTTTAACGTGTTGAGCATTGCCAAATCTCAAAATGGTTTTTGAATTTTAGCACCATAAATATATTTTTGCACTTAAAAAAATGACTACCAGAGGCGGTAATCGAACCCGCGTTCCTCGCATACCGGGCGATTGCCTAACCTCTCGGCCACCCTGGCGTTGGCAGAGCCTGTCTAAATTTTCAAGTGCTTCTTAACGCTGTAATGCCGCGTTGCTTTCATCAATGTTATTGGGATTACAACCTCAACACTCGCAAAAAATACTATTGCAAGTATTTAACAATCGAAAGATGAAGCTTCCAAATACGATAAATTATTGTTTTTAATTGATAAGCATTCACTATGCAATCTAAATATATTTTTGCACTTGAAAAAATGACTACCAGAGGCGGGAAAAAACTAAAATTTTATCAATTCGCTTGATATCGCATTCGTTAGGTTGTCTTTGGTTAAAGCGCGAAGAATAATCTATCTGTACCTTCAGTTGTAATCTTTCGTTACGCGCGAGTGAAATTCGTCCGAAAACGCGTCCAAAGTAAGCCCTTACTTTTGTGTCCATATCCCCAATGCAAATGGAAAAACGTGGAAGAGGCCAAACATATGAGTCTGAACTACTTTATCATCCCCAATAGGCAACTACCCCCTTTGCCGGATCCTCACCAACCTCTACGAGGTCTGCCCCGAACCTCTCGAAGGGCACGCGACAGCGCTGGTCTCCCTCCTGCCTCACGCGGAGCAGGTGGAAAAGAACTCCCTGTTCGCGCTGTTCGAGCAAATAGCTGTGCGGAGGCCTGAGGCTCTGAAGACCTGTGTTCCGCAGCTGTTGTCATACTTGTGTCCAAATACGGCCAGCCAGAACGACCCTGGGTGCATGTGTGTGGACATACTGCAGGTGAGTTGGCATTAAAATAAATTGTTTGTGTTGAAAGTAAGTGTTTGTGCTGATCGTTATGCTGAAGCTGGAGACCTGTGTTCCACGCCGTTGTCCTACTTGTGTCCGAATACGGCCAGCCAGAACGACCCTGGGTGCATCTGTGTTGATATATTGCAGGTGAGTTGGCATTGACATTAATTGCTCTGGAGTAAAACTGTTTGAGCAGATCGCGATGTAATACCGTGAGGCGCTGAAGACCTGTGTTCCGCAGCTGTTGTTTTATTTGTGTCTGAATAAGCTGTATTCAGACACAAGTAAGACAACAGCCGGAACGATCCTGGGTGCATGTGTGTGGATATACTGCAGGTGATAACACACTCAATCAATAAATTACGTGTGTGCTAAAATAAACCATAAAAAATTGTGTGCTAATGTAAAATTTTTAATACCTAGGATTGCTTTCTACCTTCCAAGTTAGGATCCTATAGTTAAGAAGCTAGAATAATAGGACGGTGTAACAAGTGCTTAAGCAATTCGTATCTCCTGCAGGTCATAGTGTGCGTCAGCCGCCGGCGACCGGCGCTAGTGGCGGAACACACCGCGGCCATACAGCGCGCCGCCCGCCCCCCGCACGCCGCGCCCCGCGCGCTCGCCCTCGCCGCCGCCGCGCTCGCGCACCCCGGGTACACCGACAGGGTGCGCTCGCACACACGCACGCACACACACACACACACATACACAAACACACACACACACACACACACACACACACACACACGTGGCATACAGCGCGCTCGCCCTCGCCGCCGCCGCGCTCGCGCACCCCGGGTACACCGACGGTGCGCTCGCACACACGCACGCACACACACACACACACACACACACACACACACACACACACACACACAAACACACACACACACACACACACACACGTGGCATAAAGCGCGCTCGCCCTCGCCGCCGCCGCGTTCGCGCACCCCGGGTACACCGACAGGGTGCGCTCGCACACACGCACGCACACACACACACACACACACACACACACACACACACACACACACACACACACACACGTGGCATACAGCGCGCTCGCCCTCGCCGCCGCCGCGCTCGCGCACCCCGGGTACACCGACAGGGTGCGCTCGCACACACGCACACACGCACGCACACACACACACGCACACACACACACACACGCACACACACACACACGCACACACACACACACACTCGCCTCACATACACCTACGGCATACAGCACGCTCGCGCACCCCGGGTACACCGACAGAGTGCGACGTCGTCGTCGTCAACTTTGAGACCGCCTCTATTCCCTACGTAGGGAATAGAGGCGGTCTCAAAGTTAACAGCTGTTTTTGTAGTTCACCTGACATTCTGTCGAATTTGATTGTACATGTATACCGACAACTCTGAAACTAACTACATACAGTGTACACATGCCCAGCAAGCATGCGGACAACCAGTGGCCCGTCGTACACTCACACGTTACTTACGTTCACATAAGAATACACTTGCACAAACACATGCACACATACACTATACATACCGACAGCACGCACACAAAAAAAACTTGTAAAGCTTCTACAATGTATGTCCAAGCATATCTCACAGAGCCAACACAAATACTGTACAAACATCTGTGGTAGGTTTGGCTGTAAAAACATATCATATAGGAATATGATACTACATACACTTACGCATACACACTTTCAAATGACTACATTCATGCGCGCATACCCACGCATGGTACAGTTAATTTATGCCTGTAGTTTACACTCAATTTACTTGACGGCGGGAGCTGTGGCGAAGCGGGAGGTAGCTCGTCACCGTCGTCTCGTGATGGGGTATCCATGTTAGGCGACTCAGGAAAACGCAGTTTGCAATCCAATCGGCGATTTATTTCGGTGTTACAGTAGGATAACAGCGACGGGGAACGTGACAGGTTCGATGGTACGAACTGTTCTAGTTGGCAATCGTACAAGAAGTGCCCATCGACTCTGTCCTCGTGTGGTGGTTCCAAGAAAACGATACTAACGCCACCACACTGCGTTCACTGTACACTTTACAGTTTAAATTGACCAATCATAATAAATATCCGGTACTACAATAATCAAATCAGCAACTACAGTGTTGCCAGTTTATGGGCGTGACGACACGGCCAGACTGACTAGTTACACGTCCTCGTGTATACCTGCAACAAAAGCATAGTTTGGAACAACCAATCGTTCGGCTTACCCTGACTAAATTTTTGGAAATTTACAACACAAAATTTAATTAGAAAAAAAAAGGAAGAAACCTCAATAGTAAGCATAACACATTATGTACAGTGAACAAAAAATATCTACACACACACTAAAGCACGCACAGACAGAGATATTCAAACATAGCTCAACATATAACCAGGTCCTCAAGGACTAACCATCAGGTCCTCGTGGACCAAACAATAAGCCACCACGGGCCATTTAATACACCATACCTCCAGTCGCACATCGCGCCCTGATCGACCTTTAATGGGTCGCAGTTACAACTACGCTGGAGTCATGGTGAAGCACCGTCCTCATGGACAACATTAATTGTAATTACAATAGGTACGGGCCGCTGCCACAGCACAAGTCGCACATTGCGCCCTGTCCGGTCTCTAATGGGACCGCAGTTACAACTACGCAGGTGCTGCGGCACGCGCTACCCAAAATCGACATGAGCTGTGCGTGTGCGTGAGGCAAAATTTAATTACTATCAGGATCAGAGTCTAGATCACAAACATTAAGTTCAGAAGGTACGGTACTTTGAGGCATTCTTCGAAGGCGATCGTGTGCGTATTTATAACTTCTTTTACCAGTCAAAGATTTTAACGTGTAACGATCACCTTCAAGGACTTATAAAATTCTGAAAGGTCCCTTGTATTTAGGATCCAACTTAGTCTGGTTCCTCTCCTCGTTTTGGATGAGGACTAAATCTCCTACGACAAACCTATCAAATTTAGCTTTATTACAATCAAAACGAAATTTTTCGTAATTAGCACTCTTATCAATATTGTGGGCCGCCTGTTCTCTTGCTTCACTAATATCGATCTCGTGTTCGGTATCATCAGCCATCAAAAGACTAAGAGGCCGTGCTACACGACCAATCATGAGTTTCATTGGACTTGCTTTAGTGACGCGATTAACCGTGCAATTTAACGCCAACTGCACTTCGTCAAGAGCTTCCTGCCACGATCTATCAGATGTTTCTACTGAAGTGAGCAACCCCTTTAGAGTGCTCATTACGCGTTCCACTTGACCATTCGCACGACTCGAACCTGTCGCGATCAAATGTAACTGGATACCGTGCGATTCACAAAAATCTTTAAAATCTTTACTCGCGAAACATCTGCCTTGGTCGGCTATTACACGCGCGGGAGCACCGAAAAGAGAGACGCTAGACTTCAAAGATTTAATAGCACTAGAGGTATCAATACGAAGTGTGTGATAAAGGAGCACAAACTTAGTGAACGCGTCAATTAAAACGATCACGTACTCTTTTTGGTCGTTTTTGCCGCTTAATTTGCCAGTAATATCTACGTGCACAGTATGCCAGGGAACAGCTATTTTGGGAATGGGGTGAAGCTCGGCTAGGACTGTTCCAGAGTGACTTTTTGAAACCCTACACGTAATGCAATTCTCGGTGAATTTACGAACATACTTGGCCATTTTGTCAAACCAATAGTGCTCGTAAAGTTTCTCTAAAGTTTTATCTGCGCCGAGATGCATTAAAGACTCGTGTACATGGTTGATTACTGCCCAACGGAATGCGCGGGGCACTATGGGAAGACAGCGCGTGCGATTGTTTCTTTGGACGCGACGGTGTAAGATACCTGATCGAATTTCGTAAGTTTTCGCGATATCTGAAGGAAGTTGACTTTCTTTCAGTTTGACGACAATAGTCTGAATTTCATCGTCTTTCAATTGCTCAGCCAAAAGCCAATTGTCGGATAAGGTATTAACTTGCCTTTGCTCAACTTTCTCGAAACTAGGTTTTACTGAAGGCGATTCAGGCAGAGGGTTGCGAGACAAGAAATCCACATGGCTCATCCGTTTGCCTTCTCTATAAACAATTTCAAAATCATAGGACTGTAGAAAAGCCCAATGGCGATGGACTCGCGGGGAAAGATTGACTTTAGCACGAGAAGCTTTCAGGGAGTTACAATCTGTAACAACTATGAAATGTCGCCCTTGCAGGTAATGATGGAAGTATTCAACAGCCTTCACCACTGCCAGAGTTTCCAACTCATAAGAGTGGTACCTTGACTCGGCATGTGTGGTTCGTCGGCTATAGTACTCCACAACGCGCAACTGATCGTCAACTTTTTGAAAAAGAATTGCCCCATAGCCGAGTGAGCTTGCATCCGTGTGCAATTCGGCTGGCAAGTCCGGGTCAAAAATCGTGAGCACAGGTTTTTCCGTTATGATTTAAATAATCTTTTGTCGGACTTCCTCATGTTCAGGGGTCCAGTTGAATTGCACATTGGTGTTTAAACGAAACAATGGGGTCATAATTTGTGAGAAATTCTTAACGAATTTACGAAAATAAGAAGCTAAGCCTATAAACTGTCTCAGTTGTGTCACATTCTCGGGTGGAGGTAGTTTTGTGAGGGCCTCGACTTTTCTTGGGTTAGGTTTGACTTCACCAGCAGAGATCTCATAACCAAGAAACTCCACGCGTCGCATAAGAAATAAGCATTTCGAAATATTTAAGGAAAAGCCAGCATCAGTTAAAGCAGTTAATACTTCACGCAGCCTAATCAATCCCTCGCTAACGGTTTGAGACGGAATTAGAATATCGTCCATGTAAAGGATCACGTAATTACTTGATGAAACCCCTGAATCAGTGTTATTTAGGACTCCTAGAGCATTGGACACCGCTCGTTGGAAAACGCTTGGCGCGTTACGTAACCCGAAGGGCATAGCCAAGTATTCAAACTGCCCTTCCGGGGTTACGAAGGCCGTTCGTTCAATACTTTCTGGGTCTTTAATAGGTAATTGATTGAATCCACTAGCGCAGTCTAAACATGTGAAATAATTCGCACCGTGCAAACGCGCAATTTGGTCGTCAATGCGGGGCAGAGGAAACCGGTCGGGAATTGTATTTTCATTCAATTCGCGGTAATCTGTCACCATACGCTTCGTTCCGTCCCGCTTATCCACAAGCAGTATAGGGCTCGCGAAAGGAGAATTGCTAGGCCTAATTATGTTGGCATTCAATAGTTCATTTACTTTAGCACGCACTACATCTCGCTCTTGTGGACTGAGACGATAGGGACGGCGATACACGGTACGCGTTGGGTCTTTGAGTCGTATTTTCAATTCACCTGTCGTCACTCGCCTCTGTGGCAAGCCGTCAATAAAAGCAAACGAAAACTCCGTCAACAAGTCAACAAGATTATCCCGTAACGCAACTGGTATGTCGGTAGTGATCGAACGCAAATCTATTTCCGTAACGGCACTAAAACAGTCAACCGGTTTTGTAATTGTTAAACGCGTGCTCGATAAATTAACAGTTAGTCCTAAGCTTAAAATATCCGAACCTAACATAATATCATACGGCAAACGCTCGTCTGGTAAAATAAGAAACGTCAAATGTAAACAATGACCGTCAATAATTACCGGGCATGAAATCTGTTCCGTACAGTAAATGTTAGCATTCCCGACGCCTGTTAAACGCACGTTAGTTGGACTACGCACTCCCGAAAACCGGTTCGCTATACTTAGTTTCACACGAGAACATTCGGCACCGCTATCAAAATAAAAAGGGTACGACTCACCAGATTGTGTAAGCTCGCCTCGAACACCGGTGATTTCGCAGATGTTGACCCGGCGCTCGTGAGCAGCGCCACTGGAACCGGCGACATCGACGCCCGCGCCAGACGTGCCGACTACGTTTCCTCCTTTCTTGATGCAATGGGGAGCGACGTGACCTTTTTCTCCGCAGCGGTAACAGGTCACAAACTTTTTCGGGTCTTGAGTCGAGCTTGAATGTAACGCAGCGTGTGCATTCAAAACCGGTTTGTTATTCCTGGCGTAGCAGTCGACAGATTTGTGCCCAAATTTATGACAATTGTGGCACTGAATCTGTTTGTTGGTATCTCGTGGGGTGAAGTTCGTCCTGTTTCGTTTTGTGTCGTGTGTGAAGGTATCTGAGTTTTGTTCTTGTTTGCGTTTTAAAGAAAATGCTTGAACTTCTTGGATTAGTTTCGTTCTTGTTTTAATGTCGGTAGTAAAAGCTAAGCGGTTTATTCTACCGTCAAGCCGTGCAAGATGTGCGAGCACGTATGAAACGGCAATTTCTTCCGATTTCATGTCCTTCCATTTTGCCATAAGCGACGTGATTAAACGACTGGCGTATGCAGCAAGATTTTCGCCTTCTTTAGGTCGGCTGTTATTGACGTGAATAATAGTAGCCGCGCATGTTTCAGCAGTATCGTAGCGGGCCAGAAACAGATTCTTAAAATCTTGCCATGTCATTCCAGAGTGCGCAACGTGAGAAAGCCAGGTTGATGATGATCCTTTTAAGGCCTTACTCAGTGCGATAATTAAAGCTCCTCCTTCTAACGGTTGTTCGATGAGGCAGATATCCACGGTTGAGCACCAGGATTTTGGATCGGCGTCTGTTAGATCAGGGTCGAATTCAGGAAGCTTGATCGCCACGGAGGCTGGCGGTCGCATGGCTTCAATCAGGCGTATCATATTCTGGTTCTGTTGTTCGAGGAGCAGCTGCAACAAGGTATCCGACGATGATGGGGCTTGAGCAGATCCCACTTTTGATGACGGCGGGAGCTGTGGCGAAGCGGGAGGTAGCTCGTCACCGTCGTCTCGTGATGGGGTATCCATGTTAGGCGACTCAGGAAAACGCAGTTTGCAATCCAATCGGCGATTTATTTCGGTGTTACAGTAGGATAACAGCGACGGGGAACGTGACAGGTTCGATGGTACGAACTGTTCTAGTTGGCAATCGTACAAGAAGTGCCCATCGACTCTGTCCTCGTGTGGTGGTTCCAAGAAAACGATACTAACGCCACCACACTGCGTTCACTGTACACTTTACAGTTTAAATTGACCAATCATAATAAATATCCGGTACTACAATAATCAAATCAGCAACTACAGTGTTGCCAGTTTATGGGCGTGACGACATACTCATATTAATTTACGCATCTTACATTTTTCAAAAAATCATTTTACGACATTTCATTATTAACACCATTTTTAGAATTTGGATCAAATAAGTTCGTGCTGGTAACTTTTACTTGTTTAGATCAGACAGTCAAACAGATCACATCAACAAGCATTTTATTACAGGAACGAGCTCAAGAAGCGTTGAATTTCGTACTAGAACATCTATCGACGGTAGATAGCGCGACACACGCGGCCCTACTGCGTGAAGCCACCGCGCTGTGTAGCGCCTTCCCCGCGCTGTTCACCGACCGCGTGCTGGCCGCTGTGCGACACACAAGGTAAGACAGAATACATGGCAAGCGAATTTCATTCATATAACTCTGGATAACGATTCATAATACACTACCTATTCAAGGACGTCATAACATGCGGTGGTTAGGGTTGACAGCTACAATAAGCTACTATTGCCATCTCGCGCACCTCGCGACTACTTCACTTGGGCTTACATGTAGCACTGCCCAGCTAAGCATGGCGTACTATGGCGACCAAAACACATCAGATAGACATACTAATAAAGGACACTGACATTTATAAGTATTCATGACTTTAAGTGTCGTGGTGCTCATCACATATCATTTACCCCTTGCGTGATTGGAATCGGCAACCTCTGGTGTTGTAGTCCGAAGCGTGAACCACTACACCAAAACGGTCGTCAAATCATAGTAGCAAATTTTGTCATAAAATGATATAGTTCTCTGTTCATTGCAGCAGCCGACCAAAGTCAGAACAAACACACGGCGAAGTAAACCGAACCTCCGGGGGAGTCACTATTGTTAAACTCGGCGGGGACCAAACCCGAGGGCCTCCCATGTCCCCGCCGGCCCCCGTCCCCGTGGGGACCCCCGGCGCCCCGGTGGGGTACACGCGGCGTGCCAAGCTGGGGGACTCGAGGAGTACGGGTCGCTTGCATCCCGGACCCAACTCGCATCGGAGCATGACGCGACTAAATGTTGCTGGTGAGTGTACTATGTAAGCTGAGGGTTCACTCGATTGCTTTCATATCGCAATACCTTTAAAACTAACGAAGGGACATTACTATATTGCGTAGACAGAAGAAGTAGACGACCTCCTGTCACGTGGCATAGTCACCGGTATGACGAAACTCTTACAGAGATAGATTTTCCGGACCTACAGCCCAGGACAGATTGTCATCATCATCATCAGCTTACAGATCTACAGAGCTATGTCCATTACCTTAGTTTTTTTATGTATCTCCTCATTTCTGAATGAAGAGAGATTGTCCTGGCGCCACAAAAAAAAACTGACTTCAAAACTGACTACAGTGTTAATTAAAACTTAAAATTTGAAGAAGAGGAGAGAGCTGCGCCTTTGACTTTGTTTTGTTAGCATCCTATACAGTACCTGACAAAACATCTGGTGTTTTAATTACTAAACTCCTAATTTTTAAGGAGTTTCACCATCAGCTCAGCTCTGCATAATGACTCAGACGTAACAACATGTCAACATTAAGATACTAGTACGAAAACACTATACGTGCCTTCAAAATTTGAGGGTTTCCCTCGATTACACAAAGATCCCATCATCAGATCTCGACTGGGCCAAAATGGGACCAACTTGAATGTATAGCCTCTAGGTAAACTTTTTTTTTTCAAATCGGTCCACAACTGACTGAGATATGCGGTAACATAGCCCCAAAAAAAACATACAGTCAAATTGATAACCTCCTCCTTTTTTGAAGGGACCCGGATGACGGATGATGGAGAAAATAGCTTTCAAATTAACGTCAGTAATGTCAAAAAGATGAAAAGATGTCAAATAATAAATCATTCCTTTGGGATTGCTATCATTATCGCAAAAGCTTGTTAGGCATTGGCCTGTAGGCCCCCGTTTCCCCCGCCAAGTTGGGGGACTCGCGGGGTATAGCTCGTCTATATCCCCACTCGTATAGCAGATGTATTTTTTTCTTTATTCTTGCTTGCTGTATTCCGTCGGTAAGTGGGAGTGCCAGAACCCAGAAGAGTTGAGTTCGTTCCAACGTCAACTGTCTACGTCACGAGCAAAAAAATTTACGATATTTTTTTGATTATCAGGTGGCTCAGTGGGCGGTCTTCACAAAAGCATGACGCGGCTATCGTCGTCTCAGCAAATAAACTCGCAACAGAATGTCAACGGCCCTCCAGCAACAGGTAAATATCTAACACTTCACAGCTATTTGAGCATTTTGAGAAAGCATTTATACCTAGTCAGGTCATAAGTTCTGTCACATGTGTAATATGAAATAATTTAGACATGTTTATTATTTATGTAACCATTTATATAGCAAAATGAACTTAATAAAACATAGATTCATATGATATTAAAGTTTATTCAAAATGACCCCCGCGATTTCGTGAGGAAGTCGATTTCATGCGCCGCCAGCCAGTCTTGTGTGCTTTTCGCTCTATTCTATGAGCTGGCGCAGAATCTTGTTAGAATACCCAGTGCCTGTTATTAAACATGGTATGAGAAACAGGTTCCACACGGTTCTTGAGGACTGTATTTTAATACACAACTGCATTCGTTTTTACGTCTTTCTCACAAAAAATGTACCTCAGTTAAGCCCCGATAAGAGACTCCCAACCAAACCATGAGCGAGGATAGAAAATGACCTCGTTGGACACGCGGAATACGGTTGCTCGCTTCTTCACTGCTGTGTGCGTACACCTTATCATTTTGTTTGTTGTCGCTCTCTTCCACGGTGAAAATGTTTTCATCCGAAAAAAGAATTTCCCGATGCTTTTTTCCTGCGTACCGCTTCAACAAAGCGCGGCATCTCTTCAGTCTCCGGTCCATTAAACGAGCGTCCAAACGATGTCCCGTTTTCCTTCGATATGCCCTAAGCCCTAAGTCTTCGTTTAACACCTTTTCACCGTGGTCCTGCTTAATCCCCCATCTGAAGGGCTAACAGTTTCTGCTTACGTATGGGATTTCTTTGACCACTTCTTGACCTGTCATCTACACTAGAGTCTTCATTGTATCGTTTTATGGCACGATAAACGAATCTTTTGGTTATATTCAAATTTTCCAGTAAGTCGAAAATCTGAATTTGCGCGTAACTGCAACGATGCAACGCAATAACCGCGACACGGTCTCCTTAACACTTCACTACCACTTACCACTACCACTGCATATTAAAAAATGAGGAAAATTCTAAAAAGTACACATTTTTATTTTTATGAAAAATTCGAATTCAATAATCTTTTTTGTGGCCAGCATTCGAAATTAATTTAAAAAAAAAAGCGGGTAAAGTGTAATACGTATTTTGTTTAGCTCTCTTTTATTTTAATGAAATAAATAGTATACAAGATTCGGTACAGTTAAATATTACAGTGCAAACAGTGACTTACCAAAGTGAAGTGTGGGCGTAAACACAAATAGAACACTGATCACTATAATACAAACACTACAAATTCGTAACCTGTGACCGTTATTGCACTCACTCACTAAAATGTCCGACGGCAACCAAAAATACTGCGGTGGATGCAGGCAGACCATTGAGCATCGGCGGTATCTGACCTGCAGCCAGTGTCATCACTGTTACGATTTGGAGTGCGCGGGCGTCTCGGAGCAGCGTTTTTATAACACCCTTACTGGAGAGCATAGAGCGGCCTGGAGATGCGTCGAGTGCGCCAGCAAACAGCCTAAAACGGATAACACCGAGACACCGGTTAGGGCAATGTTGGATGGAGTGACCGTGCGGCGAGGTGCTGTCAGACCTGTGGAGATGGACGCGTCTCTCCTCGAAGACACGGCGCTGAATATGTCTGTAGATCCCACGGATTTTCAGTTGTTCGTCGCGGAGCTCCGACAGTTTCGAGAGGAGATGCGGTCAGAGATGAAGGCGACCCGGGATCGGTTCGACGCCCTCCGAAATGACGTGCTGGAACTGTCCGGTAGAGTAGTGCGCTGCGAGGGGCGCCTCGGCGACGTCGAGGAACGCATGCGCGCGCTCGAGAGGGCCGCCAGCAGCGCCGACATCGCCGTCGGGGCGGGCGTCGTCGCGGGGCTCGAGAGGACCGTCGCCGAGCTGAAGATCGAGCTCAACGACCGCGACCAGGACGCGCTGCTGTCGGACCTCGAGATCGGCCACCTCCCGGAGCAGAACGTCCTGCACGCCGTGCTGGTGCTGGCCGGGCGCCTCGGCGTGGCGCTGGAGGAGCGCGACGTGGTGTTCGCGGAGCGCGTGGGCGCGCCCCCGGCGGAGAGGGGCGGAGCCCGCGCGCGCCGCGTGGTGGTGCGCCTGGCGCGCCGCCAGCTGCGCGACGAGCTGCTGCAGGCTGCGCGCGTGCGTCGCGGCATGACGTCGGAGGGCGGCGGGCGCGTCTTCGTCAACGAGCGCCTGACGCGCTCGAACCGCCAGCTCTTTCATAAGGTGCGGGAGGAGTGTCGGCGGCTGCAGTGGAGGTTTTCCTGGACGAGACGAGGTCGTATATTTGCTCGGAAAGCCGACGGAACGCAGGTTTTCCAGCTACGTACGCTTGGCGACCTCGAAAGAGTGTTTGGTCTCCCTGCCGTTTGACTCACTGGATGGACCCTGTAAATTAATAAGATGGTCAACAAAATCAAATAGAGAAACCATACTTGCAGGGCGTGGACACACAGAGGGATTGCCACTGAATTACTCACTTTGCGCATCACTAAAGCGATACTCTCTCAGGCATCCATCTTTCTGTGTGCTCATGCTTTGTAATGTCTCAAACGGTTGTGCCTTCTCGACCGACATTGACTCCGATTCTGATTCTGCCCCTATTATCCTGAAAATTAACAATAATTATTAGTGACAGTTGTAATAATAGCATAACACAATACAATTATTATCTTTCTAATTTTATCCATATTATGTATATGTACAATTAGAAATATCTATTTACTTCTTACAGCTGTTATTACCTCAATTATTGAAAACATTTATTTTAACTTCAATGCAGCCCTTATTAAAGAAACCATGATTTTTTGGTGTTTGTGTAATCTACCATTGTCACAGGCCTTGGGTTAAAAAACTTATCGGTAGGTTTATTCAATGCAGGCTCTCTAAGTACAAAACATGAGGAACTCTTAGTGGCAGTGGAAGAAATGGACCTAGATATACTGGCCATAAATGAGACCTGGCTTGAAGACCAGGATGATTGTAGGGCCCCTAAGCTGCCGGGCTATCAGCTGAAGCATGTGCCTGGACCAAGCTGTATTTCAAGGGACCGAGGTGGGGGGGTGGGATTTTACATTCGCCGGGGTCTCAAAGTTAATCTCTGTCAACACCCAAGTTCTAATCCTGCTATCCAGCAGATGTGGCTGTCGGTGCCACATGCACACGCACTACAAACCCCCATGGCAAAAGGTAGAAACATTTCTTGATTCTCTCACTGAATCGGTAGCTGCTTTTTTTAAGGCGGATGGTATTGTCTTGATTGGCGATTTTAACATAAATTTACTGGATAAAAGCAGCAATATAAGTACACTATTTAAAGAATTTACTGAAAGTCTTAACCTTAGCCAACTCATCACTGAGCCCACCCACTTCACTAGCCATAGTAGCACCCTGCTGGATGTGGTGTGCACTGATATACCATATGTACAGGCAAAGGTTAGATACTCCCCTGACCTTGGTGCAAATGCCATGCTATCTGTGGAGCTAAAAGTGAAAAGGGAGAAGGTGAGCCCCCGCAGTGTGACATACAGGCCACTGAAGAGCATCATATTGGAACAACTGAATGCAGACCTCTGTGCCATACAGTGGGACAACCTTAACAAGGGTCAGGATGTCAATCGCCTGGTAACAGCATTCTCACTTTGTGTACGTGGTCTTATGGATTTACATGCACCAGTGAAGACAAGCAAATTCAAACACCCTTCACACCCATGGATCACGGACACTGTCAGAACAATGATGCGAATCAGGGACAATTACCACAGGCAGTTTAAACAACATGGTGCTGCTTACTTGAAAAATAGCTACAACGACATGAAGCGAACTACAATAGTAGTGCAGGCAATAGAGAGAGAGAGAAGTCATGTTTCTTTACCGAAAATGTTAACAATAAGATCAGAGAACCTAGAAGGCTATGGAAAAACTTAAGAGATACTGTTCTGCCTAAGAAGGTCTCAGTTCCTTTGCCGTCTACCTTTAATGATCCTGACGCAATGAACTCATACTTCCTGGATGTGCCGGGTGACGGCATGGTAACCATCTCCCAACTCACGTATTTCGAGCACCACAGGCTCAATGAACAAGCCAATTTCTCTCTGCAAACCGTGAGCTCAGAGCAGGTACTAAAAACTATCAGGCGACTCAAGTCAAATGCACTTGGAAGTGACGGAATATCACTGGATATGCTGCTGCTTTCCTTCCTCACTCAATTAATAGTATAACAGCGATAGTGAACCGCTCGATAGTTGAAAACAGATACCCTGATGACTGGAAAGTAGCCATCGTGAAACCTCTCTCCAAAAATGGCCAACCGACAACATTCCAAGAACTTCGACCGATCAGCGTTCTCCCTTGTCTCTCTAAGGTGCTGGAAAAAATAGTGTGCAGTCAGCTCACACAGTATTTAGAAGAGAACAATTTGCTTCCGCACTTACAATCGGGCTTCCGCAAGGGACATAGCACAGCTACAGGCTTGGCGGAAGTGGTTGATGGCTTACTGTCTGCTCAGGACCAGGGACACACTGCATTCTTGCTGCTCCTTGACTTCTCTCGAGCTTTTGATTCAATATCCATTCCTTTACTTCTGTCCAAACTAAGGTATTATGGTCTCGACTCTGGAACCATAAGATGGTTCCACAGCTATCTTACTCATAGACAACAGTACGTCGAACTGGAACGGGAGGATGGCACCAAATGGCAATCTAAGTCACAGAATCTTTGTAGGGAAGTCCCGCAGGGATCGATATTGGGGCCAATTCTGTACATTTTATACAGTGCAGACATCATAAAATGCGTTTCACACTGTCACTACCACCTTTATGCAGATGATTTGCAGCTGTACCTATCTTTTACACCCGGGCAATATGCAGATGCGGTCTCTAGAGTGAACGATGAATTAGAAAAAAATTCAAATTGGTGCACCGCAAACTCCCTTATGCTCAATGCAAAAAAGACCAAATACATGATAATTGGGTCACCTAAAAATGTGTCAAAACTTAACAGTGCAGAAATAAATATTGTCATAAGTGGGGAAAGGATAGAAAGAGTAGACAAGGCAAGGAATCTTGGACTTATCTTTGACAGCAACCTCAGGTTTGATGGCCACATAACCGAATGTGTCAGGAACTGTTTTTTTAGATTGAGATTACTATATAAAATAAGACCTTATTTGTCTGAAGCTCTTAGAAAAACACTGTGTGAAACACTGATTTTGTCTAAATTGAATTACTGCGACACAGTATTTGGGCCATGCCTACTGGCAAAATCTGCCAAGCTCACTCAACGAGTGCAGAATGCATGCGCACGGTTCTGCTACAATGTTCCTCCTAGGTCACATATCACACCGTACCTAAATGAATCTTTAAATATGGAGGCACGCAGAAGGCTACACTTGGCATCCATGCTATTCGACGTTATTGACAGTCAGAAACCTAGGTATCTATGGGATAAGTTGGAGTGGGCACGGGGTGGGAATGGACGAGGGCGGAGAACCTGCACTGGCGTCTTTCTAACTCCTAGGCATCGTACAGTCAGATTTTGGGGCTCATTCAGATTTGCTGCCACGCGGTGTTGGAATTCGTTGCCCCCTCCGTTGCGCGTCCTGAAAACAAAAAGTACATTTAGATTAACCCTAAAGAAACATCTCTTATCATCTCAAATCGAAGAGGCGGCGCACATTTTTAAGTACTTACCAAAGGGTATTGCGCGTCGTGCACGAGAGCACAACCATAACCGCCCCTAGCCTAAGTAGTCGCCTTCGTCTTGCTGCCGGTCCAGTGAGTGGGAATAATCTTCTCGGCCACGCAGGCCTTCACGTGGCATGGCAATGAGGTCCTTCCATGCGGTCTCCATGTCAATTTCAATTTCTTACAAAATTTTATTATGTATATGTAGGTAATCAGGTTAATCGGACGAAAATCGGATTGGTGTCAGTCAGTACTGTCAGCTGTCAGTGTCGGTCGAGTTGCCAGATAGATAACTTAAAGAAAAAAAAATACGGCTCTGGTCTTTGTTAAGCCCCCAGTAATGTCTAAAAATAGTACTTTAAATTCCGCTAGATGGTGCACCCCAATCTTGGTTGTTGGTCAGGTAGTTAATAAGGTTTTTTGTTTATGTTAATGTGTTATTATAATGTTTATGTTTAGCATATTTAATCAAAGATGAATGGCGCCATCTATGTGTTGTGTACTGTATGTGATTCTCTTGTTTAAATTTGTGTTACCGTAATTTTTTTCTATGTGCGAATGTGTGTGTGTGTTTGTCTTGTTGTTACACTATGCCCGAAGGTTCCCGCTGAAAATCAGTGTCGTGACAAAACCTGTTTTTGTTGTTGTTTTGAGGGACCTTTTTGGTACACTATCTATCCAAAATTTTCTTTTTATTCTTTATTTTATTTTTGTTATTATTTTCGTCAGTTGTTTATTTGTTTTTCTTTTCTTTGTCTGTTGTGCCAAATAAATGTTTCTATTTATTTCTATTTAAATTCAAAAGATTTTATTGTGTGACAGAACTTATGATCTGACTATGTATAGTACCCTGCGACTGTGCCCGCGCCAAAAGTCGGATTTCCATTTGAATCGGTCTCGTAGTTTTGGAGCCTATTGAATAAAAACAAACCAATCTTTCCTCTTTATAATAAAATAATATTATTATTGTAGATATAACAGCAAGGCTGCGCTTTTACTTTGGTGACTAGGATAACGGATAGACATACTTATATACGTTTATACATCCATGACTTAGGTACAAATGTTCATGCTCATCACACAAACATTTGCCCCTTGCGGGATTCGAACCAGCAACCGCCTGGATGTCTACTACGAAAAACGAAATCCGACAAAACGATAATCGTTTTTCGTTTTGCTTACTACGAAACGCTTCGCATCCGCTATCCGAGACGAAGTTCGTTGTTTGACGTTTTGTATAGAAAATGCTACCACGAAACAACAACTGACAGACGATAGATCGTTTTTTGACGTAAAGTGTTTCGGAAATTAACCTCAAATTATACGATAGCCCTCCACGTATCGTTTTAGGTTTATGTTGCCTATTTCTTTCTAACTGAAGGGAAAATAAGAAATGATAGAGAGAAGGAGATATCTGGGGCTCCTTCATCAGAATTTCATACGAAATATTCCAAACGATGAAGATTTTAAATAAAAACATGATAATTACAAATCCATATTATTTATTTATTTTATCACACGGTCTACAGAAGAGCTAACGTTGAATATTTTACTATGTTACAACAGGAGGTTCAGGATATCCTCTAGAAGAATAATGATGATCCTAGTAGATCTTACGAAGCTCCAGCAAACTTAGGGCGTCCCAATTTGATTATGGCCCATGGTTAATAAGGTAATGGTCATGATAACCTGCAATAAGAAGCAATAACTTTTATAAAAAAACTATTACTTTTAATCCAATAAATAACATTTTCCATTTGACGAAATATTTTAAAAATATCAATAGTTGTATGATACACTAAAAACCAAATATTTACCTAGTTTACCAATAAGTATTAATTATTAAACGCAGTGTTTAAGCTTACTTTGTTAACTTATAAAGGCAAGATTTTTAATTATGTTTTTCCTTTGATTTTAAATCAACAAACAAACATCACTGTCAGACAGATGACAGACAATAGTCTACCACCAATTTATTTTTAAAATTGGTTTTAGGTTTTGACTACAGGTTTTTCAGCCATCACAGTCATTCTCAATCACAGACCACACAACCTAAAGACCACGCATTGCGGGGGACTTACATTCGCCTAGGTTATGCAGTATCACTGCATAACAGCCGGCCCCGCCCCCTTTCGTTTCTCATTCCGCTACCGAGACTCAAAGTAACAACATTGACCTTGCTCCCGAAAAAAAATAAAAATAAGCGGTAATAATGCCGTATTGTTCAGTGAAATGGTGTGAAAAGTGTACTACAACATCTAGTCTCACGAAAGATGACATTACATTTCAACGGTAAGTAATTATTCCTATCAAATTAATTGAAATACTCCAATATCAAAAATGAAATAAAATGTTTTATTTCAAAGAGCACGCGTTGATGTCTTTTTTTTGCTATCCCTTTCTCGCAAGTTTAGTTCAAATGATGTTGTCTCAATTTGTCAATTAGCTAGGAGTAAAATAGTGTCGAGACACATACTAGTAAACTTAAAATTCAAAATATCGACAAATCCTAAACAAAACAAGTGATAAGTGGGTATCTAAATTTAAGTTATTTCATATATATTTTAATAAAGTGACTTTACATAAGAGCACTTACGATGAATTGAAATAAGTGTAAAGTGCTTCAACAAACAAACTTTAACTAATAAAACAAACAACTTAACTAAACTTTTTAAAATAAATATATCAAACTCACATTGCGTACGATTGCCATTTTTTTTTCACACTTAGTTTTCGTACACTTAACAAAATGATGTTGAGTGAGATAGATAACTTGTTTTACTAAAACCGCTAAATTATGAAAAGTAGCTAAATAACGTGAGATCTCCGGCGATTGACCTTTGCCCTCTCCAGTTTTTTTTTAAATTGCTATTTATCGGTGTCGGTTGTACGTGTGTTTTTTAAATGAATTATTTTAAAGATCCTAAATATTTTCTTACTTTTTTTTAAACTAAGGTATCGATATCAAGATATGTCTTGCCCATCACTAGTGAGCTATCACTGCCATTGTCAAATTTGACGTCTCCTTGTACTAGCCAATCGGAACGAGCAGACCTCTCCCCGCACCCCACCAACTTTTGGCGATTTTGTTTTCGTATTAGAGTTGATAAAAGCGTGGTCTTTAGGTTGTGTGGTCTGTGTTCTCAATGAAAAAGCTTTCTTTTAAATATTGATTTAGTTTGAATAATATTTGTCATCACACTTAAAGATAAATTTGTAACGCTTTTTAAGTATTTAAACAAGAAAATACACATTTATTGTTCATTTTATTATTATTTACGGTTTTCCGAGAAAAGAGCGGTAAATAACATCCATATCATTCATTCACGAAAGTCATCCGAAATAATGTCTATGGATCCGATTGAAGCAACCAAATCCGAAACCGTTTTATAGTAAGTCTATCGCTTACGTATCGTCAGTGTGTCGTATCGTCCGCAACATCGTATTTCGTTTTTCGTAGTAGACATACTGGTTTAGTAGTCCAGGGTGCGAACCACTACACCAAGACGGTCGTCGTTTTGTATCTACTAACTAATAATTATCATCATCTAAGCCTCTTTTCTAATATGTCTTTCTCAACTCCGTTCTGTTTTCGGCCACACTCATCCAGTTGGTGCCTACCATCCGTATGATGTCGTTGTTCCACCGCATCTGTGGGTCTTTTTCGGTTCGATGATCTCCATTCCAGGACAGCTCTGCACCATGACTCAGTCTTTCAGGCTGTGTCATTTGAGCTTTGGTACGCGGTTGTTTTTTTGTATTCGTATTTGATAATGAATTGTCTGTTGGTCAGGCAGCAAGCCGCCCGGCATGTCGAGTGGCGGGGGAGGGGCGGGCGGCGTGACGGTGTCGGGCGCGTCCCCCCCGCGCGCGCCGCGCCCCGCCGCGCGCTCGCACCACCACAACATTATCATCGGCGCCAACGGACACATAGTGAGTACCGCATCTTTCTTGCTCGAGCCTCGGAATAAGTACTAGGCGTTCAGTTCAAGTTGGCCGCTACCTCCTTTCCCGCTTCCCTATACCGCGCCCCGTCGGTACGGTTAGAAAAGTCAACGGTCTTTAGGGCGTATAAATTTGCAATGTTTTTTGACAAATTTAATTCCATAAAAATCGATTTTATATGTATATTTTAAACTACGCCTTACTACATTTTTATTAGAAGGAGATTGTTATTAGGAAACAAAAATATAGACGTATACCCATGGTATCGGTCTGATAAGAGCTTATCTGTATGAGTATGATGTTGAAGTTCGTAATCCCTATAAAATTCATGGTTCATCCGTACTATAATGGTATACGGATAAATCCGTATTTATGTATGGCAACGCTGCGTAAGCTAACCGTACCGTACAGAGCGGGTCTGCGTTCAGGGCCCTAATTCTCATTTTTCGAGATGTAGTCTCGAATCGAGTTTCCATTTCGATCTCTATCTCGCCCATGAAATCTCGATAGTCGACATCGTGTTCACGAATTTGGTATTCTCAGCACTAATCGAAATAGACTTTGAGATTTTTGTGACAAATGTTGCCATTTCTATATGCAGTCAACTTGGGATGCGTTCCGTTCCACCCGTTCTATCCGATTTAAAATCAATTGCAACTATGTACCTTAAATATTATCACTTGAAAGGTTTTTAAATGTATTAAATATTGTTTTTTTTAAGTATTTTTTTAGAATTAGTATCGAAAAATCATTATATTTACTGTATTGTGATCAAATGTAATTTCCGTAGGTAGGTAACTTGTATTGCACAAAACGTAACGTATCGTCGACAGACAGTTAACATTTCAAAGTCAAATTGTCAATTAAAATGTTTGATTTATGTTTTGTATGGATTGGGACTTGGGATTTGTGCATTTCTTTATTTAATTGTGGTTGTGTGGTCACGTAAATAATAAAATAAAATAACATATAATATCATCAAAAATATATACAAACGCCCCAGCAGAAAGAGCTTCTTCTGCAAATGTTGGAAGCCGATCCACAATTAAAGGAGGAAAGGAAAGGAGTGAAAAGTTTTCTTCCACCTTCTCAAAAGAAGAGAGGGAGCTAAGGGGAAAGCGGATTGCCGAAGAAATAAATGCCTTAAACGGTGTATTACCTATTTGTGTAAAAACTTGATTGTGATTTTTATAATTATAAGATAAATATGCGAGTTTTGCTTAGCAATATTCATTTTGATTTATATCTTAGATATCCTTAGAGTTGTCATCATAAATTCTATGATAAATATTAGACCAAATACATGTGAAAATATGGAGGAATAATAAAACACTATTAAATGACATTATTTAAGTAACTAGGTAAGTACAAAACTTCCAAAAAAAAGGTAATCAACAACAGCAACAGCATAATTTGCTGTTGTTTTTCTCTCCCTTGCAGTAGAAAAATATTGCCTCTATCACTTTGACTGCTAACCAATGGGCTAGGCGCATCAATAAAGCCTAAATATATGTTGTCAGGCATATTATCAGGCTAAGCAAAGTTATGAGCCACACACATATTGTGTAATACAGAATAGGCATTAATTATTTTCGTAGCCTTGATAGGGGAGTAGTGAAGAACCTATCTTTTAGTAAACATCTAAACCGTCCCTTCAATACTTCATTACATCTCTCAATAACTGAGAGAGTCTTCTTCAAGGCTTCATTATATAAAAATGCTGGAGATGCATTCCTCTGTATCTATGTAGTATTGGTGTCAGACACCATGGTCTTAGTTGATAACCACCAATTCCAGTGGAAGTAACCATAGCCATTAGAATAATATTCAAGTAAATTATCTTTAAATTTCTATCAAGTAAATGATAGCTGTTGAATCCAGCTACAACAATCCAATAACTTTCACGAAAAAATTTGAAATTAACTCCTCCATATCACCGTAATTTCACCGATAGTTGACGTTTCGTTCGATTCTCGTAGTCGAAATTAAGTCTTGACCAAGCAATTCGAGCGGCTCTCTTTCGACAAATGTCGAGTTCGAGATGTCCAGAATACTAAAAGTGGATTACCACTCGAAGAAAATCGAATTTGAACTTTATCTCTATTCGAGATTACATCTCGAAAAATGAGAATTGGCGTCCAGGTGCGATATGGGGACTTGCCTATACCGCAGTAGCAATTCTATTTTAGCAGCTCAATATTAGAGTCACTATTGATAGTATTAATTGTATCGGCTTTGCCTGTTGTGACAACAATTAATACTATGGATGTTTACGCTATCGATAGTAAGCTGTGATTCAATAGTATTGTAAATATTATTTCACTTACTACTAAGATCACACGGCTTGTCAGTAGGTATTTTCTAGTTACCCGACTGCGGAAGGAGGGTTATATTTTTGGGCAGTATTTATGTATGTATAATTGTTTGGCACGCCCTATAGCCCAAACGGCTGGACAGTTTATCACACATAAGGTGTCGTTAAATTAGTCAGAATTGTGGTAGTGACATAGGCTATATACATTTTTAAAATGGTGCCCACTAATGGATACAAAGGGTGGGGAGGGGGCTTGATTTTTTTCTATATCAAAGCAATATAGTTATCAAATAAAAGCCACTGAAAAGACCATTTAAAAAATACAATAAATTTAGCAGTCGGGTGTTTTGTTTTTTCAATAATAATGTTTGCTTGAGGAAAACGAAAGTGGCATTAAATTGTCTTCATTTTCACTTCCAGAACACCGGCCCTACGATAATATCGGGCCCCTCGCCGCTCCAAGCGCAGTCGATCTCTGTCAGCGCGCCGGGGACGGGCAAGTCTACTGACGCGCTCCACGCGCCGGCCGACGTGTGCGTGCAGCACTGCGGCGCGCAGGGGCACGTCTCCGTCGTGCCCGCGCACTCTCCCGCCGTCATCGCGCAAGGTACGCGCCACGCACGCCCGCACGTCGTACTATAAATGTTGACCTTGAGACCGCCTCTATTTCCTACGTAATATAAACTGATTTCGTTGTTCTTATGTATAATATTTGCTTACTGTAAAGAAACTAAAACTGGGACTATAGTCGACAAGTTCGTACACTCACCTTCTGCGGGGGGCGAGGTAGTGCCAATCGCACGCCACGTCATTGGAAATTACCATCTCCGCAACAATGTGCATCCCTGACATCTAGCATGCCACGCTCCCCGCTCGTCTGATGCGAGGCAAGTCACGCACGGACTTGTCGGGCAGTCGAAGTTGACGGACGCCCTCGATTTTATAGTTTATTTGAATTTTGTTGCAGTACCTGGGCGACCGAACTTTGCTTGGTTACTGCTTTTTAATAGAGAAAGCTATATTATTCGTAAATCTTATTTAAAAAATAAACAAAAAAGCTATAAACATGAATAAATACAAACAAATACTAAAGTAAAAAATGTTTTGTCACCGAGCGAGATTCGAACTCTGAACTAATGGAGTTGTCCGTCCGATGTCATACGCATTTGGCCACGCCGCTCTTGCTATCTCGTGGTAAAATTAGCGACTATATCCTGCGTCGGACGTTACTCAAAATCTACACTAATATTATAAAGTGGAAAGATTTGATTGTTTGTATTGAATATGCTCTATAATTACTGGACATATTCAAATAAAATTTGGAGATAGTTTGAGACCCTGGGAAGGACATAGGTTACTTTTTGTCGCGATATAAAATCATCAGGGGGGGGGGGGGTGAAATGGTGGATGAAAGTTTGTATGGAAAATCCGACTTTTGGCACGGTCAAAGTCGTGGAAAACTGCTAGTACGATATAAATACAGCTATTTTTTGTTTCTATCGCAGGTTCGGGCCCGATATCGATGGGCGCGAGTTCGAACCCGGTGTCGGTCTCCGGCGGCGTCACGGTGACGTCGCGGCGCGCCAACAACACGAGCGTCACTGTCATCAACGCCAACTCCAACTCCAACCGCATCAGCGTGTTCGAGCCCTACCCCATGCGGGATACTGTTCAGGTATTTGAAGTTGGATTAAAAAAAAGAGATATAAAATATTGAAGTTTTTAAAAAAAATGAGACTTTGCGTGAGGGTGGAATTTAACAGCAAATACTAGACTGCGGTCTTCTGAAACTGTGAAAAATCAAGCTTCTAAATCGACGCATTTAAGGCTGATTTTCTAACATTACGCAGCGGAATCAAAACCTTACCTATTGAGTGTAATGTGCACCGTCAGTGCGTGAATCCAACTCGCACCTTTCTATCGCAACATAGCTATAGAATACCCTGTATGTTACAGCACTTCTGCGAGAAGCACCTGGACAAGATCAAGGCGTACATGGACAACGTGTCGCTACGACTACCGCCGCCTGCCAAGTGCACCATCGAGGGTGAGCGCCACCTATTTTTTAATAGTAATAATAATAAATATTTTACTAATTTCATTGTTACAGCCATTGATTTATTATATATAATGATGCACTACGCCATACAAAATCAAAGCCCAAACATGGCACATGCTATAATTCACCTTATGGAGCTTCAACTGGCTAAGTTTATACATTGCCGCTTAGGCTCAGCTATTTAAATTGTAATAATACCTACATATCAGATTCAGAAAAAATATACGAACACACTACACTATAATTATTTTCCCTTCTTATAAAACTCATCGTCCTGGTTATTGCAATAAATTTTGTTCATTTTCTTTACAAACATAATTTTGTTGAAACCTAAAAACAAGTATTTTGTTTAACAAAAAAAATTCACTGGCAACTCCATCCTTAAAATTTACTTTGTTCCGATGACGTCACGTATTTTGTTTCATTTTAGCTTTGGGTGTGAAAGTGATAGAAGATTGGCAATGTTTTACGTAAATTATTTAGAAAATAAATTATTAAAGCAGGTTTCAAGTGTTATTTCGGTTTTAAACCTTATCAATAATATTTACCTACCGATGAAACGGCATTCCATATTTTTTACGATTCATTGAGCTGTGATTTTTGCAATTTTTGACGACACACTTCGGCATGTTCATTGTTTGACGAACCACTCGTCATTAGATAAATAATCGGTCTAAAATGGCGATCCGACCGATTAGAGCATGTGCCATAGCTGTCAGTGTGATGAGATATTCCTATATATAATAAATCAATGGTTACAACTAATAATTATAATGCTTAAAATAATACAAGGTGCGTTCTCTTTTACCTGAACTAGGATTAACCTGTATCTATAAGATTACAAGGCTATAATTTCTATGTAAATAAATGAATATAAAATAAATGTAATAAGTTTTG
The DNA here is from genome assembly GCA_949316185.1 of Pyrausta nigrata. Lineage (NCBI taxonomy): Eukaryota > Metazoa > Arthropoda > Insecta > Lepidoptera > Crambidae > Pyrausta > Pyrausta nigrata. The sequence goes on along the minus strand of OX438940.1, from coordinate 18,256,882 downwards.
TACTGCCTATGTAAGTTGTTTGTGCAAACTTGTTTGTATTTTTTTTCATTTATTTTTTCATATAGATCTGCTACACAGACCGTTTTGTTCTCCATCTAAATAAATAAATAGATTACCAGGGCAGTGAAATAATTTGTTGGAAACGTGCATACATTTCTTAAAGTATTGTGAAGTCAAACGCCTGCGTAATGGCGCAGCAAGCACTTACATAAATTCGTCTAATAAGTAACATCTTCGGGAGCCCAGTTGGGAGAGTTCAAACCTGAGTCACCTGAAGACGGTAGATGAATTTTAAAGTGCAATGTTTACAAACCTTATTAATGCACGAGAAACGTAAGGCGTATCTCACAAGAATATTTGCTTGGACAACAAAGATAAAAGAAGCAGGCCCGCCTGCAGTCCGAAGGTTACAAGTCTTCGTGGAACAGGACCCTAAGGGTTTAGTCCTTTATTTGTCAGTCACACGCGCTCATGATCGACCAAGTATCGGAAATTTCTATTTTAAAAAAAAAACAGGTTTCGCAAACGTGCCGCTAGAGGCGCTGACCAAATTTCCATACAAAATTTCGTCACACGGAGAAAAGTAGTGTTGTAAATCTACCGTAGTCTACCGGTAGATTACGGCAAGATGCGTAGGGTTCAGAAGATTACTTATTTCAAAGAAATTTCAAAAAAATCACTAAAATTCGTAATAAAGAGAAAATAAATAAATGGATTTAACGAAATAACCATTATTATTTATTTGCACTAAAACAATAGATTCATAATGAAGATAAAATTAACATTTTTCTATCAATTTTTTAATACAAAATGTCAAAATTAACTTAATTGTAAAGGACACTGAAACTTCGTTAAACAGGTGTCGAACCCAATGCCAATTTGTTTTTTTTTTCAAAATCGACACGCACGTTGAAAGTAATATGTATGCATAGAGGTACATAACATGAACCTAAGGGTAAAGTGTACCTAAGGGTATTCTACACTATATTGAAAGTAAAGATCGATTTTTTATATTTGAAACCTACGTTATCTACCGTATGAAACGGTAGTCTACCATAATCTACCGTAGTATACCGGTAGGCTACCTAATGCCTTGCTAGGCTACGGACGATTTACAACTCTAGATGAAAGCGATAGCATGAAAAAACTCGCATTAGGCCCTCTGTATGCGCGCCGTATTCTGTATCACACACGAATATTTGCTCGCAGAAAGGAGATCAAAGAAGCAGGCCCGTCTGCAATTCGCGTGCGGTCGCCGCGGGCCGCACTGCCTGTACGCGCGCGGGCTGTTCTCCGTCCGCACGCGGGCGCCGCGCGTGTGGATCCACCTGATGTTCCTCGCGCTGCAGGCGCGGCACGCTAGCGCGCTGTCCTCGCGCGACCCCACCGTCGCCTCGCTCAAGCACTGCTGGGACATACTCAAGTGCGAGAACAAGACCTTCCTCACCGTCGTCACCAGCGCCTTCCCCGGCCTCAAGGTAAGCACGTAATGATCGGTCAAATTGGTCAGAAGTAGAAGATGAGGCATTGATGGATGTCTAGAAATAATAACTTCTTACAAACGCGGGTCTCTTAGCAGGTTAGGATAAAAGAATAGCCCTCCTTTTGGGTTTCGTCGCAGTTTGTTAAAAGTAGGGTTTCGAGTCATTATATTTTTATTTGTTAGAAGCACTATGCTGTTCAATAAATAAACCCCGAAATCTAGTTTACCGCCAACTTCTTCGACTTTACAGACCTATTTTAATCACATTTGCACTGTGCTCCGTACACAGTATTGTTATTTACATAAGGGTTATATCACACATTGTTCCAGTTTTCAACCATTCTTACCTCCTTTATGGCTAATTACTCCCCTCAGATGGCTAATTTGAAATATTAATCTCTAATATGTCATATCACTTATCTGTCATGAATTCCAAACTAGCTAGCTCATATTAACTATAAGTAGCCTATTAGATCCCACTGCTGGGAAAAGGCCTCACCTCAACTATGAGTAGGAACGAGCCATACTTCACCACGCGGGCTCAGTGCGGATTGGTGGAGGGGTGTATGTAAGGCAAGTGACAAACCTTACTGTCAGAAGTTATCAAGCCGCCCTAGGGCCTCTGACTAGGCTTAACGACTAATACCACAGATATTAGCCGGGACCAACTGCTTAACGTGCCTTCCGAAGCAAGGAGATGCTTGTCATGGACGTCACTTAAATGGTCGGAATGGTCACCCATCCAATCACGACCGCGCCGTGGGTTGCTTAACTTTTGGTATCACTACCAAAGCGCTGCCGCCACTGCGCCACAAGCACCTCATATTAACTGTTTTAAATTTCAAATTAAACTTAAATTCAATATTAGTAAGGGGTGTCCGTATACGCAACAGGACCCTGGCTTTCGATCCGTAGTATTCAATACCTTCCAAATCGTATAAATAAATAAATAGTACCTCAATTGCTACAAAGAAATCTTAATTTTTTTTCCAGCAGGACCCTCCGCCGTTTGATGGTTTTCAGACCAATGGTATGTGGCCCCGTTTAGCGACATATTAGTACCTTAAAAATACATTGATACTATTCTCAAATTATTATGAGTTTATGAGTAATGCACCTGCGAAACTTTTTTCATGCCAGCGGGACCCTAGTATGTTTTGACGTTTTTAGCCCAGACAGTCAGATTTATTACCAGCATTTTATTTGTACTTCTCAATAAACCATACGTTTAATTCAAATATATTTGTATTTCAGCAGAAAAATTGTTTTAAAACTTTTAGTTTTATGTAGCTAACGAACGTTTAGTTTGTCTGATATATGAGCGTCCTCAGTCAGTTTTTAGCATGGTCGCTATTCGTTGGGGATTTTATTCATTATATGAACATAATAAAAACTCTTATGGTATGTTTATTTAATGTTTTTTTAGAATAACTGTGTTTTGCCTATTAAACAATCGTCATTGCATTTACATTATAAGTTTTTTGATTTTTAGGCAGTTTCTATCATAGTATAATAATTGGTCTGAAGACCATCAAGCGGCGGAGGGTCCTGCTCTAAAAAAAAATAAGATTTCTTTGTAGCAATTGAGGTACTTTTTATTTATTTATACGATTTGGAAGGTATTAAATACTACGGATCTTAAACTGTAACTGTAAATCGAATTAAAGGCAGGGTCCTGTTGCGTATACGGACACTAGTAAGGGAGTCTTATTTCTAGTAATTCTAGTTCAACAGTCTCCCATTGTTCAACTCTCACCCAACAGGAACAAGTGGTGGTAGCGAACGCGCTCCACAGGATCACAGATATAAAGTCCAAAATAATTGTGGTCACTAGGGAAACTGTCATCGCGCACTCAGCTACTTCCACAGTTATCTCCTATTCTTCAAGTCTTCTCTCGATCAACAGGAACAGGAAATGGTAGCGAACGAGCTTCGAGCGGCTGGCTTCTTCGACGTGTTCGAGGTGTCAGGGGCGGCCACGCAGGCCACGTGGGGCTGCTTCCTGTGCACGCACCCCGAGCGCGCCGTGGGCTTCCTGGCCGGCGGGCAGCCCGTCATCGAGGGGCCGCTCAAGGAGAAGAAGGGCCGCTGGCGGCTGTTCCGCCGCTGGCGCACGAGGTACTTCACGCTGTCCGGCGCGCATCTCTCGTGCAAGGGATCGGTGAGTGGCGTGCTTCTGATATAATTAGATGGGACTTCGTGTGCATAGATTACAGATTTGCCAAACTTATTGTCCCCTTTACTGAGTTATTTTCTTTTTTTTTTGTGTAATTGGTTTCCACTCGCCTCTAGATTAAGCCAGACGTAGACAGAGTATCGGGCTATAACCGGATGTTTTATATTTTTAGAACTATCAAACTATCACAACACAGCAGATTGAATATGAAAGGAGAAAGCGCAGCGACATGTTTTAAGCAATATTCCGTTGATGGCTGTGTGTGTTATTTACAACAACATTATAGTCCGACCCTAACCTAACCTAACAGAGTCCTCGCGCTGTGGGAAACAGGGGTGCAGGGAAGACGAGAATGGTGACAGTGAACGGTGCGGCAGGCGCTTCGATTTGATTTGGTGATTTGAATTTTAAAAAAAAAAAGTGCAAATATCGGATTTCAGAATTTCAAAAGTCAAATCAAATCATACCTAAGCGTATGGCGGGGCCCGCACTGAACATGGTCTCGTCTACTCCCGCACCCCTGTACTTCAGGACTCGGTTAGGTGGTCGGGATATGTTAGATATTTTGTTGTGTATTTTGATGTGATGAAAGTCGGGTTATTCGAGAGATACGCAGTCAATGCGCAATTCATTTCAATCAAGTTTACACGTCTTCTTATATCGTAATACCGTATTTAACACCATCATCTTATCTTCCAGAGCGGCGGCGAAAGCATAGACATCAACCAGATCAGATCTGTCAAGGTGTCCCGCGGCGCGCGCAACATCCCCAAAGCGTTCGAGATCTTCACCGGCGACCAGACGCTGATCCTCAAGCCGAAAGACGGCAAGAACGCCGAGGAGTGGGTCCAGTACCTCAGCATCGCTGTTGCGCACTCTCAAGCGAGAGATGCGCCCGCTAAGGCGAACAGTCTGCCTGCTAGGGGACTCACGCTCAAGAGCTTTTAGGTGAGTAACTACTTATCACAAATGTTGGAGCACGAATTGCCGATTGGCGTCGGTAAAAGCCGAATGCTTCCGACTGTGCGAGTACTTGATGACGGATGGTCGTGTTGCCATACTCTGTCTTCTAAAGTAAATTGTCTTCGTCACATGAAATATCCTATGATTGGTTAGCTAAGAATAAAACCATAAAGATTGACCAGCTACAAATTACGTGATCAGCGTTTCAAGAATCAAGAATTCAAGGTTCAAGGTCTAGACTCTAGAGACGGTGGTTGTATCAACTCTATGTCAGTACTTTCTTGAAGTTTAGGCAAATAAGCGCCCTCCCTAGTATCCGCTCACTGAACAAAGCTTTTACTAAAGCTTAACCGAAAAACACCTTATACTTATTTATCAATAATGTATATCTAGAATATGACCAGCTACAAATTACGTGATCAGCGTTTCAAGAATCAAGAATTCTCCCACGTAGGTCTAGACTCTAGAAACGGTGGTTGTATCAACTCTATGTCAGTACTTTCTTGAAGTTTAAGCAAATAAGCGCCCTCCCTAGTATCCGCTCACTGAACAAAGCTTTTACTAAAGCTTAACCGAAAAACACCTTATACTTATTTATCAATAATGTATATCTAGAATATGACCAGCTACAAATTACGTGATCAGCGTTTCAAGAATCAAGAATTCTCCCACGTAGGTCTAGACTCTAGAAACGGTGGTTGTATCAACTCTATGTCAGTACTTTCTTGAAGTTTAAGCAAATAAGCGCCCTCCCTAGTATCCGCTCACTGAACAAAGCTTTTACTAAAGCTTAACCGAAAAACACCTTATACTTATTTATCAATAATGTATATCTAGAATAACCGATCTCTTTTAAGTACTTACTTATTACTGTAGAAACTTCCATAGTAATCGTTTCTATCTAACTAAACTTGGTCTCACGGTTGGTGCATTTAATTGGTTGACCCCACTTATTATTTAAAAAAATACGTTCCTGCTAACTCGTGGGTTGAGGACTACTACCACTGTTTTTGCTCATGTTTTCGATAAGTATTGTTATTAATGAGATTTCTAAATCACCAACCACTTGGTTATAAATGCCCAAGTAATGTCGGTTTACATTATATTGATGAGCATTTTACGGATGTCTGCTTGACACCGACTTTGTAATATTGATAATGCTCATTTATACTTTATTTATGTACTTTTAATACGTTTTTAAATTACTCGATCACATTCCCCAACGTGCGTGTCATACATGTCTCCGTTGAAACCTTGCGTCCTTAGTTTCGTAGTGTTTGCATCAATTAGCGTGATAACAGTAGTCTGATATTGTTTTATGAACTATCGTCCTTTAAGTGTGACGCTAACTGAACTATTTGTACTTAACAATTTACAACATAGTCATACATATGGCTTTTGAGTGACTTTTTTTTTAACGTTTTTGAGGTGTTTATTTATTTGTAACTGAACTAACAGTAATTTAGTTAAACGTGCCTTAATATAATAGCGTTCAATAGGAAGGGTTACTTAAAGTACAATTATGAATACAATTTTATTGTTTTAATAGTAAGTTGTATAATTTTATAGCGTTAAGTTTATTATGTCTTTTCAGTTTGCTTGTAACTTCTGATGATATACCAATAGATTAATGAATTTAATAAGAGACTGGTAAGTATATAGAATTGTAATCTGGTGTTCAAAGCATAGTTTGTTAGTGAAGTAGTTAAAGCAATGATTTACTAACATGCCTATACTGTTTAACCTATTAATAAACTTTGAGATTTAATGAGATGTTGTCCAAGACTGAATGCTGGTCATATTAGATTGTATATAAGTGTGCGTGAGACCACGTGATTCAAAATTGACATTCCCGTCCTGTAAGACAGTTGGCTCGATATTAATGAAATTATTATGGTCTCAAATTACATGGTTGTAATAAAGAAGAATGACATTAGGATTATTGTGCTAATCAATACTGTACGTTAATTTTAGTGTTAGATTTGTGTCACTGGGCGACAATCGCGTAAGCCGAAAACCAGTTAAACTTGCCATTTTTTATATCAAATAGACACACATTAGCAATATACTCACGTAATACTTGCTCAGTGCATTTACTTGATTTTGAATTTACAAAAATATGATACAAAAGTACTACAAGTCACGCGGCTTTTTGCCTATTGTTGTTTTTCGTAGACTAGACAGGCCGGTAGCGTTCTCAGATTATATTGAAAAAAAAATTGCATTATTCATACAATGCGTATTGTGTTTTGACGATACCGTATCTTCGAGGACTTCCTCGAACTACACTTACTTAGGTACTAAACCTACTTAGGTTTGACGTTATAAATAGCGCCTGGCGCGGCACACAGCTATAAGCTATGTTTCGATAAAGCTTAGCTTAAACTACATGGCCGGCGTAAAGTTTATCAGTGTTCCAATCTGACTGTCATCATCACCAAATATGAAGTGTTCATTGATTTATTACTTTATCTTTAGATTGTATGGGTGCAAAATCACACCCTGCAAATAAATCTTAACATAGACCAGCAGATATAAATATTGTTAGTAGAAATGTTACTTAGCGCATATTGATGTACTTAATATATGTGTAACTGCTTTAAGGTGCTCCACTTTGCTCATCCATTTAGTTTTATTTACGTAATATCTAGGTGATCAAGGTTCTTATTTCTTAATTTAGTTTGTGGATTTTACATAAATACATTATATAACATCAACAATAATAAGAACAGTTGTGCAAATTAAAATCACATTATGCAACTAAATGACGGTTTAGTTAAATGTTGCCCTTTGTTTGTGTGTTAGGCATGGGTTATTTTCATTTTAATATTTGTATATGATGTTGTTTAAATTTGGTAATATGTCCCATTTATACATTTATAATTTTATGTAGATTTAAGACGTTTTTCGAATAATATAATGGCTGACTGCAAGTACTTAAACAAAATTACATGTTTCAAAGAATCCATTTATATAATTTTTCTTTATCGATGCGACATGACAATGAAATTCAGAATAAGCCTTTTATAATTGCATTATTTCTCTCACAATAGCTCATTACAAACAGTAACTGCAGTTGTTTCAACATCTAATGTCAACAGATATTTATAATTTTTTATACAATGTTGATTAAGTTTAAGTTTAGCTTTAGCTTCTGAGAACTTATGAACTTGGTGCTACATAATAAATAATACATATTGTACCTAATTAATGAATTAGTGCTTCCATGTTATTGGGTATTTAATGGGCGACGACATAGAACCCGCTTTACTTAAATATACACAATTTTTGGCTCGTGTAATTACACATTGTCTTATTTATTATACTCAATAAATAGTTCTGTTTGTATTTGATACTTTCATTTTTGGTATTATAATAGAACTAATTTAAAAAAAATCATATTAGTTTGCCTGGATTCATCTTCGTCAATTGCTGCTTGAACCCTGCATTGGGTTGCACCGCCGGCCTCTTTTCTTTTACTAAATTGTATGCATCTGTATACGACATTTTGTTGTAGTGCATCAAGTAAGCTATCGCCACCATGGACGTGCGCGAAACGCCTGCGTTGCAGTGAACCAACACATTGACGCGTGATTCTATGGCCTTCTTGATAAATGGCAAGCTATCGACAAGCACAGATTTTATATCAGTTTCAGGCAAATCCAAACAAACTACATACTTATGAACTACATCAACATCCGCATCTATTCCTATACTAAGAACACATTTTATGTCATACGATTCTAAAACATTATTTGCTGTACAATCTTGTGAACCTATGTACAGATGATCAATGATCAAAACGGGAATATTGTCCGGTTTCGTGTCGACGACGAAACCGTATGTCGACTCGAGAGCCTCCACGTGTCCCCCTCTCTCTACGAACCTTTGTCCGTCCACTTTAGTCACTACTGTTTCAGTTTCCCTTAGTTTATTTTTCTGTTTCATTAGCTCACTGAGAAAACTCATGATTATTCACTGTCACTGTTGTCACTGTCTATTTCTTCTATAGTAGTGCTAGTAGTCACCGCATTGTCGTCGTATATCAATTCCTGTGGATCGTATTCCACATCGCACAAGTAGAGACCGTCAGGAGAGCAAGTCCGGATACAGGTGTGCCAAGAGTGCTTGGAAGGAACTTGTAGCATGACCTTTATTTCTTCAGGAGGAAGTTTGCCTACTGCACAACTGAGCAGTGTTCCCATCATACGTCGGATCTAGAACAATTCAAGTTTATGAGCTTACGAGGCCAGTCAACATTAAACCACTTGTGTGAACTGAGTCACGATCACGAAAAAGATTTATTCATCGGCGCGTGCCGATATAAGTGGTGTGTTGATCGGTCGCACGGTGCGCATCGCTCTCAAGCAAACAGTGTGAATAGATAGAATGCGTGATTGATGTCGAACCATAGTGTGCAGTAAAATCAAAACTGTATTTTGTTAGAGCTCGATCAAACGAGGACATTGCATTTGGAATCGTGTTTTTTCACGATTCGTCAAAATATTCGAATTGGTGGCATCAGCGGATCCGTCACAATAAATTCAAGATTCGTGATTTTTGACGATGAGCCTTTACACTATATGTACCTAAAAGCACTTATTACACCATCCTATTTGTAGCTTCCTAACTAGTCGCATCCTACTTAGGATCCTAACTAGGAAGGAAGGATAGATAGGCAGGTGCTCTACTCTGATAACGCATTGCCCGTGTTTTCGCGTCTAGCCGTCGCGCTCGCTCGCACTGACATGCTGGCATTAGTGACAGGGCTACAGCCGAAACTACGGATAACGTCTTACAGAGTGGGGCCCTAAAAACCTTCCTAGGTAGGAACCTAAGTAGTAAACTGCGATTACATCTTCCTATCTCCTAAGTATGATGCTACACAATAGGATGGTGTAATAAGTGCTTAAGTCACGTTTCTGGATGTTTGTAAAGAGTTATCTTAGTCGCACCTCTCCTGCGCTGGCGCAGTTACTTTCTTGACTAAATTCGAATCAAGGGTCTTACCCTCGCGCCCATGTACCCATCAGGCGATGTCTCAATAGGCAGTCTACATGTCTGATTTGGGAAACAAAATACCTGGTTGTGCACAAACGCCCGTCCCTTGAACTCGACCTCCCAGTAGTCGAAGACATCGCCTTGCGCCTTGGAATACGAGGTGACGAGCGGCGCGCCGGCCCGCACCACCACCGACTTCAGCTCGCGGCGGTTCTGTTTGTTCTCGTTTAACTTATCAAACTTCTTGAACGACGTGAAGTCGTGGTAGCCTATAAAGTATTTTGCTGCTTCTTTCAGTTTCTCGATATCGAAGTTACGAAGCCTAAAAAAACAAAATCATATAAAATCAAATAAGTAAATATGTAAATTCATTGGCAGTAAGCTTTGCATGATAGCGGAGTATTTAGGTGTATTTAAAAGCTGGATTTTGTATAGTAAATAAATTCTTCCAACAATCACACCAATCACCTAGCCCCAAACTGTGAGCTAGTGCTGTGCTACCCTGACAGGACAACTTTTTATAAACATCCAGAAACATGACTTAGGTACAAATGCCATCACACAAACATTTGCCTCTTGGGTAATTTCAAACCCGCAACTGCTGGTTTCCATCTGGAGTGAGGACCACTACACCAAGACAATTTTCAAGTATAACTACTAAGGTAAGATAAGTTAAACAAAATTGGTACCTAAAATCTTTAAATGTGTTTGGTGTAATACCTTATAAAATGGCATCTCCTCCATTCTTCAACAGGGATGTATGATCCTATGCATGATCTTTCTGGTAATTCTGCATCTTCTCTCAGTACAGCGAATCTACAATTGAAGTAAGTATGCATGATTTTAACTTACAACTTACTGTTGGCTATTAAATTTTATTAAAAAACATGAATTAAATATGTTACCTGTACAAATATGTCCTAGATTTAGCTTTAAATCTGGCATTAAAGTCATCTGGTACCCTCAAGCAACTTTTTGCAAATATACTAGTATTTGTCTCATAAAAGAATTTGTTCAGTACATAAGCAACATTTTGAGAGTCATAGATTTTAGAACCATATCTCTCCAAGTCAAAGTGTGCACTACATTTCAAAGCATGCACTCCACCATCTGTGCTGTAAAAATAAAAATGAAAAGTACCAATACCCAGAGGTTACAGGTAACATGCTGTCATGATAAGAATACATAGTTTCAAATTGCTTTTATTTTGTCATCAGAGCAAAGCACTATGTAATGTTATCCAATTTTTAAAGGTACTATTTATTTATTTTTGTGTCTTAAAATGCTTTGGATCAAAGGATTAATTAAGTAAGTATGCAAATATTTTAGCAAATGAAACTACCATAAACTGTTTTGTCTCTTACATGCACCATATCACAGAATAAGTACTATTACTCCGTATTAACAAGTGTACATCATTTGTTATGTTGCATGGTATTATTATTTTAATTCTAGATCAGGCAGGTAGTTGAGCTAACTGATAGCTGCCTGTATCTAGTTTTTCCATATAGAAAGAAAGAAGAATTTATTGATTTGGGACATCACAAACAAACACAGTACAAAAGATACAAAGACAGCAAAGAAAATAATACCAAAAAAATAACACAAGTAAAACAGTAACTGTCAACGCTGGCCAGACAGTGCACTTGTGTGTACGATGTCCAAATCAAGGGGACCTCACTCAGCATAAGCCACGCCCTCGGAAGGCGTTGGCGCTATTGTATTGAGTATGTTTAGGTGAGCAGCGAGTCGGTTCTTGAATTGATTGATATTTTGAGCGAAGATCATCTTAGTTATTTACATTAATACAAAAAAGTTATAGTCAATATCTTACATGAATCAATATTTAATTGATCTAAGGTCAATGATAAACTTACTGTAGGCGAGCTTACCGGCTTGATAAAGTTATATGAGGATAGTTTATAGATTTGAGTTTCAGCAGTCCGATTTCTATCATTCCTTGTACACTTTCAGGATCAGGGTAAGTTTTACTGTCTTTTAACCATAATTTTTCTGAAGACCTGTGGGTTAATTATTGCGCAAATGCAGATTTCGTTTAAGACTTAGAAACTTTAGTGCAGTTTGATATAATTTCAATTTCTCACCTAAATCGGGTTCCTATGTATGAAAAAAATGTTAAGTATCTGGCTTTCATAATTTATCCACAATTTTGTTTCATACAATTGTTGTTCTTGCAATGTTTACGAGATATTTTGAGGTTATAACGTGATTTGACAATTGTCGATTGTCTGTCTTTCTTTGACAAAAAGATGTCATTTTCATCAGCTGTTGAAAGAATGAGTCGAGTCGACTGATGGATCCACCGGATTATACCTACTTCCGGTTCCATCGTTCCATTCAGCAGAGGGGTTATTTTGATTTAGAAATATTTTAATACAAGTTGCCGGCTTGCTGGTATTAAAACTACCATGACTTTACTACAAAGGACTCGCAAGAATTCCTAGGTGACAACACCTATAAATATTAGGGCTCAACAACCTTTCTTTCAGTCAGATCAGAGGCACAACATAGGAATGAGATCAACAACACTGTGTAATGGAACGTCGAGCGTTTATTTTTCATTCTTTTGTTGCTCTGTAGTCTCTAGAGCCGCGTCTCATTCCTTCACTCACTCACTTGTCATTATTTGTCGAAAATGGCTCAACGGACGTGGCATATGTTTATAGTGATAACAGTAATATTTACGATTTTATCACTTGTCGGGGATGTTTCCTCGACATCAGCGGCACCATGGTATGAAAATCTACCAGCAGTGACAATGGACTATAAGGTTCACATAGACGCCGGCAAAGAAGACTGTTACTTTCAATACGTTCAACCGGGCGCTACATTTTACGCCAGTTATCAGGTAATTAGCTCGCTTTTCGTTATGAAAGCCACATGTTTCGCTTAAGCATATTGTTCCGGTTGATCAGTCAATTTAGTTACTCGCGTGTAGCTTTATTATTTGGTTGAAAATCGTGATTGAAAGTGTGTTGCTTGTGAACTTTCTAATTTGTTTGTAGGTGTTGAAAGGTGGCGATGGAATGTGCGGGTTCGCAGTGCGGCACCCAAACGGGCAGATCGTGCACCCTTATGAGTGGCGGCAGAGCGCTGAATACGCGGACCAATCGTCTTCGGGCGGATACTACGCGGTGTGCATCGACAACCAGTTCTCGCGGTTTGCGGGCAAACTGGTCAACCTTTACCTGTCTGTCATCCGGTACGACATGTGGGAGAAGTACGCCAAGGAGGTGGAAGAGCTGGACATGAACATTAAGAACTTTACTGTGAGTTTTCTCCCTTATACTAGTTTGGAAGAAATGTGTAGTTTAATCAGTTTACCCCTTCCCTGTAATGCATATTCTGAATGTTTCAGTGGGTATCACATGTTTGTCATTTATAATTGCAGACAGCTGAGCATGTTTCTTAATGTTGAAATAACTGTATTGTTTGATAAGAAATGAAACCTCATAGACTATTATATTTCAGACTTCTATCCAGTTTGTGGAACGCAACATCAATGATATCCTGCAGTACCAATATCACTCCAGGGCGAGAGAATCTAGAGATTACAATTTATTGATGGACAACAACAATTATGTTTTGAGGTAATTTCCTATTCAGTATCAGTGGAAGCTATATTATCTTATCAAGAGCGGGGATTTGTATGTTTTGATTGTACATTTTCCTTTTCCTAATGTATGTTTGAATTACTTTGGACCATAAATCTAGCTTATTCTGTCTGAAGAAAAATGAATAAAGATTGTTATAAACTGAATGTTTTTAATCATTCAAGTATCATGCTTCCAGATACAATAAGCAATCAATTGTATGATACTTAAGGTTTTTAACAATGAATCAGCAGGCCTTATAAGAATGGGGCTAACAAGACATAACTTACGCCTTAATTGATATGTTTGTAAAATGTTGCAGGCTTAAATTGATTTCTCTTTTCTCTTATAGGTGGTCATTCATCCAAATCTTAGCAATAGCAGCCACAGGAACTCTGCAGGTTTACTTCGTGAGGAAGTTATTTGAAGTCAAAGACAACTCTTCCAAGACGAGAATTTGATCATACTACAGCATTGAATATGCACAGAGAGTGATCATGACTTGTTATCTCAAGAACGCACTTTGACTGAACTCCATTCCATTCTGCATTTGACATGATTTGAGCTTTATTGCTATTCCATTGGTGTGCCCAGTTAGTCATTAAAGTAATAGTTTTTTTCGATGTAATATTAATTTTGCCTCTAAGGTGCACAATCATTTTTCTTAAGTCAACTCTTCTTACTGTTATGAATTAATGTGTACATAACAATATGTTTTTTATTTCTGAGATTAACATTTCTATGATCTGAATATAGTTTTAAGATTTTTTTATCAAATTTTACTAGATGTTTTAAGTTTAATTTTTTGTTAGCATATCAAAAGTCTATTTTTTATTTATTTACTAAATAGAGAATTGTAATATACATAAATTTAATGCTTGACATATTTTAAAGAGTGTCTACTTTTCTACTTTTAGGCTTTATACAATTTGAGGGAATTGGCCTACAAAGCTGGTTACTCATATGAATAATGTACTTAAACTTTGTTGTAAACTGAAAGTACATAAAATAATAAAAAGTACATTATAACAAACAGACGATATATTTTAATTATTTCATTTTAAAAAGTACCTGCATTTATATGATTTAATAGGTAATCTGGGTCATGGTAAGGTAAAAAAACACATTTTACATACGAATTTATTATATTTGATAAAAATCATCATTATTATACTTAACTATAAATAGATCTCACCGACTAATACATGTCATTAACTCTATATACAAAACAATAATTTACTAGAGTAAGTACAATACATATTGGTCATGATACCTATACAATTTCAATATCGGAATGTTAATTAAATTTCGTAAAAAAAAAACTGTGAACATAAAAAGATATGTGATAATATTACATTGACTCGTTCGCTTATATGACTAGGTAATTTTAGAAAATTGCGGTCAAGCGAAGCGGAGACATAGAAATACAAAATAGACAAAAATGTGGGCAAATACACTTCTAAACTTAGCATCTAATCAGTAAAGGTCCCTAAAAGAAATTATTCTGTACAATAAATTGCCGTAAATCTCATGCGTAACTGTACATTTCACACTTAAAATAATTAAATATAGTGTTATATAAAATACTCTTTGAGAGCGTGAGCGTTAACCAGAGTAACAAGACTAACAAGTGTCGTGGCGAGCACCGTGTAGAGTGCACCATGTTAGTAAATCTGTCCAAAAATACTACAAGCTTACAATCTAAGTAAAGGCAGTGTTTGGACGGACAAGCGTCTCGTATTTAGTGCATCACACTTTATTAGTGCAAGTAATGGTCTTTCTAATCAATTGTAAATAAAACTTCACGATGACCGTCATATCAGACGTGAGCACCATTTGTGATGTCTTCGTGGTCGTGATATCTGTTAAGTCTATTTTACAAACTTCTAATAAATATCGCAAACCTAATTTAGTTTTGTGATGTTTTTTATTAATTAGTCAGTAGGGAAAAAGAAAGTTGAAGACTTTCTTGTCCTGGAATTAGGTATTCGGTACCTAGTCATGTCTGTGTCTGGTATTTTCAGAATAAAGGATAGCATTATATAACTGTTGAATGGTTCGCTAGAGCGGGCGTCGCTTGTGCGCGAGGTAGTTGGCGGAGAGCGCGAGCAGGCGGTACCGCTGGCGCAGGTTGCGCGCGCGCACGTGCGGCGACGCGATCTCGGCGGTGTACGCGCCCGGGAACCAGCCCGCCTCGCCGTCGCGTGTGCGCTCGCCGTAGTACCAGCCTGGGGACGAAACCCACCGTTATTAAAATTAAATGGAAACAAGTTATTATTACAAAAAATAAAACACCCGACTGCAAAATGATAATATTTTTGAAATGGTCTATTTACTGGCTTTCATTTGATGCCCATATTGCTATGGTAAGGAAAAATCAATCCCCCTTTATTTCCATTTGCTGGCGCCATTTTTCAAATGTATCCTGTATACGTATGTCCGGGTTTCGACTAGCTGTAATTTAAGGCCACTCTTACAATTTTGACAAATTCAACACACATCATGTATGTCAAAAACTGTCCAACCATTTGGGATGTAGGGCGTGCCAAACAATTATACATACATACATACTCTCGATAAACATAATCCTCCTTCCGCAGTCGGGTAAAAACGTCTTGATGAACACGAAATTATTAAAAAATTACCTGTCAGTACGCATGAATCTAAAACATGCTAAACATAGATAAGCATTATAACGCGATCAACGCTAAAACCAGCTTTTTTCATTTAAATAAAAATTTACCTGGCAATTAGCGGATTTTAAAGTAGGTACTGATTTTTGACACTAGGAAAATCGCTCATTGTATTTTCGTTTATTGTAGTTTCTTTTTCTTCTGTTTTGTGCGTTATTATGACAAATAAAAGTTTCTATTCTATTATTTGTGATAATATTTTTTATAATTTATGCAGTTTCTTCACAAGTTTATATGAAAGTAGTATAAAAAAATTGCTCGACCGTCTCGAGCCGTGCGAACGCTCTTCCAACAACGAACGTTGGCTCACTGCAAAAATTGTCAACAAACGTCCTCGCGCGGATAGCGAAGGTGCAAGTCTCACTTGACGACACGGTTGAACAAATATTTGTGTGCAAAACAAATTTACTTTCGTCGATTATAATGTAAGTGATTTTAGCTGGTGAAACCGCGATGTCGACAATACCTAATGAAGCAAGTTATATACAACTATCGGTACAATTTCAGTTCAATCGGTTCTATGCATTTAACAGACATTTAACATATTAGTATGAAATAATCGTATGTTGAGTCCAGCCAGAGTCCAGATCCCCGAAAAGAATCATCAAGAAAGTATCGTCCGGTAGTGTGCGGCCTTACTGAATGCGCCGTGCGGTGGCCACAGTGACGCGGCTTCCATTTATTCACTACACTATGGATGCAAAGTGTCGTTTCTAAGTTTGTTGACTCGCCCGTCGTCGCAACCGCGCTAGTATCGTAATGTGGACGCGCAAGTAGGCGTAGAGCGCGACGACCTGCGGTGTCCGACCCCGGGTACTCGCCTTCACTACACTAGTTTTCTTCATGTCATTGATAAAATACTTGGCGTTAAGTCCGCTTTCGTACATTTCAGTCGCGCTGTAAAGCTTCAACGAAAACACGACAGGTTACTCTTTCTTACCTTCGCTGGTCTTTCTCGTGACGTTGATGATGTCGCCTTCAGTGAGTTGAAGCTCGTCAGGTTGCGCAGGCCGGTAGGCGTAGAGCGCGGCCACCTGCGGGCAGTCCCACCCCGCGTACACCGCCTCCCCCTCCGCGCCCTCCGTCGGCGGCGACAGCGCCTCCGACCAGCGGCGAGCGTCCGTCTCGCTCGGGCACGACATTAGCTGGAACAAATAATCATGGATAAATGGTTAGGCACCCCACAGGCTTTAAACTTTCTATCGACGACCAACTGGCGACGACTGACGACTTGGCAAATAAACGTTTGAGTTTTTGAGTTTGAACAATTAGATAGCTTTATTAACTATAAATACATGATTTTAACCTAAAAAAAGCTTGAGCTGTAATGAATATGAAGCACGACTCAGGCGCGAGTCATTTTAAAACAACTTGTATCGTTTAAGTCTTTTTGTATACGACTGAGTCTTATTACTAAAGACTGGACTCAAGTCTACATTGCCAATTGTAGTCTTATAATGCAGTCAAGTCTTTATTAAACATCTTAAAAGGCTGAGTCTTTTGCATCATTAGCGTCAGCAGCAGCGCGTGTCGCACGCCGGCTGCACGAGCTGCGTCTGTAGTGACTCACCATCTCGACGGTGCGGCCCGCGTGGTTCTCCAGCAGCGTCAGCAGCAGCGCGTGTCGCACGCCGGCTGCACGAGCTGCGCCTGTAGTGACTCACCATCTCGACGGTGCGGCCCGCGTGGTTCTCCAGCAGCGTCAGCAGCAGCGCGTGTCGCACGCCGGCTGCACGAGCTGCGCCTGTAGTGACTCACCATCTCGACGGTGCGGCCCGCGTGGTTCTCCAGCAGCGTCAGCAGCAGCGCGTGTCGCACGCCGGCTGCACGAGCTGCGCCTGTAGTGACTCACCATCTCGACGGTGCGGCCCGCGTGGTTCTCCAGCAGCGTCAGCAGCAGCGCGTGTCGCACGCCGGCTGCACGAGCTGCGCCTGTAGTGACTCACCATCTCGACGGTGCGGCCCGCGTGGTTCTCCAGCAGCGTCAGAAGCAGCGCGTGTCGCACGCCGGCTGCACGAGCTGCGCCTGTAGTGACTCACCATCTCGACGGTGCGGCCCGCGTGGTTCTCCAGCAGCGTCAGCAGCAGCGCGTGTCGCACGCCGGCTGCACGAGCTGCGCCTGTAGTGACTCACCATCTCGACGGTGCGGCCCGCGTGGTTCTCCAGCAGCGTCAGCAGCAGCGCGTGTCGCACGCCGGCTGCACGAGCTGCGTCTGTAGTGACTCACCATCTCGACGGTGCGGCCCGCGTGGTTCTCCAGCAGCGTCAGAAGCAGCGCGTGTCGCACGCCGGCTGCACGAGCTGCGCCTGTAGTGACTCACCATCTCGACGGTGCGGCCCGCGTGGTTCTCCAGCAGCGTCAGCAGCAGCGCGTGTCGCACGCCGGCTGCACGAGCTGCGCCTGTAGTGACTCACCATCTCGACGGTGCGGCCCGCGTGGTTCTCCAGCAGCGTCAGCAGCAGCGCGTGTCGCACGCCGGCTGCACGAGCTGCGCCTGTAGTGACTCACCATCTCGACGGTGCGGCCCGCGTGGTTCTCCAGCAGCGTCAGCAGCAGCGCGTGTCGCACGCCGGCTGCACGAGCTGCGTCTGTAGTGACTCACCATCTCGACGGTGCGGCCCGCGTGGTTCTCCAGCAGCGTCAGCAGCAGCGCGTGTCGCACGCCGGCTGCACGAGCTGCGCCTGTAGTGACTCACCATCTCGACGGTGCGGCCCGCGTGGTTCTCCAGCAGCGTCAGCAGCAGCGCGTGTCGCACGCCGGCTGCACGAGCTGCGCCTGTAGTGACTCACCATCTCGACGGTGCGGCCCGCGTGGTTCTCCAGCAGCGTCAGCAGCAGCGCGTGTCGCACGCCGGCTGCACGAGCTGCGTCTGTAGTGACTCACCATCTCGACGGTGCGGCCCGCGTGGTTCTCCAGCAGCGTCAGCAGCAGCGCGTGTCGCACGCCGGCTGCACGAGCTGCGTCTGTAGTGACTCACCATCTCGACGGTGCGGCCCGCGTGGTTCTCCAGCAGCGTCAGCAGCAGCGCGTGTCGCACGCCGGCTGCACGAGCTGCGTCTGTAGTGACTCACCATCTCGACGGTGCGGCCCGCGTGGTTCTCCAGCAGCGTCAGCAGCAGCGCGTGTCGCACGCCGGCTGCACGAGCTGCGTCTGTAGTGACTCACCATCTCGACGGTGCGGCCCGCGTGGTTCTCCAGCAGCGTCAGCAGCAGCGCGTGTCGCACGCCGGCTGCACGAGCTGCGTCTGTAGTGACTCACCATCTCGACGGTGCGGCCCGCGTGGTTCTCCAGCAGCGTCAGCAGCAGCGCGTGTCGCACGCCGGCTGCACGAGCTGCGTCTGTAGTGACTCACCATCTCGACGGTGCGGCCCGCGTGGTTCTCCAGCAGCGTCAGCAGCAGCGCGTGTCGCACGCCGGCTGCACGAGCTGCGTCTGTAGTGACTCACCATCTCGACGGTGCGGCCCGCGTGGTTCTCCAGCAGCGTCAGCAGCAGCGCGTGTCGCACGCCGGCTGCACGAGCTGCGTCTGTAGTGACTCACCATCTCGACGGTGCGGCCCGCGTGGTTCTCCAGCAGCGTCAGCAGCAGCGCGTGTCGCACGCCGGCTGCACGAGCTGCGTCTGTAGTGACTCACCATCTCGACGGTGCGGCCCGCGTGGTTCTCCAGCAGCGTCAGCAGCAGCGCGTGTCGCACGCCGGCTGCACGAGCTGCGTCTGTAGTGACTCACCATCTCGACGGTGCGGCCCGCGTGGTTCTCCAGCAGCGTCAGCAGCAGCGCGTGTCGCACGCCGGCTGCACGAGCTGCGTCTGTAGTGACTCACCATCTCGACGGTGCGGCCCGCGTGGTTCTCCAGCAGCGTCAGCAGCAGCGCGTGTCGCACGCCGGCTGCACGAGCTGCGTCTGTAGTGACTCACCATCTCGACGGTGCGGCCCGCGTGGTTCTCCAGCAGCGTCAGCAGCAGCGCGTGTCGCACGCCGGCTGCACGAGCTGCGTCTGTAGTGACTCACCATCTCGACGGTGCGGCCCGCGTGGTTCTCCAGCAGCGTCAGCAGCAGCGCGTGTCTCGCGGCGGCGGCGCCTCCGTCGCTGCCGCACACCTCCAGCAGCGAGCGCGGGCAGTGCTCCACGCACACGTAACACTCCTCGCTGCGTGAGGAGATACATTTGATTAATGTAGTTTGAGGCCTTGGGAATGACATGCTACATTTTGTGAGATATAAAACCATATCGGCCACTATGTATTCATAAATACATTATTGAATTGTATCTATCTTAAAAATCTGGTACGGTGACATAAAGTCATTCCAATTTAAATGCTAAAACTAACTCCAACATAATATAATAAAAAGTGGAATATGATTGTTACAAACTAATTAGTCTTACGATGCGCATAATTTAAAAAAAAAAGTATTATCTCAAAAACTAATAAAAATTGGGGAACATAACGTAAGGTATGTTTGGCTAGCCCTGGATGAAAGAATTCAAAAAAAATTGTTAAACACCACATTCAAATTTTTAACCGACTTCAAAAAAGGAGGAGGTTATCAATTCGACTGTATGTTTTTTTTTTTGTGGCTATGTTTCCGCATATCTCAGTCAGTTGTGGACCGATTTGAAAAAAAAAAGTGTTTACCTAGAGGTTATACCTTCTAGTTGGTCCCATTGTGGCACAGCCGATATCTGATGATGGGATCTTGGTGTAATCGAGGGAAACCCTCAAATTTTAAAGGCACGTATAGTGTTTTCGTACTAGTATCTTAATGTGGACATGTTGTTACGTCTGATAGTCAACATTATGTGGAGCTGAGCTGATGGTGGAACTCCTTAAAAATTAGGAGTTTAGTAATTAAAACACCAGATGTTTTGTCAGGTACTGTATAGGATGCTAACAAAAGCTCCCTCCTCTGCCCCCCTAACCCCTCCCCCACCCCCTATAATAAAAATATATAATTACTTCAAGAAATAATTACAGGAAATCAATTAACTCTTGCCGCTGAAACGATTGATTTTATAGTTTGAGTACCGAGAAAGAACATAATAGAACAGTCTTTATCCCCAAAATCATTTGTATAGGGAATCCGATGATATGATATACAACAAACTACATATAAAATGCTATTGGCAAATCTTTCCCTGTTCTTCTTTAAACTGTCTTCCTTCTCGTTACCACTTTCTTCCAAATGACGCTGTCGCATTTGAACAGCGCGTTTAGTTATTCGTTTAGTAGGTCTACCTATGTTGCACCTTACACTAACTTTCAACTAAAAATACAAAAATAAATTTCTTTTTTTTTTAAAAAAAACCGACTTCATAACTGCTTACAGTGCTAATTAAAACTAACAATTTTAAAAACTTTTAACTAAAAAGTATAAAATAATATTTTAATTACCTAACTGTTCTACGAAATTATACAAGAAACCTTTTTCCAATTTATTATCTGTTATTTTTTGGAGTCGGTGCCAGAAATTCTATTTCTAATGTTTTCTTGCAAGTAAGGACAGGATTACAAACCATCTCTTGGCTGTTTGGCTCTAAGATTGGCTGGCACCGACTCCAAAAAATAACAGATAATAAATTGGAAAAAGGTTTCTTGTGTAATTTCGTAGAACAGTTAGGTAATTAAAATATTATTTTATACTTTTTAGTGAAAAGTTTTTAAAATTGTTAGTTTTAATTAGCACTGTAAGCAGTTTTGAAGTCGGTTTTTTTTAAAAAGAAATTTTGGATCACCTGTAGTATACTCGATGCCTATGTAAATGTATGAGAAGCTCAGTCAGAAAGGTGCGTTAAAAAAGTTCTTTTCGTTTAGTTGATAGAAAATCCTCCTGAAGTTTAGTCTAACTTTAAGGTGTTAGGTGCAATTCCGTTTCAGAGTTAACCTATGTGTGTTATGACCTTTAAACGTATCTAAACGCAGGAAGAGACGCGGACTGAATGCAATGCAAGCGACATGCGTACTCTTGTCAAAATTCAAATACCCCATTAGGGGTATTTAAATTTTGACAAGTAACAAATTTTGACTATGTGGTGGAATAAATTTATTAGTACAACTGGATGGAAGCGAAAGCAATTGTATGTATATGGTCCAACGAATGTTGGTAAAACAACTTTTATTGAAAAGTGATTGATTTAATAATCACAAGAGCCCGCAGTCCCGCTCCTCCGGGAGCCCGGTCTCGCCTACGTCCTTGTGGCCCGCAAGCGAGGACTCAATTACCTACACGGTATTAAAGCTTTTATTCAACAAAGTGATGCTTCGAAGAGGACATGTCAAAGGGAAAGAAGTGAGTACGGTGATGTTTCAATTGGTATAGCTACGCGTATGCAAAAGTGGTATTCAGAAGAAGAAGATACTCGAAATGCAAATCTCAAATATTAACAGGTATAACTTTGTAACGCAGAAAGAACGATTGGATTATTTAAATGTAAGACAATGAATTTGGAAGCACGACTGATCATTATAAATCAGAAGAACTCATTGTTTACTTAGATAGTGCTATAGTGTAGCCTGATACAAAATATTGAACTATTACAGCAAGAGTCAAAAATTGGAGATTAAAAAATTTACCATCCTATAATCTACCCGAAAAAAAAAACTTACCTCTTCTTCTTAGTGATGACAAGGAGGTCGTTGAACAGGAACAGATGCAGCGGAACCTTGTGGAACTTCTTGCCGAAGGTGAGCTTCAGCTCGTCCGTCTTCCACACCAGCTGCGTCATCTCGCCCGACCGCACCAGCCATCGGACTGGCCTGGGGGGGCGTGACGAAACATGTGAGTCAAAGTCAAAAGTCAATGAGATCAGATTACGTAGGGGACAACAAAAGGCGAGGAATGTTGTACGATTTTTAAGGGTAGATCAGCTTTCGCTCTGAACCGTGCATTTTTGAATTCGCTAAAGGCAATGACGACCTCAGTGATCGTGTGGCTTTCATTGATTCATTCATGGTTCGCTTCCGCAGCCTCGGCTTGCTGGTCGCCTTTGGCGACCAGGCACAGCCGCTCCAGCTCGCTCGGGTGCCAGATCTTTGTTACAGGGGGCGAGGACTGCATTCCTACCGCGCCTCCGGCTTCTAAATTACACTCTAGTATTGGGCAGAATAGTACCACGGCGATTCGGGTTTCCCCAAATTGAGAAGAAAATGTTACTTCGGTCTTTGAAACTGTTTGAAATTAAAGTTTCAATAATCGGGAAACTGTTTTTCTGGAAAATTAAACTTCGGGATAGTGAAATTTATAGTCTTACAATATTATGTAAAGAAATTAATTTATTATTTATAACTTTGTCAAATCGTTTTCGACCAATTACAATTCGAACAGCAAAGTTTCGAAAATGAGATAGGTTACCAATAATATGCATAAGCTTTTTAGATATCGTCATTTCATTTTCTTGAAAAACAGTCCGAAAATTGTTATCAAACCATCCAGTTGCCATAATTTCATAGATCCAAAATAATAAAGTCCAAAATAATTAGCTACTTGACACCACCAATCGTTGACGTACTTTTAATGAACTGTCAAAACGCTCGTGTCCATTACCCGGACGGCATGTCAACTCGGATCCCGATGAAAATATATAGAAAAATTAGAGCCCTATATGCCATGAATGTGCCCTTAAAAAAAATCAGTGCCCATTAAGGTCTCAGAGTAATTTAAGAAAATAAGATGCCGCTGGAGTAATGTCTGAAAACGTTACCCCAACGGCATGATTTTTTCCTATTGGTCTTAGCCAGATTTAACGTAGCTTAAAAGGTAGCTTAAATATGTGCCCTCTCTTGGCCGAACAGCGGCATTTGTGCCTCTTGTGGATTTTGTGTAATTGAAAATGCCGCTGGAGTAACGTTTGGCGGATTTCTGTATCTGCGGAACGGCTGGACGAACAGATATGATTTTTTGTGAGCTGGTGTGTTTTAATATGTGCCGAATGTGCCCCAGAAATTATTCCAAAAAAATGCAAGGTGTATCAATAGGAAAAGCTTTTCTGAAAATCGAAAATAGGCTCTAGCTCTTGAACTATACAAAATAGTGCGCTATGATTTCAGTGCCCTATGCCTATTAGGTATACGTATCATCTGACAAATTTGTAAAACCCTATATCTGATTTTCGTCGAAATTAATGATTTTTTCTGTGAAAGTTGTTATGCTTATTTCAACCCTCGAATAAGAGCATTTAAACAACATAATAACTTGTAATAATTTGCCAAAAACTAGAGCCCATATTCTAATATACGCACACTGAATTTCAGCTTTCTACACCTTATAATAAAGAGTTAATAAATAAAACAATGTAACGAGATTTTTTGACAATTATCCGACCAAATACGAAAGGTAGTTAAAAAGCGGCCATTCAGTACTTCTAGCCAGCATATTTAAATTGGTAGCCTTGTAATTTTTGATGTCAGGTACAGTCACGGAAACAAGTTTTAGTGTGGGATAGAAATTGAACAATAAATATTATTTGTAGTTATTTTTTGCATTTGCCAACCTCGTCGATGTATTATAAATAGGCATGGAAGATTTCATGAATAGCAGATGAAAAATCATATGAAATGAATTTCATTGTTCACACCTGCTATTTTTTTTCATATAGACTGCTACAAATCGCACTCTGCGAAATCATAGATCATGCTCATTTCATTTCATTCATTGGATGACTGCTTGTAGCAGAGCGAATCGCGAGCGAGCGAGTAGGAATGATTTGCCCTAGGTGCGCGTTAGAAAAAGACAAACACACTAGTCATGCGATCATAGGTGACGATTGATACTGGGTGGGCATTTTAAAAACTTTAAACTTATGAACATAAAGTTACGATTCGTTTGCCATAATTTTCATGACAACCTAAATATGAAATTTCATATCAGTAGCAAATTAGCAACCGTTCACAATAATTCATATTTCATTATAAGTAGCAAATAGCAAAAAGTGTTACATTATGACACTGCATAAAAAAAATCATTGCCAATGAAATTTCACATGTGATTTCATATGAAAAAAAATCATCATTTCATGAAATGAAAATGAATTAAAAGTAGCAATCATTTCCATGCCTAATTATAAAGATTGACGCGATACTATCAGTAATACCATACCTTGATAACATAAGTAGTATGGAGAAAAACCAATTAAAATAAATGTATTATATTTTTTTTGAATACTATCGCCAAATTCTCACTTAATATACATGCTACCGATATCTTAGACATTTTATAACAATTATTAATAAAAACGGCTACACTGTCGATATTCTCGATATGACTACCTACTTGCAGTATTGACTATTTTCAAGGTTAGCTAAGGTTAGCGAAATGATCGCTGTGACGGGGACGGGGAAGATTACGTAAACCTTTTTTAGGGTTCCGTACCTAAAGGGTAAAAACGAGACCGTATCACTATGCCTCCGCTGTCTGTCTGTGTCTAATGTTGTAATAGATAATGGTAAGACCTTGTTGACCCCTTTAGTATAATTTAAAAATAAAAAAAAATTGCAAAGACAGAAGAACACATGCACCGACACAAAAAACACAGAAAACATTTAACTATTCATGAATTATATGTCACTAAACACAGCTAGCTTGATATTGGTAGCGTTCGCGTTGTAGACAAGCAACCGGCCGGCCATATCGAGTAAAACAGTCAGCTATCTCATCCCCGTGGCTTGCCCACAGATTAGCTATTAAAACCAGCCTTGTCCTTGCACACCGTATGTGCGCTGCAAGCACACAGCCACATTGTTACTAGTCTGTCTCACTTACGTAAAACGATTGACATGAAATATAGATCGTATTTCTGGTCAGTAAGGATTATTTTTAATCATAATTTTTCTTACAACGACGATTCGTTCCGACCGTTCCGCTTCTCATAAAGTAATTTTATGTGAATTAGTTCTAAAAAATCCATTACTATTTTAATACGGTAATTAAACTTTAGGAAAAAAACATTAAAACTTTTCAACAGATAAAAATCCATTGATCAGAAAATGGATTGTATGTTATTGTAAATATATATTGATCATTCGAAACGTAGTAGGTACATGGTTAGTATCGTTTTACTCTACAAATCTACTAAAACAATATTTTCCCATTAAAGGGGGGTCGAAAACTCTTGCTCTCACCTTCACCCGTGTGACGAAAATTCGTATGGAAATTTGGTCAGCGCCCCTAGCGGCAAGTTTGCGAAACCTGTTTTTTTCTACAGAAATTTCCGTCACTCAGTCGATCGTAAGCGCGTGACTGACAATTGGCGCCGCTTGTCACCGACGCTGACTTGGCGAGAGATCTCACAGGATTGACCGTCACAAGTTTTTTTTTAACATTCACCATGTCTCCGAGGTAAATCCTATAGCGTTTAAGTCCGAAATAAACGATAATTAATTACAGAATAATTCGAACTTTTAAGTTATACAGGTGTATTTTCAGTTATACCGGTATATCATATATAAAATTTATGTAATCTTATATACCTAGTGTATTTTGTAATGTTATTCCGTTTTGTGTTCCTAAATAAATAAATAAATATCTTAAGATTTACCGTAGTTCGGACTTTTACAGTAACATCCACACAGTAGATTTTTTTGCCCAAAATCGGACATCTTGATTTTCTGCTGAAATCTACAAGAATAGATGATATCTAAGCCACGACGAGCACTCTTGTGTGACAAAAACGTCCAGATGATTTTATACGAGGGTCAAACTGAAAGTTCTTAGAACTGGCCACTTATAAACAATATAATAAAAAAAATATTCTAAAATTTGAAAATAGAACTCTTTGCCAATATTACTGAGTATATATTTCATTCATTTGTCATTTGTTTTACGACTTGGCGGCAAATTGAAAATTGTCTGTGTCACGTCAAAATGAATTTAACACGAGAAAATTTTCGTGCAATGATTTTTTATGACTTTCGATGTCATTTAAGTCAACAAGAAAGTTATGATAGACTACGATTGGCCTTTCACGATGAAGCCCCATCTCGTGCGACTGTTTACAACTGGTTTAATGAGTTTAAACGTGGTCGCACTAATCTCACTGATGATGTACGTGAGGGACGGCCTTCTACGGCGACGACTGAAAATAACATCTGTGTTGTGCGGCGTATGATAGAGACTGACAAAAGAGTGACCTATCAGCAGATTCGGACAAGCTTAGGCATCGGTATGAGTCAAGTGCACAAAATCCTCCACGAACATTTAGCGGTCAGGAAGCTTTGCGCCCGGTGGATACCTCATAATTTGACTAAGGCTCAAAAACTCCATCGTGTGGATTGGTGCCGTAAAATGATTGAAAGATTTAACGGAGGTGACTCAAATGCTGTGTTCGACATACTAACAGGTGACGAAAGCTGGATTTACTGTTATGATCCTGAAACCAAAAGACAATCTGCTCAGTGGGTGTTTCCTTTCGAGGAGTTGCCAACTAAAGTGAAGAGAGATCGAAGTGCGGGAAAAAAAATGGTGGCCTCGTTCTTTGGAAGGATAGGTCATTTCGCAACAATTGTGTTAGAGGATCAAAAAACAGTTTCTGCAGAATGGTACACTACCAATTGTTTGCCACTTGTCTTGGAAAAAGTTCGAGAGAAACGACCTCGCAGTAGGATCCTCCTTCACCACGACAACGCCTCGTCGCACACCGCCAAGCGAACGATCGACTATTTGGCGACATCAAACGTTGAATTACTGGGTCACCCGCCGTATAGCCCCGACCTCGCGCCTTGTGATTTTTATTTATTTCCAAAAATTAAAGAAAAACTTAAAGGAAAGCGGTTTATGAATGCTGAAGAAGCGGTGGCTGCGTATCGCGATGCCATTGAAGAGACCCCTAAGGACGAGTGGGCAAAGTGCTTTTCCCAGTGGTTCCATCGCATGCAGCGGTGTATTGACGTCAATGGACAATATTTTGAAAAGATATAATAAAACTAATAACTGGCTAATGTAATCAGTTTTTGATTTTCTAAGAACTTTCAGTTTGACCCTCGTATAAATTCTTAAAGTTGCCAAAATTTTGTACTAAAATTATTGTCTTTATTCATGAATGGAACAGAAACAAATTAATAAAAACATTAAGTATTTTAGAGTATTAAATGCTTTAAATTGTAAACATATTTTCATCTCACCTGTTCGGAAAGTTGAACTTTCATGTGTAGATAGCCGGGTGGGAAATAGCTTTTCCCTCCTACTGTATACTCCTACTATTGAGAGTATTGATAGTTATTGCAATAGTCAAAGCTGTATCAGCTGTCGATAGTCTATCGATACTATCGATATTTTATCGATACTATTGTTTTCGCCTCAACTATCGATAGTCTATCGATATTTTATCGATACTATTGATTTTGCCTCAACTATCGATAGTCTATCGATACTATCGATATTTTATCGATACTTTGGTTTTTGCCTCAACTATCGATGGTCTATCGATACTATTGCTTTTGCCTCAACTGTCAATAGTCTATCGATACTATCGATATTTTATCAATACTATTGCTTTTGCCTTAACTATCGATAGTCTATGGATATTTTATCGATACTATCGATATTTCATCGATACTTTTTCCTCAACTATCGATAGTCTATCGACACTATCGATATTTTATCGATACTATTGCTTTTGCCTTAGCTATTGATAGTCTATCAATATTCTATCGATACTTTCCACACAGTCGAAATGAAAAATAGTATGTTTATCTCGGGTGAAAGCACCCATTCCACTCTCGAGCTATTGGCGCTCTCACAAGTGGAATAGTCACTTTCGTCCCTTGTATAACAATCTACTATTTCGTAAATTTATTTGAAAAGCGTTAAGAGAAATCAGCATTTTTTATGTTTTTTCTTTTTTTCTTTCGTGTCCTGTGATTGGGGAATTTATTTCTACGAAAATCTGATTATAAGTATTGTAGTTTGCAAACTCATTTTTTTTTGATTTTCCAAAACCCAGGACAGCTGAACTAAAGAGTTTTCCGTTTTTTACTTAATTTCCGCATCGTAGGGTTGTCAAATTTTCTATGACAGACAGTTTTTTTTTCGTATATGACCATTACCAAATATAATTAAATCATTATTTCATCAATTATGATTAATTTATCCATTCTAATCATAATCAAGGTTAAAAAAGTTATACAAGAAAATGCATAGTCTTTTAGAAGTGCCTCATCCCCGCTCCTCAAGATTACATATATTGGGACGGGGTTTTAGCATGCGCCTAACGAGGGTGGATTCCTTCCCGAACCGTATCTCCGATGACAGATTATTTAACCGGACGTATATAATCTGTCTTCGGAGGTAACGAGTGACGTGAAAAAACAGGTAACTAAATCGAAGTATGAATAACCTAGAAAAAAATATCAAAGAAATTGGGATAAATTTTAATATCACGAAAAGTATAAAGGTTAAAATTATGAAACAACATGTAAAATGTAGTACTTATATCGCTAAATACATTTCATAACCACAAATAACATGTAACTTCACCTAGAAATTACTATGGGGTTTTTAGTTTTTTTTGCGCTCATTTTCCGGCAAAAGAAAAACTTTTTTAAAAAAAATCTAGGCATTTTTGTCACACGTCGTGACTTTGATATTATCTATTGTTGTAGATTACAGCAGAAAATCAAGATTTCCAATTTTTGGGCTCAAAAATCTACTGCGATTTAGAACCTATAAATAATATAAATTAAATGTATTTTTCTTTTGTAATAGATTAACTTTCAGACATGACGATAAACATCCTTCCTAAGTGCAGCCTAACAATAGTAAAAAATGAAATATTAACTGATAATAGCACACAATAATAAATTTACTAATACAGGTTTTCCGCACCACTGTACACACAAATTTTCAAAATTTCGTTACATTGTTTTAATTATTAACGGTTTATTATAAGGTGTAGAAAGCTGAAATTCAGTGTGCGTATATTAGAATATGGGCTCTATTTTTTGGCAAATTATTACAAGTTATTATGTTGTTTAAATGCTCTTATTCGAGGGTTGAAATAAGCATAACAACTTTCACAGAAAAAATCATTAATTTCGACGAAAATCAGATATAGGGTTTTACAAATTTGTCAGATGATATGTATACCTAATAGGCATAGGGCACTGAAATCATAGCGCACTATTTTGTATAGTTCAAAAGCTAGAGCCTATTTTCGATTTTCAGAAAAGC
Source organism: Pyrausta nigrata (assembly GCA_949316185.1). Lineage (NCBI taxonomy): Eukaryota > Metazoa > Arthropoda > Insecta > Lepidoptera > Crambidae > Pyrausta > Pyrausta nigrata. Next base: position 18,226,789 of record OX438940.1, on the reverse strand, counting down.
TTTTCCTATTGATACACCTTGAATTTTTTTGGAATAATTTCTGGGGCACATTCGGCACATATTAAAACACACCAGCTCACAAAAAATCATATCTGTTCGTCCAGCCGTACTGCAGATACAGAAATCCGCCAAACGTTACTCCAGCGGCATTTTCAATTACACAAAATCCACAAGGGGCACAAATGCCGCTGTTCGGCCAAGAGAGGGCACATATTTGACGACCTCCGTGGTCGAGTGGTGTACACACCGGTTTTCATGGTGTCGCCAGCTCTGAGGTCCCGGGTTCGATTCCCGGTCAGGTCAATGTAGAAAAATATTTTTCTATATTGTCTTGGGTCTGGGTGTTTGTGGTACCTTCGTTGTTTCGGATTCCCATAACACAAGTGCTTTAGCTACTTACTTTGGGATCAGAACAATGTATGTGATGTTGTCCACATTTATTTTATTTATTTATTTTATTTAAGCTACCTTTTAAGCTACTTCAAATCTGGCTAAAACTAATAGGAAAAAATCATGCCGTTGGGGTAACGTTTTCAGACATTACTCCAGCGGCATCTTATTTTCTTAAATTACTCTGAGACCTTAATGGGCACTGATTTTTTTTAAGGGCACATTCATGGCATATAGGGCTCTAATTTTTCTATATATTTTCATCGGAATCCGAGTTGACATGCCGTCCGGGTAATGGACACAAAACGCTCTTCTTCCATAGATTTTGTATGGGAATAGTAAACTAGGACGTCACATTACACTATACTCAACTAACATACTTTTTATTGAGTTAAGCTCAATTAAAAATCAAATACTGAAGATAGTTAAAAATATCAATACATTTGTTTTTAAAATACCACGATATTTTCAAGAAAAAGGTTTTCGGAATTATTAGTGGATAGTGTCAAGTACCCAACACCAGGGGCGCTGTCATCGCGCACATACTGCACATACTCGTAGCGAACACCGGTACGACTGACCTCCTGTCGCGGCGCGCGCAGGCCGGCCCCAGCAGCGGCGGGTCGCGCACGTGCGGCGGGAACTCGATGAGCTGCGCCAGACGGTACATCTCCTCGATGCGCTCCGTGTTGCGCGCGCCCTCGTTGCACTGCGACACGAACTGCCGGGGAAACGATGCATTCAGTATATCGTTCAGAAACTCTCTGAAGAGATGAGGATGAGAATTCGCTGGCGTAGCGACCCCATTTTTGGCTTCGACAATCCAGAAGACGCCACTTATTCTATTAAGATACCGGGTAGGATTGAATGAGCGGAAAATACGAATAATAAGCAGGCTATGGTGCACGAATTTTTGCCGGTGTTCTGGCGCGGTAGGTATTCCGAATATCCAACACCACCTATCCAGGCATGCATCCAGCAAGCCTCACCTGCTGCACGTCTGTCCTGCCACCTGCCATCAGCTATCCTAGGTAAGATCCGCTGGCGTCACACTGGGCAACAGAGGAGGCTTCGCCTCTTACACCGGCCCTTCCCTAATGGGCCCCGAGTGGCAGACACGGGGTGTCTACCACTTGCTTGGATGCGTAAGAGCATTTCCCTGTAAAAGGAAAGATAAGATCACTCACACTATTGAGTGTAGCCAGCGCCATCATACAGCTCTGGTACTCCTGGTCTTCGGAGTCGAGGTTCTTCAACACGGCGTCCAGCAGCAACGGCAGGCGCGTCACGCGCTGCATCGGCAGCATCAGGAATGAGTGGAGCGATAAAGACTGGCAGGCGGGGTGGCTTTCTAACCTGAATACAGAGTAAGAAAAAAAAATTGAAGACATTATGGGTTAATGGATTAAAAAAAAAATAGTTACTTATGAATGCAAGAACAAAATGACACATTAGTATTAGTAGTCACTCTGGTTTCTTCTGCAGATGGATGATACATCAATCAATACCGCTAGTTCAGTCGTAGGCTGCTTGCAAGTATGTTGAGGTAAGGATCAAGTAAGTGTGGGCGCCGATGGTTCCTGCAGTATTAACACACTTGTGCCTGAGTTTTCTATTTGACGCTGCAGCAAAAGCAGGCTTCTATTATAACCTCTGCTGCGCCCGCACCATGAATGCCTGGTTCTCTCCGTATTTTAGAAGCCCGTCACCTCATACCTTCTATGTTAGTCTAGCTTAAACGACTTATTTATGTCTTGCCTCTTCAGCGCTGCAGCAAACGCCGGCTTTTCCCTTAACCTCTGCAGCGCTCGCACCATCAGCACCTGGCTCTCGCAGTATAGGGGTAGACGCCTGCACAGGATTTTCCCTTATCCTACTAGACTCTTACCTCTTAAGCGCCGCATAAAAGGCCGGCTTCTCCCTTAACCTCTGCGGCGCTCGCACCATCAGAGCCTGGTTCTCGCAGTACTGATGTAGACGCCTGCAGCAGGATGTTCTCCTATATATATATATATCTCTCTCTCAGAGATTCTTACCTGTTCAGTGCTGTAGCAAAAGCCAGCTTTTCTCATAACCTATGTCTGCAGAGCCCGCACCATCACTTCTTGGGTCATCACAACACTTAAGATCTAAGTATTCTATTCTACTTTCTATCTTTAACAAATGTATATATTTTACCTCTTTAGTGTTGCAGCAAAGACCGGCTTCTCTCTTAACCTCTGCAACACGCAACTGGTTCTCGCAGTACTAGACGTAAACGCAGCAATGATGGTGCCCTGTAGCTGGATTTTTTCCTATACTAATAGACTCTCACCTCTTCAACGCCGCAGCAAAGGCCGGCTTTTCCCTTAACCTCTGCAGCGCTCGCACCATCAGAGCCTGGTTCTCGCAGTACTTGACGTAGACGCCGAAGTGTTGTTCCGCGTGGCGCCGCACGATGTCGCAAATGCCCTGCAGCAGGATGTTCTCCTGCCAGCACTTCTCCAGCTCGTTCATTAGGAGTTGAGAGCATTTGCGAACTGGGACAAGAGACATAAAGATTTAAGTGTTTTGTTTAAAAGTTTTTAAATCGGATGGAATCATCGTTGAGTAACAAGTCCAAGCTTAGATTAACGTCCCCCGATTAAAGTCTCCTAAATGTTATCAAACGGGACTTGAAAATGTCCCACGACTGTCAGTTATTGTATTACAGGTATTGTTGGTAATCTAAGGTACTTGCAGTAACTGCGTGTTAGTACCCTAACTTCTAAGCATCCATACTAATATTATAAATGCGAAAGTGTGTCTGTCTGTCTGTCTGTTACCTCTTGACACTTAAACCACCGAACCGATTGAGATGAAATTTAGTATGGAGACAGTTCGAGACCCTGGAAAGGACATAGGCTACATTTTGTCGCGATATAAAAACATAAAGGGGGTGAAATGGGGGATGAAAGTTTATATGGAAAATACAACTCTTGCGGGCGAAGTCGCGGGGAACCACTAGTAGATTATAAGTATTGTTTTGTTGTTGTTGTCGCTGTCTAAGTAGTTGTCTAACGCCAGAGAAACTAAAACATGGAAGCAACAGTCGAGTAGGAAGTTTTTGTTCCAAAAAAAGTTAACAAGGAAGGTGAAGAAATCTTACATCGCCGCCATTGTTCTGATTCGCTTGAGAATATTTTTTTCAAGTTTAGCTTCCTTTAGATAACTGTTTGAATTTCTATCCATGGATAGTATGGATACTAACTATACATGCGAAAGTGTCCATCTATAACTTTATAACGTTTTCAAACCGCAAAATTGCGATTAAAAATATTATATAGTTTGAGTCCGGGAAAGGACATAGGATACATTTTATCCTAGAAATCATCCTTTGAGGGGATGAAAACGAAGGTGGAAGTTTTTATGGGAAATTTTACATTTGCGCGGGGGAAGTCACGCAAATATAAAATTATTCAAGTAAATTAATGTGTTACTTTCTGGTCTTTACATTTATACTAGCTTAATAAAAGAGTTACTGAGTCTTTTATTCAATTCTTAGGAGTATAAAGTAACTGATTTACAAACTCAAGCAAAGCCATTAAATTTTGAACTTTCTTACCAGGTAATATAGTTGAGAACAGCGTATCCCAGTCCTCGCGGGACAGCACCTGCGCCTCCCTGAAGGCGGGGTGCGCGACAAAGTGGGCTTCGAGAACGTTCAGCGAGTTCAGGTACGACGCTTCTGATGTGAGCAGCTCGAACTTGGCCTCTTGCAGACGCTTCTGCGCTGGGGCTAAAGAACCTGGATAAGCGGAGAATGCATCAGTTAAAATAAGTTCGCGACAGGTGTGGCTATCATCATCGTCATTATCCTAGCGTTATCCCGGTTGTGCACTCGCACGCGAAGGCCCAGAGTCCGCTTTGGACCATGATCCAGGATATGGCAGATCAGGTAATTACAGTGCAGCGACTGCCATCTGACCTCCGTGACCCTGTTAACGGGGTAACCTGACCAGTTTGGATCACGGTTACACTTTTAGTCGCCTAAGTGTGCAAATTTGGTCACGATGTTTTCCCTCACCGTAAGAGCATCGGTCAGTTAAACAGGCGACAGGTGCGACGATAACGACAGAAAATATTCGTTAATGGCACGAGTTCGATAGCAACCGCAGATCACACTCGAGATTCATAGAAACCAGTAGTGTGGCTGCGGTAAGCAATTGCAGACGCCCACTTCTTTCTATCAATTTCTAACGGTACGACCGGCGGTCGCTATTGGCCTTTTTGACGTTATTATACTCTTTGGATTACTGACCAGACACCAGACTCTAACTTCTATGCTTATACTGTTTCTCCTCCTAGGTTTTACCGGTAATGTACTTAGGAATGGGCAATTTTGTTGTAGGTCCTATACCTTAACTAACAAAACTGAGCAACTTCGAGCGGGGAAATCAGTATTTTAAGTGATAACGCGGCATTACAGCGTTACGCACTTGTAATATGCCAGGAAAGCATAGTATACTATAATTATATCGTATAATAGTAATAATACTATATAGGTAATAATGTTACTTACTCAGTACAGCAGAATTCACGACCTCTGGCACTTCACACCAGAGAGTCCTCGCGGGGCCCCTTGGAGCCACGAGCGCCATCGCAGAAGGCCTCGCGGGCGGCAAGGGGGGAGGCGAAGACTCGCTTGGGGCAGCTAGGGTTGTGGGGGCCACGGGGGCTACTGGCGGGGTGCCTGCGCTTGCGCCGCTCGCCTCGTATGCGTCGGAGTCTGAGTCACCCGTTTCCCGGCACACCGACTGCGAAAGAATAAGATATTTAGTAAGTCCACAAATAAAATGCATTATTAAAAGACGTTACACCTAGAGCCTTATATTTAGTAAATAAGCACTAATTACGTGATTAAGTGAAGGTCTATACTGTCAGTTAGTTAGTCAGCTATAGTCCGACCGCCTAACTGAGTCCTCCACCCCTGCGGGGTGCAAGGGCGCGGGGGTAGACGAGAACGGGGACTAAAGGCGGTGCGGGCGGCAGAATATAGAAAGTAATGCGAATTTAGAATATCATAATTTCTAAATTGAGGCTATAGTAGACCACTGTTTATTGTTTTTGGCTAAGTTTTTCGTTAAAACACCGATTGACTTTAATTGTATGTACAGGTAGTAAGATGTATGAGTCCGATTCAGCTTGAACAAGCTTTTCATATAGCTCAATTTAATTAATTACCATAATAAGTAGAAGATATTCTCTACGCTACGTGATGTAACTATGTAATTGTAATGGCAACTGACAGCACATAGCCAACAATTGATATTGTATAATTGAAAACCGGAATTAAAATACAAACTCGTGTACATAAAATAAATATAACAAAGTATTATCTACAAAATAATGGCCGTTAGTCGTGATACATTATGTAAACTACATAATAAATGATGTAATTTAACTGCCATATACTACAAGGTAGATAATTAAAAACAATGTAGTCTATTGCCAGTTACAACAATGTCAGTACAATGTGATATTTCGTCCATCTATCACAGTCACGAATTCTAATGAGAGTAAGCGAAAATTTAAAAAAATAATAGTACAGTCTTATCTACAGATGAGATTGCTTGAAAAAACAACTCCTAGGGTTTTTATAAGAAAAAAATGTGCCAACATACTGAACATGTTAGTTAACTCTTGTCAAATTTTAACACAACAGCTGCCTCAGTCATTAAACGGTGTAATTTTTACTTTACGAAACAAGAATCTGGTTGATTCGTGGTCGAGCAATGACTTACTACTTACACTAGTTTTTTTTTTAAATAAAGGTTTTACAAATCAGATCATTACAGGTCTTTTTTACAAACCTAAGAGTCACCCGTCTTAGATACCCTTATAAGAATCGCACCATTTTGGCAGTATAAGTAGGTAGTGTGAGAGAGTATGATGAAATTTTATTTCTCAACTTTTCTACAATACCGAACTTTTCCCTTTATTCAAATAGTTTACCAAGTAGAAAATAATCGATTAATGTCGCAAGCCATTATTCGGCCATCATGAAGTCATCCACATATTCAGGAAGAGTCGCATTGTGCAGGCTGACGGCAGCCTCTGACGAATCAATCACCCGTTCAATCATTTAACAATCAGCCATTGTTATGTTACACGGGTACCTACTTGCAGTAATACTCCTGAAGAAAAACGTATTCTTATTTCTTAAGCATTATTAACTAGTTTTTTCTAATTCAACGTCTGTATGACGTTACTCAGTAATATATACGACGATAAGAAATATGAATATCCATGAACTAATACACAATAGGGAAAATTACTTCATTACTTAATAAGAGAAAATTACAGAGCTCAGAACGAGTCACCTTACTTTGGTGATCTTTAAGATGTAAGTTTATGTCTAGGTACCTAATTTTCTCAGGTATCATTAATTTTGTTGATCATACGTAATACCATAATGCTTACGATAGAAAATTCCTAATGGAATTAAGTCTTCCACTGTTTGGTTCGTCAATGATGTTTAAATAAATAAATTAACATCTTGAAGTGCCTACTTAGACATTATTTCTAATTTCATAGTTTTCTTCCTCATATATTGTTATAGAAATACGAATGCCTACCTAATTAAGTACTAAGAAGCTAATTTTACGAAAACTCTCGCTGACTCATTATTGCACATTATTATTTAAAAATATATATCTGTTTATTAGTCATATTATTGTAGCGTCGAGTTATCACTACCGGCTACTTTGGTGCGCTTAGCCACGGCCAATGTCAATAGCGTTTAAATAACAATTAGTGCAGGTTGAAGGTCGAACAATTGTTCTAATTAGCGATCAGCCAAACATATTGTAGGTACAGTCATTAGCACTGGCATTAGGTGGCAACAGTTTTTCGATTTAAGATCATATTGTATAAACATAAGGTACGAATATGTTTATGTTGCTACAATTGTGAGGAATGAAGATTAGCGCAATGCTGTTTACTTCCTTCTACTTACTTATTTAAACAGTTCATATGAAAACATTTGAATATTTTTGTCAGATGTTATGAACTTACTAAGTTTGGGTATGTAGACGAATGTTGGCGTTTAATAGTGACCGTTATTCCTTAAACGCATCCTTCCTTTGATTATAATAACTTTACATAATTCTTAGATCGAACCAACTTACTCCTCAACCTCATTGCAAAGTATGAGCGTGAAATAAACTCAAACCATCAACGCGAGAGCTTTATTAACGTTAATAAATTTATTGTCCTTTCTCTAATAAATCTGTCGCTTTTATTGGAATCAGGAGTTTATAGTTGCTAGCCACTTAAAAACATTCAACCTTACCTACTGTACTGTGCACATATTTTTCCGATGTCTCTTTTCCCAGTACAAAAAAGTCGTGCTATTCCGAAGCTGGCTGCCGGTAATAGATACAGATAGATAAGCCAAAGCGAGCCATGTCGGCGGACCGGCCACGTGCAGTCTGTCATTACAGTGCAGTGGCCCTCGTGTCAAATTTTCCAAATCTGACAAAATATCTCAGATAATATGGAACTCTATGTGATCAACATAAGGTTGAAATATGGTTGCGGAAATTTGTCAGATCAGGGTAGGTTGATGTGAGCACTGTACGTGCACCTGCTTCTGTTGCCGGCAGTTGATTTGGAATAGCACCTACGAGTATAAGAATGACGATAATTGTAAAGATATTACCACATAATAGATAATTGTACAAGTACAGAAGGACCACTCCGCTAAGTTATTTAAATAAATAACGACTCTTGTTACCACACAATAAAGGACAAATTTAAATGTTACCCGGACTTTGGCAGTTTTGTAGGACTAGTTCTGCTGGTTGTGAGTGAACAGCGAACAGCTGATGCACCAACGGCGAGACGGTATGAGAGTTATAGACTAAAGGTTGTTGTTACTTTAGATAATACTAGTTAGCAGCTCTCCGCGACTTCGCTCGCGCCAAAAGTCGGATTTTCCATACAAACTTTCATCCCCCATTTCACCCCCTTATGATTTTATATCGCGACAAAAAGTAGCCTTTGCCCTTCCCAGTGTCGCAAACCATCTCTGTATCAAATTTCATTTGAATCGGTCCAGAAGTTTCGGAGCCTATACAATACAAACAAACAATCAAATCTTTCCTCTATATAACATTAATGTAGATTAAAGTCTTGGGTGATGTACCTCGACTTTGGCAGCGTTGTAGAACTGGTAGAGCGGCTCGTGCGTGAACAGCGAGTGCGGCAGCGGCGAGGCGGGGTGCGAGCCCGACGACGCGCCTGACGATGAGGATACGTTGCCCACTTGGTACAGCCCTGCTTCCGCGTACCTGGGGAACAAATGCTTTGTTAGAATTACCATGTTCATGAGCTTAGTGCAAGTTTACACAGCAGTTCGTTGGCAAGCTCGCTCCATCGTAGCCTTTATCTTTGCTCTGGCCGTTTTTATTCGGCGATTACTGGATCGGGAATACTGTTATGTGTAAACTCAATCATACAAATAAATATAAAACTATACAATATAACCGAGCGACGACCTCCGTAGCTGAGTGGCTAGCACAACGGTTTTCAAGGTGTCGCTATCTCGAGGGTTCGATCCGCAGTCGGGTCAATATAGAAATCCATATTTTCTATATTGTCTCGGGTCTAGGTGTTGTGGTACCACCGTTGTTTCAGATTTCCATATCACAAGTACTTTAGCTACTTACTTTGGGATCTGAGCAATGTATGTGATGCTATCCAATTTATATTTTTTAAACGGGCCTGAAAAACGGACTGGTGTGAACTTATAGCAGTCCTGAATCCTGGACATAGGAAGAGTCCTAGGCGCTATTGGCTAGGCATTTTAGAAAGCACTTGTGTAAGTCTAACATTCAAACAAGCGCAAGTGGCGTGCACTTTTATAGGTAGTTAGATATATAATTTCTGAAACGGTAAAAAGATAAGACCCATCAGTGAATTAGTACTTATTCTCTTATTCTAAGTTGATACATCGCGATTAGTCATTGTTCAATCGTTGGCTCGTTGCTCGATCATAGCAAGGAAATTCCTTGTTGTTGTTACGGATATCTTTGAGTCCACGCTTAAAGAAGCCAATATATCTGTTTCAATGCCTTTATGAGGCTTTAAAGGCCATGCCAGCTTCTTAAGGAGTGTACAGCATCTATGCTGGAAGACTTAAATTACATTTCTTTATTGATAATCGAGATATTTGTTAATTATTCCCTACAACCATTTAATAACATGAAGGTTTCAAAAGCCATATAAGCGATTATCAACGCTTACTACGAAGATATTATAACATACCATAACAAATTCTTAACTGTGGGAAGCAGCCCGGCAGCCTTGATAGATGACGATGCAAATTAATATCGTTGCGTGCGCGCATAAGGTCATAATGCAATCTCGGCGCTAACGACATTACCTACACATAACGGGTTTCGCAAATTACATACTGGCGAACATACCTGCGACAAAACATGGTGAACACGGGCGAATATCTGATAAAGAGGTTCCAATTAGCGTACAAATTACTTAATAGGTACTGTTAATGATAACTTTATGATTTTAATGAGAAAATCACGAGACAATAATGGACCATACATGATGTAGGTATGTAGGCACGAGTATGATGAAGGAATATAGCTGCCGATACAGAACTATTAAACTGCTGAAATCTAGGAAAAAATCAAATAGATAGTATGAACAAGCAAAATTATTAATCATAAACTTACGAGCGAAGGGTCTTGACGGTGGAATAATCAACGGTATTTCCAAACTAACTATGTTTTGGTGATATGGATTGACCCTGATATTATGATTTCTTTTTAGGTATTATTAACTTTTTGTATTCTGTGGTTTTACATGACCTACTAATTTACTTGGTATCAGAGATAAAATCACAAGGTTTTTAAGACTTTCGCGATGAAAACCCAACGTCCTCGCGACCGCCCATGCAGATGCTTGATAACTGAATGCGCATACCTGCATTAAACTTAAGTGGGACACAATTTACGAAGATTCGCGCCAGGAGAAATATTACTTTTGAATAAGTAAATTTTTATACGCAAGTTAAAAGAGTAGGAGGTTAAAAGGAAACCGGGTTTGGTGTCAGTTTAAGATGCGATCACATAACTATTTAATTAGTCGTGCATATCTGCTAAATCTTGTCAAAAAACCCAAGCAAGTAAAATTACAAGCACCTTGTTTTTTGCAGTCAGCTAAAATTCAGCCAGCACTCATGTGGAAGTTGGGTAGGATGAAACATTTATTTACCTACAGCACCAAAAACTTCTTTCTGTAGTATCCAATAAATTTTTAAATTAACGGTGTGCACTGAAATATGCACGTGGTAATGCTCGCGCCTCAAACTTGCGGCGCGGGTAACGGTCGGCGAAGAACTGGCTCCGCGATGAGTCACCCACTATTACACAGGCGCCACGACATGCGCGCGCGCAGTCACTTCGCTGACTAACTATCGCGGGAGTTGGGTAGGGGTGTCATTTACCACATGCGCTAAACGGCCACGGGCTGCGACGTAGGCCTATCGCCTTACTAAATCGAATGCTTTCAGATTACAATAGCCATAGCTTTTAAGAAAGCAAGAATAGCTTTCAACCCAAAGTATGCGAAACAATGATACATAGCTTATAAAGTTTCAAAATAATGACATGCAGCCTATGTCGTTAGGTATAAAAAAGTGGTGAAATGGTATCACACTACGCAGCGAGGATAATTAATGGATTAATCTGATAAAGGTACATCAAAATTTGGTGTGGGCTGCATAATATGACGAAGGTATGGTTCAGGGATCTCCTGATCTCCTAATGATGAGATGGTACGGCACTTACTACCATTAAACATTACTACGTAAAGTCACAGCTTATGTAGGTTTTATGCAGGCTTTAATCTGTGATAATAAGTAGAGAATCTCATTCTCTACTTAATATATAATATTATCCGTCTCCGTCCGGCATAGTTTCCGTATTTGTGGTATTATCCTATGCAATGATGCAATATTTTTAATAGGTAGCAGGAAATACCAGCTATCTACCCCTACTACATCAAGGTTTGAATACCTATTAGGTTGCACTGCCTTGCTCAGCAAAGTCTTTGAGAGACTTCTCAGAATCTGTGAGTAATCTATCTGCCGTTTGCGTCACGGGCTACGTGCGCCCTAAATCGCTTTATAAACAGTTTAAAGAACTGTGGCAAGTTGAAAACAGTTTATATTCGTGAAATCTCAGTTTAAAAGTTTTTGTGAAGAGATATTCAGTACAGTAGCTGCGTAGGACATTGACCGGCAATGCACAGACGACCATATAAAGGTTGAAGGATCGCGTTGGATGAGGGCCGCTTGTAATAGGTCACGATGGAAATCTATGGGAGAGGAATATGTTCAGCAGTGGATATCCTGCGTGCGGCTGGTAATGGTGATGATGAAATGAGCATTGGTACCACCAATAAAGTATTATGTGGTAAGTAGGTACTACTGGTGATTACAACGCTAAATTAGTTATAGCATAGAATAAGTTAATAATAGTGCAACTACCTAGTCATAGTTCGACATGTTCACGCGCGATCCTCCTGTGCCCGTGCCCGCTGCGAAACGTTCGGGAGGCGAGGAAACACCAATCACAGTGACTATCCCAGTATAGGAAATCCTCTTCTGCAACACCACCCGTCCCAGCTGACATCTAGTATTTAGCATACCTTGCGCCTCTGGCGACCGCAGAAAAGTCACGCACGAATTTGTCGGACTATAGAGGAGCCGGTGGTCGTCTACGTCTGCTAACATAATAAAACCCCATAGGACCCGCGGGCGGGCCGATAACAACTCATTATCTATTGTGTCTAGAAACATGATACGTGAAGGTTTACTAAATTATTATTAGGAAAAAACATCACATACCTATTACTATTGCTCTGATCCTAAAGTAAGTAGCTAAGCACTTGTGTTATGGAAACCAGACACAACGGTGGCGACACAACACCAAGACCCGATATAATAAAGAAAATATGGATTTCTATATTGACCTGACCGGGGATCGAACCAATATGACCATTTGACTCACATGTTGCTATTGTTGAAGTTCTTGGAATAAAACTTACCAGCAAGTGTTAGAGGAGGTGCTGACGGAGGCGGTGTCGCTGGAGCCGCACTCCGCGTACCACGAGGTGCGCGTGCGCGGGCTCTTGTCCTTGCGCGACAGCGTCGGCAGCAGGCGCTTTAGTTCTGCGCGGAAAACACCATGTTTTACACTCAACTTTGGAGTATACAGGTGCAGAAGTATGTAGCTAGTCGATTGGCTTATTGCCAGTTCCAGTTTAAATGTGTTTTTTGGTTTATAAAGCAATTATAGTCCCAAAACTTGGTACGCGACCCTCCTGCGTCCCAATGCGCACGACTGTCTTAGAAAATCCTCTTCCCTGCTGACATCTAGCATGCCTCGCTCCCCGCACTTCTTTCGCTAGGTGGGAGGGTCGCGCATGAACTTATCGGACTACAGTGGCAATCAAAGTGTGAAAATGTTTTAAATGGATGGTTCTGTAATTCTGAACGTACATACTTCTGCCCGGTTCAGATGCATTTTGAAATTCAATTTGTACTATCGAGGATGGTGTAGGAGAATTAAATGGTGATGGTTTGAAAATTGATGTCGGAATATTTGAAGGCAAAAGTGAAAACATTTTGTTAAAAAAAAAGTCAACATAGAGTCTTAACCGTCAGTGAAAGTGCGCGACTAAAAAGTGACGACAAAGCAATAAGATAATTGTTGCATAACTTTTTAAACTTATAGAAGGTTTAATAACGTTAGTGACGGTTAAAAAGTATTTCCTCGATAGTACCTACTACTATACTAAAGTAAAAAAAACAGTAACGTACATGCATTGTGCAGTGTACAAAACAAAGTTGAATAGCGCATTGAGTGGCTTTGTGTTACAGCTGTGACTGGAGAGCGTAAATCTCAACCCGTCATTAGTAGTCACGGTCACGAATTAGCATTGTATTTTAAAAAGTGAACTGATTTTTTAATATGTAAACACATTTTTAATAGGATCGCATGCTTAATAACATAAAAGATGAGGAAAAACTTGAATCAAACCCAAAACGATTAAGCGTGCTGCTTGATTCATGAGGAATTAACACGATCACCAATTCTCACGCCAACGAGTATTCAGCTGAAGAGATTTACGCTCAATAAACAATGTTAAACGTTTAAGATATTACTTTGTTGATTGAGTAATCATTAAAAAAGTATAAGGTGTCATGCACGTTCGTCAAGTTTATTGCAAAAGCTAATTGTCTTCATGCACAGTGGTTTGTAAGATAAGTAAACTCACGACGCATAGAGCGGACGGCACATAACAATAAAGATTGTAAAACGAAGCGAAACGACGAGAATTACGCTCGAAGAAACGGCACGAGCGTAGCGTGACCGCGCGCGCGGATTACTAAGCAACTATTGCACATAAATGACGCGAGAACCAGTCTGAATTACACATTGAAATTGCATTCGGTTAATACAGACCATAAATAAACTCAATGACAATGATAATAAACAAGAAACATTAATTACGGAAAAAAACATAAATTGAAAAGCCGCAACCAAGTGTTAAGGAGTGTAAAGAACGAAAACATTTAAACAAAGACAGTGCAAAATAAACATTCACGTGAGTTACACCACAACCACAGATCTCCGCTTGGTCCAAACGGCTTTTGATAGAGGAAAACGTGGGCGAACACAACTTGTAAACAACTCATCTTAAAAGAGATATGACATAAGACTTTGATCGTGACTACATAGGTCTTAGGGCGAGTCGTTTACCTACATTACTTCACCTAGCACATAAAGGGTTTGAATATGTATTAACCCTATTTGCTCGTAAACATTCTACCAGGTGACCTGATTAGTAGATTACCATCTCTATTGACTTAAAGTTATTTATCACTCGAAAGTATGAACATAATCCCCTAGTTTCTCGTAGGTTGATTACGTAATCACCTTGTCACATTAAAAATTAATTGCCGTGACGGATTCAGTGGTAGCTCATTATCTACCATAATAGTTAACGGCAGTGTGACCACTTCATTGAAACTACTAGTTAGTTTAAACTAACTTGAAACTAACTAGTCTTATTTACCCTGTTGGAAAACATTTACGCAAACGTTAATCGAGAATCACTGTACTAGTGTAAGTAATATTAAAGACAAGGAAATTTAAGCACTAAATGTGCGGTCAATTTTAGGTCATTGTAAACTAACAGGAAAACAATACTTAACAGGTACTAAATCTAATGTTAATGGCAATTCGATTGTTTCCTGTCTTTTAATGTTTGCCATTAAATATAACATTTAACGATATATCGATAATATAAAATATTATTTATAGGGTCATACGTATGATAAACAGGCCCAGCAAGTTTTATACCGGCTCCGTATACTCTGACATACGACTTAGAGCAATAAATCGTGAGTGTGTGATATTGACCAACCTATTCTTGGATATCTTAAGAAACTTGTAAATTCTGCAGTTTATGCAGCATATGATATGATATTGATAAAATAATAATCAATAAATTTGATTTGTTGGAAGACGATCTGACAGCCTCTGCTATATCTTTCTGTGTAACCTGAATAGGGGCTGTCTATTAATTAAGTTACAAGTACACACGACCCCACATTAACCTACCCTGATCTGTCAAATTTCCGCCACCATATTTCAATCCTATGTTTATCACATAGAGTTACATATTATTTGAGATATTAATACAGATTTGAGTAAGTTGATGCGGTGCTTACTGTACACCGATCTCATCAGTTTTTTATTTATTTAATCAGCCGGTTTAGAATTATTTGACAAATGTTTTCCGACTGTGTCATCCGGTGGGACTCGAACCCACGTCCCTTCGCTATCCAGGCGAGTGCTCTTACCAACTAAGCTATATAAATAAATAAGCCGATGCCACAGTCGATTAATTTTTGTAAGTGAAATTTGATTTAATTTCGTAAAAACTTGCAAAATAATTGCTTATATTATAAAAATATAATAAGTTAAGCTGATTTCATCTTAACTGATGGTTAAATATTTGTAAAAATATTTCCATTGGATACATGCGGGTACATTCCCCAAGTATTGATGAAATCGAACGCCGGCTCACTGGCGTAGCAAGCACTTGCAAAAATTCGTCGACTGACTAACGTCCTCCGTAGCTTAGTTGGTAAGAGCACTCGCCCGGATAGCGAAGGGACGTGGGTTCGAGTCCCACCGGATGACACAGTCGATTAATTTTTGTAAGCGAAATTTGATTTAATTTCGTAAATGCTTATGTTATAAAAATATAATTATTTGACATATTTTGTACGGGAATTCTGTCAATGCAACCGTCAATCGATATTTGCCGACTGTTTAATGATTGGTGAGTCTTAGAATAAGATTTTTTTACCGAATGACCCAAGTAAATTTAAGTAGGTATGGGGAAATCAAGTTCAGATTCGTCGGGACTTATTATCCCCGATGAGTTATTTACTTATTATACGAGTATGTGTCCGCCTTGGTTTGTCCCATGTTGTGTTTTACTTTTTTCCTCAATGAGGCAACGAAATCTACGTTTGCAGCCAAGCGGAGTTGCACTGACCTCCGTTAGCGCTGTCTTCGTTCCGTCTTCTAGCGTTAAACCTTGGTTTACTCTAAAGATTACACACGTTACGGACAGACGTCAACTGAAATACATTGATTTACTACAGGATAAAATAATATATAGTTTTTAAACTTTGACTCTTTGTCAACAATGAAACCAATACATATCGGTAGTTAGAGCCGTTGATTTTGGTAAATAAAAAATCAAATTTGGTATTTACTCTATGTATTTTTATTAAACTGCTTCTTACAATATCCTTCTTTGTCTTCTATAAAATAACGGACGGTGTTATGGAGGACTTATGTTAAAGTGGTTAGTATATATAGGTAGTACTTGTATAAGATCTCAATTATAGTTTTTCCTGCGTGAGTAAGTGATTTTGTTAATTATAACGCGACAATGCAAGGCCGTTACCCGCGAGCGGTGTAAACGTTGTACGAGTATTATGGTCACGCCATGGCTTGCGATGTGCAAGGCTACCCGCAATATTATCAACATACTTAGATGTGTATTATATTATATCCTAGCGCAAAGAAGCATCCAATTACTAACTACTTAAATTATCTTACCTAATACGAGTAAAGGTTAGTAGATGTAAAACTCCATTTATTCAAGCAAACCCCAATCAAATCCTTATTTATCATAATTTTTTTGTAGGCTAGCTAGACCCTACCCTAGCCTTCAAAAACCTACGCAATCATATTATGTATGTTAGAATAGTATACTGCAGATTATTTAGCATTAATTATTTACAAAAAGGTAACTCTGATTCTAAAGAGGTTTAAATTTCGAGTTGATAGTATTTTCATTTTATTTATTTTAAGATGAAAATGAAAATACTATCAACTAAAGTATTTGCCAAATATATTTTTTATTAGTTGGTGTAATAAATAAATTATCAATTAATGAATGGATTCCAATATGTGATTTTTTCTAGATAGGCCATCATTTTCTTTTGTTTTGAAAGTTTGTCAAAAAGGCACTATACGTAGATGGCGCCAGCGTTGCTATGCCATTGCGCTGGTCATTGTTTGATTCCTATTATTATTAAATAATTTACTAATCATAATAGCCTCTGTAAAGCTTGTAAGGTGGACAGGATTTACTTATTTTTCATAGCGGCACATAGGACTTTTTATTGTTTATTTATTTACTAGAAAAAAATGGCAACAGCACAAATTTTCTTTATAAGTGAGTGAAACTTTTAAAAGTGCCTTTATTGTCTATTAAAAGTAAGTTTAAGCAAAATCAAGCATTAAAATGATTTAATTCCACTTTGGTTTGTAATAACATATTGTTTTTTTTTAATTTGATGCCTTTTGCTTGGTTCAGCTTTCGTAAGCCATATATAACAGAACGCTTGATAACACAGCGGTAATGTTTCTTTGTAAATCTCCGAGATTAACAAGCCACGTCAATTGTCAAGTGTATCCCTATCCCTGTGTCCAGTTGACGCCTGTGCGTTACCTTCGTTGACAGCGCTAAGGTCGGTCGGGGGCGCGGGCGGCGCGGGCGGCGGGGGCGGTGGGCCGGGTGGCCGCTCGAGCGCGAGGCAGGGGGTCGACTCGGCCCACGCGCGCGACCGCCGGGACGAGAGCGGGTCGCCGGGGGTCGACTCGGCCCATCGCGACCGCGTACCGTCGCGTCGGCGGGTCGCGCTGCACGGGGAGAGTGTCTCGTTGCTGCCCGCTTGCCCGTTGTCGCTGCTGAACGGGATATTTGGGTTAGAATTTTGAATGTTTAGATAACCTACTATAAAAGTACACCCAAGGACGATCCGCGGCTCGTGTAGGACTGTTGCAGAATAAGGATGGATACAAGTCTGGGTTATGGGTTTGGGTGCTAGGTGGATCGGGTAATTGGTACTATGGAGGGATCTGCCTAGATCATAGCCTCATGCTGAATAAATTGGCAAGCGGTGACTCGCCAGCTACTGAATGGGCCCCTCCTGGCGTCGTGGGTCATATAGACCGGACTGAGGGGCAACATTGGCGTTGCCAGCTAAGGGTGGAGAGGTTGCCCTGGACTATAAACGACTATTATTATTATTATAATTAAGCCCTACCACTGCTTTAGGATAAATTGTGGGCTTGTGCTGAGAAGAAGCAGCGTAAGAAACTCAGTCAACAAGATGGACCGATCAAGTAAAATAATCCTCTTCCTTCCAAATTCTACGAGGAGGAGGTCCGACTACATAGAGTGAGAAAGAGAAAATTACTAAAAGAAAAAAAGCTTATATAAACTGAAATCTCTTTCGCAGATAGGCCACCGACCAAAGCCACCGGTGGCTAGCGACAAGCTGTTTATATTATTTGTAATACGTTACGGCACACGTTAAGCGAGTAGTGGCCACTCGCGACTGTGTTCGTGAAACGCCACCGGTGGCGACCACTTTGACAAAACATCTGTCAAATGAACTAGCAGATGACTGTCAATTGTAGCGGCCACCGTCTACCTTCATTTGCGCGGGACCAAAGGGCGTGTCGCGCGATAGCCACGGTGGCGGTGGTCGGTGGCCCATCCGCGCGGAGCCTTAGAAGCATAACACTCACCAGTTGCTGAACCCGGAGTATTCTTGAGCGAGCTCGGTTGAGTCTTAGGAGTTTATGTCCATTGCCTGATATCTCACTGCTGAACCAAGACTAACAACACTTAATAGAACACTTACCAGCTGAACTGTCAAATAAAAGGCAGAGTAGATCTTGAGCGCTCTGGGCCCACACAGCAACTGATTTTTTTATGAAGCATGTTAAATTTAGAAGCATAACACTTACCAGTTACTGAACCCGGAAACTCCGTCCATGGAGTCCGTCAGGTGGAAGGTCGAGTTGGTGATCTTGAGCGCTTTAGGAAATAGCATCAATAGGAATTGCTAACTTAACAAGTTAGAAGCATAACACTCACCAGTTGCTGAACCCAGAGTCCCCATCCATGGAGTCTGTCAGGTAGAAGGTCGAGTTGGTGATCTTGAGCGCGCTGGGCCCTCACATCAATGGGAATTGCTAACTAAACAAGTTAAAATCATAACACTCACCAGTTGCTGAACCCGGAGTCCCCGTCCATGGAGTCCGTCAGGTAGAAGGTCGAGTTGGTGATCTTGAGCGCGCTGGGCACCTCGGAATTGATGTCCACCGCCATGGACGTCGCGCGGCGGAACCGCGACTTGAACGAGAAGTACGCCTTGCGGGATAGTGTGCCACTGTCTTTCTTGCTGCAACAAAAACGATACACATAAGATAAACCTTTTTATCTATGTATTACGTATGAAGGCGATTTGGAACTTGCGATTTATGAAAATAACTAGTGGTTCTCAACGATTTCGTCAGCGTAAATGACGGATTTGTTATGTCCTTTTCTGGGACTCAAACTATGCCAACGTATACTCTATACTACTACTACTACTATTATATAACTATAACGTTGCCAGCTGAAGTGTTCCCTAAACACTACGATTTGGATTCCTTTAAGAAAAGAGTGAATAGGCTGCTTCTAGACAGACATGTCCCATCGTCGGCCGCATCGTCGCTTACCATCAGGTGAGATTGCGGCCAAATGTCTGCCTATTAGATTATAAAAAAAAAAACTCTACACCGTTCATCTAAATAGGTTCACCGGTTTACTCGTAAGCGTGTAATAGACAGATACACTTCGGCATTATTAATATTAGAATAGGGTAACACGGGAAGACATTTGGTCATTAAAATAAGAAAATGTAAAAAAATGTTTTTAATAGTAACTTCTTTTTAGCTGGATTACAGTGTAAGACAAGCTAATTTTAGAAATGTTTTGAATAACTACTTAAGGTACACTTCCGAGCAATGCGACTTGCGGCTCCGGCTCGCCTCATGCAGCTCCGACGAGCCGGCTATCATGGAACTATGGAAGTGTATGAAACACCTTCTGAGCATGCGATTGTACACTGCTTTAAGAATGTTTTGTAAAAGTATGTACATGTTAAGGGCTGCAATCTAGACCATAAGTTATAGTGATTATTTTGTTATGTATTTCTTGGCTGTAACCTGTCTAGTTCAACTAATAAAATAACTTTCCAGATTTTCATAAATGTAAGCAACACTTACGTGGCATTCTCCGTAGTAGGCGTCGTCGGTTTCTCCGGTGGCGGTTTCTCTGGCAACGGAGGGGGAACATCCCCGATGCTCAGCCTCTTCTCCGTGACCGCTGACTTCAGTTCTTCCTTGAAGCCGTTCTTGTCAGTCTTGAGTACTGGTCGTGTGTCGTTGAATTGGACATTGCTGTACGGGTGCTGGATCTCAGGGCGCTCGCAATTCGCGTAGATTGGTGACTTGGTTTTGGTTTTTGGTGTGTCGTATATGCCATTTTGCGGGGTCGCCTTGCTGAACGGCTTGTCCATTGCGACTGGGGAAAATTAAAACTGTTAGGTTGGTGGATTTAAAAAAAGAAAGAAAATATACTCAGTATTCATGCGAATTATAGTCGGGTTCCATTTTTTCTTTTTGGAACGGAACCCTTGTAAAACCTGAGAGTAGTGAGTATCACCTACGAACAATCTACTGAAGTTAATTAGTATAACAAACAGTTCGCTTATTCCATATGTGGTATGCAGAGAAAATAAATATTAATCAAAATTTATATAAATAATTAATTTGATACTATTTGCTACAAACAATCATTGCTCATTTACAAGCTAATAAAATATAATAAACCGAATATTAATACGACACATGAAACATCACAAATTGACAATAACTTTGAGAAGATTGCACATATCCGATATGGTCTAGTGGCTAGAATACCTGGCTCTCACCCAGGAGAGCCTCCTTCCCGGGTTCGATTCCCGGTATCGGAATTTTAATTTTGTTTTGAATTATATTTAAATACCAGTTTTAAGTTTTTTTTTACATTTCAATGTATTCACGAAGAAAACACATTTAAGTATTTAATGCTAGTGGAAAAACAAAATATCTACGACATTTTGTAAGCTACCTCATAGATATTTTGATCCACCCAGATACATCCGATATGGTCTAGTGGCTAGGATACCTGGCTCTCACCCAGGAGGCTCGGGTTCGATTCCCGGTATCGGAAATCTTTTTTAAATATTTTATACTTTTTATTTGAGCAGTTTTTGCTCAAAAATTTTTTTACGTCTCTACTGTCCGGTTTCTGAGGAACTTTCATGGCGGTTTATTATATACAGTCGTGTGCATAGAATTAAGAACGCTTCATAATTATTCTGCACTTAGAACTTTAACTGCAGTGCAGGAATTGAGAGTATTGTTTGCTTGTGTAAAAAAATATTATTATAAATGCAATTTAATAGTCCACTTATTGGGCACACTATCTTTATTGCAGAAGAAAACTAAAATTAATTAGTTGCTTGCAGATAATATAGTTGTCAGTTTAGTATTAGTCATAATTTCAGTACATGGGAAGCTGAACAAATAATTAATAACGGTACGAAGATTCGAAAAAATATTTTGAATAAATTAATTACCTGAATAATGCTATTTCTGAAATTTTTTAAATCTTGTTAATTATATTTGCATTTTTTTATAATTAGTGAGTTTCTTGTGTTTGTGAACTGGTTGATAGCGACGCGGCGTTGACGTTGTAAGTTCAAAAACTGCGAAAGCATGTCTCAGTAGGAAAATAGATCTAACTCTTAATTTCATGCGTTGGACGATTCCGGTATGTCACCACACGTCCTGTTGATAATTTAGTAATCGATTAGTTAAGATCTGGTCCATTTGGCGACCTGCCTAGGCTAGGCAAAGCTGACTATCGGAGTATTAATTAGTTGTTTTGTACGGGTTATAGTCGTATTGGGATGTCCAAACCAACCGATAAATTATTACCTTGTATTACCTAGTATTACCTTGTATCAGTCTAATGGGGTTCATGCCACCACCGGGAAACATGAGATCTTGACATTGCTGATGCTCGTGCTTTATCGCCATTTTCATATATTTAGGCTAGGCGGCGCGTCGGAAATATAAGGTGTGCGCGATGTAGGGGAATTCGGAGGATAAATTATAAACTTTGGGTAATATTTGTAAGAAATCAATGTAATTCGTGTGAAGTAAAAGAAACAACTGGTAAAATAGTAAAAACGTCAAAAAGAGAAGGAAATTGAAACATTAAAAAAAAAGTATAAAAACACAAAGAGTTCGGTTTGCCACATAAGGAAAGGTATGAAGTGGACATTTCCGGTAATTTCATGGGTCCCATTAGATTGAAAGAAGGTAATACATATATAAACATATAAGCAGAAGGTAATTTATCAGTTATTTAGATATTCCAATACGACATAAACCCGTATAAAACAACTCAGTCTGTTAAATGTTATTTCGCCAGAGAGGCTGGCCTGGTTAAGCCTGGTCGCCAAACGGATCAAAACTTATGTAAATTTTTTTGAGACATGCTTTGGCAGCTTTGAACTTTCAGCTTCAATGCCGCGGCGCTGTCAACTAGTTTACACAGTCAAGAAACTCACTAAATATTATCAAATGCTACCATAATTTATGTAAAAAACACGCTTTTGGATATTTTATAACAGCAATACTTAGATTATTAATTTACTTTAAAAAAAATTTTTCAAAACGTTTACCGTTCTTAATTATTTGCTCAGCCTTCTGTGTACTGTGAGTATGACTAATGTTAATCAGACAACTACAAAATCGGCAAGCAACTATCCAATTTCAGTTTTCTTTCACAAATTAGGATAGCTCTAAGTGTACTTTTAAATTGCATTTATAATATTTTACACAAACCAACAATTCTCTAAATTTCAGCAGTTAACGTTCTTAGTGCGGAATAATCATGAAGCGTTCCTTACTATATGCACACGACTGTATATACGATAGTCGTGAAAAATGGACAGAGAAATCTATGTTAAAATAGTACACACGCTGCACGTCAGACTACCCCACTCTGACATTAAGACCGCCTCTATTCCCTACAAAATAAAAGCTGTTTTCGTAGTTCAAATGGGTAACTTGACGTGCTACCGACCGTACATCAGAAACCAGACATAAACTGCCGTAACTTAAAATTCAATTATAAATTGGAAAACTGCTCAGTAAATAATGTACCTACCACTATATCGCTTGGTGAGGTTGCGTTTGATTTGGCGCATCTTCCGCTGGGCTGCGCTGGCTATCTTGGTGAGCGTGTACTGCCCGCCGCTAGGGGGCGACGGCAGTCGCGACGCGGGCAGCGGCGGCGCTTGCGACGACGACTGGAAGGAAAATAATCATACTGTTAATATTTCATTGATAGTTAATTTTAAATTCGCATTAAATACTGTACTTACACAAAATAATGTTTTGAACATACTAATCATCATCAGAGCGAACTCTGCCTATTCGTTATTATTACGATTCTTGTCTTGAATCAAAGAGCAAGCTAGTAAGATTTTCAATACGGTCTTAGTTATCCCAGCTAATAGTATAGATGTATGTACTCGTATGTGTAGCGTAAGAGTTTCAGTTTTTTATTGTGTGTTTTTTATAGTATTATACGTCCTCTTTTGAATACTCAAATACTGCTTAACGATTAAGAACAGTTTGCTTATAGTGCTACCGGCCTGTCAATAAAACTTTTTTATGAGGATGTGTTACAAGGTGCCCGTTCAGCAACATGGCAGCAGAAAATATTCCACCATGACACTGATTTGTCAGCGGGAACCTTGGGGTCACAGCGCACATACACAAAAAGGTATTATTAAACTACAGACGTGACCATTGAATAATATAGGGTTTTATGACTTAAAGGACTTGTCCTCTTTTTGTATGGAGGCTGGTTTTTTATTCCAAGATATCACCAACCACCAATAAACCTATATTTATCTTTAAGCTACAAAAATATGAAACACGTAACCATAGAAATCAGAATTTTAAACGCCTCCATTCTTGAGAAAAAATATGTTTTGTAACAGGCATCATCCATTGATCACTTACTTGTATTTCCTGGCTGTATGGCTATGTACCATTGCCTTTCCACTGGTGGATAAATACTACTAGGTACTACCACAGGTTATATAATAGGTACTACTGTCAATGGAATGTCAATTTTGCTGTCATTTTTTTTCATGCGTTATATGATATAGGCGAAGGTGCGGTTTCTGTACAGACAAAGAGAAAAAATAATTTAAATTTTTCTCTAAATCGGAGGCCTTAAAAAATATATTAATTATGCAGAAAGGCTAGTTTTTGTGAACTTTTTAATGTAATATTTAGTTTGTTCTGGTTAGAAATATTGACAAATAAAAAACCATTAATGGACAAGTCCTTTCCTTATCATAATAATTAGTTACAATTTTCACTTGGTCTTTTGAGTAAGATACCTTACTCCGGATGATGACGATGTCCGTATTTTAAAATCAATCCATCACGCTCACAGAACAAAAAAAACGAGTTAAAAAAACGAGTTTTTTCTATTCTGTGATCACGCTCGTTCGCACTGACATACTGGCATGACTGACATAGACGGCTGAAGCGTAAAAGAGTAGAACCAGAGTAAAACCTTTGCGGTATTATAACAAAAAAATTAGACCCGGTTTGAAATAGGTCTAAATATTAGCTGACAACAAAGGAATGAATGACACATTCGTGACATAACCTAATGGAGAAACGCTTTTCTAATTGGCTAGCTAATAGCTTAGTCCTGGCTTAAACCCGGTAAGTTTTTGTAATAACAGGGTTGGAGACGAGACGAGATGACGATGCCATCATGCTTGTTCGCTATGTCATGCTAGTATGAGTGACAGAGACAGCCGCCATTGAATCGTGGTAGAAGGATCGGCCAGTCTGCGTTACCGTCTTGCCGTTGCTCAGGGTGCGTCGGACGCAAAATATAATCAGTTGCGTCACTCTGAGTAAGGCATCTGAAGACGAGATATAGACCATAGCTCACCTTATCGTGGTCATCGGAGTCGCTGTCGCTGTCGAAGGAGTCAAAGTCGTCGTCTATAGGCGGCGGGTGCGCGGGCGCGGGGGCCGGCTCCAGCGACTCGTACAAGTGGCCAGATTCGCTGCTATCGCACTCTGGAGACAAAATAACGATTTGGAATTAGAACACTTTTTAAAGGATGGTGATATTTTACGACACATTTGATTTGATGAGTAATGAGTGGCGGTTTCTTACACCTTTTCAGGCATTTATGGAATCTTTTTCTAATATGTCACTTTATATCTAAAAACAAGTATAATTAGTGTTCACGTATCTTGCAGCTTATAATTTTTAGTAGAAAAAGAGAACGCGTTTGCAAAAATCCATTTAGATATGTTTGTAAGAATTCAGGACCCTTTCAGAAAAGTTATGTTCCAATTTCACTAACATACATTTTCACGTTCCTAAATTATGTAATAAGTAGATATCTAGATATGAGTTCATATAAATACCGTCATTCTAGTTTTCTTTTTCGTTTGGTTCTAATGTTGTTTAAAATCTAATCTAATACAAAATATAAAAAAAGGGAATTATATTTCGGCTACTAACTTACGTCACATTCCTTAAAAGGGATACAATACAACATGATAAATAATAAATTTATCTTTCCTAAGCCTGTGATTACAAACAAAATTAGTAGGCCTATTATCACTTGAAGTGGATTGATTTTATTGCATTCTCCAGTTCATGTTTACTTATAAATGGCTGTCAGCCAGCCTACGCCGGTAAGTTGGATCACAAAATATAGAAAAAAAATTGTAAGATAAGTAGGAAGGTACTTCAAGGAGAAAGAACTGTTTTAACGTAAAAATGGGAGACAGGCAATGATGCTGATGATTCTTCTCACCACGTTTAATACTCGCTTAGGCAGGCTATGATGAATGATGGATGAAGCATCTTTTTTTATATCTTATGCCAATCATCCACTTTACAAACACAGAAAAACATTACTAACACAAGTTAGACAGTAAAGCAGTCTCCTTCTGATCTTGATGAGACCGAATTCTTTATTTGTGACTATATAATTTTTATTTATTTATTTTGATATTAAGATTTGTGGAAATGCAAATCTACAACATAATATTAAAATATATTATTGCATTAGCATTTTATTATCTCAGCTCAAATAGATTGCATAAAATGACTCAATAACACATAATCTACCAAAGGATGTCTTAAGTGCAGGGTCAAAGGTGTGGCCTGTGTCTTCTCGGCGGCAATTTTATCATTCATCCGGTCGTTACAAGGAAGTGAAAGTTGTTAGACTACTCTGTAAAGATTTTAATGTTTATTTTAGACTAGGTACATAAGTTTATAATTTTAATTTTTATACATTTTTCAAACACTTTTTAATTGCCTTCTTTTGTGTAGTTAGTTAATGCCATGTGATTGTAATAATTATGCACTTGATTGATTTAAGTATGGAATGGAACCCTGGATTCACAAGATTGCGATACTAAGATAGTGTCTGCAGCCACAAATGGTCAAATTATGGAAAATGTCTTAAGGGTAAGTCCGCCATTTTTACTATACTTAAATCCGCTTTGTTTGTGGAATAATTAATCTATACTATAATATTATAAAGAGGAAAGATTTGTTTGTTTGTTTGTTTATTTGCATCGGCTCCGAAACTACTGGACCGAATCAAATGAAATTTGGCACAGAGGTAGTTTGAGACACTGGGAAGGACATAGGCTACTTTTTGTCGCGATATAAAATCATCAGGGGGGTTAAATGGAGGATGAAAATTTGTATGGAAAATCCGACTTTTGGCGCGGGCGAAGTCGCGGGGAACTGCTGGTATTAAATAAAAAGGTAAACGTTCATGCTATACTAACTAAATTAAACGTTGTATAATTTAGACGAGATAGCAAAACAATTAGCATCAGTTAAAAGTGAGTCATAGAACAATGAAGTTGTCAAATCAGGACTATAATTATTAATGTTGCAATTACATCATTTGATCCTTAACCGGCAATACTAGCTACGAAATAATAAATAAATAATACATTTGTATTGGACAGCGTCATACACATAGCTGATCCCAAAGTAAGTAGCTAAAGCACTTGTGTTGTGGAAATCTGAAATAATGGTGGTACCACAACACCCAGACCCGAGACAATATAGAAAAAAATATTTTCTATATTGACCCGACCTAGGATCCGGGACCTCAGAGATTGACATCTTGAAAGAATCACTTAATCAAAAGATTAATGAATTATACGTATATGTACTAGTGGTATATATGGCAAGAGTTGGATTTTCCATATAAACTTTCATCCCCCATTTCACCCTCTTAATATTTTTATATCGCGACAAAATGTAACCTATGTCCTTTCCAGGGGCTCGAACTGTCCCCATACCAAATTTCATCTCAATCGGTTCAGTGATTTAAGCGTCAAGAGGTAACAGACAGACAGACACACTTTCGCATTTATAATATTAGTATGGAAGTATGGATTCTCAAATTCCTAAAGACTTATTTATCTATCTCAAGCATCCGCAACGTGAAATGAAACTTGAAATGTCAAGGTTGGTTACATAAGCCACCTGCTAGCGACCCGGGCCAGCCGAGCTGTGCTGTGGCAACTGCGGCAGGCACGCTATGCGCTTCGATCCGAATAGTTTCACAACGCCGACTTACTAACTTGGTGACTTCGGCGACACGTTTGTTCAACACTTTGTCCTATGTTTTCGACATAAGTAGTCTTTATATACATTTGTTCGTTTAGCCTGAAGTATTCTAGGCGTACAATTGACGTAATGAATTTTGTTTACAGTGGGACGAGTTAAGAATTTGGATTGCAAGTTGGATAAACAAAAATAAATAGACCAATTTGTTTTCGTTAATATACATTTTATAAATATTAAGGAAATTACATACATGGTTCTTATCCCAGGGTAAGTTTCTAAAGCACTTTTGTATGGAAATACAAAGGTGTTACCACAGCACCCAGCCCCGAGACAATATAAGAATATGTTTTCTATAATTGACTAGACCGGGGATCAAACCTAGGACCTCAAAAATTAACATCATATTTAAAATAATAATAACAAAAAGTTTATTTCATTAACTTGTACGGAATACAGTGACTCGCAAGCAGATGATTTATCTATTAGCTAATGAA
Organism: Pyrausta nigrata; assembly: GCA_949316185.1. Lineage (NCBI taxonomy): Eukaryota > Metazoa > Arthropoda > Insecta > Lepidoptera > Crambidae > Pyrausta > Pyrausta nigrata. The sequence goes on along the minus strand of OX438940.1, from coordinate 18,198,716 downwards.
CTTGATCCAACAGGTTAACTGTGCTCTAGCTCTGGAGCGATGCTAAATGTCAAATTACATACTTTGATACTTAATTTCACAGTCAATATACACTCTAAAATTGATTTGGAACTTTATTTATTTATTTAAGCTATGTTGCACAACTGAATTTTTTTTTACAAAAGGCGGACTTAACTTCGGATAACATACGAGTTTGATGCTGTAGGTTAAACGCACATAGACAACATCAACAGTCAACACCATGACGGATGGCGCACTTTTACCAAGCACTCACTGGTTATGTGTACATATAGCCGGTAACCTGTACTGGTGGAACCAGAAAGCAGTGATATGCCGTGCGCGTTACAGCTCTTTAACTTCAAATTGTTTACAAGATGCCGTTGTTGTTATGCAAATGGTAAATTGAGTTAGCAATTGAAAACAATTGCCACAACACACGACAATTTAAGCAATTTAAAATTGATAAATGTGTGAATAAAAATGGCAGCATGTTTTGCTGATACCTACCACAGAATGCCAAATACTAGACTATACTATACTATACTACAAACTTATATGTTGAGTAGAGAAGAATAGAGAAGACTCCACCGACAAAAGCGTAGCTCTTAAATTATTAGATAGATATGTTAAGAAAGTAGCTTTATCTTACAAAATACATTAAAATACCTAAGCGTATCACTGGTTACATATTTTTAAACGCAAACAAGATCATGTCTGGTTAACCAGTTAGTTGCATGTTCGGTACAATCATCCACTAACTTAACAAATTATGCTAAGCGTACTTTAAATTAATTAGCTAATTAGGAATTAACATACCCAAATCTTGAAACTACAACTCTATTTTCCAAGTCAGTGTCTGTGTTTTTTCGTTTATCTCTAACTTTATCTCTCGATTTTCAATTAACTAAAACTCATTTGCACACAATCACTAAAGTAATTAAGATGGACAGAACCCACACTTGGGTCCATTATAAACCGCTCTTCAGAAGTTAAGAGTTAATTAATTTTCAATGCCCCGCACTTCATGCATGAGATGTGGTTTGATCATTATATTGGCTCTTATATTAAAAAGTAATAACATCTTATTGGTCGGTGATTCGGCAATATTATACGTGTTGATTGGTCGAATGCTATTTAAAACCAACAATCAACGAATTGCTTCGACACTAAACCAACTATTAAGTTCTGTGCATTCGAGCAAAAAGGTTAAGGTCGCAAATCTCTATGTGAAAGGCTTTGGGAATAAGTTTCCATAGATTTCGTAGTTCCTGAACTTTTTGCGATCATTATTATAAGTCTGTTTTAAGTCGTATCAGTCGATCTCAATCTGATATAAGGAGAGCGTTTTAATCAACACAATAAAGATATTAAAAATACAATGCTTGAAAGTATTCAATGAGTGCTTTGTATTAAAGTAAAAGTAAGCAAAGTCATCGATCGATATTCCTGCTAATATTGGACGATTAAAATTGTATAAATAGATTGGTTGGCACATGATTAAATCGAATCACAAATACAAAACTAAGCACAATATGTACAAAATAAAGGATGTTCCAACAAGGAACCACTGGTAAATATTTTTACGAAATCGCTGACAAAAATTCTTTTTGTGAGCGATTTCTTTTTCTTTTTTGCAAAGTGAAGCAGTTATGGATATAGAAAAATTGTAGTTAGAGCTGACTATTGACAGGCGGCGAACTAGAAAGTTAGTAAAAGTGCACATTTACCGAGTTGACCATAAAACTGCAGCGAGTGGACTGGCTGAATAACGCGTGTACAAACTTGTCGTGCGCCTGAACACATTATTTTATATCTGAGCCACGTCCGGTGAGAAATGCGAGCTATTAACAAAATTCCAAGTTTCACTGTCACAGGAAACAAAGCAGGCACAATCATCTCATACAAAACAGTTTCTAGACACTAATTATACGTATATAAAAAGTTAGTAACTTCTTAGTGTCTTAAACATTTTTAATTGGTTTGCACTAAACGCAAATGCATTAGTTCTACTTGACTGTAGCTAAAACAATTACTCGAGTCTTATGCAGTCGTAATAGGGATGCTATTGCAATGAAATTGGGAAGTCTGATATGCTGGCTGTATTACATTATTTTTTATATCATTACAAGTAGGTATTGCACGTTTGATCGACTTTACTTCTTAATTCCTTCATATCATACTATATAGGTAGGTGTAACCCAGGATAATAACTCTTAATTACTATTAAGGTGATGAAGAGTATGTAAGACATTTACCAATAAACGCAATGAGATCCTGTATTTCTATTTCTCCATCCCGTAGCACGGTCCTGAAGCTGAGCCAGCACTTATGCTCCAGGACTTCTATCAGTCTCACGTTATCCTCCAGCTCCCGCTTCCTCGACAGCCTCTGTATGTCCTCATCGTTCTGGCTGTAGTAGGAGGACTTGACACTCGTGTCGATGTAAACCGTAGATGGAGAGGTTATGAACACTATAACAAACCAAGGCAGGCCGGGCTATAGATCACACCATCGTAGTCACGGATCAAAAGGCCGCGCAAACATCTCACAATCCTGAGGCGTGCGTGACAAGTTATCGTTACGGTTCTACTGAATCGTCAAATATCTACATCACGAACGATACAAAATCGGCGTGCGACATTGTTGAGACTTAACCTCGTTCGATAAATCTACATCTGTATTAAAAACAAGCGGTTTCCAGCTACTTTTTCAGCGCAAATAACTCCAAACTTCGACCCCCCTTTCACCTTTTATGACTTAAACTATTTCTATACCTTTTATCGAATACTTAAGTCTGCGGAGACAGACAGACAGATACACTTGCATTTATAAGTATGGACTATGGATAGATGATCCTTGTTGGATATCCTTGTCACGTAACTTGTTTGAAACATACGACATTTGCTCAGTTTTGGAGACGTTTGTAAAAGATGATGGTCTAGAGCCTGGTCTACCTTGATCGCCACAGTTCCTCCGAATAGTCCGCGGTCTCGTCGGTGGCCCGACTCCTCCGTTCACCGAGGGCCTTTCCGATACCATTTTTCATCATCACTTATCACTTCACTTGCACTTTACATATGGATCCTGCATATGTTAACACAATTATCTTTCGTGTTGTTGAACGTAGCAAAGATGTATTGGCATATCTGCATTTTGTTATTAAAACTTGGCCGGTTACGCGGTCGTGTTACAGAAAAAACGAAGTCGCCGGCGGGGACTGGCCGACTCAGCTCAGGGTCGACCGGTGCGCGCTTATTTTTCACAGTTTCAATGCTAAGCGAGTTATTGCAATCGTACCGAATAATTTCCAACGAATTGCGTTGACATTGGCTGGTTAATGCACTCCGGTTCAAGTTTCAGATAGTTACCCAACTAGCACACTATTGGAAACAGCAGTCTATCTTGCAACTTTTAGCTGTACAATAGCGCTTTAGGGGTTCAGAAAGCGGTTTTAAGTTCTACTATTGCTTCCGTAACTGCTCATAGCTGCAAATGTCACTACGGGTAGCAGAAACTGAACCAAATGACACTCTAACCTTTACAAGAGTTCATTTTATAACCTATTTGCCATCTATGGCTTTAAAAGAGAGTTTAAATATGTATGTTAAAGCTTAAAGCTGCTAAAGAGCTTCTGTTGCAGCTGCTGTACGCTTCAGAACTGCATAAAGACTTTATTTGCAGACTTTTTAACGGAACTGTATAAAAGATATGTTTATCACTGTTTTGCCACTGAAAGTTTCATTGCAGAAGTAATTTGTACTTTTGCGCAGACTTAAGTAGCAATTTGATCGACTGTGTTACTAATAGGGACTTTAAAGCTTCATAATAGAAGCAGGTGCTGGTTAAAGCAGGGTAATGGATATTGCCTACTTATTTGAATACATTCTGCCATTTTGATTAAAGAAATCACATTTTATAAAATATTTGCGCCAGTTTTAAAGAAATATGGATCTGAAAGCATAGAAGTTTAAACTAAGAACTGGTGGATATCGTGGGAAAGTACGGAGAGTTTATCAGAATATGCAGAATTTGAAAAAGACAACTCAGTATATTTGTGAGAATCCTGTAGTTGAAATATTGAATAATAACTGCTTGTCAGCAATTTCGTACGACATAATATTTTTCCTTTTAACAACGCAGTTTATTTTAGTTCAGTTTGGTTGTGGAGTTGAATCTTTTATTTTACATAACTTTTTACTTTTTTTGTTCGGCCAGTGTAACACTCCATGTTTTTCCCACGTAGATGGACAGATGCAAAGTTCTTGTTTATTTTGTTGTTCATTATAACTTTGAATTATTTTGAAAGGCATTCTGAAAACATGGTTAGAAATGGCAAGTGTTAATCAAATAAAAGAATAAAAATATAGAAGCAGCTACAATAGATCATCGTATATTAGGGTTTTTCAACGAGTTCTTACGGATCTCTAAAAAAATAACCGTTGGTGTGGTTCGATACCTGCAGTAAGTACGAAATTAAAGTCATTGTAAAGACTTGAACTGCATTAGGGGTACAGGTATTACTTGGACCTTCAGAAGAGTGAAACTTAACGCTTTAACTCGCAGAAAGGAAGTATTAAGGTTGAAGTTGCAAGTTAAAGCTGCTTTTCATAGACGCCATGTTTACATGACAATCATTTATCATTACTTGAAAAATTTATAGGATTTTATTACAATTTGTAGTAAAATATAACTAAGTATAGAACCAGCAACTTACTTAATATAAATACAGTCAAGTATGTAACTTCAATATTGTGTTTATGTTTAAAAATGTTCCGTATCAAAACAATATTTTACATATTTTACGATATTCTGAGGTAATTATTGAGGCGCGTTAAAAATACTCCAATAATATCAACTACATGCACGATAAACTGATCTGTGTTTTTAGCCACTTGCATATAATACAAAATATGGCTCAAAAATACTTACCTTCACTTCTTTTAATTATTTAATTGTATTCAGTAATGTCTGACTCGCAGGAACAATACGATTTAATAAACGAGAGACAAGGTGAATTGATCCTTCATTCGTTCAGTTGAACATGTCATTCATTCAATAAGCGCCACAAGATCTTTAGTGTGGTGTTAATTATTAGTTGCAGCTTCTGTAGCGCTTTGATGCCACTATTATGAAGTTCTAATGGAACTCTAGGTTGCAAAAAGTTGTGCCCATTTGGCTGCAAAGCGGCTGCATAAGGTCTGCAGTGCACGCTCAGGCGCTTGAGCTTGGCGCCTTTGGGAACAATCGGATTGGCTCCAAAGCTCTTATGCAGCTAGTTTGTGCTAGTTGGGTATGCTCCAGCAAACGCTTCGGTTTTGCTGTCGTTTTGCAATCGATGTCGAAGGAACAGTTTACAGTAGTCTAACCAGTCATATTTATCGATGACCTAAAGCTGGATTAGTTAATTGTGTTTGATGTTAATAGTTTCTCTTTATATGTATTGTATAACAATTATAAGCAATAATAACAGACAAGCAATTTGGGGATTTCGGTGAAGTCGTGGGTTTTCTCTAGGGTTTTCCATTTGTTTTTTGTGGTGTGGTACCGTTTGGTGCAACTCGGACGGTTTACATAGAATCGTTTATTTATGGTGCATGGTGGTTGCAAAACGCGAGATACGTACGGCTGCAATCAGAGCATGCACCTTGCGAAACAATGAACGCGTAGCGAATAATTTGTTCCGCGGAAGGAGGCCTGCACAATCAATTCACTTGTCTAAGCCTTTAATAACTAATATTTAACTAAGACTTGTAAAATTAGAAAAAAAGAACTTTTATATTATTTAACAGCCGTAAAAATGAATTACTTTCCACGAGAATCCAATCAGCACCCCATTAAATTCTCCATCATTTCTGTCTTTTTTTAGAAACCAGTAATAAATTACGTGATAACGATACATTTTAGAAAGATGAGAGCTAATTTGCATTTTAGATTTAAATTGTAACAGAATACGAGTATCTATCAATACCGTTAAAGTTTTGTTAAAACGCTAGCTTGAAAAGCAGGGTATGAAATGTAGAGTTATGGAGACACTGCAGATAATGGAGGCGATCAGACTTTGACAAGAAGTGATTCCGTTACCAGCACATAATAATGTAACGGATAGGACCATAACATTGCCCGATTTATGCAGATAGTTTCAGTGGTCAAACCATTACAGGCTATTGTCAACGTACTAGTTCCGATTCCGATTGGAAATGAGAATACTTTGCTTTCACTTTGTGCAAGAGATACCTACTATTATCTACGATGATTTGGCAATGATGTCATTAGCTGATTACTATTACTATTAGAAATATGTTTACGGCAATCAAACAATGGCCATTGACATTAAAAAAGCTTGTTTGAAAAATAATGCGAAAAGTATTTTAATAATACCTGCTATCGAATTAGAAATAACCACGATAACTCTTAATAGATTTGAAAAAAGACAAAATGTAAGTTCATAAAATGTTATAGACACAACTTTCCGTGAGTGCCTATGGCAAATTGTAGGTTATTAATTCTATGTGCCATGTAAGTAGGCAGCTAAGGTAAATAAATACCAAACACTGAGAGGCCAGAAAAAGCAAACTATGCTTTATATAGACAGAGATGACAAGCAGATTTTGAGCAAACCGAGCGAGGCAAAACGGGTTTAGCAACAACTGAAGTTCTGGATTGCCTTTGCATTGGAGAGCAAGGTATGTGTGATGCACAATGCACATATGTATATGTTCTGGACGTGACAGAATCGATGGTTGTGGGCGAGCAAATTCTGTAGAGGGTGTATCAAAGGGGCATTCCGAATGGTTGACCTGGTGAACCGCAGTGGCATCAGTATGCAATAACACATTAATGATAAACGTAAATATTGGTTAGGGATAACCTCACAATCCATGCTGTAGCACCAAATTCGAGCATTGTGTGTACTACAATTTGGCCCGTACACCATACCATGTGCTTTATTATAATAAAAGCTAACGAAACCCACAGTAAAAAGAAAACACTTAAAGATACAAATCACTCTAATCTAAAACTCATCAAAGAACACAATCGCATTTGTAATACATATTAACACTTTTTAGCAGTAATAAATGAAAATGTATGTATCAAGAGCAAGAACTAACATCGCCAACTTTGATGGACCGAGGCGAAGCGTGACGAAAGATAATGTGAATAAAAAATTCCTAGTTAGAAAGTAAACTGAAACAGTTTATGTAACTGTAAACAAATAACTTCATGGATAAGTCAAGTCAGTTGTTACAATTCTAGTGAAGATAGTAGGTATTTCAAGGGGTAACGACAACGTAACCGGCCGGTCAAACAACAAAGAGCGTCAGACACTTGCGAAATTCAACAATACGAGAGTATATCCGTTTCGTATAAGTTATCACCGATGATTTCATTTCGGAACGATCTGAATAGGCACTAAATATTGATAACTTTTTTCACGATTGTTGTTTTGTTAATGGTGTGTAAGCACGAAGGCCACTTTCACTGTGCGCCGGCGTGAGGCGCGTCCGTCCGAGTGCGCGCGCGCAGGGCAAACTCGCGCGCGCCTAGAGGAGCGCGGCCTCCCCCTCCGGCCGGTGAGCCTTTTGCGACAACTGTACCGAACGCGTGGGCGCACTAGAATTGCCATTTAGGTATCACCCCTGAAGACAACTTTAGCACTCAGAGAGAGACATCGTCATATACAAACGTCATCCATCACCAAGACAATCAACTGACTCAGATAACGACTTTGATCGAAACAAGTTTCCGCAGTAATTAGCCAAATAGGTGTTCCGCGGCAGACAGTTGTAGCCGCTTTTCATTTTGCTTATCTCAGAATATGTCGAAACACCCGATAGTCGAAAACAATAATTCTACCAGTTCCACATTTTGCAAAACTGGTCCTGCCAGACTACAGAGAATCTAGGCCGATTTGCGATCAATTAAGCTATGAATTACAGACAAAAGGATTGTAGAGGTTGTAACAAAGATGATGGAGTATGCAAAAATTCCGAAGGTAAACGACGCGAGGTAAATGCTGCAAATTGTAATGCACAAGATATCTGGAGTGGTGTTCTCGATATACACTAGAGTGACATAATATCGACAGCGTCGCTTAGCCACAAGTTGCACGAGCGAGATCGATCCCACGTTCGACTTCGGCCAGAATTTGACTGCGTTGGTTGCGAAAACGAGGGCTCTATCGAGATTTAGTGCTCTCTGATTGCTCCTGAATCGAGTTTGTATTCAGGCTCTATGCTCTGCTTGAGTAGCAGATTTTCCGTGCGTTGCTTCAATAAAGGCTACTGAACCAGTAACAGTATCAATTTCCTGATAGACGAAATATTCGGACATAACTGCACTCTTAACACAGACTTTTCACTAAAATGTATCCAAATAAGACACTATTCATCATAATGATGTCTATGACATAACACTCCAACAAATAAATGATTTGTATTTAAATCAAAGAGACCTATTATGAACGGACAATAACACGGACAGCCTTCCTAGACCCGTCGACATAATCTGGCTATTGTTACTGGACCTTACAAAGGTTTCTCATAATTATGTATTTATCCGGCATTTATTAAAATTGCTTAGCGAAAGTCAAATCTGCATTTTGTGTATTTTTCTTCCAATTATTTTCGTAACTATTTCAAATTACGTTCATATGTTGTGCTCTTTATGATAATGTGCTTCTAACTACATGTCAATATTGTGGTGGTGTGATATCAATCGCATGAAGGTAATTAGCACTGGCTTTCCTCGGAGAGATGGATTTCCCGCCTTCTGTCTGCCACTTATAGTTTTTGCCTTACATTGTTCGCGGAGACACTCGTTTTAGAAACATCTTCGATTCTGTATTGTCTATAATCTTATCTCTCAGTGAAAGTTTGGTTTAACAGTATTATTTCATGAATATATATGGCCGGGAAGGTTGGATACCTCGTTAGGTTTTAAATTGCATTAACAACATTCTTTGGCGTAAAACATAAAATCAAAAAATATAATTTTAACAAATGCGCATATCACTAATGATCCGAGTTGCGTTGCACCATTTAGTCCCAAGCTTGTTAAGCCAACATGGACGGTAGAGCCTGATGCAAGAGCTCATTTTAACGACTTGCCGAACATATTTGTAAGCCCGAGCCCATATTCTTTTACGGTCAAGGATGAGTAATACTCGTGTCTACCAACCCAAGCCTTACATCGTGAGGCGTCGTAAGAAGACATGTTTTGCCGCGCGTCAAAGATATGTGCGAACTTGCGCAGGCATTCTATTGTTGTCGTATTTTCGATTCAATTTCCTTTGTTTTCGACGAATCATAAACATTGTGATATGTTGATTGAGAATGTTTAAACTTGCAGCGACAATAGAGGCGCTTGGTGTAAACAAAACTATCGTCTATCACACGTTAAACGACGACAATTTTTCGGATTTGAGAAAATATTTACTTAGACGTTTGAATTTATAGTTGGCTTGACGATGAATTGTCAAGAGCAGCACGCGGCGTACAATAACATAATAGCTCAGATCTAAACAAACCTAGGTATTCGTAAGTTAGAACATCCAGAAATTGTCGCAACGTTGTGTCTAATCTATCACAAATGAAATCAATTATAAAAACAGTCAGGCAGGTAACATTAAGGAAACAGAAACTAATGATTTCAGTTTCCGCAAAGAAATGAAGAGCCAAAAAGCAAATCGCGTTACACTACACGATGTTAACGAAATGTCCGCGGCAACGGTACAGGAACAGCAAAATGCCATAAACGCACGAAGGCAAACCGGAATCCGAACACTTGTTAACGATTGTTACAGCCCGATACATTCGATTGTGATTGTGACTCATTGGAAATATTGAGCGTTAATGATCTGACGAAATCGGACACTTTTCTTAGCCACAATTGCATTGGGGAGCTGCAGCTGAATACAAAGTAGTTGGCGTTGAAGCGAAAGACAAGAGTCGACACAACGTTGATAGTATTGGAACAATGTTTCTTGAATAATTACTGTGATGTGAATAGTAATTGCTTGCTAAAAATTATTTGGTCCTCCAAGGAATTTGAATATAAAACCTATGCAACGGTAGACGATAATGCAAGTAATTTTTAGAAAGAAAGAAAAAGCATTTATCCGGAGATCGGTGAACAACGGAACATTTTACAAAATATTATGAAATGATCTACCGAAAAGGCATCCGACTCAGCATTAGTCGTGGTAGCCGTGGGCAGACTACGACACTGATTTTCAGCGGATGCCTGGGGCAAATTCTTATGTACATTACACAAAAAATAAAAAGAATAAGTATTACGTTAAAAACACTACTATAAAAAATAAAGAAAAACAAGCAAGATTTTACTTAAAATGATTTGTTTGAATACCTTATTATTCGTTATGTTTCGGGTAGTTTTATCAGTCAAGTAAAGTCTACGGTCGACGAGATGATAATATGCAGTATAAATTGAAAGTTGGCAAAATGATTGCAATGTAAAGTAAGCGTTCATTTATAGGGATACTTGATTGCTTCGGTGCAACTTGTTTGAAAACGGTATCGGTATTTTAATTGACACAAGATTTAAAACAGAATTATTTTATGCAGCTAAAATCCGGTAAATAGGCGGCTGTACCATTAGCAACGCAACTGGTTCTCACAGAAGCTGTGACCTTCGCGTCACCCATTAATTCGTAAAATTTCATTGCACGACCATTCCGAACTTATGTTGTAATTGATAGTTTTTATTGCCGACAATGCTAGCGTTCATGAATTGTCCATCAGACTAGTACCTACAACATAATAGAAATACTCAACAAACGATTTACAGAGAAGTACAACAAGATTGATTTTAAAGTAATATTTTTCGCATGACGTAAGTTAATAAGCGTGAAAAGTAGTAATGAAACTACTTTCATTTATAATAAATCAATATTGCAATAAAGCGAACGGTACAGATGTTGATGCAAATCTGAACTGCATAATGACTACTAATTAGTTAAGGCAATTATATAGCAAATAATTAAAAACGTATCTGAATATCTTACACAAAAGAATGTTCCATCATTAGAAACGTTTCTTCATTTTAATTAATGGTAAGATGAAGTTTGACCAACAGTGAATGTTCAAACAATTAGTTAAAACTTGGAAGACAAAGCTCCAAAAATAACAAATACAGCAGTTACACGGTTGATGGAGTAATCAGAATTATTTAAACAAGTTTTGGCCTTGAAGACCTCGAACGTGCAATTTAAAATCTTGAATATACAAAAAGTTGCAAACTCGAATACACAATAAGTGCAAAGTGATTTAATCTTCGGGAGTGATCGTGTGATCTTTGCTGATAGTGAAACGTGCGGTCTAGACATGAATGATGCATGCGTAAATTCTGCAGGTATTTTTTCCGAAAATACAACTGGGTATATGAAGTTGATGGAGGCAAGAGCTGACCTTATTCAGCAAAGAAGAACATCATAATATGTGACATTGTGTTCTTGCTGAACCTTCTGCACCATATTATTTTCAGTTGCACAGACAGACTAAAACATTAAAATTCTTCAGAGATCATGTTTCCACACCCAAAGAAATCAATTGTTATGAGACCGCCGGCGGTCTTATGATCCTCAAGAGGTATACTATTATGAAATAGTAAGTATCCACAGTGTAGATATTGTATTATGTACTATTGAGTACCTATAAGTAATCAGCTGCAGCTGGCTTAAATATCACATCGAGAAATAAATTTGAAAGTTTATTATGGGTTCCCTTTTCATTCCTTCCGCAGACAAGAGACAAAAGATCCAGAAAGTGGCTGCAGGCAATCGAGCCCAATATAACCAACTATTCATAGGGTTGGTCACGGTGGCTGGCCAATCTTGGGCGCTGCGTGCGCGCACCCAGCCAGGAAGTCCACTCCGCTAGCCGAGCACAATTGCTTGTTATAACATAATGCCCATTATGTGCTTGACAAATTACCAGGAACAATTTACACATGTGCGCGTTATTTCTAAACTTTATGTAATGGGACTCTATACATAACTTTGTGGCTGAAACCAGGTTATCCAAGATTTACCTTTTTTAGTCAACATAAGTATAAATCTTACTGTAAAATTCTAGCAACATTCACCTACTTACGCCAATGACTTACGCATATGATTCAGTTTACTTTGACTAATAGCTCCCCAAGCCAGATAAAGAAGCCTTAGTAAAAGGTTAATTGAAATTTAATAGTATTATTTTAACAAGTACCTACTACATCATTATGTATAACATGAAGTGGCTTGGTGGTCTAGCTAGACTGTTAAATACAATGTTTAAAAAATAGAAATAAAAGAAAAATATGAATATAGAGAAAATTTACATATAGGGAAGAAAGAAATAAACATATAGGGAAGAAAGAAATATTACTAACAGTTAAGTAAGCACCCTAATGCAAAATGGAAAGTCGTAGGTCGCCTCCAGTTTTTTTTACTAAACCGCAAGGTGACAAGACTAAATAGAAAAACCTGACTGCCATGCCATAACAAAAGTAATCGAAATCGCCTTTTACTTTACTATTCAGTACCTACTCACAATAATAGGTGAACAGCTAATTGTCAAAAACTTCACAGTTCACTGACCACACTGACAATTCTTTACAGACTTTCAGTCTAGACCACAAAATGTCTGAAGTCTGAACTAAGATTAGTATATTTAAAAAATGTATGAAACACTTTGGTACGTATGTATGTACCTACTTTAGTTGGACTTCTTAAGTTCTTATTTTGTTCTATGGTTGAAATTCAATTTGCATAAAAAGTTTAAATAGTTTCCTATCACTGACACTAAGTATTTGGCGCACCTTCTACTTCAGTCAAATTCAATCCTGATTTGATAAAAAACACTTTCCTGTTACATTAAAAATATATAGAACCTTAATGAACCTATAGCAAAGCAAATACTGAAAACTGTTTCATTCTATTTCAGTGAATGTAATCTATGTAGGTCATGTTATCGCAACGATCTCGCATACGCCACCGATCGATACGAAGTTGTATAATAAATGTAAAGGGTAGATAAGTACCTACCTAAGGGCATAGAATAAACAATAGTACACGTACTATTGTTTATTCTATGCCGTACCAGCTGCTAGCTAGTTTGGCAGTCAGGATCAGAACGGATGGCCACAACCTGTTAAGTGCAATTTTGCCCCGGGGGCGGCTGTTGTGCGTAAAGCATTTTTCCTGCGACAAAAAAAAGTAGCGCAATCCAGCCTAGGAAGATGTGTATATAGGTAACATACGACACATACAAACTAAGTCAAATGTATACAGAACTCAATTATTTTGTCGGTCAAACCGATAACTACAATTGAACTCGGCTCCGATTTTCACATTGATGTTTTCGGTGGGATAACATTACTTTCACAAATAATTATATGCCCGTTGAACATTATTTTAGAATGTATCTAAAATGTAATGTATAAACAGCCGAGAAGAATGTCCTAAGCGCAATCTAAGCTGGAATCCGGCAGCGATTAGCGCGCCTACACTGTGCGCGCGCAGGCGGGCCGTGAACTTGTTGCAACATAGCATTTGAGTCTGACAATATTTAATTTCCAGTGTGAATTTGGAGAAACACCTTAGATTAGAAGGATATAATAAAGGAGGTTCAAGGGTGACTTTTACTTCAGCCCTGTTGGGATCGGGGTTTTGATTTGAGATAAGTGTGAGTGTTAGTTGATACATTTATTTGACAGGCAATGATAACTGCAAATGTTTAGTAAGTATAAATTTAAGGCAGTCCTGCACAAAATTGAGAAAATTAACGTATTTCTAAATCACTTGTACGATGAGCTGAATTAGTTAAATACATTAAAACAACTTATTTCCGTTAGCCTAATCATTGCACAAGGTCCTGGTCTTGTTGAAATTTGAAACATTTTCTTTATGATATAATTTTTCGTTAATGTATATCACAAAGAATTTGTTTCATTTTAATTATTTTGATTGGTTGATTTTACAAACTTAAAGCTTTACTATCAGAGTTACTAATCAGCAATAGATTAACATACAGCCAGGAATATAATTGTTTAGGAACTGAACATTTCTTTTTGCTGGTGGTAGTTCTTGTGAAATTGCTAGAGGCCCTACAAGCTTAGTATTAAGCTTTCTTTGCAATAGAATTAATCACAAGTAACGAGACAAAGTTTTTTTAATGCTGGTTAGATTTGAATAGTTCGGAATGCACGCCGTAGGACGACTGTCACTGCCTCGGCGACTGTTGCGCAATGCGCAGGAGTAGCCGTCGCGCCTGCGAATAAGCGACAAACCTCGAGATTATGCTAATGTGTTCATTTACAAATAAGAGCGTTTCGGGTTTTAGCTCCTAAACTACTACAGATTTGGAAAGCGTCATTTAACTGGTTTAAATAGCAACCGCTCTGAGTAATCTTGTTTATATTATACATGGAGGTACGGACGACGGCACGCTACGGTAAACATTCACATCTTATGCATATGTAATATGGGTGATTTTGCAACAAAACTCTCTGATTTGCTGGTCAATGTACAATTCCTGCTGCGCCTGATCTCTCTACAGTCATGTTGAACTGCCGTCTCACCGAATTATGAGAGTGAAGGAACAGAGAGTGCACCTGTGTATTGCGCACACACTTGTGGACTATAATATCTCACGCGCAGTCGGCTAATCTCTGTTAAGAATGGCCACTGTAGCCGAAATTCGACTAGGAGGACTTTATAACTAGTAGTTTTATATGAAATAATTAACTAAACACATTATTACACCTAGAAGTATTATATTTATCAACTCTGAAATAACAAGTTACCAGAAACACTTTGCAAAGAAAAATAATAAAGCGCCATCTACAGTGATCTATGTAAACTACGTCTTCGCAGCGCGAGTCAATAAAGTTACGTAGGCGTTGTTGCGTCACCGTCTCACTAGATGGCGCTGTTAGCTTCGCGAACGAAAAAGGCCATAGGAATGTACATTTATTTTGACGATTTTAGTTGGAGGTCAGTGAAATAGAAATAAATTACTAACCTTTATCATCAGCTTTTGGTTTCGGAGATTTGTGCCACTGGTGCCGTACTTTCTGAGACCAGCTCACAGGACTTTTTCTTCCTCTACTTCTTTCACGGACACTGCAATTTAAAAGATTCATTTTTACACATTACTACAAAAAGAAAACTTTGTTTTTGAAGTAATTCAGGACAGGCGGTTATCATATCCCTATGCATTTTCAGTACTGAGCTTCAGTCGAACAAGTTATCCTACCGGGTTCTGATAAGCCTGTTTACGTTACGCTTTGGAAACTATTATAATTTATTAGGTCGTGCAAAGTGATAGATAATGGATATTGATCTGTTCAGTTATGGTGTTATTTTGAAACAACACGTGATAAACGAACATAATAGTTACACTTACATAATAATCTTCTGTTCTTCAGTCTTTTCCTCGTCAGAAACGTCGACCCAATCGTCGCTTCTGTCGCTCCTGTCACTGACGCTCGTCTCGCTGCTTGGCACTTGGAATGCTATCTCTTGACCATTGTAACTAAGCACTGAACGCTGCCCATAGATGCTATTGGTTTTCTGTTCGCTCGACATGGTCGACTGGCTTATATTTGACACTGTGTCAAACGATAACCGCTTCTGAACAGCCGACGCTAACTGCTTCTTCAAATTATTTCTAAGCTTCACCATACTTGGGCTGTTGGGAATACTTTCATAGCAGTGGGACAATGATGCCCCATCACTGTGTTTGATTGTATCGTAAATATTTTCAGAATCGTTGTACTCAGATGATATGAAAGAATGTCTATTACTGTAGCTAGGACTACTGTCTTTGGATTTGGGTGGACGCAGCGGAATCTTCTCATAGATCCTTTCAGATCCAATCTTTTCATAACTAACTGTAGAAGCCCCACTAACTGATTTTGAGATAGCGTAGTTTTTGTGGTTTTCGTCAGAAGAATACGGTCGATAGCCCTCGGCGATTTGAATGCCTGAGCTAGAGGTTAGGCAGTATGGTTTGATAGGTGATTTGCAGTACTCATATCCATCGTCACTATCCCCGTCCCCACGAGTTCTCTCTTCCAGTTGTTCATCACATAGTTCGTAATTGTGCAAACTGCTCTCATCCCCTTCAGGGTGTGACCTCATTTCTAAAAGACACTGGTAAATGTTTTCCTTTGTATTTGTGTCTGTAGATTCAGGAGGTTGAGTAGTGTCTTCTTTGGGTATTTCTGGTAGTGGGCAATTAATTTTTGAAGACCTATCAATGGTTTTGATAGGTATTATTACAACGTTATCAACATCTCTTGGTTCTAGCGGCTCATAATCATCTTCTATGACAGGTTCTTTGCTTGGCCTAGTTGTATATCCTACCAGGACTTCTTTATTATATGCCTCAACTAAATTACTTTCGAAATCAGAGTCAGCGTCGCCTTTGCTAATATTCGTTTGAGATTCAATCTTTTCGGAAGTTTGAGATTCTTCTCTGCTTGTAATCTCTGTACCGTCTCCAGTGCATGTTATTGTAACTTCATTCATCGTAACACTAATAAAACCATAGGGGCTATCCGATACTGACTTCTCACTGTCCGAGTATATTTGAGTACTACTCTTTCTTCGCCATAAAAAAGAATCATTTGGAGTGATGTTAGAACTGATGTCTTGATAAGTCTTTTCTTCAACTTTAACGTCTGTAGGCGATAATATCGGCTCACTATCAACGGGTGTTACAGTCATTTCATTGGCATCTTCTTGGATTATTTCGACAACCTTCAAAGGTAGCTTTTCTGAGTGTATGTAGTTTGTTTTATATTTTTTCCTATCATATAGAGGTTCCTTTTTTCTTAGTTCAACGTTTGTATTAGTGACGGGTTTTGGCAGTGCTGGTATTTCTACAGTAGGCGGTTTAATAATTTTAATTTTTGGAACACCATCCTTTACAACAACATTTTTTGTTAAAACTAATGATGATTTCTTTTCAGGTACCTTAGGTTTTTCTTTAACAGGAGTTGTACTTTTATTTTTTTCAATTTGCCTTTTTAATGTATTGTTAGATGTAATAGATTGGGCTATAATTTCACATTCAAACTTTTTGATAACGTTTTTGACTACATTCTGTTCATTCGTTTTGCTCTCGGTTTTCTCAGTGTCTTTAGACTTCACAGGAGTGCCGTTCACAGAATCAGACCCACTTTGGTTCTCACTAGAATCGTGGTACTTTAAACGTTTCTTTGGAGATTTTGGAATTTTCGTACCATCCGATTTAGATCGTATGACACGAATCTTAGCTGAAGTATTGTCTGTTATTATTAATTTGTCTATGGAATCCATACTCGAACATCGTTTTTTGTAGTTGCGTCTTTTAGAATTCCGTCTTTGACGAAGTACTATTTTGATATTGGGGCTAGAACTAAGAGTTGAAGAGGGAGTAGAACTGTTGCTGGCTGAACATCGTGACGCTGTTTGTAAGTCTTCAATGGTTTTAGCAAGTTTCGATTGTTTTACAGATCCATTATGAGATTCGGTAACTAGATTGTTGAATTTTTTTGTTAGTTCTGAAACTTTGCTGCTAGTGATTGTCATAGTTTTGGTCGCTAGTGGGGGTCGTCTGTAGGAAGTAGATGCATTTTTAATTTTGAAGCTAACTTTTCTTTGCTGTTGTTCCATTTTTTTCTTGAAACAGGATGACATATTATCCGTGTGAATATTCACGGCTGATTTGCTTTTTGTTGGCGTGACTGGGGGTTTCACATTTTTCCCTCCACCCGTGCTTCTTGTATCTTCGCTTTCTGTAGTGATTGCTATCTGAGCATAATGCATATGTGGTTCTAGTTTTTTTACGTTTTGTTTTGGAGCAGTCATAACAGGACTGACGGTTGAGTTTAAAAACGCTAATTTTGCTTCATTTATTGATTTCATCCTATCGTTCAAGGTTGGTATTGGAGGTTTAACGGGTATCGTGTACACATATTTGTTGCTGTCATTTTTGTTTTCTTTTATAGCCATTTTTTCGTTTTCTGGCAGAATAAAGTTCTTCAACAACGTCTTTATAGAAGTACCGTGTTCCTTCCCGTCACTGTTGAAACTCTTTATGGATGAAATCAAGTTGTTCGTAGTTATCGATTCTCCTTCCATTAGCTTGTTCAATAACATTTGTGATGTGTATCCCTGTACGTTTTTCTACGCCATCTGTAACAATCAAAAACAGAAATTAAAGTAATTGTAGGAAGTTATCACGACCGCTACTATGTGCCTACGAAATAGATCTGAGATATTTGGGTTTTGGTCAGGAAATTAATCTTTATAGATTGCGTCACGAAATTACAGCATGTAGCAATGAAAAACTAATTACTTCATCATAAACCTGGTTCGGTTTGAGAAGTGGACCACGCAGGCAGCGAAAGTATGCTTGTTTCTATTGTCCTAATGTGTTTCCACTATTTTCCCGTGTTGCCGTATTGAATGGCGTGTTATTGTTGTACAAAATAGGTTCCCACGAGATTGCACTAATGATATATGGGGTAGACTGCAGTAACATAAAGACACGTGTAAATTTACTGAAGACATTTAAGTAGCAGAGTTTCGGAATAGATTTATAGTGCAGTAAAGTTACTCCACTGCTGTGACGCGAGTGCATATTCAAGTTGCACAAACACAATGCTTTACATGCCATATATTGATCAATCAAACCAAACAAAAATCGTTAAATTATGTCATTCTTAAGACCTTGCCAAAACACAGCCTTTTTGATTCACTTCGCCTACGTCGTCTGCCTGTCTATAGGCACGATAACGATTGTCCTGTTCGAAGAGAGTTGCGTACGCGCATCGCATACTAAACACTTACGAAAATGTAGTATAATTCATCGCATAAGATGAGCAGCCCATACATTATTGTTTGAGTAGATTGATTTAAATGAATGTAATGAAGTTAATCAAACTTTTATTACTTATTTTATAATCTCACTAAGTATGTACCTACAAAAGCACGTCAAGGTAAGTACTGCAGCAATTTTATGTAGTTGTAATAGGGGTGATTTCGAAACAAAAATTTATAGTTTGAAGTACTTGCTACTGTACTCTAATAAGTTTTGCGATTTTATCACGCTCGTAACGCAACTCACACCGCTTGAGTTTCGGGTCGGCTCCAACTCTGCATATGTTGTTCAATGTGATGTGTAATTTCGCAGCGTATTTGAATCACAATGGACTTTATTATGTACGCTAGGCTATAATGCAGTCGATAAGTAGGTATTCAGGTGACAAAAGCCTCTTTGTCTCAACAGCTCAGACGTGGTATCTTTTGGTCGGGATTTGTGTTTACTTGCAACATAGGGAAAACAAAACAGTTTTCATGTTTTGTTTGGTCATTTCTATATTAAGTTGTGACGACAGCTGTAGCCAATTATGTTATATCGAACAAAATTACGTTATCACTTGTTGTAAGGTGTTTACGGTTACATTCTTCCTATTTTTTTGTTACTTTGACAAACTTTTTCGGTCATTTTCAGTAAAAGTGACATCTGGCGACAACACAGACGAAAAATAACTCTTATTATATAGTCTTCATTGCAGACGTTCTTTTTGTCACTTTGCACCTCTACACGGTACATATAGCTTTTTCTACATAGGACGATGCAGCATGTTCAAAATTTATTTTCCGAATCGAAATACAAGGCGAATTTATTTTTAAAGCTCTGTATTTCTGATGAAAGTTGTTCTGATTGCCGTTACAATATGGCAGAGGGCGGTGTGGTCGCGTTGATCGGGATAATCTGCGGGGTCAGGTCACGGGCTTTCTCCATGGGAACACCGTACGTGAAGGCTTTATCACGCTTTTCAGATTAGGTCATGAGAGTTGAAAATCGGCATGCGTAAGATGACAACATCAGATGTAGGGTAGACCGAACTAAATGATAAATAACGGATACAGACGGTGTGCCTTGGAAAGCTATGGAAAGCTATCGCTTTTCACCTAACTCTCCACGTTAGGTGAGAAGAGATAGCTTTCAGCGGTAAGACCGCCTGGTGTGTATTGCTATTTGGCAACTCCAAATATATTAAATTAATTGGTTAAATGATATAATAATCCCACGACTCATTATTGAATAATATCTTGATTGCCCAGAATATAAAAAGTAGTGTCAATCAGTGGGACTTTCTAGTAAACACTATCGCCTAAATGAAATTCGACAGACACATTAGGTAAAACTTGCGAAAACGAATACAGAATTCAGTTATTATTCCACCTTACTAAAAAGAATGAAATGTTACATCTTTTTAAAATACCTAGGGCTAATTAACTAAAATGGTGATATAACTAATTACACAATACACCAAGTAAAAGGGGTAATAGTCTCGAATTATAAACTTCTCCATTACTTGCCGAGAAAAGGCACATAATAAAGTCCGATTCTTCTCGGACATGGTACATTATGATTAACTGATGGATGTGATACGGTTATTAGCGGCACATGCACATATTGCACAATGTCTCGTGCCCACTAACGAAACAAGTAATTTTATAACATTTGATATCATTAATAATTCGTTAAGATGATTTTAACATTTCTTCAATTGTGGCGAAGTTTTTGATACTTTATTGAACTTGCTTTTGCCGCATTTATTATGCGGGTAAATTAAAACTTTTTACGTGGACTACTGAAAAAGAACAATGGCTACATGTTGTCATATAAGCATAATTTTTATTTTTATAATTTCTGGAAGAGTTTGATTTGATGAAAATTTGTATGGGAAGGCCGACATTTGCGCGTAGGAATTCAGTATTTAAACAATTTAAATATTTTGTAAGATTCTTATATTTATGACTAAGTTTAAGTTTAATTTTTGGCACCCTGATCTGAAGACCTAGATTGTCGTTTACTTCTATTCATGGTTTTTCTAAATTATCAATTGATAAAAGCACACTATATTACTGTACTCGTAAAATTACGTAAATTATTGCTTACAGATATCATCGATTAATTTCAGACACGGGCATTATTATGATTTGCTGATGGGCCACGGGTTAACACGTTAGCCGCCATGTTGCACAATGTCTCGTGCTGGACAGTGGTTCAAATTTGCGCACGCGCATGCAAAGCTCGAGAAAGCAGCGGGTAGGCACGTGACGGAAATCTGTAGGCTGGGGTCGTAGGGCTGCCAAAATTTTGAAAACAGTAGTGTTGGCGACAACTTCTATTATAATTTTGTAAATACTTATTTTTAATATTTTATTTTTCATACTTTTTTGCTTTGTTTTTGTTTACTTTTAGACCTTTGCCATTTTTATTTGTCAATGTGCTATTCTAAGTCAGAATGTGCTGTTATAAGTCAGAGTGTGTTGTTATAAGTCAGTGTGTAGCGAGTATGTGCAAATAAAGTTTTATTGTTTTAAAAGTGTTCGTCGTCCTGGCCCCTAGCCCTGCTCCTAAGTTTTTCCTCGCGTATGTTTTAGAGGTTTAGCTACAATGGGTAGAAAATGAAAGGGGTGTTTTCATGTTTATATGGACAGTTTGTTATATTTCATTAAGTAAAACAATGACAGGTTCGTCATGCTACAAACAGACTACGATTGTTTACATTGTTGCTACGGTTTGTTTATACAACGCTACGCCGCTACGAGGTGGCTGTTTATCGGAGATAAGCTGTGAAATATAGCTTATTTTATATAGGGAAGGTATAATATAGGTTTATTTAGATATACGAGTATATCATTGAACACCACATCACACAGTTTATTCGCATTATAAAAAGGGAAATATTGGCTATAATTCTAGATGTGCATAATGGGCGGGATCATCGCCATTTGTTATTTACGTCACAGAGCAAAAGTGATTAATTTCAATTTTACAACGTTTGAGAAAAATTGACATTTATAAGGTTAGGTATTATATCAAGCAAAAACTAGGAAAAATTTCAGAAGATGGGAGCAAAAACAAACGAGCTTTTGTAATTTATCACAATTAATTTTACAGATGAATATGATAAAGGAATTATGATACTGACAGAATGCTATTTCGTAGAGATACAAGTTACTAAGAATTAATGAAATAATTATTAAAATGACAACCCTGCACCGATTAATTATGACGCGTCGCTACCACCATACGAAACATTATAGTTATCTAACTCGCTATGTGTTTACACTAGAAACGTAGTTTCTATAATCCATACCAATTTATCGGACGAGAGTCTGGTTAAGTGTTAATGACAGTAAGTGCATAACTGCAATTGACCGGTTTTCGAGTAGTGAATGTATAATTTGTTGGGTGTCAGCGTTCATACTGTAATATCGACAGGATAAGAGAAGTGGTAGTTTGCTTACATTTTCCAGTTATAAACGGAAATTGTGTTGGTTTCTTTTTCAACAGGTCAGAAATTTTCAAACTCTACATAGATAATTAAAGAATCATTATTGGTACTTTTAAAGGTTTAATTGATGCTCGAATAAAACCTTCACGTCCTCTTGTTTGTTTGAGAAGATGAATTTGAATGGTAGTAATTTATATCTCTATGTTGTTTGAATGAGCAATTTCCCTAGAGTATAGTCAAGGCGTTATCAGAAAGAGTCAAGAGATTGCGCTAGGTAGCTAACAAAATTTGCGAATATTTTTAATACCACATAGTAATATGATTTTTTTCCCGTGCACCTTTGCCTACATTGTTTTCACACACACATATTACATATTGTTAGGTATAATTGTTTGTTATATTTAAGCTATGCATCTTTTTAGGTTACAATTTAGCCCTTAAGCCATTGTCAAGTAAACTGTGTAATCCTAATTGTAATCTGTTTTGCATCTCGAATAAATAAAATAAAAATAAAATAAAATAAAATACTGACTGTTTTTGTAAATATCTTTGTCACGTTCCAGTGCTAAATGCATTGAAGGGTGCTTAAAACAGCTGTAGTTAAACATCATTATGAAAAAACTCACCAAGAGACCATGTACTTTCACTTTGACTTGCCCAAGCCACAAAAGTTAAAAAGGAAAATAAAATAAATAAACACTGGCAACATAGAAACCTATTTAAACAACAAACGAACACATTATTTGAAAATCGAACGCACGAACGTCGAACTTTTCGTATGCGCACGAGTCTCGCCGGCCAGTTTGTATAACTGTAGCCTAACGGCACATGTGCTCGAAATGAATCGGAAATGACTTGAGTGGTTTCTATAGCAGAATCGTCTATATTAAGAAATATTTTTCAGACAGACTTTAAGATATTTAGGTATACATGTAGTCACCAAATAACTATACCTCTGCGAAGATTATGATTGACTTGATTGAGCCTTCTTCTCACACTAATCTTACACAATTTTTTACTAATACTTAAATGGAATAGAAAATTAAAATTAATGTTCTGTCCATAATAATATTAGTTATTTAGTGCATATCATAAAACTATTAAAATCATGAAATTTTGAGTAGATATGAGTATGTCGACATCAAATTGCATAATCAAAAATTCATGAACTAATTAGTACAGTTAATTAGCAGACATTCATTAACGTAACAACATGGCCTAATAGAATAAACGAGATAATAAAATGTTATTTTAATAACAAAACAATATCGAGTATATAATAGAGTTCACCTCACAAACTTATGCAATATGCATATAGGAAGAAAGCAAAATGAAAAGACGTTTCGCCTATCTGTAATTGTGCACACTAGTTCTACTGTAGGCTGGGATCTATTATGAAGTCGATAGAGCCAAGGCAATTTGAGATGTGCCAGATAACATTTTGAAAACAATACAATCCATTACATTTCCATTTTCATCATTTGCAAAACGGAAACCTCCTTCAGCAGTGGAAAGCTGAAATACTTTAGACTAGTTAGTAGTTTCTACGTCTGGGAACTTCACAGGTGATTGTCTGACCAGAAACCGGCACGTAGGAAGTAAAATAATCTCCATTTGCGTGTGACGAATGTGAATGTGTTACTGAATAGCCGCTTGTACTGGTCTTATCCACCAGGCATAATCTTTCTGGAAGTTAAATAGTATGTATGTCAGGTTCATATACATACGAGTAGGTGGGTACGAGTATTAGACTTTTTTATCACCTTCCACCCATCTTAGCTCTTCTGATGTTCTTACAATGTAGTTTATGTAATATGGAGTTTTTTTACAGTAGTTTGTATGACATTAATAAATCATGTAACTTCTATTTAAAGAGTAAAATCAATAATTACGAAATGAAATCAATTAGACCATCTTTATATAGCGGGCGACTTTACACGGGTGCTATACCCGTGTAAAGTCGGGGCGGGTCGCTAGTAATATTATAAATGCAAAAGTGTGTCTGTATGTCTGTTCCATATTCACGCTTAAATCGATTTAAGTAGATGAATAAATTTTGATGAAGACTAAAGAGATGAATCCCGGGAAATGACTAAAGGCTTAATTTTGTCGCGATATGAAACTTTATGGGGTGAAAAAAATGAGGGATAGTGGTTTTGTATGAGAAATCCGACATAAGTGCGAGCGCAGTTTAGTGGTTATCCACAACCGCTAGTAAGTACAGCCGCACGTCAGGGTTAACCACTTTGACCTTAAGACCGCCTCTATTCCCAACGCCACAAAAGCTGTTTCCCAACATCAAACGGTTAAACTGAAGTGCGGCCGACTGTACCCACCTCATGTGATCGTTTACTTTAATATATATTTTTTGTTTTAAAATTATACTTATTTGTTTACTGTCTTGCCCAGGGGGCTTAAGTATTTTTAAAATACGATAAATTCATAAAGTGTGTCATTCATAGCGCAGGGTGCCGAAACACTTCAGGAATGTGCATAGATAATGCCATTAGCAAACTACGACAGTCACATGGCCACTGAAGCGAAACAAATCGACCTATTTGAAATCATGCTTGTGGCTTAATCTCTACTTTCGGCTTTGAATATTTTTTTATTTTTTACAGTTTTTAGGGAATTGGTGTGATTGTTATCACTTTCAGTGATAAAACATTTTTTTTCATCAGTATCGGCCATCTAGAGATACTTCTCTAGCTTAAAATAAAACGGAACTGTACATAATGCAAACATTTGAAATAAAGTATAATAGTAACAGTTATCCGACATTATGGTTAGCTCATTGATATGTATAATTTGGAAAAAAGAAATCATTTTATTAGTAATTATTACTGAAGAAAGAAGAAGAAAATCCATTTATTAATGAATGGACATCACATAACACACGAAAATAATCAACGAAAAGGGCACAAGTATAAAACAAAAAACACAGTAAAATTACAATTTATGTAGGAGGATTTATTTTACCAGTCGAACTGTGGTGCAGTTGTGCGCCTGCGATGTCCATATTAAAATACTGCGAATCGGTGCGATAGACATTCAAAATATAATTTTTTAATTAAAATTATGAAGAATTAGTATTAGAAAGTTAAACCAGGGAAACGAAAAGATCAATTAAAACATTTCTGGTTATGTAATGTACATAAGAGACTTGTAAGTATGTACGAAGTCATACATAACTTTTGTTATTATTAATGACGTGTAATTTCGATGAACGCCTAACAAAATAGACTTTTTATAGGCAAGCATAAATTATCGCATAGTAAATTAACAGACTAACTTATTACCATATATATTAATACATACTCCATATCAAATATTAAAGATTTTCACTTACAATCTTCTCGGGGATATAAATAATCTGTTAGCATACGGCGTGTACTGAATGTGTGCTGTGTGTGTTGTTGTTATAAGTAAGCCACCTAAGGATTAGGAAACATAGTAGTCATCCAGGTTATGTATAATAAGAATAAGCCTATATTGACAGTCGTAACAACAACGTTATTCAATAATATAATCATATTTTTTGCGATTTTGAAAAGGAAATTTCGTAACAGCTTCATATAAAACAACTACTAACATCATAAATTGGAAGAGACGAGAACATGTAGACGTGGCCCTTCACACACATTTTTTTAAATTAATAATAATAACAAATTGTTTCAACAAACACACCAATTACTTAGCCCCAAACTAAGCGTGAGCTTGTGCTATGGCGACTAGGATAACGGATAGAAATACTTAAATACATATAAACATCCATGACTTTACAACAAACACAAATGCTCGTGCTCATCACACAAACATTTGCCCCTTGCGGGATTCGTACGCGCAATCGCCTGGTTTAGAAGTCCGATCGCGAACGACTACACCAAGACGGTCGACGACGAAATTATTATCATATTTTTCATTATAACTCTTCTTCATTAAACTAAATACTTATTATAAACAGATAATATTAAGTGAGTGTACCTAATTATTTAATTCTTACAAAAGCTAGTAAATGTTTCGCATTTAAGTTCATCAACCAAGGTTAAGCAACATAATTTTTTCACTTTAGTTATAATGGACTTTCTACAAGCTTATTTATTGTAGTCACGTAGGCAATTCACCGCTTTTTGGTCTCATACGTGAGACTAATAGTCTACGGTATATTTGTGGATATACAATTACTTCGAAGTAAGACTTGCTGCTGCCATGAAGTAATAAAGGTCTCTATACTTTAATTTGCACTGTGTTTGGAGAACACATTGAGATCATATAGAGTACTTTTTTAACCTATGGAGACGATATAAGGATCTTTCTGAGTGATTGTCAATGATGAGTATTTAGCTAGTATATTGTCGAGATATGCGTAACAATGCTTAGGAATCGGTATTATGAAATATTTAATAAAATGACGTCGCTCCCACTGTTCTTTCGCTTAGATCTCATAAAACAACGCAACGGATTTGAATACAGTTACGAGTTTTCAGCAATAGATAGAGTGATTCGACAGGAAGGTTTATATATTGCACCCGAACGGGTCGCTAGTAAGAGAATTAGATTTTGATCGTAATTTACAGCCCTTTAAACAGTAGGTATATTTACTTTCCAATACATAAATAAGTGATGAAGAAGGCATTCAGGCCACTCAATTTGACAGACACAGTAATTTTAATAGTTGACTTCCAAATTCATAATGAGTGGATTTGTAGGATTATTGCTAAGTAAACAGGTATGTGCAAACTAAAATGTAGTTTGTTTTATACTTTTACTTGAGTCAGCATCGAGTTTATTTCTAATTTTCCATAGCTCTAAAGTTAATAGCTAATTGCTTAAAGTGAAATCCTCTACACACACCTCCACAACAGAAATATGCGTGGAAAAACAGCTGTTCGGCTATGCAAATCGTCAGCCATTTGGGAAAGGTGTTGGCTTTCACTCGGAAAACATACATATCGGCTGTCAATCATTTTGATATGGTTACGTAACATATTTATAAAGAGTTATTTCCCACCATAAAAAGTTTTAAGAACGTGTTCATCATCATTATATCAGCCTATTGCAGTCCAGTGCTGGACATAGGCCTCTCTAAGACGGCGCTAACTTTCACGGTCCTTCGCTTCTCGCATCCAGCCACCACCGGCCACCTTCCTTAGGTCATCGGTCCACCTAGCAGGGGGGCGTCCAACACTACGTTTCCCGAGACGTGGTCTCCATTCGAGAACCTTCCTACTCCAACGCCCGTCGGTTCTGCGACAGACATGACCAGCCCACTGCCACTTCAGCTTACTGCGCCTCTGAACGATATCTATGACTTTCGTCTTTTGGTGGATGATCTCGTTCCGGATTCTATCCCTTAGCGAGATCCCCAGCATAG
Source organism: Pyrausta nigrata (assembly GCA_949316185.1). Taxonomy (NCBI): domain Eukaryota; kingdom Metazoa; phylum Arthropoda; class Insecta; order Lepidoptera; family Crambidae; genus Pyrausta; species Pyrausta nigrata. Next base: position 18,171,037 of record OX438940.1, on the reverse strand, counting down.
ACCGTTCCATAGCTCGCTGAGCGACATGCAGTCGGTGGGCCAGCTTGATTGTCAAGTTCCACGTCTCGGCCCCGTAGGTCATGACAGGTAGGACGCACTGGTTATATACCCTGCTCTTCAGGCATTGCGGTAGAGGCGACGAGAAGATGTGACGCAACTTCCCAAATGCTGCCCAACCTTCTGGCGATTTCGCGGTCGAAGTTGTCTTTACCCAGTTGCAACACTTGCCCGAGGTAAACGTATTCCTGGACAACTTCGAGCATCTCGCCGCTGACTGATATCGGTTCCGGGACAATATGTTCGTTGAACATAACCTTAGTCTTGTCCAAGTTCATCCGGAGACCAACGCATCGCGAGGCAGAGTCTAGGCTGTGCAGCATTTTTTGCAGATCCCGCGGCGATTCTGCCATTAGAACTATGTCGTCGGCAAAGCGGAGGTGCGTGAGATATTCGCCGTTGACATTGATGCCCAATCCCTCCCAGTCAAGAGTCTTGAAGACATCCTCCAGTGCACTTGAGAACAGTTTCGGGGAAATAACGTCCCCCTGTCTCACACCTCTGAGCAGCTGGATGGGTCTTGTCTTGTGACCTTGAACTTGGACGGACATCGTTGCCATATCATACAGGCCTCTCAGCACCTCCACATATCGCCAGTCGACTTGGCATCGCTGCAAGGATTCTAAAACAGCCCAGGTTTCGACGGAGTCGAAGGCTTTTTCGTAGTCCACAAAAGCTAGACACAATGGCTGGTTATACTCTTCGGACTTCTGTATAACCTGCCTGACTGTATGGATGTGGTCTACGGTACTGTAGCCTTTACGAAACCCGGCCTGTTTCGGTGGCTGGAAGGCGTCCAATCTTGCGGCGAGGTGATTTGCGAGGACTATCGAGAACAGCTTGTAGACGTGGCTCAGGAGCGCGATTGGCCTGTAGCTTTTCAAGAGCGACTTGTCGCCTTTCTTAAAAAACAGCGCTACAACGCTCCCACTCCACGCCTCCGGGGTGGTCCCATTTGCAATGCCGGCATTAAATATCCTCACGAGCTCCTTGATGACTGGAGGTCCTCCTGCCTTCAGGAGCTCGGATGTAATGCCGTCTTCACCGGGAGCCTTCCCATTGCTAAGCTGTTTGAGAGCCCCCGCAACTTCGTCTTCGTCCACATTTGGGAGGTCTTCAGTGTAGTGGCGTGTCAGCGTGGCTCTTGGGTCAGTCGCACCGGGAGGAGGCTTCGAGACATGCGAGGCATATAGTCGGCCGTAGAAGCCTTCAACTTCGGCGAGAATCTCCGGAATTGAAGTGACTATGTCGCCGTTCGAGGTGTTATTTCGCTCAAATAATAGGCTCTAAATTATGAAAATACGAAAGGATAGATACATATAGGATATAGGATACGAGAGGATAAGCACTAGCTCACAATATTTGTCCCAAAGCAGTGGTAGGGCTAAAAAAATATATGTTGGGACGTGTATAAGTGCCCCGTGGGCCTACATACATAAATAAATGACTTTCATGACCTAATGATATTCTCCGTGATTAGTCTTATAAAAATTTAATATTTTGAAGTCGTCTGGAAAACTTATGAAAGTAAGTTATTAATTACATACAGGTAATCTCACGAGTCAAATAATGTCAACTGTATGAATTAAGTAGGTTACCTACTTACTCATAGGTAGGTATGTATTATTCAGACTGTGATATGTTTTCCTATTACGTCAAAATCAAAACTTGCAACATAATGTATTGATCTGGTGGTTGTAAGGTTTTCCTTGTAAAATTTGCGTCAGTATTCGTATAATACATCGTTTGTCTCTATTCGGTTGCATCAATGGATTTAGTTACAGACGGCATATTCTCTTACACAGTCAAAATAAAGTTTCGTTCTTTATGTCACAAATCAGCCCTTTATGTGATTAAGAATTTCTTATTACCCAAAGGCTGTCTGGAAGATATGACTCTTAGCGACAAGTCTGCCTACTTTGTACACATTTTTGTGTAAATTGCATTATGTTATTTTTATGGTCTGCAACAGAGTTAGGTAAGAAAAAAAAATATTTTGCTTTAAATTTCCTCAAAGTGACGCAGATACGCAACTTCACCAACCCTTGTTACGTTGAGTATTAGTTCTGGTAAATGCAGGATGGACCACCAACCCTCCCTCAATACGCAATTAGTACAGCTAATGTAGTTGTTAGTACCCAACACCAACGTGCAAAATATCTATAATTGAACCATTTTATTTAATAATGGATTTACGCGAAGTAACGCCTGATTCCATCAAATTATAAAGAGTAAGGTAGCTTTATCTTGTTGGCGAATTGACAGGATGAATATAATATGGGAATATGACCTCAAATGCTCATAGTACTTTAGCAACATGATCGCCCTATGTTATTAACTCAGTACTGGAAACGAATAAAGTGAGCAGATGTTTTAATCAAGTTTTTGTTATCGTCCCGCTATTTTTAACGCACGCTCTCAAAGGGCGCGGACGCAGAGCAAAAATGATAAAGTGCGTGCAAAATGCACAGTAACAATTACAGGAAATTATACAGCGCAGTATGTTTTTGTGTAGAGTATGTCAGACTATACATTTTTGTTACAAAATCACTCCTATTACAACAGATTTTCTTTTTTTTTGTCTTTTGGGTTGATCTGTGATCAGTCCAGCCCTAGACCATTAGCAGAATTGTCAGGATGAGAAGGCTCCTCAATAGGAGCTATGGACACATTTGTAAATCTGGCATCAAGCTTTAGTTTGCAATAGCTCATGGTTAGCTGGTTTGTCGGATTGTTTGTGTGTTCTTCCAGCCGGCTTTTATATTTCTCTGCCATGGGGCTTATCACCATCTTGACAGTATTCATCTTCAGTGCAGTGCCTCATAGATCTGCACTGCAACAGCTTAAGATGCTACAATGTCTATCTTGATGTGCTGTCGTCCGTACCTACTTAACTCTATATCCATACTATCCATACTAATATTATAAATGCGAAAGTGTGTCTGTCTGTCTGTTACCTCTTGACGCTTAAACCACTGGACCGATTGACATGTGGTATGGAGACAGTTCGAGACCCTGGAAAGGAGATAGGCTACAATTTGTCGCGATATAAAAACATTAAGAGGGTGAAATGGAAATAAAAGTTTATATGGAAAATCCAACTCTTGCGGCCGAAGTTGCGGGGAACCACTAGAAGGGTTATAAGTAAGTAAACCAATATTTGCGCGGACAAAGTCAGGCGGAAAAACAAATAAGCCTTACTTGTTTTGTAACTTCATGAAAAGTGGGATCTCGAACGCCTTATCTAAAGCTTGCATTATGCATTAAGTGTATGTAACCGTTAATTCTACTGATCCAATTAGTACTACTTACACCATGTAGAGACTGATAACATTTCCCACAAATAATGGATATTCTATATGTAAATTGTAATTACAAATAATGTTGTTACAATTTGTAATATAAATATTAAGGGCAATATTCCCCCAGTTCAGTTGGTTTATTTAAGTTTTATCATTAAAACTGATGTTTATGTAATACTATTAGATTTGTGAGTGAATGCATAATGAAGAATCCTTGCAATGGCAAGCAAAAATCAAACATAGGACGATAGGCAGCAGAATATAAAACACACGTGCATTATATTTTTTTTTTAAAGTTTGAAAAAATAAACCAACATAAACATAAAAACTGTTACAGAATAGTGGTAATGGTAATTAACATAAATGTCAGCCAGTTGAAACAACTACACTACTCTATAACAAGGGGTTGAACGAAAGGCAGGCAGGTGTTTGTAACGATCTGTAATAATATACCAAATATAAGAACTAACATCTAATAACGATACACACATAGAGTATTATTCCACTAATAATTAATGGCTTTAAAAGAAATGTCAACCGTAGTCAGTTGTATGAGTCAGTATTCATATGTAGGCTATTTACTAGCATCAGGTAATGTACACAAGGCCGCACATCAAACTAATCCACTTTGACCTTGAGACCGCCTCTACTCCCTACGTAATAAAAGCTTCTTTAATGAAATTCCCGGATATTTAACATGGTTTTCAGCTAAATTGTGGCATTGGCAAAACTTGAAAAAGTATATTAGTGGAAAAGGTCTTATCTTTGTCTGATTTGTTTGTTCAGTCCGTGGACAACAGTTACTAGCAGATCTATTACATTACAAGTGGCTATGTATGTATGTCTACTCGATGAATATAATAATCAATAAAAGACAATAGGAGGACGTTTGAGGTTTAGTGTTGGAACCTTATGTACCCATGAATATGTATTGATGATCTAATAACATTATTATGAATCGGTACAATGGCCTAGTAATAATAGGTACCTTCTTCAAAATTACTTTACCAGTTATGTAGGTACCTAGTTTTGCATTATGTTTTTAAATTATTTCAATTAATCCCATTATAAGGCGGTCTGCGTATAGCTAGAAGCAACATCCAGCCAGACAACCTTCTTTCTGGTATGTCTATAAAACATACCAGAATAAACAAATGACACAATTTTATGGGAGCATACAGAAACATACATAGTTTGTTGGAGTGATAATGATAATTTTGGGAAGTCAGAAGAATTAACCTGACAATCAATAAATAATTAAATAGCCAAAGTATAGTTGGATGTAGCTGTAGGATGTGGATGTAACGATAAGGTAAGCGCCACAACAAGCGTAAAATATCCGCAGGGAGTCAAGGCCGCAGCCTGAGACCGGATGACTGTTTATAGTTTGTACAATACGCATTGTTAGCCAAAACAATGAGATGGGCGCCGGACAAAATTGTTGGAAAAAAGTAAAAGGACTTTGTTGATTGAATAAAGACGTTTAGGAATTTAATACAAATTTGTATACCTACATACACTACACAACATTACTATGTACCTACATAATTATATGTAAGATAATTTGAAAAACCCTAAGACTAACTAGATTTTAATCAAGGAAACAAGTCAAAAACGAATCAGAATGTTAATTTAATCGAACAAATGGTTGATTACCGCGTTACTTCATTATCATCACATCATACAGCTAATAAACTAGCAGTAATGGCTGCTGCTCGTAAAAAGATCAAACATTGCGTTCGTTATCTTTACGGCAGGAAACCTCGTAATGTTGAAGTTGAAGCAATAGTTCTATTAATATGCTTCGTTGCATTGATCGCAGATGTTCACGATATCGTCCTTATTCAGAAATTTCTACTTTTACAAAAAATCTACTTGGCATTTGACTGATATGCCATTCGCAAAAGTTTAAAAAGATACTCCTGTCAAAGGACAATGAAATAGTTGTATATCAGCCGGCTGATAACTTACACAATGGACAAAACAATGACCGTTTCAACAATCGGACAATGAATGTTGTAAGGTCCTTCAATTTACAACTGCTACATTAAACGGTGAATGTTGCTAAATTAAACAATATAACATTAATTGTAGTTTGTAGTGCCTATTACCTACTTCGAGATTAGTAGATACCTAAGTTAAGATACGAACATGCGTTGGAGAATATTTTTTCAAGGTGTATCCTAACCAATATGAAATATCGATTGTAGAGTTGGTTTTTACATTTATTAAACGATTGTTTTATTATTAAACGAAAGCAATAAAGAAGGTGAGCAAGTTGAAAATTAAAAAATAAAGAAACAACACTAACAAATGTAATAAGATCCACTAATGATTTGGAAATAACTCAATCAAAAATCGAGCAAAGCTAAAGCATGTGAGATCCCAATGATATTGCTTCGATTACAGACGCGTTACTTCACACAGGTAATGATTGGAGGCAGTGGCGCGTGACTGCGTCTGACCTTAATAACCATTGCATACCAAAGATACAATTCAATCTGGTTAGTAGGCGATGGCGAGGCAAATAAATGTTTTTGGAGACAAGCGCGCGCTATGTAAAAATCATAACAGTTCTGCGTTTGAATGTTCAGACGAGGATATCTTGTTTACATCCGTCAATTTTTCTAGATGGTTAATAATTTTGCTTTATTTTGATGTACGTTTATTATCAACAATCAGTCGTTGTTACCACAGATAACCTGATGCAAATTTTTGGTTTATCTATAAGACACCAATTGCATTTTCCCTTTTACAATCTTTTAATTGTTAAATTTGACTATAGGAATAATATTACAGTCAATGTTGATATTTGGCTTTATTTTGCTGGTGACATTCATCATCATCAATCAATCGTTAATATTCGCAAACATATTTACTGACTTTATTAATATTCACTGTATTAGTTTTGAATAACGTCAAATTCCGGATCCGGACTCAGATTGCGTCTATGCATGTAAAAGTTAACATGATTTTACGTGAAGTGAAATATCCTTACACAAAGCAGAACGTAAGCTGATATTAGTATTTACATAAGCATGATGAATGCATCATTCAATAAGCTTATCTAAGATGACAAAATACTTATACTATAGTAATCAAAGTGAATGGCGATACTGACGTGTGCTTTTTTTAAAAAATCCTTAATTTGGGACTTACGTAATTATACTTTACATGTAGGTATTGCTGATGATATTTGTTCATTCTTTAAATGTTGTAATATTCGTCCAACAGTTTGTATGGTGTCATTAGTTACTATCGTGTTAGTATACCTACCAATCGTTAGGAAATAAACGTCAAACTAACACGTGTGAAATCTATTACTACTATTCTAGAGTCTTTTATTGTTCTGATAACGTATCATGCTTCTTGGACTAAAAAGAAAAGCATACCTAGCATTCCACAGTACACTTGACCTTTTAGTGTTCAAAGCAAAGTTAAACTATAATATATCGCAGGTTTGCACAAGGAGCTGTACTTTCACCGCGTTGTATACAATAAAAAGTATAACGAAGCGGGTTTAAATCGAAACACTTTCGTTGATTAGGTAATCGATATACTGTTTGAACCTGGTAGCCCACTATCGATAGTCTTTAAGACCTGAGAATCGATTGCGCTGCGTTAAAATAATTGATGACAAAATCTGTATATTCCATTTATGCACCAAATACCTATAAGGAGCGAAGATTGAGTTTGGCACTGTTGATATCAAATATAAACAATATAAACTTTGTAAATATGTTACGAGAAGTAATATACGTGGTCGTGAATTCGTGATGGTGATTGCAGAATTTATTAGAGCTATAGAATATAAATCAAAGACCACAAAAGAATTGAAAATTACTGCATGAGATAAAATATTATCGCTGCTGACTTTTCTTGCATTAATAAAAAATCCTATTGCAGATTAGACTTTCTCTAGAATTATTGACGTTAGAATAGTTGGTACTATCGCGCTATCGTCACGCGATAATTATGACTTTTTAATAGTGTTTAAGCGATGTTTAGGTGTAATTTACATACCTTTATCAGAAATGGCAATATCCGATCAAGCACAGCACATCACAGATCACTTCACACACTTTGGGCACATGTTTGTTGTGATTAATGTTGTTATAATTAGCGAGATGAAAGAGTTCTTTGCGGGAGGTTTTGTTTACGTCGAGCGCAGAGACGGTCGCAGCGAAGCGTGCGCACGCGGGGAGCGTCGCGGCGGGTCTGCCGGCCTCACTGCTAGAACGATGACCATGCCTTCGGATCTACCATCGCTCTCACCCGCACGGATATGCTTCCATTTGTAACAAGGACGGCTAGAGCGGAATACGGACATCGTCTTGCAGAATTGAGCCTTGTCTCCAACATGACCTAGTGGGAATTAGGTGAAGCGGAGTGGGCTACCTGGGTAATTTCTTTAGAAACCTTTATATCTTTTAACTGTTAATGCTAAATGAGTGTTGTTTTCTCATGACGTAGGTACATAATTTGTAAAATTTTACGGTGGAGTAACTTTTGGACTATTGTGTACGTCCCCTTTACAAATGTTTGTCTGTTTACAACATGAGGTGCCCCGTCATGCCATTGATTAATGGAGAATCCTAACTAGTTTACATTCACTACTATCACTACCTAGTGACCTACCTAGGTACTGCTAATTTGAAAATCGAAATTAATTTCGCTCACAAAAATTAATCGACTGTGTCATCCGGTGGGACTCGAACCTACGTTCCTTCGCTATCCGGGCGAGTGCTTTTACCAACTGAGCTACGGAGGACGATAGTCAGCCGACGAATTTTTGTAAGTGCTTGCTACGCCAGTGAGCACTAATATAGGTACTGCTAATAATAATAAGATAATAATAAAGAAAGCAGTTCTTTATAATTAAAACAGTCAAGGTTAGCTAAAAATGGATAGCTTCAAGTTGAAATAGTCGATATTAGAGCCACAGTGTAAAAGACCATGTTGAATAATGTACAATGACAGGCCGCGCCGTGCCGGGCCGCGGTAGACTCCGATACAGCCAATTACCGCGGAATGTGGGTCACTTGCGGCTAAACCTGCAATAGACGACCGACAAATGAAGCATGTTCTGCTGGAGATAGTTCCATGAAAGGCTTACTTAGCAAATCTAAGAATTAACTGAAAAATAAGTGAAATTTTGGAAACGAGTAAATATAAAAATGTAGGTTGAAGGACGTGTATTAAGATGCCATGTGTAATATTAATTGTTATGAAGAGTAATAATATAAATATATTTTTTAGTTAAAGACATTAAGATTTTCTTTTTCTTTATCTTTTATTAATATGAAATACAAATAAGCAGCATACATAATTTTGCAATTATAAAAGAAGAAAAACATGTTGTTGCATAGTTAAACGTCACAGAAAATTACGAATCAAATGTAGAGGTCCAAGAAAACACGTGAGCTAAAATCAAATTTCTTTATCAACCGTTATTTGACCAGAAAAATGGTGGAGTTAATCCAATAAACGTGCTGGCAAGTTATGCTAACGATCGTAAAAAATGAAGACAACACATAACTCAGTAATGAGGCGGAGATCAAGTTGCGCAGCCGACTGGAGATGATCTACAGTTTGACGGGGCTTTTGCTGTGCAATGCTGACTGAAAATCGAAAATGAGCATGGAAATCTGTTTTTACTTACTATACCTATTTGAACAAGATTTATTTTAAGTAAATTTTTAATGTGGGTACTTACAGGCTCACAATTTCAGGCTCAATAAGACATGTTTTCTCATTAGGACACCCATGGTAAAGTCTGACAAGAGCTTAGATATAGTATGTTCGAAAATGAGATCGGGTATAGTCTGCAGTTTTTAGAAGATATTTGGTGCTTTTACTTTTTTAATATTTTTTTAAAACTGCTCAGGATAAAGGTAATAAATTTGAATTGCGATGTCGCGACTTCTGTTGCACTGGTTTTTGATGCATGTGTAACGAACGCACCATCATCATGATAGATAAAAGACAAAAAAGCTTGTCTCCCATTTCACCATTTTGCGAAGTCACTATTGATCAACTCAATAAAAAAATTAGATGTGATTTCAGGTGTAATGTTTAGGTTTTTTGATAGGCCAAAGTCAAGAGAAATCGTTAGCAATAATATGCGTTGTTGTTTGGTTAACAAATAGTTTTGCTTTGCCACCATGATGACGGCATAATTGTATTGAGTCTTGAGTCTTGACCAATTCTCCGGTAATGATCACAAATATCAATGTCAGAGGTAACGATTTTAACATTGAAATCTTTCAAACTCGATGGGCGCAGTTAACCTTCAATACGATTTCGTTAGTAACGATGACTTAACTTGTTCCTTTTCATCGTTGATCTTAGTTGAACTATTATATCTATGCGATATAGCATTTTTTTAATTAAGTTTCGGTATCCGCTTTAGATTGGCAAATATTTAACATCAAGCTAAAGACTTAGGAAATGAGCATGCTTTGTCTAAGAGGCATGTCTCACTTGTATGTTAGGAGTGTTCGTAACTTATACCATTCGGTGTTCGGTTACAGTGGGTGTAGATACTTATTTAGTGGAAGCCAGGGGAGGAAGCGAGCACGATTCGCCTATAGGGTTTCCTTCCTAGTCACCAGAAATCAATCATCACAGGGTGGGTATTCTACAATTAGATTACTTTTTAATATTCACTTTGCAAAAGAAGCAACCAAATCCTTACTATGGCTTGTTGTACATTTGTCACATTATATTATAGACGAACAAAAAAAAACATATCAGTTTGTTCGCCCTATTGTATGACGTTTGTCAGATACCATATATCGATCATAAAACCATTATCACGCACATTGAATCACAATACATATAATACTATAAATTAATGTGCGTGATAAAATGGTTAAGGACTTATATATAGTTAAGTATCTTTACAAAACAGCAAAATGGATATAGAAAGAGTGATAGTATATAGAAGAAAATGAAAGACAAAGCTCGAAGATGACAAAATGTAGTTGGCTATTCTTGCTAAGAACGCAAAGTAACACATGCATCGTTGAGCAATATTTGTGACAACTGTAGAAAACAGAGCTATGCTAACTTCAACATATAGTATAGAAAATTTGGTTCTTGTGCAATATTGTTTGCTCGCGAAGTTGAGCCACAGCTGTTCAATTTACTTGAAATATGTACGTACCTACGTTACAAAAGCGTATAAAACAGATCCATATTCTACGCGAGCTGCAAATCTAATTAAAATGACGGCTAATGAAACAACTGTAATACATTGACTGACGGCAAACTATGTTGCTGATAGTAAAGTAAATGCGCTAATTGAATATCCAAACGAGTTACTTTCAAAGTTGATTATGTAGGTTTAAAAAACTAAAGAAAAATAATGTGTCTCGACAATATGATAATTTGTTCAGACTACGAAATTCTTAGCCACACCCTAGAGATTTTAATAAAAACAAGTGGGCAATAAAACAATAAGAAAGTTCAAAAGGCCAAAGATTGTTAAAATTGCGAATGTCAACAATAATATTAAAAGCTAAGTTATTAAAAAAATAATAACTGTTTGTACTAAAAAGTGCGGAAAGTCTTAGTAGGAAAAAACATGCTAATAAAAAGGCATTTATTAAAAAGAAGCATAAGAAAGGACTTAAACTGATAAGTTAAATAAATATCCGTAAAAATGAGTCGTCACGTATACTACAGTGAATAAAAACTAACTAATGCCGAGGACTCATAAACGAACTGAAGAAAAGTCAACACACCGTAATATTTACATGGAGTTTTTAAAATCAATGTAAATTAATAACAGGTCTTGCAAAAGAGGCAACTGGACACTTGGGGTCGTACTTATGATATTCGCCAGATTTTCGACTCGCGCTATCTCTTGCGCTCAGCTCCTGGGGAGTTGACTTAGAGTGGGAAAGAAATAGTAACAAGTACAAAGATCGTGTTACATACTAAGGCTCCTGATTTACGTTGGATCGATAGTTCAGCCCGCGTCTAGCCGGGCCCAGCCAATTAACTCTAAAAGGTTGCATTTTGTCGTCTGCCCTCTCAGGTTGCGTTGCGCCGTTGCAACCAACCGGGAGCGGGGAAAGTAGTAGGTCAATGGACGCTGCACCTTTATTCTCTTTAGTAATGGATTCCAGTTGAGCAATATTGAAAATAAGTAAGCAATACATCATAATAATCGACTGATAAGATCGTTATGTCAAGTTTATTTACAAGTTGTAGGTATGGTTTGTTACAAGGCTACAACTTTTTTGTTATTCTAATTTTAACCTTTGCATTGATTTTGGGAAAAGTAGCTGATTTTTCAGGATGTAAATTACAATGTAACTTGTATAATAACCTGAAATTAATTAAAAAAATAACAAGTTCATCCGATCTGCGCAATACTTGAAAAAGTGGTCCAAAATTAACACCCAGCATGACACCTTGACCTGGATGGTGAGTGACCTAAGCGAAACTTAAGCTTAGAACAACAAACAAACGATATTTAAACCTATATTCATGATATAGCTTACTTCATGTAGATTCTACGAAGAAGATATGTTTGAGAGTTTAGGCAGTGGATTACACGTGGAGGGCGACAATGATAGGTGGAAAATCAGTCAGGTCTGAGCACTTATAGCTAGATACTTGCCACATCAGCTTTCAGGTTTCAGGTATCACTTCACAGGCCACAATCACTCGAAATGTCTGTAAGGAGCTTCACAGGATACACACGCGGCGAAAGCGCTCTGGTCAGTCTAGTACATGTGTCATAGGGAACGTTTCGATGTCGACTCGATCTTCAGGGTTCTCACGGTACGTTTTAAACAAATAAAAATAAGGCAGGTATGCGTGTGAGTGTGCGCGGCGTAGTATCAATGGGGTACACAAACAAATCAAAATATTGTAGTAAACATATCGCCCGCCCTAAACACGTCAAGTGTTTACGAGAAGGTTAGGAAGCCAAGGGAAAGGAAGTTCACTGGACAGGAAGACGAACTAATTTCGTCAAAGATCTCTTTAGGCCACCGGTAGGAGTTTTAACATCTACCACACGAACAACTTGGTCTTGGCCAGGGTATAAATTAATAATGCGTCCACGACGCCACTGCAAAGGGGGAAGGTTGTCATCTTTTATGAGTACTAGCTCACCCACTTTAGGAGGATCACAAGGAGAGGTCCATTTATTTCTAATTTGTAATGTATTTAGGTATTCTAAATGCCAGCGAGACCAAAAGTGCTGGGTAATTTGTTGGATTAGCTGAAACCGTGAAAGGCGATGCAATTTTACGTCTTTATAAGGGTACTCCGGAAGTGCAGTTAAGGGTTGTCCAATTAAGAAATGGCCGGGAATTAACACTTCGACATCATTAGGGTCCGAAGAAAGTGGGCACAATGGGCGTGAATTTAAAACTGCTTCAATTATAGCAAAAACAGTGGTCAGCTCTTCAAACGTACGGGGGGTATCGCCTACTACTCGTTTTAGGTGCGATTTCGCCGATTTAACCGCAGCTTCAAAAAGACCTCCCCAATGAGGGCAAACAGAAGGATCGAAAACCCAGGATATGTTCCGCTTTGAAAGCTCAGAACCAATAGCCGCCTGGTTTTGAGACAGGAAACACTCTAACTCCTTCAGGTAATTGTTAGCACCGATGTAATTTCGACCGCAATCAGATCGAATTAGGCGAGGTACACCACGACGCGACACAAATCGGGAAAAGGCCGCAATAAAGGCTTCAGTAGTTAGGTCCGACACAACCTCAAGGTGAACGGCTTTAGTGGAAAGGCAGACAAATACACACAGGTAACTTTTTACTAACCTTTTGTTCCTATAGGCCTGGACTTTGGTAAAAAAGGGTCCTGCAAAATCGGTACCTACACCGTCAAACGGTCTAGCAGCCGTGACGCGGCCTTTAGGTAGATCACCCATAAAGGTTTGAGATACAGCCGCCTTGAGACGATAACAGGGAAGGCATTTAAAAATCACATGCTGAATAGCTCTGCATGCAGACAAGATCCAAAACTCTCTATTTAACATGGCAAGAATTGCATTAACACCTGCATGAGCATTCTCGCGATGGTAATGTGAAATAAGGATGTTCACGAAATTACCATTCTTAGGCAGAAGAAGGGGATGGCGCGCATCAAAGGATAGATTGGAGTTTCGTAATCGGCCTCCAACTCGAATTAGGTCTCCGTCATCCAGAAATAAATTTAATTTTCTCAGGGAGTTAGTGATAGGATCGCCACGCCGTAAGCGATCAAGTTCATCAGAAAAGGAGGTAAATTGAACAATTTTCACTAAAAACAAAAGGGAATCTCTCCGTTCCTCAGGGCTCAGGTAGGACGAGTAAGATTTAGGAAATAAAAACCGCCTTAGGTAACAAGTCACGTTTATTAGCTTGTTGAAAGAACTAAACCGCTCTAATAAGAATGAGGGATCCGGGTAGGAACATCGGCAGAGACTACTAAACAACGTAGTCCAGGGAGATCAGTACTTGGGTTAGGTTCCGAAATACCAGTTGTCAAGAGACTGCGTCAACCACAAAGGTGAAAACCAAAGGGAGTGGTCGATCAGTCGGGTGACTGACATACCTCTCGATGCACAGTCACTAGGGTTTATGTAGCCTGGGACGTGCCTCCATTCACTAGATGTAGGACTATTATTAATCTGGGAGACACGATTAGCCTCAAAAGTCTGAAGGAGGTGAGGAGTGGTTTTTAACCAACACAACACGATTTTTGTCACTAACAGACTTAAAAATTCCATGATGAGGGATAAAATAATGTTCCCGGGTCGAGTCATATAAAGAAAGGGACATATGGTTTAGGTCAAGGTACTCACGCATAAAGGAAATATATTTCTCTCGAAAATTAGGATTGGCTTACAAACGCTTCTCAAGATTATGGAATCGCCGTAAGGCATTGGTTTTAGAATCACCGAGAGGTGGACGATCATGAAGAAAAGGAAGTCTAACCATAAATCTACCATCGCTTTCACGAGTGGTCGAAGCTTTAAAAAAGGTTTCACACTCTATATCCAAGGGGTTCGCAACTGGAGATTGGGGGGCCTCTTCGATTTTCTAGAATTTTTCAACTATTTGGGACAGCGAGACTCCAGTCATGGGGGGTTCCAAATCAGTAAATCCTCCATAAACAGGACCACACAGGACATAACCAAATATCGTCGAGATAGCAGTAAGGCCATCAGGGGACACAAACAACTCGGACCTTAAAAGGCGACCAATGACGTCAGCTCCAAGAAGTACACTTATAGTACCAGGTTTGTAAAATAAAGGGTCAGCAAGAAGGAGGTGCTTAGTATAGGTAATTACACTTTTAGGTAAGTCTACCTCTGGGAGGGTACCAGCAATCACATCAACAACTATTGCACTGGTGGAGATTTCTGGAAAAGCAGAATTAACTGGCTTAAATGAAAAGGATACAATGCCCGGGGAATTAATTGCTTGAACATTACCTATTCCACGAACAGGAACTGGAGAAGGAATGATAGGTAAGTTCATGTGGTCAACAACAAGCTCAGTAGTAAGAAGGCAGCCCTAAGCACCAGCGTCACATAAGGCACGCGCTTCCACATAATATCCAGACGAGGTTTTAACATGAATCAAGGCCGTAGGTAAAAGAACGAGAGAATTGCGAGGTGAAGATGTAAAAGCGGGTATGGAAGGGGGTCTATCTAGTCAGAATTGTGGGGCCTCATTGTACTTATGATGAAATGCACGTTCATCCTGGGTTCTTTGACCTAGAGGGGCATTATAAGTACGGTTACCGTTGGGTGCAGGTGGGGATCGCCCGCCCGAACGGGGAGGTGATGCTCTACGGGAATCACGAGGGGGCGGGGTACGAATACGGTGCCATTCAAAACGTGGGGGTGACACACGGTCCGTTAAGTGACTTTGTGGAGATTTCCGAGGTTGGTTAGAAGCTAAGGCCGCGACGTCTCGGTATGAGCGCTCGAGATCGTAATTCACAGGAGAGGAGTCATCATAACACAGTGACGTGTGATGACTGGAACGGCGGCACGTGCGGCAGCGATAATTTCGCGTGCATTGGGATATGGAGTGTTTATCCAGGCATCGATAGCACGGTCGGGCTTCTTTTACACAGGTAACACGTTGACGTGTAGGAAGGCGAATAAAATCGGGACATTCGATTAAGTAATGCGAAGTACTATTACAAAGGTGACATTTAGATGTCGTCGCAAAAGTAACAAAGGCTCTTGGAGGAGGTGGGGAACGCGCGTTAGGTTTAGGCAAACGAGGGGAGCTCACAGTAGGGGGGGTAGTAGTGTCAACGACAGAAGCACTACCTACATTGTCGTGGTGCCTACATTCATCCTCAAGAAAGGTAATAAGATGATCAAAAGTAGGGAGGTGATTAGGATTATCGCCATAACGACGTTCAAATGTTGATTTTAACTCTGAAGGCAGTTTAGCAAGGCATAAGTGAACTAATAGGTACGACCAATGTTTAACAGGAAGTTCCAATCTCTCTAAGCATCGATAAGTCGAAAGCAGGGGGTTCAGGAACGACACACGTAACCCGGAAAGTTTAGGCGTTATAATAGGGAGCATCATTATTTGAGCTATGTGGGTATCCGCTAGAACACGAAGGTTATGGTACCTACGTTTTAGGAGGTCACGGGCCACGGTGTAATTGCCCGCCTCAATCTTGAGGTGTTGTATCAATCGACGAGGTTCATCCGATAAGGCTCCCACTAAATAGTGTAGCTTCAAAGTCGGGGTAAGGCTAGGCTGGTTGTCCACTACGCTATCAAACTGGTCTATAAAACTGATCCAACTATCGGGACGGCCATCAAACTTAGGTATAGGTAGGTCAGGTAACTTACTACGCGCATCGTCGTCTACTTTGTCCCTTACTACGCGCATCTTGTTATTAACTTGTACATATTCTTGTTCATAAATCGCAGGATCGAGATTACCTAACAGCTTGGAACAAGCGGCAGAAAACTTATCGCACATTAGCGGCAGGTCGGAAAGACGCGCTCGCATACGATTGGAGGAAAAGGTCTCAAGAACTCGGTGGGAATCATCAACCCAGTCACTAATATAACGGAGTTCACCTATAGCTTCACGGTATTCAGCTGTATCCGTGTAAAGTACGGCCCTTACGGTGAACGGTCTCGTTGCCGGTTTCGGTATCCGACATTTTATTTACTTTAAATCGCAAGAAACAAGGTAGGTAAATTAAACTCACAAAAGATTCCAATAGGATGCGTAAAGGAACAAATAGTAAGGGACGGCGCAGATGCACCGGGTATATCAAACGTAACTCGTAAACAACTCGCACGCGATCACGCGGTAATGGCGTGATCAATAGGGAAACAAAGCGCTCGCGCACCTCACTTGCACTCAAAGGGTAGGTAATTAACGCGCTAATCGATTTAATCGACACTTATGTAAAAGGGGTTGTACTCAAATGTTATTAAGGAATTTACTGTAAATAGGTTAGGTATATGACGAGACGTTTTCTTCAAATTACAAAGGAAAGTAGCAAATAAATAACTCTCAATTAAACAAATTACGTTACTAATAAGGGGTTCTAATAAAAAACTACGCTCTGCTACCAAAATGTTTGAGAGTTTAGGCAGTGGATTACACGTGGAGGGCGACAATGATAGGTGGAAAATCAGTCAGGTCTGAGCACTTATAGCTAGGTACTTGCCACATCAGCTTTCAGGTTTCAGGTATCACTTCACAGGCCACAATCACTCGAAATGTCTGTAAGGAGCTTCACAGGATACACACGCAGCGAAAGCGCTCTGGTCAGTCTAGTACATGTGTCATAGGGAACGTCTCGATGTCGACTCGATCTTCGGGGTTCTCACGGTACGTTTTAAACAAATAAAAATAAGGCAGGTATGCGTGTGAGTGTGCGCGGCGTAGTATCAATAGGGTACACAAACAAATCAAAATATTGTAGTAAACAAGATATTATACATAATACCTTGATGAAATTCATTTTCTCAGAGTTCAGACATAAGATAAATACAGTAATCATAGGAATGATGTGGTTTCCCTAATTACGGCGAATTATAAAGATAATTTAACTAGTACTTTAGTCTCAAGAAATAGCTGCAGATGTCATATATGGATGGATCTGAAAGCTTTCTTGTCTCAAAGGCGTCAAGTTTAAATCGATTATGGTTAGAAACTGCGTCTGCGCAAGTCGTAGCAAATAATGCAGTAGAAAGCTGAGATATTATTCGGCTGTAGTCACCGATCGGGATTAAGACAAGCCCGGTATGACAAATGGGGCGGGTTTGTCGCACTTGGCAGCCGGTTCCATGCCACCCAGCGAGAGGTTTCACCCTTTTTAGTAATGTGCGATATCCACTGTGGAATTTTAGTAATGATAAATTGTCCGATAAAGTCATCGATAAGATTTTCCACAAAACGAATTTCAAAACCAATGAGTCGATATTACTGAAAATTGGATTATAGTATAGAAAAAAATATTCCTGAAATAATTTAATAACGTAGTTTCATATTTTAATACAGCCTTGCCTTAACTGTTTTGTATTCCTCATTTGTGTTGCGAAAATAAACGTAATAAAATAAAAAATATATTATGGAGCATGTCCTGCAGTTGGCGTAAAGAGGCAACACCATTTCTGTCCTCACGAAAAATCGCGATCCGTCACTCACTAAGTTCATCAGCAAACAAGTATTTGCGAGAATCGAGTCAGTTGATACTCGCGCGTCGCACCACCAAACGTGGGAATCATTCTCGCAATGGCTATTTATATCGCAGAATCTGAGCATTGAGAGAAAGTTAATAGTGTTTGGAATCGAGATGAAATCGAAAAGAAGCAAGCCAAGGCTGTTGCAATCCAAAATTTTGATAACGCACTAATTGCTATGACAACTTCAACGCTTGAGATTGGTTATCACAGTCCCTATAATTGTGAACTAAATGCTCTAATCAAAATAACGAATAGTAAAAATAATTATAATTAATTTAGCAACTGAACTAAAGGTCCACATTAATACAAATTAAATTTCAATCTTTATAAGGAACACTTTAAATATTGAATCGGGTAGGATTTCTTAATTTTATCGTAATATTAAACATTTAATAACTCTTCGTAAAATGGAATGCAGCATCTACTCTTTAGTCATTAAGCGTTGCCCAAGGCGCTCTCATAACTCCGAAGCGCATCGTAATCTAAAGAGTAAAGTCTAAATTGTTACTCAGTCAGAGCTGTATGAAAGATGTGCTGTCCGACCAGTTATTACAAAAGTTAAGTGCATTACTTTAGCGTTTGACGTCAAACCATTTGTAGGCACTCATTTTGCACAGTGCACACTGTCACTTAATTACTTTTAATAAGAATGTTATTTTTAGTAATAATTGTAACAATAATAGTCCCTTTGTGAAATAATGTTACGAAGTAAGAGCGTAACTTTTTAAACAAAATGAAAATGGAAGAAATAAAATTCAGGGAAACAAAGAAGACCCTAAAGACGAAAGACCCGAAAGTCTCGAAGAAACGATTAGCAAAATATCTCGGAAAACTTTCTTCTTCGCACGCAGCTGACTGATCATAATTAGTATTCACCGGGGAGCAATACCGAGAATTGATTAGCATTGTAAAATTTAAACTGCAGTAGTTCATTCGCTCAAAAGCAAAAGTAACGAGTTCATCTGCGATGTCAATGTCCTTGATATGAATGACGCACATTCATGGGCCGCATGAAAGGGACGACGATAGCATCAGCACTGAAATAATATTACAATTTGCATGGCTTATTATTTACATTTTTCTCCTTATAGATACTTTTTTGTTTAAAGCCATCGTTCTTGAGTGCCATATATTCAACATCAGGAGTTGCAATCAGTTTATAATTTATGATGATGTAATTGACTTTAGCAGAGGCTTTATCTCAATCACTTTTATTAATATTTGTTTTGATTGGGCTAAAACACAAAATGTGATTAATATGTTCTTTAATCGTGATAGTCAAGAACAGAGTCTACTAAATGAAGATAATAAATAATATCCGACGTAATATGCTATTACATTTAATATACACAGGTTTTTAAGAAAGGCACGCACTACGATTTGTATAATAAATAAAATAAAACAGATGCAAATAATCAAAATAATTAGAAATCGAAACCTGCAATCGCTTTATTGCCAGACCAATAATTGAATGAAACTGATACAGTTACATCACAAGCGGACGTGATCGTACCCTTTAAAAGAATTCAATGTACACTTGATACACGGTAAGAAAACATTGATTTAAAGGTTTCCTCGAAATTCACGTAACTGGACAGGTCGGTCGGGTTTTCTTCCCAGCGGGGAATGTGGCATCGCGTGATTATTTTTGACATTTGCATGAAATTTTATGATGAACAGTGCCGCAATGTAAAGAGACACGCAATCAGTGCGGGAAAAGTTGTCATTGTCATAATTATCTCCGATAAAGATGGAGATCAGAGACGCCGCCAGGCGGAGGCGAACCGATGGGCGTTGCATTCTGACATATCGGCTTGCGCCAATTATAAATGATCATTTAATTTCTTTGTCTCTATAGTTAACCCTCATTTGTAGAAAGTCGTTGTAGATAGGTTAATTTTAAGAATTAATTGAATACTTAAGCATTCTGCTTTATATCCTTTCTATTTTATTTCCTTCAGATCTGTTTAATACTTCGAAATCATGTTTCCAGACACAATAGAAAATCAACTAACTAACGCGAGAGTTACGAGGACATTTAATTTGACGTCTTTGACATTTGATACTGTAATGTGACTGTTGTTTTTAGGTACGGGAACCAAGACCCGAGGTTTGCAAAGGTGAGGGAAGGGCGGTTCGATTGTACACAACAAAAATCATTAGGTCAGGCAATGGTAGCATATATTCCTATAAGTACGTTACACAATAACTTAGGTAATTTGAAGAATATACTATCCATACCAATCTAGCTTATTTTGTCAAGCAGGTGAATACTGGTATTCTGGTTTTTGTTTACGAAACGTTCGTCCGGTATCTGCGGCGGATCCGCAAGGCTAACTGGCTTAGCCGGTTCTTTACACATATCTACATATCTACTACCAGTGAACGCACAGGACTATGATACATAATGAGATGTAATATGTCCGATTTAGGTGCCGAAATTTCACAAATATGTAAGAGATTATATGATGATTGGAAATGCGAATTCAACTTAATTTTTTTAAAGGAAGATAAAGCAAGGGGGTCCATAAGTAAATTGATATGGTATTTAGCTCTACCTATCTTTAGATCGCTAAATCGGGTGATCAAAATGTCAGGTAATAATATTACGCCGTTGCTTACCTGGTTGAGCTTGATTTACTTCCAAATCTGAAACAAAAAGATAACAGTTTAACGGTTATGTGCCATGTATTATACTTAGATTTCTGGTATTCAATCAGAAGTAGTAGACTAAAGCTCTAAAGCAGTAAAAAGTCTAATTATTCGTCCAAAGTCTAGATTAAAATGGTCCAATCGGGTGGAAAGGAAAATAGATGGCTCATCTGTTGCTCAACGACACTATCAGACCACCACTCCCAGCAGCCACTATGGATGGAGGAGTGCACCATAACCATCGCACAAAATTGTATGTAACAATATGTCAAGTAAGTACGCAAGTAATGACAGATATAGGCAACAATTTAAATTATAGGAAGCCAAACAAGGAAGCGTCAACACCGAGCAACTGAGAAAAACCGCGTAACTGCACATAACACGATAATTTACGTACGGGCGCGTATTAACAATGTTTTGTGCTTTGCAGGAAGCGCGGAGTTCCATTGTTCTACCACGTAGGAGTATTTTGTAGAGCATTTAGGGGATGATCGTGTGAGACAATCGATCTGGAAAGTTCTGCGAACTAGGCGCGGCAGTCGCTTTTCTGCGTGTACACACACGCAGAAAAGCAGACAAAGCGCAAAAACACACATGGTGGACCAGAGGTTCACACTTTGTGGTGCCAAGCCAAGACGATGGCCGGAATTGTAACTGTTGATTAGTTTTCTATTTAACATTTTTTTCTAAATATTAGTCCTGGACTTTGTGCGTCATCGTCTTCGAATCTTCCATCATAGGGGATGTGCTGAGTCTGTTCATGCATATTATGTTCATTCACGTTTGACGCAAATTTGACAAGTTCTTTGGTATTATTAATTTGTTTGGATGATATAGCGAGCTTTCTGTTGAGTACATGACAATTGTTTTATCAATAAACGAGCTTTATGTGGTCAGAACAATGAATGAGTAATTAGCAGCCCTCGAGTTGTCATAATATTATTGATTGACCTATCCCAAGTTTTCTAAATAGTATTATTAACATACCAAGAAAGGGATTTAACCCTTGGGCCTCCTCAAGGCTGCAGGGCAATGCATTGAGTAATAGGCAGGATTTAAACATTATCGAGTCTCTGTTCTTAGCTGTTAGTATATTATTTAACAAGGTATTTTTTAAATATGTGATTTATTACATCATGTGCATCATCATCAATCGAAGAATTAAGGAATACTCGTAAAAATTGATTCGTTTCACTAAAACTTTAAATTTTCTGACATGATTAGTAATCTCGACATAATTTGCATAAAAATAGCCCATTATTTGGCTTAACCTATTATTCCTCATCAGAATATATCACACGCTTAATAAATAACTTATGCACGGGTCTTTGTATTTTTTACATCATATTCACATATCTTAATTAGCAAGGTAAGGTTATTAGGTTAAGACGCATATCCACACGGTTTTATTTTCAAATCATAATGCGTACTTTACATAATATATTAATGGCTTAGATAACAATAGGTTGTGTGGGAGCCGCATAGTTCCCATATTTTCCGAGTTGCGTTGGTATTACAGTCACACGTAAAAAGCGTGCCACATTAGTAGGTACTGACAATGTAGAATCGAATAGAAACGAACCCTAAACAACTGAACTGCTAAATGATAAAACCGGCCAAGTGCGAGTCTGACTCGTGCACGAAGGGTTCCGTAACATTATCTACTCGTATATAGAACATTAGACACAATATTATGACCTTAACAAACTACTACTTTGTCTTAGTCACTTTAAAGAATTTATTCTAAGGATTTTGTACTTGGTAAAAAATTATCGAACACATAAGTTCAACCCCTATATATGTATATTCTACCACTTTGTCGGTGGTATTCGTATACATGCCCCTACAATGAGCGTCCGTAGGCTATATTAGGCCTAGCCTAGGGGCATTTTTGATATTTTTTAAGGACAGAATTCGACTTTCTATGTTCATGTAAAGATACGTAGAAACCTAGGTAGGAGTATAAAACAGAATTTTAAAAACACATAATAAAGAGAGATCGCAATTTCTCAAACACTAAGTGTCTGCATAAAACTGACGTAAAACCTCACGCGTCGTAACTTTAGTCAATAATGATTCATTCATTTCTCCAAGTGCAACATGAATGAAAGAATTGGCAGTAAGAAAACTCAACTTTAAGACAATGTGTAAAAATTTAATTTACTATGATGAAATTTAATTTCACTGTTATTTTTGCTGAAGTTTTCTCTCAGACATGCGCTTGGGCATGAATCACTGCTTCTTCTAGGTCAACCTGAGGCCGGTAAATATATTAGTATACATTCCAACTTATAGGTAAGTACTAATAAACCGATCCGCCAATTCATCTTAGGCACACTTGCGCACGTCCGGATTAGCTAATCCGGACGTGCGTGCTTTAAGTACTTACTGTTGCATGCGGCCTTAAGTACTTACTGTTTTAAATCAAATATTCTAATGTAATTCTAAATTCTAAACCTGTATAATGATTGCTTTCACCAATAATAACAAAAAATAGTGAGAATTTAGCTTCTTTATTTTTTTTCTGTAAAATATTTTATTTGAATCAGGTAAATACGTAGGAACCTAGGTAGGAAGGTGCTAGGTAGGTGTATGAAACAGGATTTTAAAAACACATAATAAAGAAAGATCGCAATTCCTCAAACACTAAGTGTCTGCGTAAAACTGACGTAAAACCGCACGCGTCGTAACTTAAATCAATAATGATTCATTCATTTCTCCAAGTTCCATATGAATGAAAGAATTGGCACTAAAAAAATTCAACTGTAAGACAATGTGTAAAAAATCAATTTACAATGGTGACTTTCACTGTCATTTTTGCTGAAGTTTTCTCTCGGACATGCGCTTGGGCATGAATCAGTGCTTCTTCTAGGTCAAAGTGAGGCCGGTAAATAGTATACATTCCAACTTATAGGTAGTGTACTAATAAACCGATTCGCCAATTCATCTTAGGCACACTTGCGCACGTCCGGATTAGCAAATCCAGACTTGTGCAAGTCAGCTTTCAACTCAGATATAGGCCTTGGAAAAGTCCGGAATAGCTAATTCTGACGTGCGCACGTGGGCTTAAGGCCCAAAGGTACACATGCTCCTACGGCCCTTAAGTACTTACTGTATTTAATCAAAGATTATAATATAATAACCTATATAATATTTGCTTTCGCCAATAATAACAAAAAATACTGAGGATTTCGCTTCTTTATTTTTTTTTTGCAAAATATTTTATTTGAATTAGGTTACGAACCATAATAAAGAAAAACATTTTATACCTCCCGTAATTTACTTGGACACAAATAACATTGTTTATGATGATGATTATGTTTGGCTTAACTTAGCAATAATTATTCAAGAATATTTTGTAGTCCCCTTTGGATCGTAAGACCTCCGGCGGTCTTATAAAAATAATTGATTTTCTATTGTGTCTGGAAACATGATCTCTGAAGTATTAATAAATAATTGAATAAAATCTATGCTAATTTATAATATCTATCTTATCTTCAACCTATACCACAGAATTGTATTCAAAGAAATGTCTACTCAATGTCGTCAACAATATGGCGTTATTTAGTTCGCCTCAGAGTCAAGCACATTTTCGTGTAGACACCTACAAAAATCCATTGCAAGATAATTTCATACTTATTGCTCTGGAATATGATTCATAATACACTAAACCTATTCAGTGACGTAATATCACGCGACGCGATAGGGTTGACTGCTACGAGAAGCTTATAATGCCATCTAGCGCCTCTTTCTAGTACTTTATTCGTTCTCGTCCAGCCAGCAAAACGAAACCGCGCGGCCGTTGGTGAATAACACGCGCGAGCGTGTCACTGGCCGGTAGCGACACGCAACTTGTTTTAGCCCCTGTGTAAGGGTCGCCGCGCGTAGGTACGTTTTTGCTACCTACGCGGGGAGATACACAGGCCTGCCTATACTATAGTACTATAGAGAGGTAAAATTTGTATAAGTATGTTTGTAGAAAGTAATTTTTGAGACTACTGATACCAATTATGAATATTATTTCACCAACAGAAAATTACATTATTCCTAAGTGACACTTAATAAACTTTATTTTTAAAATTGCATTTGTATCAAGCCGGGTTTTGCTGTTTTAAAAAGTAAGGTCAGCTTATGAATATACCCATGGGCATGGATCCGTAATACTTATTCGTAATCTGAAGCATAAGTTTAATGATTTGATGATGGTGATTACACAATCTACGTTTAGTATACATTCACTGATGATTGATTGACGTAATTACTGGGCGTAAACAATATCATTTAGCAGTCATCTTTCAAGATTGCGTCGAGTTAGGAATTGCCCACACACACACGGTATACGGTTGGCTAATCACGGTATTTGGTTTTGGTATTTATGATGTCCAGTTATTTTGTTACAAATAAGTGCGACGAGAGCTTGCTTTTTCACATTATCACGGATGAATTAATAGGTACTTCACACGAATAGGTTCAACTTTTCGAGCAAAAGTCCAAGGTCTAGGTTTAGACCGGTTCTAAATACCTCCTAAATAGGTACCTTACTAATGCATGATTTCTGACTTTCAAAAGAAAGGAATTTACCTGTCAAACCCCATAGACCCGCTGGCGGGTTGATAACAATTAATTTTCTATTGTTTCAGGAAACATGATACGTGAATGTTGTAATGTTAATATTAAAGGTTGAAATAAACCTAAGTTAGAAACTGTATCTATTTAATATAAAACTGATTACTCCTATCAGAAGTACGAGGGTCAAACTGAAAGTTCTTAGAAAATCAAAAACTGATTACATTAGCCAGTTATTAGTTTTATTATATCTTTTCAAAATATTGTCCATTGACGTCAATACACCGCTGCATGCGATGGAACCACTGGGAAAAGCACTTTGCCCACTCGTCCTTAGGGGTCTCTTCAATGGCATCGCGATACGCAGCCACCGCTTCTTCAGCATTCATAAACCGCTTTCCTTTAAGTTTTTCTTTAGTTTTTGGAAATAAATAAAAATCACAAGGCGCGAGGTCGGGGCTATACGGCGGGTGACCCAGTAATTCAACGTTTGATGTCGCCAAATAGTCGATCGTTCGCTTGGCGGTGTGCGACGAGGCGTTGTCGTGGTGAAGGAGGATCCTACTGCGAGGTCGTTTCTCTCGAACTTTTTCCAAGACAAGTGGCAAACAATTGGTAGTGTACCATTCTGCAGAAACTGTTTTTTGATCCTCTAACACAATTGTTGCGAAATGACCTATCCTTCCAAAAAACGAGGCCACCATTTTTTTTCCCGCACTTCGATCTCTCTTCACTTTAGTTGGCAACTCCTCGAAAGGAAACACCCACTGAGCAGATTGTCTTTTGGTTTCAGGATCATAACAGTAACCAGCTTTCGTCACCTGTTAGTATGTCGAACACAGCATTTGAGTCACCTCCGTTAAATCTTTCAATCATTTTACGGCACCAATCCACACGATGGAGTTTTTGAGCCTTAGTCAAATTATGAGGTATCCACCGGGCGCAAAGCTTCCTGACCGCTAAATGTTCGTGGAGGATTTTGTGCACTTGACTCATACCGATGCCTAAGCTTGTCCGAATCTGCTGATAGGTCACTCTTTTGTCAGTCTCTATCATACGCCGCACAACATAGATGTTATTTTCAGTCGTCGCCGTAGAAGGCCGTCCCTCACGTACATCATCAGTGAGATTAGTGCGACCACGTTTAAACTCATTAAACCAGTTGTAAACAGTCGCACGAGATGGGGCTTCATCGTGAAAGGCCAATCGTAGTCTATCATAACTTTCTTGTTGACTTAAATGACATCGAAAGTCATAAAAAATCATTGCACGAAAATTTTCTCGTGTTAAATTCATTTTGACGTGACACAGACAATTTTCAATTTGCCGCCAAGTCGTAAAACAAATGACAAATGAATGAAATATATACTCAGTAATATTGGCAAAGAGTTCTATTTTCAAATTTTAGAATATTTTTTTTATTATATTGTTTATAAGTGGCCAGTTCTAAGAACTTTCAGTTTGACCCTCGTAAACGGCCTTACTACTTATTTGAATTGCTCATAATCTAAGCTCTGACTCTACAGCCGCAATGGCGCAAACATGGGAGAACCCTTGATCCCGTCGAAATCTGGAAATACTAAACACAACAGTAAACGACGAAATGAGGCAACGAGACCTCTTTTAATTCATGCACCTATTCAAATATTCCATATTTGAATATTACCTACTGCGATTAGTCAGTGGCCATAGAAGACGAATATAACTTAACATCGATGTTCATCTTAGCCATTAGCATAGGTCAAAAGTCGTGGCAAAATTGTTGGCGCAAAGCACTTTCCCTGTCAAATAAACCGAACGACCGATAACATTCAAAATCGACGAAGGAATCAATTAAGGCATGCAAGTGCTGTAATAAATCAAGCACAGATGCTATCTGCGCCTGCGCACCTTATCATCAATCACAACAAAGATGGCGCAATCGAAGAAAGTGAACGTACTTCCGTCCGAGCGAAAAATATCTTAGATAAAAAAAACGCAAAATTCCAATTCGCAAGCGACAATGAGTCATGTCATGATATTATTTTAATTGGAATACCGGGCGTGGCTCCGTTAAGTCAGACTTAATTGAATGCTGAAATTATGTAATTTTACTGAATAAGTCGGTTAGCGACCGATGTGAACTCGTCGCGTGCAATTTTGAGTTTTGGATCCAGTTTGACAGACGTCAACATTCTTCAGTTTCTTTTTGTTACCATTTTATTTGGGGTCAGCCTTCTTTGATTTTGCTTTAATTTTCGTAGATTTTATTTGTTAACAAAATTAAAGCAATTTCGAATTACAGTACCAATATTACAGAGATATCAAAAATGGTACCTATTTCCCTAACATTTCACGTTAGCAACGAACTACAATGATGACGAGAAATGAGTGAAATAAAATATAAGAATAGAACCTCTGACTGGATGATATAGTTAAAACACAGAGAGATTATTCTCAATTTAAAAAAAATACCAATCTAAGTTAATATTCTGTGTGGTAACAACCGCATTCCAGATAACAAACATTGTACGATGCGATGATTAATTTGTTTGCAATTAAACTAAAACGAGTGGTATTAACGACAAGAAGTTAACAGATAAAATTGGTTTTCATTACATGAGTCACTCGATAGTTTCTACAATGACGTTGGATACCGGTTGCTGAGAAATAATGCACGTCACTATAAGGTCAACGAAAAATTGATATTGTGACACTGACTTAAATAATTGTCTAAACTTGATAAATGTAGAATGAGAGATTGATTTAGATTTTAGAAAAGGAATTAAGCCAAAATTCTTCGCAAAAATATAAAGAAAGAAAGAAAAATAGTTTATTCGGCAATCAAAATAAAACCCTTACATAATAAATAATAAATGAAAAGAAACAAGATGACCCACCGAAAATGCATCCGACATAACTTAAAGACACTGGAATAGAAGTCGAAAGAAAGCTTGAGCAAAATCTCGTATTATTGAAAAGCAATGGATATTAGGTTACGGGATTTTTTCCATTACTGAGATCCTAGAGAAGCCAAGATATCTACAGACAGTAAAGAGAATGAACATTTTGCATGACTTGTATAATGAAATCTGTTTTGCGGGTCTGCTTTTTTAGGTTAAATACAAAATAATATTCAAAGAACTGATAGATAAGAATTTCGTGGTAACCAGTGGTCGATGAATGAAAACCGGTATGTATTGTTTCACAATGACTATCATTAGGAAGATAGCAGCACTACTGGCAGCATTAGCCCACGGCTATTGGTGGCTTGTTTTATTGTGATACATAGTAGGTAATTGATTTTGTTTAGTTACAGAATGAATACCTAATATACTCGTATATAAAACAGTTTTAAGTTATAGAGTTATACTGACTGGACGTCTCATCAGAGGTAGTTTCATTGCACTCTTAAAAATGATCTAATATACCGAGCTACTGAATTTGCAAAGAATTAGACCACCATACCTGGAGGTAGACGATCAGCTTAATTTAATGTTCCTTTATCACCACTACTAACTGTTAAACGACCCGAAACGTGACTATATCGTAACTTACAAAAAATTCATCATGCCTAAAATATCGGATGAAAAGAAATGAAACTCATTCACGAAAGTCGTTACCGAAATTTTTGCAGTCATTTGTCTAAAAGTCCATAAAATTCCTATACAAGTGACAAAGCTCGTTCACACGTTGTGCACTTTCCAATGCGCTTGCGCCGACGCTTTACGCCTTCGACGAACTAATGCGATTCGAAAGACAATGGCACAAACGTGGACAAAGCCGCACATATGATATAAATTATACTTAATGTGTCAGACACGTCCGAGTTACATTGATTTTATACTTACACACTTCGAAAGGTTGTTTGTATTTGTATGTATAGGGTATTAGTTCCTTATGTCATAATTACCTACATAGGTATATCGTATTATACAGGTGTCCCAAAACTCGGCGTTAAGCGGAAGTGACGCGATTCTATTGCTAAGCTGAAAAGTTGTTGTGTTTGAGCAATAGAATCGCGTCACTTCCGCTTAACGCTGAGTTTTGGGACACCCTGTATAAATAAGGTGACAACAGCCACAATAGGTAGCAACAGTAAGATGATCCCTATTGATTAGCTTTTTTAGTTTCGTGCAACTACTCGTCCAAGTTCAGTTTTGTATGATGCTTATAGCAGGTAATAATGCTTTGCTGTAGCAATATGACTGACTTTGATGCTTGTCTATTGCAAAAGAATTGTAGGTTAACTACACCATGTGCTACTTTTAAATTCTATAATTTTCATTTATCTTTTGGCCAAGGTAAATGTAAATTATTTTTTTCACTAACAACCATGTGCCCTCAATTGTTAAGTCTTCAAATATAGACAAAAGTTTGACCTATGCGTTTTGTGCTTACTTACATATACTAGTAGTAATAACATAATTACGAAAATATTTAACCATTTCTGTAAATACTTAGGTACTTACTGTTTCCTTCCTATCAAAAGTCAAAGTCAAAAAAGTCAAAGTCAAAAATTCTTTATTTAATTTAGGACACAAAATGCCACTTATGAACGTCAAAATATCAATCAATTATGGCCCATATGGGGCAGAACATGTCTCCTTATCTTTTGGGCCCTACTAGCGCTTCGAGACAAGACACAGACAATCTGGCAAGTGCTGAGAAGAAACGCCGGAACAAACTCAGTCACCACTAGCTGCCACAAAAATAAAACAAATCAAAATAAACAGGTAGGTACATCAGTTTGGTGCAGGCTGGACTGTCCATACATTCTCGTCATTAAGATAGTCTTGAATTTTATAATACCCCTTCGACATTAGGGTAGTTTTGACATGTAACTTAAATTTATTAATAGGTAGTTCGATAACATTATGAGGTATTTTATTGAAAAAATTGACACAATTTCCCAAGAATGAATTGATTGTTTTGGCTAATCTGAAGTTTGGAATGACAAGTTTGTTTTTATTTCTTGTGTTATACGAATGAATATTACTTTTTTTATAACAAGATCAAAATTTTTGCGTACGTACATTATATTATCAAATATGTATTGAGAAGCGACAGTGAGGATGTTAATTTCTTTAAAGAATTCTCTCAGGGATTCGCGGGGACTAAGTTTGTAAATGGCACGAATGGCTCTTTTCTGTAAAATAAAGATGGTATCTATGTCCGCAGCAGAACCCCACAAGAGAAGACCATCAGACATTATACTGTGAAAGTAACTAAAATACACAAGCCTTGCTGTTTCAACATCAGTCAAATGTCTAATTTTTCTAACCGCAAAGGCAGCTGAAGCAAGTCTCCCAGCCAGAGCGTCAACATGTGGTCCCCACTGCAACTTCGAATCCAATGTAATGCCCAGAAAAACAGTGGAGTTTGATAGATGTAATTTTTACGTCACATCACATCAATATCACATCAATAACTAGTTTTTATACTAGCTCAAGGTTGTATTGAAATCCATAGTTTTACTTAATCCATCTAAATAGAACTTTGCTTAGTTTTCGGTAAAGCCTGTCTATACCTCTAGCTAAGACTCTCCCAAGTCCTATTCAGTCGCCAACGCCTGCGCCAATTAAGCTACTGTGTTTTTAGTTGCCATATAAGTATATGGCAACTAAAAACATAGTAGCTTAGTTGCATATGGCATATAAGTATTCACTAATACATATAATTATTTTTATAACTTAAGCAATTATTTAGCAAGTTTTTACGAAATCAAATTGAATTTCGCTCACAAAAATTAATCGACTGTTTCATCCGGTGGGACTCGAACCCACTTCCCTTCGCTATCCGGGCGAGTGCTCTTACGAACTGAGCTACGGAGGACCTTAGTCAGACGACGAATTTTTGTAAGTGCTTGCTACGCCAGTGAGCCGACGTTCGATTTCACCAATACTTAGGGAATGTACCCGCATGTATCCGATTGAAATCACTAATACACTAAAAACTCATTAAAATCGTCAAAGATACAAATATGATATTTTTCTTTCCTCCTGGCCTTCACTCGTTGGCGAGTTTAATAGAAAAAAAAAGAGAAAAATATAGTTCAATGACATAAAATAAGGGAATAAGGCCTCAAAGCTCATAAGGCAAGTTGTGGAATGCGCAGGTTCAGCCGCGTTTCTCGCTCGTGACTGGCATTCTGCACGGATTCCTTTGCCCACGCGAGCGAAATGAGACCTTTAACGGAAAGATGTTTACTCTATTTGAAAGTTCTCGCGGGCAAGCGCGACTTACGCTACGCAGACGGTTTTTGGCAAGCTAAGGTACCTAGATGGTGACAGAATCTTTAGTTTAAGATCTAGCTAGAGTCCCACTGCTGCGACTCTAGCTAGATCCTTCATAGAGGCCGTGAAAAGGCCTTCTACATCGATCCCCATCGTAAAAGTCCTTTATGTATGTAGGTCCACAGGGGGCACTTATACACGCCCCAATATATATTTTTTAGGCCCTACCACTGCTTCGGGACAAATTGTGGGCTAATGCTGAGAAGAAGAAGCGCATTAAACTCACTCATCTTTGTCTCCAGAACCAGTCTGTTCTGTTCGGAAATTAATGAACTTATGAATTACGTAACAACGTAAACTAAAATCCTTGACGATAAGTGCCAAACCACAGAATAAATACTGGGCCAAACTAATTTTTCCTAACCAGGTAAGTATAGCGTAAACAGATCATGGTTAGCCTTATTCAGCAACGACCCATGTGTCTACGAATCCAATTTAGCTGACAGTTGTTTTATTGGATTGGTGCCAGGCCAGTTGAACCTACTCAAAGAATTCAACGACCTACAGCAGGTGTACCGCCTAGCTTGACTGTTTTCAGATTTTAATAGTCATAGCTGACAGGATAGCTTTTCAAACGGACGTCTGGAAAACAAAAAAAAAATGTTTCAACAATCACACCAATTACCTAGCCTCAAACTAAGCGTGAGCTTATGGTATGGCAACAAGAATAACGGATAGACATACGAGTATAAGATACAGCTACAATGATAGATTAATCGCAATAGCTTTCAAGTCACGGTAAGGGCTGCTGGCTTACCGCTTTTGAAATCTTTTGCGACTACGATTGGAATATCAAAGCAACGACATATGAATGGACCTTATCCCATTATTTTGAAGGTTATTATTGATTTCCTTAATGCCAGAAGAGCCATAAAAGCTTCAACGAGTGCAATTTGAAAACAATCCAGATACAATCAAAATAAACCTAGGTACTCTAACCAAATCATGGTTAGAGTACCTAGGTGCAGGTCCACAGCTATGTTATACTCGCTGGTTTTACCGCAAGCTTCGAAACTACCAAACCAGCATGAATGCATATGCAAGTAGGAAGATACCTCAAACCCGTTGGGAACTCCTCGAACAGGAAAACGAATCTGCATAGATGTCTCCGATAAATATCATCTGGTTAGTAACTTTGATTTCCGCGAGTGGACAAGGAAGATGCATTGTTAATTGCTTTGTACCTTTCACTTATTAGAAAAGAGCATTTATTATCTAACCAGAATTTCTAAGTAACCTTTGCCACTGCACCCAGTTGCAGGTAACATTAATAAACTTTATTTGGGGGTTTACGAGTATGGTATAGACTTTCTAAACGATTTTCAACACTATATACATTTTACTTGCACTTTCTATGCTCATCTTTAGCTAGCTTAACAAAGCATTGACATTGTAGAGCTACAATATCATAGTCTTCTAGAGACTTAACCACCCAATAATTTTACACAACGTAATTGTAATAGCTATTTGACTTCTTTGTTCAGTATACTCGACGCACATATTAGTGCATTTAAGAAGAGGTAGCTTCCCTCAAATTGAGCAAGTTTCGTACACACACATGACATTTGACACGTAAACGAAAGTGTGCTCAGCGCATCAAGTTCGATCGCCGCGCGGTAGGAGATGCCATATCTACCACTTTTTAAATACACCGTCATTGATCGACGCGATAACAGCTCTTATTTTTAACAGTTAAAATCCGAAATCGGTATGTTTACAATCTCTCGCATGCCTTAAACATGTATCGATAAAGTCATAAAGTCACAAGGAAAGCTGGCAGAGGACGAATCCTTCAGTGCGAGCCGGCGGCATGCCAACAGCAAATGCAATAATCACGAATTCCCTGCGTGTGCGCAATTTACAAGTTGCACGTCAAACTCGCGCAAAGTGGACGCCGGTAAGATTGCATTCCTTTGCTATATTGTAGGTAAAGGTTATGAAAAAAGCCTACAGGAGAATGGTGCGTTGTAAATCGCAATGCAGGAGTCAGGATTTATTTGAGATTCATTTCAAGCTTGTCTGTTAGAAAAACTGAGGAATTAAAAAATATGTACAGGATGATCAGAGCTGCTATTTTGATATATGTAAAGACAGGCTACAAATACGAGTATGATGGTTTGGAACCGATTTCTTATTCGTTCCACTTCTGCAATACCAAAGCAATCATATATGAATGTTAATTTCTCATTTTGTAAGTTATCATTACTTTTCAGACGTCAGATTGAAAGCTATTATTGTTTTCCTGAAAACTATACCTAACTATTGCAATTGGAAAGCAAGAGAGTTAGGCTATAGGCTACCTGGGACATAGGGTTCCGCCAAGGATCTTTACAATGATCGATACTGAGCATTATATAATCTGCGACTGTGCTGCCTTCATTTAGCGGCTGGCTTCTATACTCTACACGTACGCTGAATAATAAAGAATAATAAGGAAGGCTGGTGTAAAAATTTCAAGGCAAAGAAAATGTTTATCGATTTGTGGCGGCGGTCAGCCTAAATAAGTATTTTTTTTCATTATCGCAACCTAAACTGGTTATTGAGGAATTCATTATAAGGGACAGAGATATATAAATTCATTCGAAGTAGTATTGTATAAATATGCAAATAAAACATTAGGGAAAGTTTTATTAGACTTTGCCGCGCGTTTGTCGATAGTTAGCAAACACAAAATCACATCTTCAACTTTTTGGTGAAATCAAAAATTGGTTGGGTCAATATTGGTTGATAGAATATCAAGGTTCTCTAATACTGTTTAACATAGAGACTCTCCAAAGTTTTCCATGAAAAAACATGCTATCAATCAATGAATTTATTTATTATACTAATAATACTAGCTATTAAATCCTCAAACGTTTTTGAGAAAACGGGGACTGGCTCCTTATACTCCGTTTTTCTTTTGAGGTTCTACGGAACCTAAGATCAGCGATTTGAGTACAGAACCATAAAATAACAAAGGTAACCTAAGCTATATCTACGAATCAACAAAGAGTTTTGCCTTCATACAGATTTTGTTCGGTGATTAAAAAGAACAGAACAGTAACTGAATAAATCATTGATAACTCATTTGAACGGTAGGTAGAGTTATGAAATTTTAAAGATCATTATTTTTCTAAAATATGCCTTGCCTCACTTGCCTTACAGACACCTCTCCACCAATCCGCACTGAGCCCGCGTGGTGGAATATGGCTCGTACCTCCTCATAGTTGAGGTGAGGCCTTTACCCAGCAGTGGGATCTAATAGGCTGACTTTTTTATTTTTCTAAAATACTTTTTACGGGCGGTGGGGCTGAAATTTGAAAAGATCAAGAATTTAACTCACGCATTTGAAATTGTAAAAGATAAGTTATGGTCTATCGCTATCTCTTTTTTCAAAGAGATATCCAAGAGGCTAGTTGACATCAGTGGTGACCTAAGAGCTGGCAGCTACCTTGCTCAGCGTATAAGCATCGCTATCCAGCGGGGTAATGCTGCCAGCATCCTGGGAACCTTACCACAAGGACCCTTTTTATAATTTTTGTTTTTGTATTGTATTAAATAATTTATCTTAATTTTTATTAATAAGTTGTACATATATTACTAATGTACATTTATATTGTTCTATTTAAATTAATTAATAAATCTTAAAGATAAGTAAACGCTGCAGATGGTTTGCAATCGGCTTGTTGAAATATCGAAATATATTATCGAACAAAAGTAAAATTGCACACCTACCTGCAAGGTATGCAGAATCGCTTGAAGTTAAAGTTGTTATTCAGGTTTAAAAAAACTGAAAAAAGTGAATGTTATGTCACCACTCAGGTGTTGCATGACATAACACTAGCTTTTTCATATCCACGGCTAATACGGAATCAAGCGGTTGGGATAAAAAGCGGTCCTTGTCAATACCGGACCATAACTTGTGATTAGAAAGCCTTAGACATTGCGCACTGGAACTAATTAGTAATTACTAGAATTCATCAGAGATAGTGGAATGGTAACACCCTCGAATATGATAAACAAGTCTTGAGAATTGCCCTCAATCCATTGGAATTAATCCTCCCTCACTTTCTTATCCTACACTGACAGTAGTTCTTTCGTCATAAACATTTCGACAAAACCGAAAAAAAAAAAAACACAATTCTACGGATTTCTTCGCGATTTATTTACATTTTAGAACATTTTATTCTTCACTGTACTCTCTTTCAAAAATATTTCTGTCTGAATTTTACAGGTGTACTCAAGAGGCAAAGAATGATTTCATAATAAAGATTATCTCGGTAACTTATTTTCAAGAAAATCGTGTACAGCACGTAAGAAGTTTTCGTTACGAAACCTGTATGATCGATCACTTTATCTTAATCTACTGATAATTGGGACTTCAGAATCGGCACGTTCTATGTACCAACTCCTTCTACGAACATACAAACACAAATCGATAAAGTAGCAATCGATTCTTATCGATAATAGTCTAAAACATTACCGTCTTTCAGCTTCTTCGAGGTTCGAATCCAGGACCGGTTAGCTTTGACACACTGAGCGGGATTTCTCTACTCCTTATGATTGCTATGATTTTCATTGGAAATATTTTTACGGGAGTTTCTATTTTCTTTCATAATTACTTATATAATTACTTAAAGGAGCAGTTAGGAGTAGGTAAAAGTTGTGAAATGGCTGGCAACCCGTTTCTTGAGTTGACTGTGTGGTTTTTACATACGGCATGAAGGATATTATACGTATTGACAACTTTACTAATACCAGTACCTAAGCCGACTAATACTCGTACGACTAAGATTTGTCTTGGCCTTGAAAATCCGGAAAGTATTCACGAAAAACCGTTACGAAAGTAAACGGTATGTGTAGGTGTCAATGCGTGTTTCATCTTCTTGGCTAGCGTTTGCCAAACAACAGATAACGATCGATTCATTAGTTGTTGCTTAGTAATAATTCAAATTTCGATAGTATAAAATATAAATTTCATCGTGATTAGCAATACGATCTAAGTTTAGTGATATCCTTTTGAATTTATTAAGGCCTTTTAAGTAATTTTGACCTTTTAAAATAAGACCTCGTGAGGCCAGGAGCTTGTTAAATCCTTGACTGATGAACGAAATTCCACACATATTACACACATATTATATTTTATCACACATATTTTTACGAAACTAACCCTGTTATTATTATGTTGGACAATTTCTAGCAGACCTGAAAAGAGAACACTTGGGTAAATAACGCCAAACTGGCATAACTTCAGCAGCTGCTTTACTAGATAACGCATAAAATATGGATTACATTTTATGGAAGAAATGATTATTCGCGGATAGAAAAAATACATACCCTGCAAAAATACAGAACTCATAGCACAAGTCATTGAAGTAGTGAAATACTGATGCAGTGGTAGAGCCGTTTACAAGCTGGTGAGCTTGCAGTGCAGCATGTTCTTGTTACCTCTTGATTGCTTAACAGTAACAACTGTGTTTACAGAATAAATACCAATGGGTATTAATGATAATGCAATGTCCTCCTAGCCGATTTCGACCAGGCCACGGCGGCCTATCTCAACAGAGATTAGCCAACTGCGAAAGACATATTATAGTGCACAAGTGTGTGCGCAATACACAGGTGCACTCTGTTCCTTCACTCTCATAATTCGGTGAGACGGCAGTCCGACATGACTGTAGAGAGATCAGGCGCAGGACCAACGGCTTAACGTGCTTTCCGAGGCACGGGGGTGTTAACACCACCAACTTCCTGACTTCGGAGCTGTGTCTGAGTAATTTCAAGACAGAAAAACGCAAATGGCCCGACCCGGGATTCGAACCCGGGACCTCGTGGACCCAGCGTACTAATTACTAGACCAACGAGGCAATCAGTATTATTCAAGGTCTAACATGGCTTATTACAGGTATCAAAGCCCCGTTACATTACTTTTTCCTCTGCCCAACGTAAAGACGTATTTCCCATTACATAATTTTAAAAATACCCTTTTCTTAGTTATCCTCTAACCAAGAAAGAGGTAAGTATTATCAATATGTCGCTAATTAATAATATGAAATTATAAAACCAGGATATAGAGGTGCTTGTGGCGCAGTGGCGGCAGCGCTTTGGTAGTGATACCAAAAGTTAAGCAACCCACGGCGCGGTCGTGATTGGATGTGTGACCATTCCGACCATTTAAGTGACGTCCATGACAAGCATCTCCGTGCTTCGGAAGGCACGTTAAGCAGTTGGTCCCGGCTAATATCTGTGGTATTAGTCGTTAAGCCTAGTCAGAGGCCCTAGGGCGGCTTCATAACTTCTGACAGTAAGGTTTGTCACTTGCCTTACATACACCCCTCCACCAATCCGCACTGAGCCCGCGTGGTGAAGTATGGCTCGTTCCTCCTCATAGTTGAGGTGAGGCCTTTTCCCAGCAGTGGGATCTAATAGGCTGACTTATATAAAACCAGGAATATGTTTATCTAATTAATTTAATCTGTGTCATGACAAGCACCTAATTAGCGACAATAGTGCTGTAACTACCGTGGGAGCCTGAATAAGTATAACTTACAATTTTAATAAGCTAGTAGGTACCAACATAGTACTCTGTTGTACTTAAAGATGAACGTCGTTAAAAAAACCGATAATCAAACAAAATATTAACAGGTGGTAATATATACTGCAGTTAAGTGATTTACTGATGACAATTTCGATCAAATCTTTGAACTACGGTTAGTTATAACACTATTAATAGTTTAACTTTGGTGTACCTATACATAATTATAACCGATAGGAGTTCATTCAAATTCATTTAAACACAGGTGCCAGTCTTCTTTCGAATAAATGATAAGAACAAACTATAGGACGAAACCGATGAAGTTATCGAAATCAAGACATCATCATCGAAGTTAACGCGTCCTTCATCCTTCAAGCAAAATTAACTTACCAAAAGAAACGAACCAAGTATCCAAAACGAATGCAAACGGATCTAATCACAAGTATCCCTTTACTGTCCAAGATAAAGAGAGGTTAGTTCCAAATCACACAAACACAGCACTGCACGGGTCGTAGGTTGCGCGGGTGCGCGGGCGCACCGACAGCGGAGGACTGCGGCTGGCGGCGGCGGGCGCCGCAGGTTCAGTCGAGATGACGGATAGTCGCTTGCGCAATCGAGGACCTATCGGATTTTGAATTAACGGAATTAGATTAACGGCGGACGGTATTGTTTCTAACGCGTTTGTCATTTCATCTTTAAGCACTTATAATACGGTTCAATCAAAATCAACGAATTTTTGAAAATCTGTATCAGTTAAAACGTTCTCTTCATCTTAGGATTGGCCATGTAGAGCTGAGTTTTTAGCTGACACAAGAGCTACCAAACATTTTGAAATTTAGGGTTTAGTGTAGGTAACTCCCTGGATTCCTTCAAGTTCTGTTCAAGCCTATTTTTGTTGGTATCGATAATCACCACAACACCGCAAACCGTGGGACAGCGACAAGCATTGTCAGTGCCGGGCTATCTGGAACTATTGACGAAAAATACTAGACGTAGGGTTTCTTTCTCGGTGCCGTGCTGTAGCTGATGCGGCAAAGCGGTCCGCTTTGTAATATGTCATTTGTTTATAATAATGTTACTTAGCCCTGTGTGAGTTGTAATATTTCCTTTGTGTAATAATGGCTATGTGGAATTAGGAGAAACAATCCATGCTGTGATCTTACGGGAATTAATAGTTCGGGTTGAGCTAGCTTCCTCGCTGAACGCGCGCGTCCTAATAAGCCAATAAGTTGTCCCGTTATGTTATCTTAATAAATATGTAGTGTGTAATACGTTATGTTATCTTAATAAATAGTGTTTAAGAAGACTAGAATATCATTTTAATCTAAACCTCTTTTATGATAAAAATTACCTACATCTCACTATACAATTCATTTAATCTTCATTATGTTTTTAATCTGTTGATTTCCGAATTTCGCGCTGGGAATTAAAAAATATTATAATAAACAAGATTTTATCAATAACTCTTGCAAAATCATTGCACTAAAACGGAATAGGTGTCGAGTTCAAATCTGCAATCTCTAAGGTAACTTTTTTAAGGTCAACTTGGAATTGGATTTTAAAAGCATTTAATATTAATAAGCTGATGACTTCATCCATCTAGATCATCGTATCTATTTCAAACGAAGAAATAAGTTTCCCCTATAAATCTCGTATTAATTTAGGTCATACTTATGACCATATCATTGGATGTTTAATCAACTTAGCTATTATATCGATATACTCGCGTCACTGTCTACCTGAAATAGACGCTGACGTTATTATCAGTAAAATTCTCAAAACATCTGCAACCTGTTTTGAGTTATCATGTGCACAACTTGTTCAATGAGGTCACTTCTTTTGTAGAAGTGGATTTTCTCAAATGGATTTTATTTGAAAGAAGACATAATTTTTTAAGTAAATAAAATAATCTAATTGTGAAGACGAAATAAGAAGTCCATTAAT
This sequence comes from Pyrausta nigrata, assembly GCA_949316185.1. NCBI lineage: Eukaryota > Metazoa > Arthropoda > Insecta > Lepidoptera > Crambidae > Pyrausta > Pyrausta nigrata. Next base: position 18,131,020 of record OX438940.1, on the reverse strand, counting down.
TGCTGCTTCTTTGGTAAACGATTTTTTAGCGCGCGCACGGTAAAAGAAGATCTGAGTGTTGTTGTTTAAAAAGCTCCATAAAAATGATACCATAGCACACTTTACACCTGTATCAATAATAAATGCACATCAGTTGTAAATATAGAGAACAGCTAAATAAAGGCCTACTAAGTTAATACTAAATCGTTGTTAGAATGCTAATGGAGTGATGGACAAGTAATATAATATAATCACCACGATTGTCAGTTGCCTAATGCGGGTTCCTGATCATAATTCCGTACATTACTTACGTTATGCACTGGTTTATTCCATTTGTCTTTAAGACCTTTGTTCCTTTGCAAAAACCAAATGACATCGCTCATTGTTATGAGTTATGAAATTAACAATCGAGGGAAAGTTTCATGTTTTTTAGTTTTCAAATCAGCATTAGATTTTCCAAGAAACGTTCGATTAGTGTAATTATAAACGGAGTGAAAGTCACTTCCGTCATAATCAACTAAACACTGGTTGTCTGGTAGAGAATGACTTAAGGTATTAAGTCCGCCATTTAAAAAAAAATTAACAATTTATGCATTTCAACACCTTCGATGGGATTACACTGGTATTCGAGTGTGCACTTAAAAGCCGCATTGGTGTAAAAATAAACATAATATCAGAGATAAAAACGTAACTACAAATAAGAAATTATTTGTATTTCGTCTGTAGTTAAATAAAAAACAAGAAATGGTTGCTGTTGTCATTAACTACACAATAAAGAAGAACGTAAATTCAATTAATTTAATAAAAAAATACAATTTCACGCTCAGTCGTAATTCTAAATAACAGTAGTTACATCGTACAATAAAGACGTTTTATGAAGAAGCGAATACTATTAGAGCCATTACAGCTCGAAGAAGGCAATAAGACAAATGTCCGATAATGTTATGTGTCTTTTATTAATTCTAGAGACGACACAATGGGGCACATTACAAGGCACTTTGTTAACAAACAAGATGGAAAGTGGAGAGGAAATGTTCCCACAGTCGTGACAAATTAAATGTTATCTCATTTCGGCTAATGCAGTTAAACAATGAAAGTGTTATGTTACGCAAGAATCGCGTAATTACTTTGGGAATGGGGTGTAGATTAGCGGGAGATCCATGCTCTAGAGATAAGCCCCCACAAAAATGTTGTATAATTTGACACACTAACTATGTGTGTTAATGATAACTCTATTACAACGGAATGCTCCACATTAAAACAATCCTTGGCATTTCAGAAATTCGCTTAATTATAGCAACATATTTAAATTATACTGTTAATATCAATCGGGACGACCGTCAAGAAGTCAACAAGAGACAAATGCTAGTGAAACAACTAAACAGACGTCTAATGAAATGACAAATAAACAACTTAGCACATACAAAAGTTAAGACAGTGTTAGACGTAATTATGATAATAAAGCAGCAGCACCTCTCTATTGGAAAGCCAATGAAAGTAAACGCGTAAATTGATCTTGATACGTTCGAGAGGCCTAGACGGAACCTGTTCACCTGTAACATAATATTTTACAAAGCTTATATCTATGCTTCAAGTAAATTGCATAATAAGCAGAATGTAAGATCATCTTTGGCGATCGAATTCACAGAGACAACCCATACAATAGATTTAAAATATATTATATTCATCATACACACAATTCATTGCAATAATTTCATTAAAACAAATGAATTTATTTACATAAAGGAAGCTCGTCTTCAGTTTTTCAATTTCTGGCTGATCCTGCTTTGACAAAAGAATGAGCGGAAAACTAAATATCAATTATTAGAAACTGCCTGTCGTTACGAGAAGTTATTAGTTTATCATTAGCAACAGCATCGAAGGAATTTGCGATGATTTCGAACCATTAATTAAAGATGTGCTAAACAATCGCCAATCTGCATACGCTGAAGGTCGATACACTGCAACAATGCGGTCGGACCGCTTACCAAAATGTCAACGGTGCGGAACCAAGGTATTTTGTTAGAATTGCTTATGAATTCATTTCACACCGTATGAATATCACTGACAATGTATTTATTTAAAAAAGAGGTTGACCTGTCATCTCGTACTGCTAGGCGATTCGAATTTGATGCTCCGATCACACGTTCTTTTACGTGTCAAACGTCATATTTGAATGTAAAATTGTGTAAATTACACAATTAGAGGCAATCAATTTCCGCGCGCTAATGACCCATCTCTTCTACCTCTTTTTAAATGTCAATTTTAAATTCCAATGACAGGGAACTGCATATAATTCATATCACACCGTATCAATATAACATAAAACATCATTATTACAAATAGGCTAATCTTTGACTCCAACAACGAAGGTACAAACTTGGTTATGGAATGGCATTTATTATTTTTTTACGAAAAGGTTTATCCTCAAGTCAGTGTGAGAAATGATTCAACAAATAACGGGAAACACGTCAGCATTGGGAGCATGTTTTATATTTTTATAAACACGAGGACATGGTACTACTTGGTACGAACGACCGCGCGTAAGGTGCAAAAGAATGGAAAAAAGGATGGCTTTTGATATCCAAAATGAAATGTAAGACGCTAGAAATAAAATAATGAAAGAAACGAAAACCCATGTCGAGTTGGATGAAGTTGAAAATGACTATATACACTTTGCTAGTAAAATACAAGGCAAATTGGTTTTGCTTCGTGACTTCACTTCGTGACTTTTGACGTCCTCCGTGGTCGAGTGGTGTACACACCGGTTTTCATGGTGTCGCCAGCTCTGAGGTCCCGGGTTCGATTCCCGGTCAGGTCAATGTAGAAAAATATTTTTCTATATTGTCTTGGGTCTGGGTGTTTGTGGTACCTTCGTTGTTTCGGATTCCCATAACACAAGTGCTTTAGCTACTTACTTTGGGATCAGAACAATGTATGGGATGTTGTCCACATTAATTTATTTATTATTACTTCATTGTGTGTTCAGTACAAACGATCTCTGAATGCTGACAAGGTAAGTCGATGATAACGATATCGCAAAAGAGCTCCTTAGAACAAGAAAATATAAGAGCAGGTTTTAAGGAGCAAACATTACTATATTATTATGCAATATAGCTTTCACCGTGTGCCACCCTTATACATACAAACCTCTTCGCCTTTTACCGGCTTTCAAAGATGTCAGAGAAAAAATAAACGTAAGTCGTCTGCTTTTTTGCCACCTCACGAACAGACGCTGGAAAGGTGTTAATTAAAATAGTGGCTAATTCAAATAATGTTAGAGGTATGCGCAAGCGTATCAGCGTACATGTCGTTTGTTGACAGCGACACATCACGAATTGTAATCGCGCGAACGGCAATGTCCTTGCGCGAGAGTCGAAAGCTAATGCTTGCTTTTATTTTGCAACACGGTTTATACCTCACTCGTAACGCTCGATGTCCTGCGCATACCGTATTCGGGTTGGTGCGTATGCGCATTTTATGAAACACATTTAAACGGCACTGTGTCAATGATGGATCGTGATTGCGAGATGCTGAATTAACCATCAAGTGGTGTTGAAGCGTAAACTCAATATTTATTAATTAGACTCTTGCGAACTAGGGAACTTTCAAATCGCTTCTAACTCAGCGGACATCAGCTTCATTTAAATAAGCGTAGGCATCCAGAAGAGCTTTGGTTGCCAACAATGTTGAACAGTTACTTTTTTTGGCGCTATCTTCGTTGTATATCTCTTGCATTTCATAGGTATGCTGTTGTATAAATCCCTGCACTTGTTATACGTAACAAGACCAACAAAAACGCTTATAGGTATTATTCTGTTACTGCCAATTGCTGGATTCCAATGATTATGGTAATCATTCGTTGGTTTACTACTACGTAGATTGAGTTATGTGCTGCAGTTTGCAATTTAACATTGCCCTTTTCCATTTTAAACATTGGTAATTTTCTTCGGGCAATTTATCTTTATCGGGTCGCGGCGCGTCGAGACAAGTGAGTGACAGTTTCTCAGTTCCAACTGTGAAATGCGTTTTAAGTATTGTCAAGCAAGATGCATGAATGAAGGAATTAATTTAAAAAAACATTTTTTAGGTAATCCATCCAGCGAATGTTCCTATCCTACGAGAGAGGACAAGACAAGCCTTATGCAAAGTTGGTTGCAGTGGAGTTTAACGAAATTAATTCTGGATTTCGTCTCAAATTCGCCGTTAGCCTCGTGGGATGAGTAATCGAAAACATCCTTAATATCGTTAGGTTAGCCGTTACGTGATTTTTTTTCATTAATATCAAACATGAAGCTAAACAGGAATCCAAACTCAAAAGATTTCAAATCTTTACAAAAGTTATATGGCCTTAGATATTCTACTTCGACCTTCGACGGTTTTTTTGACAATCTGAAGGTCTGATTATATTTTTTCCTAAAAATAAGCGTCACAAATCTGCCTCACATTTCCGTTGTGAATGTCGTGATTTAGCAGAACCTCCTATTGTTGTTGTTCTCAAATGCAGGGTGTTGACCTCATAATGTTTTCGCGCACGTCTCTCGCCATATTCGTCGTGGGCTCGAGTGTAAACAAACTCCTTTGAGGTTAACTTACCGTGTAACTGGACTTACAAACATATTATGTTATATGAGATCATAGAAATACGGGCATTTTATGTTGAGAAACGCCACCAGGAAATAGAGATTACTTACAGTGTGCGATATCTGAGCCTTAAGTTAATTTTGACGGAAAACGGCTTTTAGGATACTACTTCTACTCCTTGATTAAACAATTGGTAAATAAAAAATTGGAGGCCTATGTGGGAAAAGTTCACTAATTCTACGTCTTTGCTATAGATGAGTTTTTGCAATAATTAAATGAATTGACTTACTGATTTCTAATCCTACAACATAGAGCCTCCGATTATTGATTAGCTGTTTATTTAACGAGTATTTTCTAAATAACCACTCTTCTTAGGATCTTCTTTAAGAGGACTTAAAAAATGTTACTGAATAATTGTCTGTAAGTAGTTTGTATATTTTTGTATGTATATATCTCTCTGAGCTGCAAAAATATCTGCCGTACATACCAGGGCTCGCTTGGTCAGACTTGAGTTTTGAGGCTAGAAGTCTAATGACTTACCTTGGAAACCTCGACAAACGGTAAGACATCGTTTTAGCAAGCACATAAAGACCTAATCAAAAAGAGTAAATTTTAATCAAGTGCCCTGCTTAATGTGTAATTATTACAGCACTAAATCTTCAGACAACAGGAAGTAATACGAAATAGTCCTAATCTTAAATCGGTATGAAGGTTTCTCATGAGAAGAATAAGTAGCTAATTAGTCATGGAACTACTACCATATTAGCTGCTGAGATGTGTTATGAGGATATAACAATAGCTGTATACTGAAAGTGCGTACCTAAGTATATCTAAAGTAAGTGTTGAGGGTAGATAGGATTGATTGAAGTGTGTTGTGCCTTCTGTCAGCGTTTAAGGTTGGCTAAGTGAGCTTAGTTGCATACGAGACAGTGGCATGTGGTTGGTCGTTAACCCTTCACAGATTAAACACAAACAGATTTAACAATTTTATGTTAACTAAATTGTACTTGAACACGATAACATGAAAAACTAAGGTTTTAAAGGTATTTATGGTAAAACTTTTGTTGAAGACTATAGATGTTTTTTTTTATCAGCATCAGCACTAAAGGTGTTGGGGCGGGTCATGTTGAGACATGTTTATTATCCTGGGGTAGGCAAGTTTTTTATGCAAGATTTTAAACCGGATTATCATAAAGTTATTTTATTTGAAGAGTTTTCATATCAGTATTGTGTACCTAGTATGTTAAAGAGGTTATTGGAAGGACGTATGTATTCGTATCCAGTTAAATGTGGTGCGTCTATACTTATTAAATTTACTGGCCCAATTATATTTGTGTCTAATGAATTGGATGATAAGATGGATGATGCTTTAAAGTCACGTTTGTTGTTTGTTAGTGCGAAAAGCCTAGGAATACAGGACTTCAGGTGTACGGAAATTAACGAACATTGTATTTAATTTTTGGATTGGATAGAATCAAATAGATCCCAATTTACAGACATGTTTTGTCTGTAAATTGGGATCTATGTTTCAAAGTTTGGCAACTCAATATTTCTGTTGTTCTGCCCTTAAATCTGATAAATAGCACAGAATAAATAATAATTTTATTTTTTGTTATTTCCGAATTGATTTATCTGTACCAAAAGCCTGATCTGCGCAGTGCGCACAGACATCCGGTGCGGGTGCGCGAGCGCAGCCAATTTGCCGCTCGATTGCAGTCGATCGCGCATTACCCGCGCTTTGATCTGAAGACTTGCTATAAATCATAACGTGTTACCGCCGAGTATATGTCTGAGGTATCAAAGTGGGAAAGACTACTTAGAACTAATTGCAACATTGGAAGATAACAAATTGCTTGTTCTTTGGTTAAACCTTAACAAAGAGACAGGTTTTCATGATAGTGTAATGCTAATATGAAGATCTTCTACTTATGGACTCTATAATTTTACGTACATAATAAAATAATATCCTAGATGTATGTACGGACGTAAGCTAAACACTGTGGCAATAGGAGCGAATATGAACGACTGCGACTGAACACGTAAAGAGGTGCTATACGCGATACGCCATTAGTATCGTTTATTATCTCAAATGAAATTAATGATAGTTGTTACTCTACCTACGCACTGAAGCTGATAAATTGCAACGTCTGATACAATAAAGAATTATCATTGCAATTGTTTAACATAACAAATAGACCGGCAAATTACATATAGCGTATACCGATTGCCCCACCATGGATTGAAAGGGACTAAATAATACCATTAAGAAACGATGGGCGAACAACGTCAATAATATTACGTGAGTGGTGGTCGTAAAGCACTTCAGTATGTAAATTAGAGAGAGCAGATCTTATAAAAGTAAAAAGTTTTTCTGATAATATTGCATGTTTTTATAACCGTGGTAACATTGTAATATTCAAAGCACCCAGCTTATAAAACGGTTTTATATTTACATTGTAGTCTTTGGAGAAGTTGAAATAAACTGAGGAAATAAATAAAACTCTATTTTTTGTAATGCAGTTTTTGTGACAAATTCATCAGTCAAATCTTATATTAACCAATTAGCCAAGCAAATGATGATGATCTTACTTAAATGTGACGAATGAATGTAGGTAATAAAACAAAATAACGGATTTTTCAAACAATTTTCACATGCCCATATCGACAGCGCAAACTTGTTACACAAAATGAAGAAATTACTAGCAACATGAACAATCTAAATTTCAATTAGATAGGTAAGTCCCATCCATATACATATAATATAAGTGAGACGGATGTGAACGTTGATGCTATCTCGATCCGTCGCTGTAATCCGGTTACAAAGCTTTTGTCATTTTCATCAGTCGGAGAGTAATTATTTTCAAAATTGTTGTCTAAGACAAAACGTAAATTTTCGTATAAGATAAAACAAAGATGTGAACAGCAGCAGCAATAAGTAAAGTTAGCCTATCTATATAGATCCTACTGCTGGGCAAAGGCATCATCTCAACTATGAGGAGGTATTTAAAATGTTATTATCATACCAATATCTTAATATTTAAGTACAAGTTCATCGAATCTGGGATTAGCTGATAGTAGGTAAAGCATCATTTAGACTCCTTGAATTATGATAGGTCCCTTATGTTGGGCTAATCGAAGTTGACACTATAGTCCAACCGTTTATATGAGGCCTCGCCTGCGGGGTACAGGGGTGCGGGGGTAGACGAAAAGAGGGATTTGATAAGGTTATTTGAATTTTGGAAAAATCGCGAATATCGAATTTTATAATTTTAAATTCTAATCACCCAAACTAAATCACAAGTGCCCGCCCGCACCGCTCAGGTCAGGACCCCCGTTCTCGTATATCTCCGCATGGATGGTCTTAGGTAAGCGGTCGGTATATAGTAGCTACGATTATAGTAGCAGATAGTGCAGATTATCTGGTAGCCTTTTTAGGCTGGGTTATCACCAAATATGTGCGAGGATGCGTAGCGAAGCCCTCGATAAGACGTTTCCACAGATGTTGCACTGAGCGAGGATAGGCGAATGAAGTGATTCTATTGGTTCCTAACAACCCTCGCTCACTCTGACTCTAACACGGCATTTGTTGACTTTCATGAAGAGTTTTGCCTATTCTATAATCTATGTTTCCCAGTGAAGAAATTAAGAGTAAATTAATAAAAACAACCAAAAATGGATAAGCAGTGGGCTTAAAACTAGTTGTAAAACAAAACGGTCACTAAGATATAAATATTACAAAAGTAAAACAGAACAAAATAAAAATAATTATATGGCATACTCTAAAATTCTACGAAAATGTATTGACAACTCAAAAAAGAATTCCAATATGAAATCTATACTATAATAAAACTGTAAAACCGATGCGTCTGTACATTGAGTATTTTTACCAAAAACTAATTGAGGGTGATGTTAAAATAGTAACAGAATCGGAATCTACAACTTTTTTTTTGTCTGTTTGTCGGTTTGTCCGTTTGTTTGTCTGTTTGTACACGCTAATCTCCGGAACTGCTTAACGGATTTGAATGAAACTTTTTTATTGTGTGGCTATTGAGTCTGGGCAAATACTAGGCTATAATTTATTTTGAAGATCGGAGTACCTGACGTGGAACCTTAGCAGTACACTTAAACTAAGAGAGATATGAAAGCAGCGCCTTAAGAAAATAGTTAGCGTGATGAGCATTTTCTATTGACGTACACAAATTGAAGGTCTGGAGCAACTGATATGGAACCCTGGCAGCTCAGCTTAACTAAAGGAGATATGAATAGAGCGCCTTAAGGAACATTGTTTAGCGTGATGAGCACTTTCTATTGACGTACACAAATTGAAGGTCTGGAGCAACTGATATAGAACCCTAGCAGCTCGGCTCAACTATAAGAGATATGAATAGAGCGCCGTAGGGAACATTGTTCAGCGTGATGAGCATTTTCTATTGACTTACACAAATTGAAGGTTTGGAGCAATTGATATGCTGAATTACTTTAGACTGATTTTCAAACTCCCAAGGTAATCCTACTGTCTACTTACAATCTGGTGACGGAAACCTGGAGAAATCGAGAGAATCCTTCAGATTTTATAGGCATGTATACCATATATGCTACAGCATTAATTTAGGTATTTAAGCGTTTATATTAAGGAGTCATAATTTCATGGTGCTGCCCTTAACGCTAAGTAGTTCGTGGATACTTTCACCACAGACAGTTTGTCGAAATTTTGTTGTGTTATTAATGAAAGATCAAAGTCAATTGACAATATTTTTTATACTTCTTATCACTAAGGAAAGGGTAGGGAGGCCTTTGCCCTGCAGTGGGACACGACAGGCTCCTAATAACAATAATAACTTTACGAGAGTAGTAACTTACAAACCGACCTTTGAGTAGGCTAGGGACACAATAAATAAATGCTAAACTGCATTCATCTTTTGCGGTAGGGAGGTTCGAGTCTGACTTTTTTCTGAACATTAAAACTAAAGTTACCTATATTTTTTCACAAACGAATAAAACTGCCTTCAATAAAGTAAACTAAAAGGTTAAAAAAATCCTTTACACTTTTACTAGGAAAAATATGTACGACAAAATTTAGTTTTGTAGTCGGTGTCACTGCTATGCGAAATTTTCTTACCAGAGGAGGATGGCCAGGTAATAGTAACCTATCTAAAAAAGAGTGCCTATGGACCTTGATTTTTCATTCCTCTCTTCTCCTTACGACATGGTAAACTAAGAGATCATAATAGCTGGATGGCGACGAAAGTATAAAATATTTTGTATCATCGAGTCCACGCGTACGAAGTCGCGGGCAACAGCTAGTATATAAATAATAGTAAAAACAAATGTAAAGCGACATGGACAATAATCAAAAATGAAACCTGTTATTCCAAAGTAGATGATAACGTTTCTGAACTAAAAATTGATAACCAAATATTGACTGAACCCTCTGACATAGCCGCGGCTTTCAATAATTATTTTATTAATTTGACTAACTATAAAAACGTACCAAGTAATCAGCATGAGAACCTTAACACTGACACTAAAACAAATTTTAATACAATGTTTCTTCTTCCAATGAATGAAGAAGAAGTAAATACAGAAATTATTGGCCTAAATAACACTAATTCTGAAGGTTTTGATGGAATCTGCACGAAAATTATTAAAGTGTGAAATAAACAGCTTGTACCTATCCTAGCACACCTTATAAACCTCTCGTTCTCAATGGGTATTTTTCCTGAGCTACCAAAACAATCTATTATCAAGCCACTGCATAAGAAAGGTGCTAAAGATGAAGTTAGTAACTATCGACCCATAACATTAATTCCAGTACTTTCTAAAGTATTTGAAAAATGCATGCACCGGAGAATAATGCACTACTGTAACAAATTTAACATTGTAAACAAAGACCAGTTCGGCTTCCAAAAAAAGAAATCAACGACATTAGCAATTTTTAATTTAGTAAAAACAATATTAAACAACTTGAATGAAAAATATCTTACAACGGGACTATTTTTTGACATGTCAAAGGCCTTTGGTTTTGTTGACCATGAACTTCTGTCAAAGAAATTAGAACAATAGGGATAAGAGGACCCACGCATCAGTGGCTAGAAACCTACTTAAAAAACAGAAGTCAACGCGTAGTTGTCAGCAAGCTAGTCGGTGTCGAAGTAATTCCGTACGCTTCTGACTCAAAAATTGTTGAGTGCGGTATCCCTCAGGGCAGTGTCCTAGGACCTCTATTGTTCATTCTATATATTAACGACATAACGAGTGTAACTAATCACAAATGTATTTTATTCGCCGATGACATTTCTATTATTGTAAAAACTAAAAATAACTCTATATGTAACCACGAAGTTGAAATAAATAAAACAATTGACAACATTATTAAATGGCTAGACGTAAACAATTTAAAACTCAATCTAGATAAATCACATTTTATACAATTTAATCAGTCTAAACACGAAAAATTCAAATTTAATCTAAATATTGATAAAATAAAGGAAATTACGTCTACCAAGTTCCTGGGAGTAGTTATAGATCAAGATCTAAATTGGAAATTACACATAGAGACTTTGTGTAACCGTATTTATAGCTTTGCCTATGCCCTCAACAAAATGAGGAAAGTGACAAACCTGCAAACGGCACTTATTACATACCACGCGTACGTAGCTTCAATTTTGCGATACGGGTTAATAGCGTGGGGAAATAGCACAGATATACTAAAAGCGTTCAGAGCCCAAAAAAAGTGTATCCGGGCAATCTGTGGCATACCACCTGACGTGTCTTGTAGAACAGCATTTGTTTGTTTAAATTTACTTCCGCTACCGGCATTGTATATTTATGAAATAAGCTGTTTTGTGAAGAGAAATACCAATATGTTTGTGAAAGCAATTGACAGAAACGCGAGACTGCAAAGGGATCCTAATAAGCTTGTGTTAGACATTATCCCAAAGTCTGCTAAATACAAAAAGAGCTGCCTGATAATGTGCCTAAAAATATATAATAAGATTCCAGAAGACATCAAAAACCTAAACATTGTACAATTCAAATCAAAACTTTATAGGTGGCTTATTGATGAAAGAATATATGACATGAAAGACTTTATTGACGAATCCTAATACAATTTATTTAATTTGACATGATTTAATTTATTTAATATGATTTTAATATATTTTTCCAATGTAATTTTATAACACATTTGTATCTAATTAATGACATTACTTATTTAATATTATGTCAATGCTTCAATTTTGCATGCTGTTTTTAATGGCAAAACATGTGCACTAATTGACCCGTATGTACCATCTTCAAATACCGTGTTTTTATGCAAATTAATATTCTGATTCTGATTCTCGTGCTTGTCTGGTGTAAACGCAGCCTAAGAAACAAAGGAAATGGCTTTTCTTTTGAACCCACAGACAAGTGTGCCGTCGTTACGACATGAAAGATATTTGTTGGATTTGGTTTTGGGCAGTCTATTACGAGTACCTATGTTCCACTTATTTTACAGCCTAATGTTAACCAGCAACGATAAAATTGCTGGTTAACATTACATATATTTAGATCAAAGGTAGATAAACTGTGTAGTAGTCCTCAGATTACATAATGCCTATGGTTGCCAGATGGCTCTGCTTACCACATTGGGGCTAGCGTGGTTATTATGATAGCCATCTCTCATTATGCCGATCACTTGATTTGGCGATGAAGATCTTCGCCAGAGGGCTCCATTCATGTATGTAATTTCACTTACTGTTTTGGGCAATCTGATTTGGTCTACCTAATTTAAATTATTATTACCTACAAACATTTCATAAGAGCCGTCGCATGTAAGAACCTACCTACTGTATATAATTATTAATTAAACATGCTGAAATTTGAGCACACCAATAAATATTCGGTTGACTTTTGTAATACCTAAATACCTACTTATTACCGAAATATTTTAGAGTTAAGAAAACAACAATAATAATATTGTATTTTCTCTACTGTCGCAGTGTGATAGATACACTGCGACATTTACATTGATCCTACGCAATCTTGCTTCAAAAAGCGAAGCTTATGACTTATTTTTTTAAAGAGTTTGTGTAAGTACCTACGGATCAAAAAAGAATGAAACAATTTAAGCAAAATGCCTAAAAATGAAACAATGGTAAAACTACACCTACCTGCGCCAATCTAACCTACACGCTAATTGATATAAATTATGATGAGGTAGTTGTGTTACAACCACCAAAAATCATATAATTCAATTCAGAACAGAATACTTCTTCTTTAAGAAGTCCTTCTCTTCGCTAATTAGGTGCACGGAACTACATATTAGAAATCTATACTTAAATGAATGAGAACGGAAGAGATGATAGCACATCGACTGAATAATAAATAAGGCAAGATTGAATCAGGCCAAGGACGAGTTAGTTGAAATCATTTACGTAGTCAAAAGGCGTGGAATTATTGTCTGCAATATCATAATCTTAAATTGGGATGTTTAAACCATGTAGATGAAATTGTATTTTATAGTAAGCATTAAAGATTACCTACATATTATTTCGAAAAAATCAATGCCACTAGACTAGACATGTAGGACCAAATCCGCGTCACACTTGACACCGGAATCCTCGACGTCATCTACGCCGCCAAAGATTTCAACAAATGGAAGATCCTTGTGCAGGTAAAAATTATGCTTAGAAATAAGGATGTGGGTGGAGGATGAATGACACACAAAGAGAGAAAATCTTCAAATATAGCGTGCTTTCCGAGACGCGGGGGTGTTAACACCGCTAACTTCCTGACTCTAATCGAGCTGTTTTTCAGTGCTTTGAAGACAGAAAAACTCAGAAACAATCTGGATTCGAACCTACGATTTCTTGGACAGAAGCCAAGCTAATTCAATATGTTGAATACATAGACGTGGATCATGAAAAAGTTTATCTCTTGTGTCAACATTTTGTAGGTAGATGTAATGATATACTCGTATGGCATGTGACAGTGCTGGGCATGATGTGAATGATGTTGCAAAAATAAATAAGCTTTTGACGAAAATAAAAATTTCGGGCATCCAAATAATGTTTACCGACTGTAACTAATCTCTTCAAGCAGTGCCATTGTCTTAGGCCAACGGTCCAGGTGCAATACACCACGAGATGGTCGCAAAAACTTCGCTTAAACAATGAACTGCCGCAGAAAGGGCAGCCGAGCAGAAAATACAAGTTTTTATGGGAGTAGCTGGGAGTAGTTAGTTTCATAAAGAGCAAAAACACGAAGTAATCGGCGTCCGTAAAAGGATTTTTACTGATGGATCTTTACCTGCAGTCTCATCCTCCTGTTTCAAATGCCATAGACATTAGCCTTTAGCTGATGCAGTTTAGCCAAATCCAACGCTTCAGCTAAAGCAAATTTTCACTTCTTCAACTCTCCGCATATATGATTTAATTTACCCAGTACCCTAATTACCTCATGATTTGATGTCGGGCAGTCAATGTAATCTGGTACAAACGGATACGGTAACCCAGAAGTATTATAATATCCGATCTCAGTTACGAGGGTCAAACTGAAAGTTCTTAGAACTGGCCACTTATAAACAATATAATAAAAAAAATATTCTAAAATTTGAAAATATAACTCTTTGCCAATATTACTGAGTATATATTTCATTCATTTGTCATTTGTTTTACGACTTGGCGGCAAATTGAAAATTGTCTGTGTCACGTCAAAATGAATTTAACACGAGAAAATTTTCGTGCAATGATTTTTTATGACTTTCGATGTCATTTAAGTCAACAAGAAAGTTATGATAGACTACGATTGGCCTTTCACGATGAAGCCCCATCTCGTGCGACTGTTTACAACTGGTTTAATGAGTTTAAACGTGGTCGCACTAATCTCACTGATGATGTACGTGAGGGACGGCCTTCTACGGCGACGACTGAAAATAACATCTGTGTTGTGCGGCGTATGATAGAGACTGACAAAAGAGTGACCTATCAGCAGATTCGGACAAGCTTAGGCATCGGTATGAGTCAAGTGCACAAAATCCTCCACGAACATTTAGCGGTCAGGAAGCTTTGCGCCCGGTGGATACCTCATAATTTGACTAAGGCTCAAAAACTCCATCGTGTGGATTGGTGCCGTAAAATGATTGAAAGATTTAACGGAGGTGACTCAAATGCTGTGTTCGACATACTAACAGGTGACGAAAGCTGGATTTACTGTTATGATCCTGAAACCAAAAGACAATCTGCTCAGTGGGTGTTTCCTTTCGAGGAGTTGCCAACTAAAGTGAAGAGAGATCGAAGTGCGGGAAAAAAAATGGTGGCCTCGTTCTTTGGAAGGATAGGTCATTTCGCAACAATTGTGTTAGAGGATCAAAAAACAGTTTCTGCAGAATGGTACACTACCAATTGTTTGCCACTTGTCTTGGAAAAAGTTCGAGAAACGACCTCGCAGTAGGATCCTCCTTCACCACGACAACGCCTCGTCGCACACCGCCAAGCGAACGATCGACTATTTGGCGACATCAAACGTTGAATTACTGGGTCACCCGCCGTATAGCCCCGACCTCGCGCCTTGTGATTTTTATTTATTTCCAAAAATTAAAGAAAAACTTAAAGGAAAGCGGTTTATGAATGCTGAAGAAGCGGTGGCTGCGTATCGCGATGCCATTGAAGAGACCCCTAAGGACGAGTGGGCAAAGTGCTTTTCCCAGTGGTTCCATCGCATGCAGCGGTGTATTGACGTCAATGGACAATATTTTGAAAAGATATAATAAAACTAATAACTGGCTAATGTAATCAGTTTTTGATTTTCTAAGAACTTTCAGTTTGACCCTCGTATCCGTTCTTCTACATCCGTTTTGGGCGTTACCATCATCATGTTTTTATTGCTATTTTATTGATGGTAAACATCTTTTGAGAATTGATTTTAGTGCAATTGGAATGTTGCTACTTGACCGGATAGTCACGTACAGTCGGCAGCACGTCAGGTTACCCATGTGAATTTCGAAAACAGCTTTTATTATGTAGGATAAAGAGGCGGTCTCAAGGTCAAAGTGGGGTAGTCTGACGTGCGGCCGTATGTACCTAAAGCTTCTGGGCGAGTTTTTTTTATTGTGTAAGTAAGAGATAATATGCCTACACACACGACTCAGCTCCATTAAAATTGTTATGAGAGACTTTATGAACAAATTATTTATTAGAAATATTTATGCTTTACTATTCCCACGATTAAGGAGAGTCACTGTCACTGCTTGTCCGTGTAAGTGACAGAGTTACATCACCGCTAATTAAAATATACACAACAATGATATCACCATAAGAATAAAGATTATTATCCGATATATCACTTCGATAACATATCTACATATCATCAAACAATAAATACCACTTACCCCGGGTTCTTTAGTGGTACAAATAAAAGGTGGAATAATTTAAAGACGCCTACGCAGCAGCTTTGGAACGGAATGTCATTCTTATTGAGTAGACGCTTTTACACTAATTACATTGTCATGTCATACAAGTGAAACTTCCTAGGCAACATTGGAAATA